>OY365821.1:20544368-21199368 GCA_959347315.1 Bimastos eiseni
CTGTTTACTATGGAAATATTTTCATAGAAGACAAGAAATGCAGATTACAGCCAGGTAGTATGAGTAAGCGAATTTTAGCCATGACAATAATGAAGCTAATCGTGACATTTTAATAAGAATCAGACAAGTATTACTTACAATTACAAATGCAATTTTTTAAATGTATAGTTAGCTACTAAGCTGATCAAAAAGCTAGTTCATTACTTTCTAATCAATAAGTTGCCAATCACTGCCAGTTATCTCAAGTTTTCTGACTAAAGACATCGTAACATCACTTTTGTAGTTACTTAGCATCTCTGGCTTCTTGGCTAATGACATCACAGAAATTGCTTTCTTAACATGTTAACTTTCGTCGTTCCTGCCTTTTTGCTGTTTAACGCTGTGTTTATCTAATCGCGTGTGGATTGGTTTCTGAATTGACAGGCTGCTGCCAACGGACCTCGTCTGTAAGTGAGCCGCTCTCTCTCTCTACCGACCGTCCGACCGCTAGAGTGCGCTCCAGACAACCGCATCATCTAGCGCCAGTCACTTCGCTCGAACGGATGAATGGAACGGAACGGATTGCCTCCTTTCCCTCGCCTGACGAACACTCCATCGACCGAATGACGAGAGGACGACAGTTGATGACATAACGAAGAATAGAAAGGGGGACGATCGATGCACGAATCCTACGTTGCTATTTTCAAGTGACTTACTATTATAATCATCACGAAAAGGAGAGAGAGAGGGATGAGGAGATACACAGAGACACAGACAGACAGACAGACAGACAGATAGGTAGATAAGATAAGCAGATAAGATAGGCAGATAAGATTGATAAGATGGAAAAGTTAGATAAGAAGGATCAGATGGATCAGATCGATAGGTAGTTAAATCAGATAGAGGAACAGACAGACAGACAGACAGCTAGACAAACAAACAGATAGACAGGTAAACAGAGACAGATAGACAAATGCCGGAGCTCAGCTGCGGCTGCGAGCCGTATTTAACAATCATTTGAGATCGGTCGATGTGGAGGAGGGCACTGGTACTTACTATCTGAGTTCCGAGACTGTAGAGTATTCTACTGACAGATAATGAGAGACGGACATTGGAATAGGAGTAAGCGATACACTGAGACAGATCGACAAAGAATCAGAGTAACACCGAGACAACTACGAAGAGAGTCATAGAAATAACTGGATTTAAAAACAGATCAAATCAAAGAATAACGAAGGTACGAAGAAGTTATCAACAGACCTATATCGAAGAGTAAAACTAATTAAGATATCCAATTAGACATAGGGCGTAATTCCATAGTTGTTGGTGATGGCTGATGGAATCGCTGACCGTATCTGAATGACCAACACGGGAAGACCATTAACGTTACTGACCACAACAGGTCAAGCGTCCTTCTCACATTTATCCGCCCGGAAAAAAGGACATGCGACTCCTATCGGAAAATACAGTCACTTCACTGATTGTTTCCACGTTTATCGTTCGGTTATGTTCCCGCCTTCATCGCTTCCTGCCCTCCCTCCATCCCGCCTCCACCTCCAGCATCCCATCTCCGGACATACGGATCAGGAAAGGAACCAGTCGAGTGGCGGCGAGAGCGGCGTGAGCGCATGACGTAGCCACTAGCTCCACACGGAATGATATTTAAGATAGCGAACGCGGAAGTATACAACGCCGGTTATTCGTCGGCAGCAGACGGAGGAGGAATCGATAGGTCACCAGTCGTTCGTTGCTCTATGTCTAGCGGAGCAGAGTGGTTTGACTTCCCTCTGACCCCAGACGCAGCCTCCGCTTCTCTCTTCGTTCTCCTTCCCAACCAATCGTCTTTCAACCGCGGCGCCGGCGATGTCTTCTGGAACGGGAGAGGCAACACGACCGGTGGTACCTGCGACCTGCGCGCCATGGACCAGCTCCCGGTGACCGTTCTGAAGGCGACAGCGATGCTAGTAACGATGGCATCTACGGTCGGAGGTAACCTTCTAGTCATCGTCAGCGTGTTACGCTTCGAGAGGCTTCGCATCGTCGCCAATTCCTTCATCCTATCGATGGCTTTTGCCGATATCCTCGTTGCCATCCTCGTCATGCCCTTCAACGCTTCCCAGGAGGTATGCGGCGTCTGGCTGTTCGGCCGCATCGCCTGCAACCTCTTCAATGCCAACGACGTCCTATTCTCCACAGCTTCCCTTCTCCATCTCTGCTGCATCAGCGTCGATCGCTACATCGCAGTCACTGATCCATTCCACTACGAAGGTAAGATGACGAGGCAGCGCGTCGCCGTCATGCTCGCCTGCGTCTGGGGCTCATCTGCCCTTCTCTCGCACGTTCCTATCCACATGGGGTGGTACACTACAAGGGAGCAGGAGGAACGGATGAGGCATCACACAAACGAGTGTACGTTCGAGGTGAACGAGGCTTACGGTCTCGTGTCGTCGTTCGTCTCCTTCTGGACTCCAGCCCTGATCATGGTCTTTGCCTACGTCAAGATCTTCCGCGAGGCGAAGCGTCAGGAGCGCAGTATCCGCCTCATCAGCCACCCAGCGGCGCCCGAACACTCCATTACTCGCGGCGATCTGCTCCAGGTGCCGACCGCCGAGAACGACGGATCCGGTGGAAGGAGTCGCGATGGATCGTGCACCCTCGAGGGAAGAGGACTGACGCAGCAACGGAGAAAGATGCAGAGGGAGAATAAGGCGGCCAAGACTCTCGGCATCATCATGGGAGCGTTCCTCTGCTGTTGGCTGCCTTTCTTCACCTGGTACCTCACATCGACAATGTGCGGTGATCGATGTCACACTCCCCCTGCGGTCATCACTCTCTTATTCTGGGTCGGGTACCTCAACTCCGCCCTCAATCCACTCATCTACGCGTTCTTCAACCGCGACTTCAGAGATGCCTTCCACAGGCTGTTGCGATGCCGCAAGAACCTTTCCGGCGTCGGCAGCCTCGGTGGCTCGGGCAACAGTGCCTCCTGGACTGCAAGGAGCGATTGCTATGCGTGTGTGTGTAGGAGACGAAGGGGAACTCGTGTTAATCTACAAATGACTTCCATGAGAACGGATCTAAACGAGCTGCACTATCGACCAATCGTGTCGCTCTAAATCTCACCCCAAATATGCACGCGTCTAGAGTTCCATGGAAACCCATTCGGTGTCCTTACGACTAATCGTGTCGCTCTAAATCTCACCCCAAATTAAAAACCTTCACCAGTCTAGGCTTCCATGGGAACCAATTCGTTGTCCAACTCTAGCGCACCCTATCGCTTCAAAACCTGACCTAAGAACGTCTGATGAATTTTCGCTTTCGTCTCAAATTAATGATGCACAAAATATCCAAATATTATTCCCGTTATATGTCTATCTTTTGGAATCTTTCTCCACAGGCCGTTTAATCACACGCCTTTGTAAGATTCTCAAATGTGCTGTTCAAGTGCTAAAAATTGTAATCGCGAGTCAGATGGCCTAAATATAAGAAGTGCATGAGTCGAGCATTATTCCAATATTCAGTAAGCTATCACGCCTCGCGAAAACGCCAGCAGTCAAATAATTCTCTCTAATTCAGCATTGAATTACTTTGGCACTTTAACAGCGTGCTTCACTGGTTCCCCAGTCGAATTATCGTCGTCAAAGTCTTATAGAAATCCCTTCTTGAGTTCGAGTGAATTTACTGTGGACGCCAAATTCTGAGCATGAGGCCATATCGTTTTTCTTCGTTACTCGAGATTGAAACTTTTAAAAGGTTTCCAACACGACACCCCATGCCAGGCACCAAGCCAAGAAGAAAAGGAGACGCCTTATGTAAGTAAGTAAGCTACTCAACGGGCACGCTCATACATGAACCCCTAGCTTCTGAGCTTCTTTATGAGGCGCCTATTGATCGTTGAGGGCCGAACCACTTGACGTACTGTTGCATGGTTCAGTGCGCTTAATTAATTTTACAGCTCAAGTAGAGGCCTGATCAAGACTGGTAGTTGCCTCGTATCCTCTGCGTTAATAAAACACTCACATTATAATAACGTTTATAGACGTTATTACATCAAGAGTCAACGCACAGTCTGGTGCCCATTGGAAATGTGGACCCCCATTGTAAAAAAAACACCAGAAACGTAGATTTATCGTCCAATATGCTTAAGCCTCAGAAGCAACGTTGGAGATTGCGTTAGTGTACGTTCAAGTGAGTATGATATATTATGTCGAAACGTTTGATCCAATAGTTGATGAGTTATTTGCGCTTCTGTCAATAGAACCACAGACGACTGAGTCGGAATCGGACAGCATGAAGGCTAAGAATAAGAATATATATGGCAGATGAAGTGGTTCCATATTATAGGAGACCAAAGTTACTTAAGCAGTGTCTGTGAATAACTGCGTTGCACCAAAAGAAGGATTTACTTAAGACAACTGGAGGAAATCGAATGAAGAGGACTACTTCGTCTGACCAGTATATTGTGATTAAGATGGTTAATAAGGAGGGGTTCATATGTTGCGACTGAGACTCGCACGAGGAGCCATCTTCTGCCCTTATAGTCTGTCTCTGCCCTGGCTGTCTGTATGTCTGTCTCTGTATGACTGTATGTCTGTGCGGTTGTGGTCGGTCGTATTACTGGCTGTTTGTTGTAATCCAAGACCACTGGAAAGAAGATGAAATGATCGATGAAGGCAGAAACTGCGATCGAGGAGGTCTCCTGCTTTTGTCTGTCTCAATGAGATTCTATTTATACATATATATATATATATATATATGTATATATATATACATATATATACATGTAAATATTGGATGACCTTCATCAAAACGCACGTGAGGCCCAGTGTCTGTACACATCACTCAGAGGTCTTTGCCCCTTGTGTATGTATGTATGCATATTTGTACATAAGTATGTAAGCATGCATGTACTATGTACATGTATACCAGTTAGATTTATGTATGTGCATGCATGTATGTATGAAGGAATGTCTATATGCATGTGTGTATGTAGCTATGTATGCACATTTTACAATGTGTACATTGTAGAATTATGTCTGCACGTACATATCTTTGCACGCATAATATGATTTACGCGTCTACATAACTATATATGTATGAATTTATGTATATTGTCTGCATATATATGTAAAATGTATATATATATATATGCACATATGTATATTTTACGCATCTCTATATGCATACATAATGTGTGTGTGTGTGTGTGTGCGCGTACGTGTGTCTATTTATGCTCGTATTGGGCGTGTAAATTGTACGGCTGTCTGATGTGTTTGATGGTTGGATCTGTGAGCTTTGTAAAGCCGCAGGGCTCAGCTCGGTCGGCCGGTGGCTTGGAGGTCAGTTATAAATGCCGTTCGTCAAATGAAATCTAATGGAAAACCATTCATCCAATCATTTCTTGTCTTTTTTTACCACAATACCAAAGACGTCAATCAATTTTTGTTCAAGTGAAATTGTGTCGAAGTCGTAATAGTCATCTTGCAGATCATCGTGAGGTTCTTACAAGACGATATATAAATGGCCATAGTCTATACATACATCTGAACTTTCTGGGTTCCCGACCTAAGAGTTGCGCTCGTGAATAAGCTTGTGCCCTTAAATTAGCTTTCACGATGCGCTATAGACATTTGGAGTCCACGATTACGAATGTATTTCGACAGAGATTCGTCGGCGTATTAGAACTTTAAGGACTTGTTGAACTGTTCAGCCTTAGTCCACAGAAGGATACAGCTCTTAAGACGAAAAAAGACTCTATGGGACTTGGATAGAAGGAAATAAGCAGTTGCCATTATGTAGCACCATCTGAATCTCTAATCTTTAATCCAATCTTAATCTTTTGTTTTATCATCATGTAGCAACATCTGTTGAAGATAATCTAATCTCTAATCTAATCATAATCTCATTATTTCTATCCTACCACATAGGAGTTTTTGAATAAACTGAAGCAATCGGACGATCCTAACATGTACATGTATGTCGCCGATGCAAGCATCAAAGTTCACTACTGCAGGCTATTTCGTTACTCATCACGATAATTTATAATAGCTAGCGCCTCTTCCTTGTGACAACTCAGATGCGTTCCCAAACGCAGCGTGGCCAAATACTTACGTCATTAGTTAAAACTAAACGAGCTATCAGGTCTTTCGGGTTAGAGGTCAACGTGCCTGGGTCAGTCTACCCACACCTATTCAATAATCGAAAAGGTGTCACCCCTCTAGAAGGCCTATACATTTCTATAAGAAATAGTTTAAACAGTACTCGCTTTGTAACTCACAGCATTATGTATAACTGACGTCCTATCTCTCTTTAATATCTAAGACGGAAATCTTGGCTCATAAGAGCATTATGAGGGCGAAACAGTCACTCACCACAGCTGATAGTGCCAAGCATCCTAGAGGATGTTATAGAGGAAGTTATAAATGTATCGTAAATACAATGACAACCATAAGAAGAAAAACGACAGCCAGTCAGCTATGAATACAAATAAGTTCGTGAAAGTCAAAGGTGACTTCCAGTCCGATTGCTGCTGTCGCGTTCGTGCCTCATCCGAATAATAAACAATTAAGAAGTTTCTACAGAGGCAATTGTAATTCTAATTACAAATTTATATAGCGCCACTTCTGAGGGACTCGTCTGTGACACTGCGGTGTAGAAACCGTTGTATCGCCTTTGGCTTTTCAGTTCTGGTGTAAGGAAGGAACGTTAGTGATTGTATTGAGTGGATCTTGTCTGGATCTTGTCTGGATCTAAGAAACGACTGTTCAGTATAGACTATATATGTAGGCCTCCGCCTATAAAGAAAGTTGCCTAGCCCTTGCTTCAGTATGAACCTGTTTGTGAATTACCTATGAAGAGTCGTGCCATACGTAATCCAGTCATAAAAATGCCATATGCGATACAGAGCACTCGTCAAAGTCTATATGCATACACACGCACAGGCACGCACACGCAAACATACACACAGACATATATACATACATATACATGTATATAATGTCCTTCTGCTATCTGCCGACATGCTTGGCTAAGCCAAAATAGACCAAGCATGAAGTTGAGATACAGGTTGATAAGGAAACTTTTCTCAATATGTTAGCAATAATATAGCATATGTATATAATATGTAATTGTGTAAATTTAATGTATATGTATATACACATTTATATGCATATGTCTAAATATATGAACATGCAAATATATATAGGTGCATCTATTTGTATACGCCTATGAGAATTCAATGGAGCCCAATGCAAGGACCATGCTCCAATTGAGTTGATATAACTTCATTGTTGCTATACATTCTGAGGATTTATTTATAGCATAACCCGATGGTGGTTGTGAGCACAAAGGTTATGATACAAGCGTGGAGAATATAGAAACTTTGAAAGCAGTGCCAGCAATAGTTACACGATTTGCGATTGAGGGTGTGTGTGTTTTGGCGAGTATTTGTGACTCTCGTGTGCTGGTTATTACGAGTGGATATCGTTCGGGCATTTTTTAATTCCATCGTTTCGATCAGCTAATGCTTTGAATCCGTCGATAAGAGTTGACCTAACTCCATGTAAATCTTATGAACACGCACAGGCCAATAGTACTTGCAGAGAGAGCGAGAGAGAATTAAAGACAGAGAGACAGCTAGAAAGAGAGACAGACTTCGGACAAGAAGATAGCACACTGGACAGCGGTCAGATAGGAACTGCATTCTTTTTTCATCCTACTCAGATCGAAGGTAAGAAGGCAGGAAACTTTAAAAAAACTCTCACATTATGGGGTCAAGTATCATGCAATAAGTTCACAGCTCTACGTGAATGGTGATTCCAACTGACACAATCATGTACATACATACATACATACATACATACATACACACATACATACATACATACATGCATGCATGCATACATACATACATACATACAAACATACATACATACATACATACATACATACATACATACATACATACATACATACATACACATATGCATACTTACATGTAAGACCCGTTGGAAATAAACGGAAACATCGTTTATGAGTGCGGTAATTATTCCCAGATTTTCTTATTTCACACCTCCCGTAGTTATCTCCTTCCTCGGTTCTCCTTTCTCTAATTCTCTCATCCATTAGTTCTCATCTCCTGCCTTATTTATCTCCTCCCGTAATTCTCTCCTCCCTTAGTACTGTCCTCCCTTAGCTCTACTCCCTCGGTTTTATCCTCGGAAGCTATTTATTTGATCAGCTGATACCATTTGGTTACTCATCGTGAGCATGAAATCGTTTGTTGCGGCGTGGGCTCATTTGTCAATATTGTTAGAGCTTAAAGCAGTAAGCACTTACTTCAACTCGTACCTTTTAGACTTAACCAAAAATGCAGTGTAATTTTATAGAGCAATGCCGTGAATGCTATATTTTCCAAAATTATCGTTTTGACACGCAAGGTTAGTAACAAATATATCAATACAATAATAATACAATACAACTGCAATTTGATATTGCCCATCTTAAAAATTTTTGCTCACACGTGCACAGACACGCCTTGACGACGCAACTGCAGTTGTAATGCAGAGCACTATTGTGCGCGAGGGACTTGCTCAAGGTCCCTACACAGTGACTCCTCGGACGAGGGTCGAACCCGCACACCGAGCGTTGCGGGCCGAGCGCTCTAACCAATCGGCCACCGTGCCGCACAATAAACGTTCGCTTTCATAACTTCCGAATGTATGTAAGAATATATTTGCCTGTCTGCTTATCTAACTAGGTATCAATCCTTGTCATCAATCCATCTATCAATCAATCTATCAATCCATCTATCAATCCATCTATCAATCCATCTATCTATACCTATCTATCATCTGTCTGTATGTCAATCTATCTACCCACCCATCTGTGCATTTAGGCCTATCCATATAAATTACTGAACGCTAATATATAGGAACATCGCATTATAGGGCTAAAAAAGTGTCTCCATATTATATTCATTATCCTAATGCTGAATAGAATTTCTCTGTGGCACAGAATTAGACGGAAGAATTAGTATTGGAATAAATCTCTGGAAGAAGAAGGAAAAGAGATTTGTTGCCTAGCCATGAAATCCTCTCATCTCCTTTTCGCTTTCGTTTCCTTCTCCCAAATCTCGTTGTCTTCTCCAGCTGTTCAAGATACGCCAACCGGTTGGTAATAGCAATGTACTCTTAATGCAATGTTACTTAGTAATGCTCAGGTGCACTCGTCTCAATACAGGCAATGCGGACATAGAGAACGCGATGTTCAATGTGAAGTGACACCATTTGATCAACATTTTAATAAGTCACCTAATGTAATTATATGATAATTAATGACAGCACTGCCATTACTATAATTATTAATCCTTGTGAAGCTAGACTTCAAGAATGCCTTCAACAGTCTCTACAGAGACAGAATGCTGTCTTCGATAGATGAGGTCCTGCCGGAACTGGCTCCATTCTGTCACCTAGCAAACGCGGAACCCTCAGAGCTTCGGTTTGGTCAGCATACCATTTCGTCACAGGTTGGACCTCAACAGGGAGACCCGCTTGGCCCTTTGCTCTTTTGCCTTCCATTGCAGCCAATCTTACAGGAGATGTCGTCACCATTGGTACTGGGCTACATGGATGATCTAACCCCAGGAGGAGAGGAAGCGACGGTGGCGGAAGATGTGAGAATGCTGGAACTGCGAGGAGAGGAACTAGGGCTTCGACTCAACCAAGACAAATGCGAGATCATCCATCGCCAAGACAGACTAGTTTCCGCCCATGTCTTCAAGCACTATATGTCAATTTCTCCGCTGTTTGCTGGGCGCGCCATTGTCCACCAGCGAGGCCTTGACGACATGTCTGGAGGGCAGATGCAAGGAACTGGCCTTAGTAGTTACCAGACTAGAGTCGGTAGCCAAACACGACGCTCTGGTGCTCCTCAGATATTCGCTCAGTTCCCAGAAACTGATATATACATTAAAATGCAGCTCATGCACGGGTCACTCTTTGCTGCACAAATTCGACGACCTTCTTCGAATCGGTTTAGAGGCAGTTCTCAACATCACCGTATCGAACGACCAATGGCTTCAAGCATCATTACCATTAAAGATGGGAGGATTAGGAATTCGTCGAGTGACCTCGCTGGCGCTTCCCGCCTTTTTGGCTTCCGCTTCGAGCACCCGAGCACTGCAGTTCTCAATGTTAGGCAGCACCTGGTCCGACGTCGACGAGCTACTTGAGAAGATGGAACATCTGTGGTGCACCGAGAGCCAAATGATGCGTCCGGACAATGATGCAGCACACAAGCAATCAAACTGGGACAAGCCGCTATTGCAGGGGGCAGCTGCCGAGCTGAGCACTGCCCAAACCGACCCATACCATCAGGCGCGATTCAAGGCAGCAGCAGCACCGCATGCCGAAGACTGGCTCTTTGCCCTACCAATCACTTCATGTGGACTTCGGCTAGACGACGAAGCTGTCAGAATTGCGGTGGGTCTCCGTCTGGGGACACGCATTTGTGAGCCACACGTATGTCCATGCGGGTCACGAGTCAATGCAGAAGGAGCACACGGGCTTTCTTGTGGTCTTGGGCCAGGGCGGTTCGCCAGGCACGCAGCATTAAACGACATAATCAGCCGTAGCCTCACACGCGCTGGTTTTCCAAACATTAAGGAACCCCCGGGGCTCTCCAGAACGGACGGAAAACGCCATGATGGTCTGACGCTGATCCCTTGGCGAAGAGGACGGAACCTGATATGGGATGCGACAGTGATTGACACCGTGGCTCCATCATATCTCCAGGCGACGTCATCTTCGGTGGGAGCTGCAGCGGAGGTGGCTACCACCAGGAAGACCATCAAGTACAGCCAGCTCGCTGTCAGCTATCTCTTCATTCCATTGGCCTTTGAGACCATGGGCCCAGTCAACAACAAAGGAATAGACTTCATCAAAGACTTGGGTCGCCTTCTGACACATCTCACCAGAGACCCTAGAGAGACAAGCTACTTGTTCCAACGATTGTCAGTTTGCATCCAGCACTTCAACGCAGTTGCCTTCAGAGGCTCTTTTGTGCAGCTGTAGTTTAACCAAACAATAGTAATAGTAATAATTAATCTATTATAATTATAATTATTATTACTATTGTTATTAAGAATAATACTATTAACCAATGTAATATAATCGCACAAATTCTAAGAACTTCTGGAGAGATTAAAACCATGTCTGGATCCGATAATCATTTACAGCAACTTGTAGCAGCTGATGGGCTTTCTGCTCAATAACCTGTGCAGATAATTTGCGCAATATGTCACCATTCACATAGAATATGTCACCATTCGCATAGAACTGGGCACTAATCACATAGAATATGTTACCATTTGCATAGAATTTGGCACCAATCGCATAGAATTCGGCACCAATCGCATAGAATTCGGCACCAATCGCATAGAATTCGGCACCATTCACATAGAATATGTCAACATTCGCATAGAATATGTCGCCATTCACATAGAATTTGGCACCATTCACATAGAATATGTCAACATTCGCATAGAATATGTCGCCATTCGCATAGAATTGGGCACCATTCACATAGAATATGTCGCCATTCGCATAGAATTGGGCACCTTTCACAAAGATGTTATGGCACCATTCACGTAGACAATGGTACCATTTACATAGAATAAAAACCATTAACATTGAATATGGTACCATTCGCATAGATGACGGCACCATTCACATGAAATCTGGCACCATTCACAAAATCGGTAGAATATTCTTGGCACCATTCACATAAAATGGCCGCGTCCTGCATGCTTCTCCTAAGGTCTATCAAGAAAACTCTTAACACCGGACAACGCTCCATTTTCTACCGGAAATGAGACGAGAAGGCTCAGCGAACGCCAAACAAATCCACTGCAGCGATACCAGAATATTTTATTCCTACCTCAGCCAATATAATAATCGAACAGTCACAGTTAGGTGAAATGAACCCAAGTGTATTTCTATGCATTGGTCGTCATTTGCAGTTCTAGCCATATTCTTCGTCCTGCCTACAGTCATGTTTGTATGTGAGTTGCATTACAAGTATACCCAACTTATATCGTACTGTATACCGACGTCATCAATGTCCACGGATTAGATCGCTTGTATCTTTTATTGAATTTGATTATTGGTGACACACTTCCATAAAACACCTACGCGTCTATAGTTATCTATAGGCTACATGACATGTAGTCTGAAAGTGAAGATTTGACCTGACCTGACCTGACTTGAACTGTCCTGACCTGATTTTGCTGTAGATTGTCGACCTCAGGACTGGCCTTGTCACGATGGAAATTTCTGCATATCGAAGACGTGGGTTTGTGATGGCTACGTCGACTGTTACGATCGCAGTGACGAAACCAACTGTCGTAATGATGACGTTCCATCGTTTTTATCATCTTAACTAATCACAAGAAACAACTGAATGTTAACCAAATATTTCTATCTTGGGTTAATGTAACCAAATTAAACGAGCTCCAGTCTAATTTCTTTTAAGTTAATTTTCGCAGGTTAGCAGATAGGCCTATGTATATATATACATATGTATATTTATATGTATATATATGTATGTATATGTTTGGATATATGGATCACTTGAATGTATGTGTGTATGTTTTATATATGAATGAAAGTGGTAATGTACGAATGCATGGATACATTACAACATAATGCGGACGCATACCATGGTATAGGGCCGGCTTGGGCGCACATAGTAGGCACACGGTTTGGTAGAAGCTGAATGAGTGACTAGGCAAAAATAAACATGAAAATGATATGAAATGTTTGCATAAGAATATTATGGGCTATTCTTATGCACGTATTTTCATACATGTATGTATTTGTATACTCTGCCTCTTCTGACCCTTTGGATACTGGACTCTGACTTGCCACGGACTATTCTTTGGACAATCCCTCTGATTAAAAACAGCGCTCGTGAATAAGCTGGTGCCTTGCGATTGGATTTCAAGAGACGCTTAAGATGTGTACGTCTCTGAACCGTTCAAGATGCTCGTGTTCTCATTTGGTCTCTGTTGATTTTAGTTCATCCTTTTACTTAGTTAGAAATAAAGATCTAATCTGAATGAATTGCACCCGACCTAATTATCTGATTAGATTAATTTCTGCCCTATCAATATACAAATTCGTTGTCTTCAATAATCCAATGTTATTGTAAGGTGATGTAAATATTTTGAATGACAATCAATCAATAGTCTGTAAATGGAGTTGCACCTTTAATTTAGAAATAGTCATATTTAAGCTTAGTCAAATATGACAGGGCAAGCAAAAGAATTTAGGCCTTAATTCAAGCAAGGAATAGACTGAGCTTCAAGAACAGAAATAGGATTAGCAGAGGCGGAGATCCCGGGAGGGAGGGAGGGGGTCGAGGGAAACACGTCCCTCCCACCTTTTACAGATAGGGGATAATTTATTCGTGTGTCCCCCACATTTCCTACTCCTCTCAACGGGTGTCCCCCCCACCAGTCAAGCGAGATCGCCGCCTCTGAGGATTAGGAAGAACGTATACGGAGTATGCAGGAATTGGATGAAACCGGAAAAAACTAATAAAAGCAAAGACTTTAATGCATAAACTATGACTGTCTAATAAATTAACCGTAACGTATCAGTCTTTTTCTCTTACGTCTGCTTACAGCCAGCACAACTCAGCCTATTACATCAACTCGATCTACAACTACATCAACTACTACTCAGCCTACAACCACTTCCACTACTCAGTCGACGACTACTTCCACTACTCAGTCGACGACTACGCTCACTACTCAGTCTACATCCACTTCAACCACTCAGCCTACAACCACTTCCAATACTCAGTCTACGACTGCTTCCACTACTCAGTCTACGACTACGCCCACTACTCAGTCTATAGCTACACCGACTGAAACTACATTTGCATCGACAACTTATTCCCTCCCGACAAGATACACTCCAACTCCTTCAACATCACTTAATTCACCATCTTCCACTATGTCGATAACTACAACAGCTACTCCACCAACCACACCAACAACTACCACTGCAATTTCGACAACTACCACAACAACCCCTTCCCCGCCTACTGCGACAACTACATCAACTACCACAACCACAAGTAGACCAACTACAACTTCCACTACATCAACTACGCCGAGTGCATCTTCTTCCTCCAAGAGGACTACATCGATTGGGACTACAACAACTGTATTTCAGAGAGGTTAATTCAACAGAAAACAAATTACTTTACGATTACCACCAAGCGACTTCATTACCACCTCCTCCTCCTCCTCTTTACGGTCTTGTTCTTCACATTTGGGATGAATGTATCGATCAATCAAATCATTCAATCATTAATTAACTCATTCATTCTTTCAATCGGTCGTTCGTTCGTTCAATCGATCGCTCAATCAATCAATCAATGAGACTTGAAATAGCGTCTATTGATGAAATAATCTCAGAAGCTAGTCGTATGATGTGAAATGTCACTTCTAACGAAGAAGTTACATTAGTTAGCAAAACAGTGCACAGTAAGCTGAAAGAGTCACCAGTGGTGTGAGCTCATGCACAAACTTAATGTCTTACCAGCCAACGGATTCCTTTCGAGAGCTGACAGATGGCATGGATGCTCAATTCTTCGTGGATATACCTTCGTATGTTTTGCTCCCCTGAGCGATTCTTAAGCTCACTGATCCTTCCTCTGCTACGACTAATCTGTTGCTGTTTCGATACCAAACCTCTTCTCCAACTCATCATTAGTCACAATGATTAATTCTAACCTTTGCCTACCTGACATGTTTTTGAGACGCCCTTGTAGCGGTATGGCCGCGTTACGGCCCAACATAAATTGTCGTTATCATTATTAGTGTTATTGTTGCTATAAATTTATACTCAAACAATTTAGTACTGCTTAGTACAAATTAGTATTACTTACGGCAATGAATCGTTAGGTATAGACTGAAAGACGTTGGACAAAGTAGCTAGTTTGTTTAGGGTCCCCGCTGGTGACCCAAGTCTTTTTAATAAAGGTCATTTCATCGTTCTTGAGTGGGCCCTTGGTCTCAAAGGCCAAAAACAAAGAGATTGGTGGCATTTATTACTATTATTATTATTATTGCTAATATTATTGTTGTTATCATCATCACCACCACCACCACCACCACCACCATCACCATCATCTGTTAATCGTTGATACTGCCTGTCCTTTCCATTTTCTTGTTAGTAATTAATTCTTCTCTTCCTGTTCATCATTTATTCACCTACCCATTCGTTCATTAATTCCCTCAATCGCTCGCTCAATAGCACAGTGTCGTTTGTTATATATATTATATAGTTTGTGGTCCGACGTATTTCCGCTGTTCCAATGGGAACTGTGTTCCACTCGGCTGGATCTGCGATGCAGTAGATGACTGCGGCGACGGAAGCGACGAACATGTAACCAATTGCACCTCAGGTATCATCATCATCACCATCTTCATTCTGTTCCTCCTTCTCCCCCTCCTCTTCCTCCTCCTCGTAATCATCATCAACATCATCAATTTACGGCCAAAATCGTCATCATTAAGGTCCAGTGGTTTATGCGATTATGCGGTTTCGCAATTTTTCGCATGATATAGATTTTCACTATAATTAATATTGCCATTGTCATATTCGCCTTTGTTCTCCTACTCCCTCTCCTCCCCTCCTCCTCCCCGTAGTCATCAACGTCAGTGTCATTATTGAAGAAATGTTTGAAGAAATTATTGTCATCAGCATCACGAGTCTCGTGACGAAGCCATATCGTGGTATCGTCATCATGACCACTTATTCATCTTCAAGACGTGCGATTACTGTAAACCACTGCATCTGTAGCCAAGCAATTACTTTACGGTTTACATCGTCTAATGCTGGATGCGTATGTTTCCTTTGCCAAGCTCAGAATGTCTCGTTGGTCAGTTTGGCTGCATCAGTGGTCAGTGTGTCCACTCTGCCTACGTTTGCGATGGAATTGAGGATTGCATCGACGCAAGCGATGAACTGAACTGCAAAACTACGGGTACGCTACATTACATTACATAATGTAGCATTACATCTAAGTCCTCCACTACATTTTGCTACTGCTCCAGACGCTTCTCTCATATCATCAGCAGCAACATCATCGTTGTCGTCGCCATCATTTTCTAGCAGTTATCTGGAGCATTTATTAATCACTGAAACTTGATATCGCACCTCTTCAAGAAATCTAGAGACAGAGACAGAGGCAGAGACAGAGGCAGAGACAGAGGCAGAGATAGAGACAGAGGCAGACCCAGAGGCAGATACAGAGACAGAGGCAGAGACATAGCCAGAGACAGAGGCAGAGCCATAGACAGAGCCAGAGAGCAATTGAAGCAAAGATCGAGACGGAGTCATATAGCAGTTCTACTACATTTAGGTTGGGATCTCATGAAGTGGTCGTAGTTTAGTTTAGAGTAGTCATAGCGTCTAACAGTCTAACTTATGTGCCATTTGATTTCGTCCTAGTTTCTATTCTCTTATGTCAACTAACCTCATTTTCGTTCCCTTTGCAGTGAAGAATCCCCCGTCCTATCTACTTCTTACTCGTCAAGCCAACAGCAGCGCAAATCCAGCATCCTGTAAGTAACAAGCTTAAACTATAGGAACAGCCCAGACAACGAAGCCCACATATAGTAAACATCTTACTAGCAATATATTATCACAACTGCCAGTTGCCATTCATTGTGATATCTCACTGTTTTGTTTGGGATAATGTTGATTGTGAATGTGCTTTTGGGAATTAATATATATACATATATTCATTTATTCATTCTTTTTCCGAAATTTGATACCGCCCTTCTTCCAACATCTTTGTGCTCAGAAGTGCATACACACGCCTCAACGGCGCAATTGCAGTTGTACTGCAGAGCAATTGTGCGCATAGGACTTGCTCAAGGTCCCTGCACAGTGACTCCCCGGACGAGGGTAGAATCCGCTCACTCAGCACATACTGAACGTTAAGGGCTGACCGCTCTAATCGATCGGCCACTGTGCCACACCGATGTATATGTATATACATGTATGTATATGTATATACATGTATGTATGATGCTGAACGGAACAGGCGGTTGGCATTGCATAAGAAATTAGTAGGACAGGTGCGCTGAGCCCGTGTGGCGCCAAAATTAAGCTGCCGATGAAGGCGCTTTGAACTAAGTACGGTCTAGTTGATTGTGCGGTCAACGTTTAAAAGATTCACTTGAAATTCAATACCAACTCCATGCGTTATAGAAGACAGAAGAATATTTGAAAGCTTCGAACGGTGTCAATTTTAATAAATAGTCACTTAATATCAGAAGTTCAGCTATTATATATAGAAGCAGAAGAATTTTGAATTATATGTACATGTAGGTCAGAGGTTAATCGGTCAGGAAATAGATGACAATGATGATGCCTAACGGTTGTGGGTTCGAATCTGACGATGGACTCCACGCAATGACCCCGCACTGGTTGTCAATCACTTCCCTGTCACCAAGCGCTTAGTACAGGAGACTGTAATACACGTGTGACTGTGTCTGCGTATGTGGATAAGTGTATATGTGTATGTATGTATGTGTGGATGAGTGTGTATGTTTGTATGTGTGTGTGCGCGCGTGCGTGTATGTGTGGTGTGTGTGTAGGGCAAAAACTGATATTTAACATCATAAAAGGCCAGTGCAGAGAGCGCCTCTGAATAGTTATTCTGCGAGAGGCGCCATATAAATCTAAAAGTGAAACACAATACAAAAAATGTACTATTCTAAGCCATTGTTAGTAATGAATAGATCTCGAGTTGTTGGCCTGGTGACAGAAGGGTCTGATTGCGCATGTGTAGTAGGTCGACGTGGTTTAATTCTGTTCTGCTTTTGTGGAGCAGATTGCACGAGCGTTCAGTTTGAGTGCAACATCAGCGTCGTCAATGGCAACCAGGTGAAGGGCAAGAAGTGCATTCCGTCGAAATGGGTTTGCGATGGAGATGACGACTGTGGAGATGGATCGGATGAAACCAACTGCAACAGTCAGTGTCACTCTTACATGCATGCATGCATGCATGCATGCATTCTCTCTCTGTCTGTCTCTGTCTCTGTCTGTCTCTGTCTCTCTCTCTGTCTATCTCTGTATGTCTGCCTTCTGTCTCTCTCTCTATCTCTCTGTCTCCATCTGTCTCTGTCTGTCTGTCTCTCCCTTTGTCTCTGTCTTTCTAACTATCTGTCTGTCTCTGTCAGTCTTTGTCTGTCCATCTGAGAAGTATAAGGAGCACAGGAACTGATGACGGGGGAGGTCGATCCTTCTACTGGACGTACAAAGAGACATACGCACACGAACAAGCAGCCATACGCACACTGACAAATACACGGACACGCATACGCACACGGACAAGTACACGGACACGTACAAAGCGACATACGCACACATACAAAGACACATATGCACACATACAAAAACACATACGCACACATACATACATACAATGACACGCACACATACACGCACGCTAACGCACACATACAAGCACACAGACACGGACACGCACACAGACACGCATACATACAAGCACACATACACGGACACGCACACAGACACGCATACATACACGCACACATACACGCACATACATACAATGACACGCATACATACACGCACAGACACACGTACACCTACAAGCACACATACACACACATACGCCCACGTACATACATACAATGACACGAAGAAATACACGCACGCATAGGCACACATACACGCACACATACGCGCATACGCAGGAAAGAGAAACGCTCATTATTGGTTTACTGCTCAGTCATTGGCAGAACGGCGGCTGGCCCTTTCCCCCTCCCTTAGGGCGGCGAGCTCATCAAAGGAACAATCTCGTGGGAATATTCGCCCATGGCGAAAGACAATATCCGCTACAACTGGCGAGCGTAAATAAAATATCGCCTACGCGCTCGAGCAATTTCTAACTCCTATACATTAAAAGATTGACGGAAACGTTTCAAAAAATTTTATTGACAAACGTCTTACACGCGTTATTATGAACCAAATAATCGTTAAGTCCAGTATCCGAAGTAAGCTTATTAGTAATTGCGGTAAGATTGTTATTTCTAAATCTATGCAAGCAGTAGAAAAGGCAATAGTGTCTGCAGAAACGACTAACGGAACTTTGTAAATGTTTATCGTTAAAAATCCAATGTTCGCAATGTCTGTTCAAAAAATCTCTAAAGTCACCTTCTGGCGGTCTGCCGAACGAGTCGAAATATTCGCCGTACGAAGAATTCTCCACGTACAAAACGATCCAATGCAGTCCGGCTTCGTAGTGAGGATAGGGATTGCAAACGAGTAGAGCCGGTCCCGAAATAGTCTTCGGTAGACGATCGCACGCGAATACTCCGGCAAACACCGACGCGCATTTCGCATCGCGTCGAAGTAACGTTTCAATTTAACGTTTCAATCCTCCGTACATTTTCAGTTTTTATCATCGAAAACTACGTTCCTAGACCTGTTAACCTCCAAGGTATTTTCAAACTCGGCGAAGGCTATAACGTTTATCGTATTGGCCAAAGCTTGAGAAAATTTCATATCCAGTCCAACGTTTCCGTGTTTAATCAAATTGAAATTATCGCCTTCGCAGAGGTCCGGAGTCAGATCGAAGGCGTACAGAGCGTATCCGCCAGAAAAGTCTTCTCTGCTAGTTTCGTTTCCTTCGTCTCGCAACCACTTTCCGGTTCCCATGAATAGCGTGGTGAAAGCGTTAATATACTGATTATTGGCCAAGTTGACTTCGACGGGTTTCACGGATTGTTGCTGACCATCCAAGTATACTGTTAGCTGAGTCAGATTCATGTGCTTAAAGTTGAATGGATTCTTCTTGTAGTTTCCGTTAAACGCGTCATTGTCCACGCATCCGATAACTATTCTGGTAGGCAACTGTCCGAAGAAAAGGCTTTCTCAAGTTGCATTAAATTTCCGGCTGAAACGGTAAATGTTTTACATACGGCTCTTCAAATCGGAAATTTCACGTTCCCTCTTTCCAAAGCGTTGGCGTGCACCACTAATACCGAAGGACTGAGTTTCACTTTTCTAACGTATAGTTTGCAATCCAAGATTTGTACTTTAAACGTGGCGTCGTTAATGGATGACATCAGACAGAATGGATCTTTATTTCTGACGAGTCGCATCTTTATATTGACGTCGTTAGGAAGGAATCGATCTTGGAAAAATAGGTCGCTGTGAATGCATCCCAAAATGTCCACGACCTTTCCTTCGTTGGTTAATAGGCTACGTTTCTTAAATCCAGAGTTTAGAGAGTCGTCGTCTTGCGGATCAGGATTTTCCAGGTGTCTTGCCACGTCTTTGTAATACAGCGCCGAGGTGAGTTGCAAACCAGTTCTCAAGAACTGTTTTCCGAAAGCGTTAGCTCCGGTTTGAATTAAAAGACAAGCGCTTCTGAAGAATCCGCTGAGAATGCTTCCCAGTCCGTGTCCGCGCTGCATGCGAGAGCCTTGGAAAACGGGCATTCCGCTCCCGCTCTGTTGAGAGTAACAGCCTTCGTACGCGAAACGACTCGCGTCGCAACAAAATTGTCTTTTCATTGTAATAGATATGGGATTTTGCGCAATCTGAAATGAAGCGCTATCAACACTTTCCCGGATTCGAATGGTATGGGTAGACCGACGTCGTTCCTTATATCTATCTCGATAGAATTGAAATGTTTCTGCTGTAAGGGTACGTATTGAGGCTTTTCGTACGTGGTGTGGACAATATCGCCGTTTTTTTCCCGATATCGGAACGATACGAAGAAGAGGAACTTTGGTATCTCCGACATAACGTGTTCCAACAAGTTGCAGTAGACGAAAAGAGAATTAAAACCTCGATTTACGTCGCACGCGCTACCCGATCTAAAACTTAACGGCTCATCCTCGAAATGCTGTATGGGATTCTGACGCGACTCCATGCCCAACATAGAACATAAAGGCGGTGAAAATATCAGACTCGCCCCTTCGCTTATTTCTCCGTGGAAGCGTTTCGTTACAACGTTATAACTAAAGGTCGGAAAGTCTTTGAGTTCCGACTTCTTCGCAAATTCTTGTATATGATAGTTTATATAATGCACGATGCTGGAAGGCGATTCGTAGTATCCGACCCGGAGACGTGTAGTGTGATGTAAGTAAATCTGATTGCCGTTTTCGACGGTGGATTGAGAATAGTGAACTCTACCTTCCCCTCTGAATAAATTATTCCAACTGCGAGCGTATTCGATTTCGACCAAACCGACTTCCCAATCGCCGGACAGAGATACGGTTTTCTCTAATCTCGTGGTAAATCGCGTGATCTGATTATCCGGATAGTAGTTCGCGAAGTTGTTGCTCGGTAACGTGAGATAAAAGTGAGCCATCCTATACCAACCGTATACGCGATCGATCTGAAGCGAAAGACGTTTAGGCATCCAACATATCAAAAGTCCAAGAATTAAAACTGTCGTCGTAACCTTCCACTTTACGAAATATTCCAATTTTTCGCCTCGTTTGTGAGTTTTTAATATCGCTTTAAGTTTGTAAACGTCGTCTTCTTTAGAAACGCGTTGCAATTCTTCTTGATAGAATTTACCTTTTACGATCTCACCGTTGTAATCTGTCAATTCGTACGTTATGGGATCGGAAGGTATTCGACCCGATATAGCGAAAATTTCTTCCCACCACGAAGGTAGGTAGCCCGTTTTGAACGCTATTCTGGCCTTACTTATTCTCACCTTGTCGTCATTCTCGTACTTCCAAACCGGAGGTCTCTTCTTTTCGCCGAATAGGCGCTTTCTCACGACTTCTTCGTTTTCTAGTTAAAAACGAGCCGGAGCCATACCTATGCTTCTATGAAACGTTTCGTTGTACGAATATACGAGATCAGGCAAAACGTCGACGTATCGATGCGTATTCCCGTGCGTGAAATATTTCCACATTTTGGTTTTGAGGGTAAGATTAAATCTCTCTACGACGGCGGCTTTGATATAATCGTTTTCGGAAGTGTAGAAAAGAATGGCATTTACGCGCAGCAGAGTCTGAAAGGATTTATTGAGAAATTATGTGCCTTTATCGGTCAGCAGGTGTGCGGGATGCGATCCATCGTTCAACATCGCCGAAAAAGCTTCGATCAGCGCGGGTCCTGTCTTTGATTTAAGCGGGAGAACTCTCGCGTATTTGGAAAACACATTGATGCACGTTAACAGATATTTATTTTTATCGTTAAATTTTGACAGAGAAGAAACGTCAACCAAATCGGCCTGCCACAAATCGTCTATACCTACGGAAAAAGTTTTTCTACGTCTAAATTTTAATCTGACGGGTTTATGCAAAGTATAAGGCGTCTTTATCCGATAACCAAGTTTTCAAATCTTTAGATTTAATTCGTTCTTATAAATGTTTCTTGAACATTTCCACGCATCCGAAACTGGTCGGACGCTTCGGATCGAAATACGACTCCATCATCAGTAAAGCCCACTATAACGTCTTTCGCTGCTTTTTGCGTCCGCTCGACGACGCGGTCGATCTTCGTACGGTGATCGGAGTTACTGACTCGGCAGAGTTCGACGATCCGTTAATATAGTTCCATCTGTCTTCGTTCCCGATTAACTCGTGAGGTATGTTGTGATCTTTTAAAGCGTCGGCGAGACATCTCCACCCGTTGGGCACGCGCGTCGAAGTTCTTGTTCTCATCAGATTGTTAACCAAGTCGACGACGTGCGTTTTTGGAATAGTAGTATTCTTCAAAACGAGTTCTCCTTTATCGCTCCATCCGACTTAGATTGTTTTTCATATGAGTCAAACGTTGTCTAGTACGAGAGCTTCTACGTCGGTCGATCGTTGCGGCGAATTCTCGACTTTTATCGCTTCTTCAACATTTTTCAACTCGTCGAAGCTAAATTTGGTAACGACTTCGGGCTTGTCGATGTTCAAGTACCGTCTTATACTGTTGGAATAGTGTTTGGCTTTTTCGTCGTCGGCCACGTTTCTGTGTAAGATCTCGTACATTTCTCCGTCCAACTTTGACAGAGTCTTATCCAACATGGTTTCGTTATACTTTTCAATCTGTCGCGGTTCCACCAAAACCATTTTCTTCGCGTAATTCATGACGGTATCCATTTTGAGGTTTTGAGCTTCAGAAGGGAGCCGAGAAGCGAAAGCACCGGCGTCAGTAACGCGCCCAAGGATCCTCCGGATTATACAATTTCCTTTTTCGACTCCACGCGAAGTTTCTTCGACGACAGGTCCCTCAACTTCTTCTTAAAACGCTTCAGTTTGCTCTTCTTAGGCTTTGTGAGCAGAACATTACCTTTTAAAACATTGTTGGCGCACTCGCACAAGCAATGCAAGAGACCTTTGATGCAATCTTTCAGGATATTTCTCCTCGTTTTGGCAGTCGCTTCTTTCTGTAACGTTAATTTGGCGAAATACTTCAATCTCGAAGACATTTTTATCGAATGACTACAGAACCTTGCTCCCGAATGGCTATATAGTTTTTACATTCTAACGTAGATGTAATGTTTCTCGCCCGGAAAATTGTTCGTCCTTAATCGACATCTCTCGTCGGTGTCCGGTCTGAAATCGACCAATAGATAACCGAAAGACGCCATGGTAGCGCCGCCGAAGGCTTTCAACATGAAATTGGACTTTCCGGGAAACATTTGCCTAGCCACATTTGCAACTTTCGTGGAATCTCTTACCTATTTTGAAGAGAACCAAATAATAAGCGTTCAGATTTATCGTTCTCGTATGCTTGCCTTTGTAGAATAAATTTTGCGTCAGGTATAAGACGGAAACGTTTCTGTGATGACCTATCTTGGTAAAAAATTTTGTAACGCGTTCGTCGGTCTCGCTAATCAAATCGTCAAAAACGAGCAGAGTTCTCTCTTTGCCGTCGAAAATATTCAAGTCCGGCAGACCTTCGTGAAATTGAATTTGCGGATATCCGTCAAATATTTCTTGATATATTCCGTAACACCATAGCATTTTATCGATCGCGGGTTTCACCATATGCGGTAAGTTATCGGTAATCTAAGAGTAAACTGCGTCTTTCCCGACACGCTGGGGCCGCTTATTATCGCTGAAAACGGGTGTCGTCAAGTTGGATCCATGCTTAGGAGTGAATGTTTCGCGATCTGAAATAAATTTATATACTTTTAGACCATATGAATTCTGACCGTTCCCAATATACGTTCCGAACACAGAAGACACGAGTCCAGTATATCCGCGCAGTTTTCGCAGCACACGATGTGAGCGCAAGGCAAAGACATTGATTCAACGCCGCGCGAACGACAATGTCTGCTTTTCAACATCGTTTTCAGAGTTTCATTTTCCTTCCAAGCGCATTTTAATCTGTATTCGGCTAAAATGTCCGCGGCGGAGACGAATTTCCCGTAATCGCTGGAATCGCAACTGCCTCCGCTCGAATCGGACAATTCTTCTTTCGATGACCCTTCAACAATTTCCGTTTCGCCTTAATGTCCTTTAGTAAGTAGGTAAGTCAAATTCCGCACGAGGCCTAAGTATTGATTGTATTTTAGATGACAGAATAAGTGGGATTGCATTTATGTGGCGCCTAAGTAAAACGATCCACTGTTGGCGCGTATTTAAACTATGTTTTTGTATGAGTTAAAATACCGTATGGATTTCGTAAATTTTACGACCTACGGCCGTTCCTTTGATGAGCGCGTCGCCCTAGGTGAGAGGGGAAGGGTCAGTCGCCGCCGCCGCCGCCGCCGCCGCCGTTCCGTCGATGCCTGAGCCGTAAACCAATAATGGGCGTTTCTTTTTCATGCGCATGCGCGTATGTGTGCGTGTATGTGTGCGTATGCGTGCGTGTATGTGTGCGTGTCATTGTATGTATGTACGTGTGCGTATGTGCGTGTATGCGTGCGTGTATGTGCGCGTGTCCGTTTGTGCATGTGTGCTTGTTTGGGTGCGTATGTATGAGTGCGTGTCCGTGTGCGTGTCCGTGTGTGTGTGCGTGTCCGTGTGTGTGTCTGTCTGCTTGTATGTGTGCGTATGCGTGTGTATGTGTGCGTGTCATTGTATGTATGTATGTGTGCGTATGTGTCTTTGTGTGTGTGCGTATGTCTCTTTGTACGTCCAGCAAAAGAATCGACCTCCTCCGGTCTTCAGTTCCTGTACTCCTTATACTACTCGTCTGTCAGTCTTTGTCTGTCAGCACGCTTGGTCAGGACTATTAACAATACCGGAAAAAAGTATTGTAATACCAATACCAATACTTCCTAATTAAAAGTACAGCGATATCAATACTTTTTATGTAAAGTATTGCAATACCAATAACAATACTTTTAACAATACTTTTCAATATGCTTGCAGAATTCGATCTTAGCATGAATATTTATTCATGCACCGATAATTATAGAAAATTTCCTAAATTTGGCTAATCACAAGGAATCTAGAGAAGAGGAATGGTTACTCGTCAAATAATTTTCATGTACACGATTTATTCGTAAATATAGAATATCACCCCAATCTAAAAATACATTTTTCTTCTATTGGAAAATATGGTGCTTCAAATCTCCTACGGCATTTTTTAACTTCTCATATTTATTGAGAGACCATATAAATGTAAGTGAGAAAAAGTATTGGTATCGAGTATCGCTGACAGGCTATAGAAAAGTATCGCGATACACATATGCGATACCAGCAAAATAAAACTATCGCGATACTCGTTGAGATACTGACAAAAATATCGCCATACTTTATCACGATATTAACTGCCCTGCACTTGGCTTTGTGTCAATCTATCTGTGAATTTAATATATAGCGTCCCTTCAATGCGACTAGTAAGAGGCGCTCCCGATCCAGGCCCTCGCATAATATTAAAAATAGACGTTACACGAGAAAAAAATATAAATTCTGATTTATTGTTTGATTAATTGAACACAATCGGTAAAACATATTTCAAATTGTGTTCTAATGTTTCGTGTAGACTTTGATTGTGACTGCTAAATGAGCAAGACGCCATAAAAGCAGATCATTGTCGATTGAATTCAGTCGTCTGACATCGTACCTTTTCTCGTATTCTAAACGCCTTTTGAAAGCTGTTGCCAACAAAAATATGTTAAACGTTAGCATGCATTCGAAATACACGATCTCGTCTAACTTAGAGCCGAGGAATATATTATTCGTCGGCTCTGTACGATACGGACGCATGGAAATCATATACGCTGGCACAGGTCCCACCTGTCTTTTCATGCACAGTCTATCTTGAATGCAAGCTATATAAAAGAATCTTAATTACATTATATTTCTTGACCCAGAGACCCTGAACATCTCAGCCATCTATTAGCTGTCGACGGGATCCGTTCTTTGATTCCACGCTTGTGCGTGGGCCCACCGCTGATGCCTTTTCTCAGCTTACTGTGCACTGTTTTGCTAACAGTTGTATTTTACACGTTCACTATGACAGTATTTTAATATCATATAGGCCAGCGTAGAGAGCGTATCCATGTGGATATCTTAAGGGGCGCTATGTAAATGCTCGATTACACTGCATTATTGAAAGGTGTTGTGTTTGTGATGTAAAGGTTGTGCGAAGATGCCAGTGGAGAAACAGTTTCGTTGTCGTGACGGTCAATGTGTCAGTTCCGTTGTCAGATGCAACGGACGCAATGACTGCAAGGACTCCAGCGACGAATTCGCTTGCTGTCAGTATAATTATGAGTATAAATGCAATGAGTGGTCATGGGGTTAGATGTGGTGCAGTGTAGTGTACATAGTGGTGACTCTACAGGGGTAGGCTAGGCTTAAGTATACGGTGGGTTAGCATAATTATAATGTAGGGCAGATCGGATTATGAGCTTCGTTGTTTACAGTCCAATGCAGTCAGCGACAGAATCATGGAAGTCGTTCAAAATTCAAATTATAGGGGATTAGTTAGTTAATTGAGTAGTTCATTCTCACATAAAGAACATCTAAATATTAACTATTAATCATCACCATCGTCGTCGGTATCATCATAGTCAATATTATTCTTACATCCGCTTCTTCACTGCAGCCTTAGTTACATTAAAACAGGTTGAGGGTGGACTCCGTCTGGCAATTGCTTTCTGTTGTCGTTTGGTACAGATTGTGATGAGCGCAGGTCGAAGGTCAGATGTAACGCAACCACCTGTGTCAATGTCCTGCAATGGTGCGATGGACATCCTGACTGCCCAAACCTCGCAGATGAAGCCCACTGCGATGTAGGTCAGTCAATCAGTCAGTCAGTTAGCCAGTCAATCAGCAAGTCGGTAAATCAATACGTCAGTCAGCAAGCCAGTCAATCAAGCCGTCAGTCAGTCAATCAGTCAGTCAATCAGTTAGTCAGTCAGTCAAAAAGCTGGCCAATCAATCCGTCCGTCCGTCAGTTAGCCAGTCAGCAAGCTAGTCACTCAATCCGTCAGCCAGTCAGTTAGCTAGCCAGTCAGTCAGACAAACAGCGTGCAAGCCAGAATATCAGTTAGTCAGTCAGCCAGCTATAGCCAGCTGGCCAGTCAGACAACCACTCAATCACTCGGCCAGCTCCAGTCAGACCGCCAGCTAGTCAATCATCAACCCAGCCTTCCACTAAATCATTTTTGCTTTGCTTATCCAGTCTCGTTCATAATAAATACTTAGTAAGTTTGTGATTTATTTCTGTGAATGGTGCCTCGATCCTCTTAGGCTCTCTTTGTCCTGATCGATCCCACAGATGTCACGTGACCGGGCATTGTCTGCCTCCGTCTCATTCCTGCAACGGAATCATCGACTGTCCGGACTATTCGGACGAAGTCAACTGCTGTGAGCACTCACTAACTCACCCGCGTCCTCAGTTGTAATGTAACGTAATGGAAAATTTCTCAGCGCCCATAAAATCCGCGTTGGGAGACCAGCTTATTCATCGGTGTTACATCAAATCAAGTCCGCAATAGCCAAGCTGCTCTGTTCGTTTCGGTGCCATGACAGAATCTGGAGAGGTCAAGCCGATGAGACAGCATGGTGTTACGAAGGCTATTTAAATACATATGTATATATAAGCATGTGTGTGTGTGCGTGTGTGTGTGCGTATGCGTATGTTCTTCTCTTGGTTTTTATCTTTCACTCAGGATGACCATAGTTTAGGCCATGAAGACAAGGCAGTTGCTCAGTCAACCGTGACCTCAATTCTTAATTACCCAAAGCATGCCTCAGAGCAATTGATTTATAACACACTGGGCCGCAGAGCTGAAGAACCGAGTTCGATGCCAGTACCGGCGGTGTTGTTTAAAAATTAAATTAGAAGCATAACTTAATGAGCGCCTTGCATGGCTGCCCACGTCTTTCGTTCATACTGTATCTGTAATCGTACTGCGTTGTTGTCAGTTCGAAAATAAACGGAAATTATTATTATCATTATTATTATTAAAATTTTTTCTGCCAAACCACAGCTCAAGTTTTTATTAAGTAAGCCCTACAATGTAGGCCTACATTCAAGCAACAAGAGTTTCAAAACTGTTCTCTTCAATGGGCTTGGGTGTCTGTATTTTCATTTTATTTTATTTTATTTTTTAAATTTTATATTATTTTACGAGTCTGTAGTTTTGTTCGATGGTTTACCAATAAATAAATGTGTTATTCATATTAATATTATTATTATTCATATTCATATTATTTTTTGCCCAAGGTATTAATAATCCCTCAGGCGATACAAACAATATCCGGAGATGTGATGATTTTCTGGAACGGCAACTCACTCGGCAGTGTGTGGTAGGGTAAATGTGCCTCTGAAAGCAACCGCATTAAAGCGTCGGATTGCGGTAGCTAGGCGTTGGAAAAGATAAGATGTCTCTCTAATATCTCCAGTGCTTAGTATTAAACGTTTACCCATATCTTTAATAAAGTCTAGTCCATTGATGTTAATGGGAGCCTAGGGTCTCAAAAGCCACCGATACAAAATGATGGTTGGTCGCATTCTTTCTTGTGGCCGCCATTTCCGCTAATGCCCTTGCCGCAGCAGCCGTCGCCTGGATGTAGGATGGAGCAACCATGTCTATTATTATTATTATTATTATTATTATTATTATTTAGCATGGTAGTGTTGACGAAAAACAGATGGCGTTCCCTCGCAGCTACCGAGAGTCTTTGGAATGGGTAGCTTGTCTCGAGTGTGTCATGGGTCACATCGCTCAGCCTTCGTCCCAAATTCAACACAAAGTTCACACCCTCGGAATTCCAAGCACCAGTGTACTCCAGTGCCACCGCCACAAAAGCATGGGTTCGGGTGATCGATGCGTACTTTGCTCTCTTGGCGATGGCTGCACGGTTTGTTGCTTCTCCTGCTGCAGTTGATGTCGCTGTCAGGTATGAAGACGCACAAGTGTCTGAAACAGTCACATCCAAAGTGAGGCACCTGCCGCATGACCACGGGATGAGTGTCACGCCTTCCGGTCGCTTGCCATCTTCTCTGGTGAGGCCCAAAGGTTCCTTCTGAGATGGGATGCTCGCCCTTCGAAATGATCTATATATTAAGTCATTGAGCATACTGTGTCGTTGTTGTCGGCCTGCGTTTCTTCTGCATGCCAGACCATTGAGTCCTCTGGCGTCAACCCTCTCGCCACAGTGACACAGATGAGGCTCACATAGTTTCGTTCCGAGTCGAATTCTAACTTTGATCCTTATGACTTCGTCTGACAATCGGAGACCGAATGCAGTAACCGGAGGAGCAAGCAACCAATCTCCCGCTTGTGGTGATCGAGAGGCCAGGAGACGTGCCTGGTCGATTGAATTGTTTACGGACCCAAGCTGAGTTGTCCATGCTTTATTTGTCCATCGGCTGTCCTATTCCTTTTGGCGATGAGCGGCCGATCCTGTTGGTGGTTCTGCACCCATTTGTTTTATCCAAGCCTCCAAAGCTGCATTACTACTTCGTCAGATGTTCCAGTTGATTCTGGTGGCAGAATGTTTGCCTGGAATTCGGTTGTGCTCGCAGCAGATGCCAAAAAGGCAGGAATTGCCAGCGCAGTAGCACAGCGAATTCCAAGGCCACCATCTTTCACCGGAAGTGATGCCTGGAGCCAGTTCTCATCCGATAGCTCCACGTTCAATATAGACGAAAGTCCAGTTCTCAACAGCGAGTCAAATCTGGCAAGACTTGGACAGTCAACGCATAAGGCTGTGCGCATTGTGTAGGGAAGCTTCGGTACACTCAAGCCATTCCGCAGTATGGTAAGGGCGTCATGTGAGTAAAGCATGGAGTCTCCCTACCGCTCGTTCCAGGTCATCCGCTTTCATACCCACCACCTTATCGACGGATGGCCCAGGCATCAGAGGTGAACCCAGCAGGGTCACTTCCCCAAGTGGTGTGTCTCTGAAGCCGCAGAATGAAGGATCGTCAACTTTACTGTCCTTATTCTGAAAGACTACTTCGCATTTCGCGCGATTAAGTTGAAGTCCAAGCTTTGCTGACTCCTGGGTGATCAACTGTATATCGTGGGCCATCACATCCACCTTTCCTCACAGTGTAAGATCGTCTAAGAAATCCACTCTTAGCTTCGATTTAAGCTTTGACAAGATCGGCTGCAGTGAGATGCAAAACTATAGTGAACCTAACGGATCACAACGCTGTGTTCCTTCTTCTGATCGAAGAGTATTTGATCCATGCTTCAACAAAGGACTACAGGAATATGAAGCACATGCGAAACGGTAGAGTTCCGGAATGTCTCTTGCAACTGCCTCCAGGAGTGAGTCCCTGCGAAGTGTGTATTATTATTATTATTATTATGTCGTCTTCTGGGGGTAAGGGAAAGGATATCATTATTACTATTATTACTATTATTATTATTATTATTATTATTATTATTATACATATATGTTTCACATTATGCTGTTATCGCCCATTATTATTATTATTATTGTTATTATTATTATTATTATTATTATTATCGCCGTACCGCAATTTACATTTTTGTATGTCTTACTTTACTGGACGAGGACGTCAAGTGAAGTGCTGCTGCTGTGTGTTGCTTTGACAGCCTGTTCGTCCGTCTATGGTTTTCGGTGTCGTATGGGTTTCTGCGTCAACACTGGCGCATGGTGTGATGGGAATTCAGACTGTCCCGACGCCACCGATGAATTGCCCGGCTGTCAATCAAGTAACCTGTCAATCATCTTCACCGCTGTCGTCTGCATCATGCAAATTCGACTTCCTCATCAATGGCTAGAAACATAGATACACGTCATCATCATTCATATCTGTCGTCATGTTCAGCCACTTCACAGCCAATACAATCACCAACATTGGAGCAACTTCCCCCAAGGCCCCAACCCATTTTGACGGACCAATATTATTGAAGGGTAAATAATAGATTGAACCAATTTAATGGCACACGTGCAGACATTCACAATGTAGAATAGGGGCCGTCCACATATTACGTACGCAGCGATAGGGATGGCGGTTTCAAATTTCGACCATTTTGCGTTCGGGTGCGTATGGTAGGGGAGGGGGTCCCGAAAATATGTACATACGCAAATATAATTGTCTAATTATGACGTCCAAAATTCCGAATATGAAAATCAGAACTGTAAACCTAATCACAAACTATATTCCTGCTTATTCAATTTTATGCAGCAATAAAACGGTTTCAAATGCAAGTGTTGTTAGTGTTTTATTTCTTCATAACAGTTAACAAATTTAACAAAACAGTAAAATATGATGCTCAACAAAAATAAATAGCCGGTAGTAAAACCAATGTGTTATAGATGCTTTTAGCTATTTAACCTTTCCTATGGGGAGGGGGTAGAGCTCAAATGTAAGTACGCATGGGGGAGGGTCCACGAAATGTACGCGGTGCTACAGGAGAGGGGGTCCGAAAATCCGATTTTGTGCGTACGTAATATATGGATGGGCCCATAGAACAGAATGGCTCAACTGTAAACAAAAGATTATATTGGCATATTATTTTAAAACATCAACTTCCCTTAAAACTCACTGAGATCCCCCCTAATTTCTTGGCTGGACAATTTGCTCCAAGGTTTCTATGGTGTGGCCATCCCTGCCTGCATAATAGGCCTATATGACTTTTGTATCATCCTGTGTTTGATTGTAGTGTGTCCACCCAATCAGTTCCAGTGCCCATCGAGCGACATCTGTCTACCAGACTTCGAGGTCTGCGATGGAGTCAACTCCTGCGATGACTGGAGCGACGAAATGACCTGCCGTAAGTAAACGACGAAATATCTAACGAAATCAGAACAAAGCAGTTCCTCAACCTTAGTATTCTCCTCAGCAAAGAAAGTCAATTAATTTCAAACTGACAATCCGCGGTATGTTACAAGCGCAATATGAACGAATGACGACAAGTTATTACAGGAGTCAAACTGAACCATCGGCAGCCTCGCAGGGCGACCATTACGTTATGCATCTAATGACCTTCTTCCCTCACTGAGGGCTAAATTAATTAATAACTGGGTTCTCTCCATCAGCCTATTACTCTTTAAAAGGCGTTATTCTTCGAGATGCGCTAGATAAAGCTATCAATGTATACAATGCAGCAGTTCCAGTGTCCATCGTGGTTATAACATCTTATATTATGGTTGTCAGGACCATTGACGTCGCGGCCGCTCCCTCCAAGTTCTCCGAAGTTTGGACTGGCACTGACAGAGTAAGGGCAGTAACGAAGTCTCGTGATCGATGCCAAATACCTTTCCGGTCAAACCAACCCCTCTCCAACCCCAACCGAAAACGGCCTGATTATGGGGACTGTTTCTTTTCTGTTTCAGTATGCCAATCGTTTGAATTCAAATGTGACGTGGGAATCTGTATGGACATACGTCATTGGTGTGACGGACAGAACGACTGTCCTGACAACAGCGACGAGAAACCTGGATGTTCGTCAATAGTCCGCCAAGCGACGAACAACTGAACCTAGTCGACGCACTTACTTACTACGACCTCATCACGTTTGGGTCTTGGTGCGCCATCGGTTAATGGATAGTCTAGTAGACACGGCGCCATGGAAGTCTTAAATTACAGTTACGCTAATTGATCAGTGATCAAAGTTCAAGTTCATGGGGTCAACAGTGGCTTTATCGTTATAAGAACTTCTGTAAAAACGACGATGGACGATTAGAAGAGGAAGTTGAGGAACATCACGTGACCTCGATCGTTGCATGTAGCGTATGGACGCCACTGGCGGGAAGTTCAGAGAAGCTTGTTTAACTACGTGCGTAGTGAACTTGTGTCATAGCAATGATGATGACTGGACTGGCAACATCCACCATGGAAGGCAGCGTTTCGTACTAAAAACTTATTACCGATTGCAAAAATAAAATTAGAATGCAAGTGCTGTTATGAGCATTTTTTGAGAATGGTTGTTTCCCTTGAACACAGTAAACCACCAATAAGTACAAGCCATGCCCATAGCATTGCGTTAAAGACGTCATTGTATCGGCCTACAGTTCATAATAGGTTTCCTACCCATAAAAATAGCTACCAGTAGGCCAATTAGGGCTGGCGTGCATTTTATAACTTGGTTAGCGCCCGAATAATCTATACATGTGATCGCTATTAGACCTCTCTCTACGCCGACATCGACGAAGTTTTAGTCACGCCGAAAATCAGCCACCAATATTTCAGCGTCAACCCTATTCATCACTACTAGGTTGAGGTCCATGATGATGTGGCTGATTTGCATCAAATGAACACTTTACGTCACACACCCTTGAGTTGTGGGGCAAACGTTAAAGTGAGCCCTGCAAATAATATTACATACTATTAGAGTTATGGACCAATGAAGCTGTTGACTTGACAAGCAAAGATTGCAAGGCTATGTGACTTTGATCACTATAGTATAAAGAGACGAATACTCTTATTACAGTATACAACTAACATATGATACAAATGATAGCTGTGCAATCACGAACAATATCTGTTAATTTCAGTCGATGTTATCCTCAGCTGACAAGCACCAAGGTGGAACTAGCGCCACGGTAATACCAGGCCGAACAGCGACTCAACATACAAACAGTTGTCAATGCAACCAAACAAATGCCTAGATACCAATACTTGAGACTTGCATTTTGTTGCCCAGTAATTGTCTGGAAATCTGCTCACGTCAATCACAGATCAACCACTATGCTGCATCATCTGGAAGTATTGCCACGTCAGCTGCCTATATTGTCTCCTCAGCTACTAGTCAGCATGCAAGTAGTGACACATCAGCTGGCAGTCTTGTCTCATCAGCTGGCAATCTAGTCTCATCAGCTGGCAATCTAGTCTCATCAGCTGGCAATCTAATCTCATCAGCTGGCAATGTTGATGTCTAGACAGAATTACCAAATGGAAATCAATGTGTTAGAGTTACTGGTCTGTGAAGTTTGGCAGAAGCTCTGAAAAAGTTGCTTCAAAAGTTGCCACCAGCACCGTCCAAAGGACGGTGCTGGTGGCCGAATTCAGCAGAAAACGCAATACAGTCGATCTGTATTGAAGTCCAGCAATTTTCCAGAATTGCGACTGTCGTCAGCTGTGAGTGTGAAGGTGACACTTCCAACGAACCCTGGGTCATTCTGGAGTCGAGACATACTCCAAAGTTAGTTCTTTTGATACCTCGGGAGTTAAAACTACCTCATTTTGTATATCTTCATCATCTGTATTTCACGAGTTAACATTTTCTGCTGTTATTGCCCAGGTTCAAATTTCTTTTGTCTCAATGGTAATTGCACGTCCATATCAAGGTATAACATTTTCTCTCTGTGCCTGGCATGAATCTGGTGCTCCACCACATTTTTTAACAGTCTGTCATTTTCCCATTCACAACGACTTTAATTGGGCTCGGTTCACATATTTTCAATGCTGCACCCAAAAGTTTATTTGAAGAACTCATTTGCACAGATAATAATAACTATTATATATTTAAAAACACTAAATATCATGATTTACAAAATAAGCCAATTAATTACTACCAGTCAATGTAGCCAAAAATGTTTTCATAAAAACTGGCAAAGTCATGATTTTGAAAACATAGATGTCGTAAACAAAATGACAAAACATAGATAAATGATGCATTGTAGGGTTAAGGTTTCATACACATGGTGTAGTATGCTAATCACCAAAACACTATAATTTTAGTTTTCAATTGTGAACAAAAGTAATATGATAACTAAGGCTGTCAACAGGTACCCGACCGAAGCTGACTACCCGGGTGATGAAATCGGTTTCGAAATCGGTACCCGAAATTCCGTAAAAATGCACGATTTTACCTGAGCATGTGCCAGAAATATTCCATTGTTCATATTAGCTGAGTGCCCAGGCAATGAAAATCGGTTTTCGGGCAAAGACATTCCATAGAAATGCACGATTTTACCAGAATACAAGCCGGAAATATTCCGTTATTCATACTGGCTGATTGTCCGGGCAATGAAATCGATTCTCGGGTGCCCAACATTCCGTAAAAATGCGCTATTTTCTACATTTCCTAAAAATATATCAGCGCGGTCGGGTACCCGACCGTGCGGGTCGACGGGTACACGGTTCGTCATTTCAACATTTTTTGACAGCCTTAATGATAACGTTATTACATCCTGAAATAGAACCCTGGTGGCATGTTACTGAGTACTTATCCCCACGCTTACATTGCTTTTGGGTCCTCATAAGTTGTATTAAATATATTGTGTCCTCTGTAATGGTTAACCCTAGTTTGACCTCTGTTTAACCAGCATTAATGTTCTGCATTCTACATGTTTTGAGCAGAAGAACAGTCTCTTAAACAACCTCAGGCCTCATGGGTATGCAGTATTATTAGCTACCAGTACTTTATTTTCTTAGCCTTGGCATATGAGGATGGGTGATCAGTACCCTCATTGTCTCTTGTGTACGGTAGGTGTACTCATAGCAGAGTTTGGCTAGGGGTGCCTGGGGACCAAATTTCTGCCCTGGTGAGGATTTTTGCCCAACCTCTTGCACTAAATTTAAAATGATAGGAGCTGCTTAAAAAGTAAACAGGTGTTGTTGAGGTGAAATACCATTGTACATCATTAGAAAACAAGTGTGCTCATTATCTTTTTACATTGCACTGTTTACAGAACACTGAATTACATAAGGAACTGATCTTCTATCCACATTCTTAATACATTCTTTTTCTCCCATCATTTGCACCTGTTATATCACATAATGTTTCAGTTAATTTAGAATAGTTTTTTTAACCTAGGTGTAATGCATTGCAAATACTCTTAGAAAAATCTTGCTTTGTGCCTGCCTCGTCATCAACATGGATGGCAAGCACCATGTACAAATGAAGGTTCAAGTGGGCAAGAAAACGTTAAAATACCATTAGAAATTCACAATCAGTTCATTAAATGTTAGTGTTGTTACCTGGTGGCTGCTAACTTAACATCCCTGCTTGCATTTGTTTACAGTCTCTCTGATCAAGTGTACATTCGGTAGCCTAGTTCGCCAATCTTGTTTTTTCATATATATGTTTTCCCATTCCATAAAGAGATTTAATCTGTGGCAAACAAGAAAACACTTTCAAGTACTATAGCATACATTAACAAGGTTAGTTAGAAGAACAACCAAAGACAATAAAGCATAAGTTCATAGTGCTGCTAGTCATGGGGAGAGGGAAGATTGAATGAATTCGTAGATATTAGCATAGTGAATGGAGGTACATGATCCGCGTCTTCCTTTGGAAACATTTGAGAACACTTCTACAAGACAACATAGAATTTCCACCTTACTATAGCCAACCCCAGCAGCTGAGGTGCCAGACATGGCTTGAGTGCCTAATAGGTTCATAGGTTAAACTGGGAATGAGCAGTTTTAATTCAACCACCATATATAAATATCTGAAACCTTCTGCTTTAGTTAGTATAGTACTATAGGTCTACCTAAAGTTGATCATTCGTTGTTGTGCATTTGTATTCTTATATGGGCTGTTTATTCCTATATGGATCTGTCTCTTGTAATCTATGGCAGAGATGCAGTATACTGTTCTTAAGATAATAACTGGTTTAATTGAAAGAATGAATTATATGAACATTTTGATTAGATCACATTGAACAGGAAATCATTCCATTAGATTATATTAGATCATGCTGGAGTTGTATGGTTGTCTTACTGCTTCACTCCTATTGAATTCATTCCATGAAATGGTAGCCATTTCTAGCCAGAAGCCCATTGCTGGACCATTGTCTCTCAGCATTGCCAGATAATTGAAGATTACACAAACAACCAGCTAAAAAACCAACATCCATTTAGAAAGACCTTAGAAACCTTTATAATCCAGTCCTGCATTACTTAACTCATCATCATAATCATGATTATCATCATCACTGCCACCCGATCAATTATTATTACAATTATCTATTATTACGATTATTGCGTGATATCCTGCGCTGGTTGCCTCTACCCCAGCGCATCTTATTTAGAGTATCTGCCTTAGTTTGGCGCTGCCTTGGCGCCTGCTTATTTTCAGGAGCTATGTCGCCCTATCACTGCCATTACTGGTCGATGACCACTTCGCTCTGCAGTTCATGGCGACCTGATCGTCACTTTGCACGCACTTCCATAATGCAGAATCGGCGTTCTCGGTCGTGGGACCTACCATCTGGAATGGACTTCCCATAGAGCTCAGTCTCCTACCTAAGAACTCATCATCTTCATTTTACGCCTCTCTTAAAACTGCCTTTTTCAGCCGAGGGTTAGGCCGGGAGCGTCTCTGAGTAGAGATCTTGAAGGGGCGCTAGCTATATCAAGTATTTTTGATTGATTGATTAAAATGTTTAACCTAAGGAATACCTTGGGATTTAAGCAATTATGAATAACAATTTTCAGGGTTAGTTAGCCTTCTGCTACTGCCTTTTTATTACAATAAATTAATACAATTAATTTTTATTTATAACCATTATCATTACTACAGATTCATAGGTGCAAGTTGATTAAACTGAATAGGCCTAGATCCCAAATGCAATAACTGCATAACAGTTAATGTCTAGTCACACTGAATTTATACATTAAAAAATGGCAACATTAGCCCCTTGGTCACAAAATGCCATATCTGTGATTTTATGTGCTCAACATGCACTATATCCAATATAGCAACCCTTAAACTGTAAAAGAACAAAATTACGGACTTGAATTTCAATGAATTAGGAACTTTGTTCATTTCAGTTGCCCAGTACACATTCATACAAAACATTTAATATATTCAATGTTGGTACTGCAGATATTAATTGAAAAAGGCCAATTCTGAATCAGCACGTCCGTATAACCATTATGCACTTTTTCATCATTGACTGGAAGTTTAGATTTTATACTGACTGCTGCTACTGCGGTATTTTTGTGTAGATTCTGTCAATAAATAACTTAATATTAACCACTTAACCATAATCAATAAATTATAATCAGTTTATTCACTAAATCAAGTATCTCACAATGTGCTGCACACATGGTCTTTCTTTTGACAGAACATAATTATAATAAATTTGTTAAACACACTTGAGACATAACATAACAAATTTCACTAAGTGACTTTGTATATACAATGTATGTATATATGTATGTATATACGTATATGTATGTATTTATGTATGAATACAATTATAAATGTATGTATGTTAAGATGTAATAATGTATCATGTATGTATGCAAAAACGTGTTTAAAGCTTCTAGTGTGTTTGTATGCATGCAGAAATGTACATTTAAAGCCTCTTGCATGCTTGTATGTATGTAGAGATGCATGAATGTATGTAATAAGATTTTTACATGCACAATAGATCATAAAAGGGTTGATGCGACTTACTGCCATCCAATTTGCCATTCCCTGCTCACTCAAGGTTATGAGCACTGTAAATGAATGTAGCGAATTGCACCCACATTCCACATTCGTGGCAAAGTTCCTTGAATTTACAAAAGCAGTCCATTATCAGTTTCATTTCTTACAATGCGATTTTCTTCGTCTTTCCTTAACGTCCAACTTTCCGCTCCATACATGGCCACTGGCCCTACAAGGGTCGTCAGCAATCGGGAGTTTTGTTATTAACTGTATTCCATTACTTTGCCAAATCTTTTTGAGTCCTGTTGCTTTGCTGTATCCTTTTGCTCAGTGTGATCTGATCTCTTTTCCATTGTCACCCTCCTCTGATATGAGTGAGCCAAGATACAAGAAAGTAGTTACTTGTTCAAGGGTGCGGTTATTGATTTCTATTTTGCACGGTACCTATTCTGTTGTACTATAGAAATATGTAAATACAATACTATATTGTCAAATCATTGTACAAAGCAGGTTTGTAGGCTGATAACACTGATTTTTAAGGATTCTGATCAGTCAGTACACAGTAGGTAAACTTAATATTTATTTTTAAACTGACACAACGTAGACACGTTAGTTAAAACAGTATAGTATCGTATTTACATATTTCTATAGTGCTTCTCCCAGCACCTCATTGGTGCAAAAAGCCCTGAAGGAAAAGAAGTCTCAAGAATCAGAGCAGAAACAGAAGCACCCAGTTAATTTCAAAGAGCGAGTCAGAGAGGGAGTATCATTAAGTAGAAGGATGTTTTTATAAATGCATGTAATGTGAAAACTGTGCTGCCATTACAACACTTTAAGAAACTCAAAGGTGCTAAAAGCTCTGGGTTGGATTGAAGACCAAGTGAAATTATGTTTCAACCATATACCAGACTACCAGTAACTCCTTCCACTCTGTCCTGCAGAGTGCACAGACATGATTCGCAACAAGTAAATATTATTTAGAAACACAGAAATGTGTACAAACAGACAGCAAATCATTTACATTAAACTGTTTCAGTTTACAATAAACTTCACACATACGGAAAACCAGAAAATTAGAATAAGAGTTTAGCAAGCAAGCATTGTATGCATACATTGTTGTTGTAAAGACAGGTGTTTGTAAATTACCAATGACCAATTGGCATATGTTACTTAAATCTGCTTTGACTTTGTACCTTGTGTTGGCTAATTCAGCTTGATATCCAATTGCTTTCAAGTGATGCCTGAGGATCATCACATAAGTATCCATCATGCAATTGCTAAAACAAAATGATTTGCATTAAAGTAGGGCAGGACAAACTGGCTTGTGCAAATGCTGTACCAAATAAAAACAATATGATTCCAAATGTCAGTAACTAAAGGGTCCAGTGGCGTAGTGCGATGTTTGGTGCCTTGCATTCGGAAGATCGCATGTTCGAACCCACCCTGAGTCACTGCGTAGCGACCTTGGACAAGTTGCTCACCCATAATTGTCTATGAGGAAGGCAATGGGAAACCACCTAACTCACCTCATCCCTGGGTGGCATAAAGTCAAATGGACCTGCCCTTCAGGCAGAGAACTCATCATCGTCATCATCATCATCAGTAACTAAGATACTCAGAAATGTCGACTGCATGCTCTTCCTAAAACTACACTTGAATTGGTTAATTAAAATTGCAGCCACTGGAATGAAATCGTGCGTAGTACTGGACCTAATCTTTTAAACAATCATACTCCAAATGCACACTCTATAATGTCAACAGTTTTTGTCAGTAAACATGCTAAATAGGTCCTAATAATAATAATGCATAATAAAGAGAACAAATATATCATGTCACACTCACAAGGTTCCATATACATAATAATGACAAGAAATAAATTGGATTACACTTTTACATATATACCTACATAATAATTAATAACAGTACTCGTTTAGTAATTCAAACTGACAAGAACAGTGAAGAACCCAAAAATATCCCATAACATAGTTGTAACAGATTATACAAGTTCAACAGGAGTTAAATTTAACTGTATGGCAGCCTGCAAGGCGATCATCTGATGAAATGCTCATTTTACAGTCGCCATAAGGATGCAAGGCAGAGCAGACGTATGGGGCAAGTGAGTAATCGAACTTGCATCCTTATGATCTTAGCACCAGTGTGTTATCATTCAACCATCCCTATGTGTAATAATGACACTGAATAATATAGTAGCCACATTTTTTAGGACTGAAGAATTATATATTACCGCTTTTGCATATAAAAAAGCAGTGGATGAAAAACACAATTTAGACTTACGTTGCTGGGGACCTGATTGCTTTGTCACTTTTCAGGTAGATGTTGTAGAAAGCTGTAATCAATAAAAAAAATTTAAATGAACAATGGTCATAAAGCTACAAAGCTAATCTCCATGTAACTTGTAATCTTACTACTGTTATTGGCATGTTAATTAGCAGACTTCAATTTACAGAACCTCTTGTGCTGTATCTGTGATACACCAAACACTAAACACACTAAATATGGACTGTATTTAATCCAATTCAACAATGACAGCTCTAAACTTAAGAGGACAATCTCACAACAACACCACTGTTGTTGATATATTTGACTAAAAATATGCTTAGCTCACCTCTGGGAACATGGAATACAGCGTCTGACTTGAACCATAAACGACTCTTTGGAGTTGACAACAAGGGTTCATCAAGCTGCACAAATTAAACGTGTGCCGCAAATAAAAAGTGTGCCACAGATGTAGTAACTTGATGACCTCAGACATATTCTAACTTTATTACAAGGTTATTATAAGGGCATCTATTCAATTCTTCAGCCACCAATGTTCTTCTAAATCCTTAATAAATATCAACCTACAATTTAAATGTTAACATCCAAACATAAATGTCAAGCCCAATGCTACATTTTAGTCCATCCTTGTGCTGTTAGCACAGTTTTCCATACTCCTCTGTCTTGTGCAGCTTTTCTGGTCTCTTCCAAAGCCTCCATCGCAGGTCTTAATTTAAGGTGATCACTGTGATGTGATCACCTTAAATTAAAGCCTTCTACATTAGTAATTGTTGAAATATGATTCATTACAAAATGATAATGACAAACACATTTGTGCAAAAATAATGATGATAATGGGGAGATGATCAAGAGAGCAAGTCTAAAAATCAATAATTAAATTATACAAAATGTACACTGAAACACACATTTCACACACAGCGAAACACTTGACATGTGAATCAACCTCAGCCAAATACAAGTTTAAAGTGGATAAAATAATATCCATATAATCCAATGTAAAGTGTAGTCTTTGTCAGAAATATATTTTTTAATCTGTCACTCATAGTTTTTAACCTACTATCAGAGGCAGTTGTTATTACAACTGTAATATTTTTTAACTAATGCTTCCAAAAATGTTGAGTTTTCTCCTGCCCTGATGCCACAGAGTCAAAACTTCCATGGCACCATGGCTCATAATGTCATCTGGACCACGTAAGCAAAATAATAATGCTAAATGTAACTCACATCGATTTCAGGATCCAGGAGACCTTTGATGGTGAAGTTGTTAGCTAAAATGAAGCAAAAGATCAAAAAAAGTAACAGCGACCTCAAGGCTCAAATCAATCCTTTTAACATCAAAACAATGAAACCAACGCAGGCTCACTAAAGTGTCATACAAGCCTAAGAATAAAATGTTATTAAAGAAATCATAAAACTGCCATTACTGTCATTGATTTGTCCAACCACTAATCAAATAATTATATATACATCTAATAAACAAACTGACATACTTCAGTAAGTTAGAGGAAGAAGAAATTAGTTAGCAATTTGAATTTAAAAGTTTGAAATTAATGAGGCTGAAGAATAGTTCAGTCTGTGCTGGATTATTTTGATCTGACCTTAACTGCAGAAAAGAACATGAGCACCTCACCTCCACTTCCACTGTGGTATATGAGACTACTACTGCATTAGTTCACGGGGTTGGAAGGTTCAACCCTAGCTCTTCTACTTACTCTTCTTCTAACCCCCGTAGCAAGGTCAGTGGTTCCCAACCTCTTGTTGCTGTACCCCCAAACGTAAAAATCATTAATAATTTTGTGTATGTACCCTAACAGAAAAAAACATTAAATAAAATAATAACAAGAAAATTATTTAGCAATATTTAGTATACTACTGCTATAGTATAACTATAATATGTATAAATATAGCATTTCCAAACTTGCGATTATTATTTGTTTCTGCATGAAATATTTATCTTAAATCGTAAAATGTTTCTTGTGTACCCCTTGACGACAGCTGGCATACCTGTAGGGTAACCCGTACCACCAGTTGAAAACCGCTGAGCTAGGTAACTAAAAAGATTTTCGGGGATAGGAAACTAAAATATGCCATGAGTAATCATGAGTCAGTTCATGCACAACATATTAACATTAGATTTAACTTGCATTTGAGTAAGTTGGTGATCTGTAAAATATTCAACCCCAGCACATTTTAGCAATTAAAATACTGGGAGACAAGAGTTTCACTTTGCTCCTCCAACTCTGTGACGTTAACAAAAGCACACAGGTGTGCATCATACCAATGTGTTCATTTGGCCCAGGACCGAAAAACTCTCCAGATACGTCGGTCATAGTCTAAAATAAGAAAAAGTCCTGAATGTTTTATTGTATCTTGCTGCAAGACACACAAAGGCAATTCCAAGAGTGTCAGAAAGACATCTACTGTATAGAGATCCTAAAGAACAAAAGAAAAAGAAGATACACAATCCCTTACGTTAAAGCCCTGAGGCAGCCATGAGTATAAGTGTGATCACCTCAAAGAACCGGTTCTCTCACTTGCCCTCTATTCATCCCACTGAGTTGGCTAAAGTGCACAAGAAGCAGAAATCTATACCTAAATTTCTCCCATGGTAGTTATTTTCACCTCCAACCTTTCAATTGACAGCCCATTCACAAACCACCACACAATTGAGAGAAAGCAAATGATCTTCTTAAAAACTGTCTGCAGATAATTTTCTGCTCCCCACCCATTCTGGGACAATGGGTCTGAGGCACCTCTTCTTGCCAGTCGTAGATGGGTAAGAAACAATGATTTAAAAAAAACTGTAACTGTCATAATCCATGTAAAATGCAACAAGTCTCAACTCACATCCACATTGGTTATAAAATGGTGCTATTGTATATCTTTGGAGCCATTTTTATAGATAACTGCTTTCATAGCAACAGTAGTTTCAGCTTAACAACACTGCGTCATAACAAAGAGGATTAGCACTGCCCTCCTCCCTAACTTAGGCTTGGACTAACACCACCACCGTTCGCACTGCCAGAGTGCACACAGTGGTGTTAACAATTCTTTGTGGAAAAGTTGGTCCACTTAGTGTTATATCATTTTGTTAGAAATGGATGGAAAAGAAATGGGTTTCTACTTCTACACCATATGAAATTCTAAAAAAAATTTCTAACTTTTAAAGGCATGAAGTTACTGATCGCTGAATGACTAAAAATTGCACTAAAATCATTTCTTGTGCCATCTGACTAACAAAAGTTACACATATTTGAAAAAAATAAACAAACCCGAATATATCTGCATTTTCATCTTGAATAATAAACAGTAGGTTTCCTTAGCTAAACTTTTATTACATTTTTGTTTTGGACTTACCTTTCCACTGTTGCAGCCATTCAGGCTTCGTTTCTGAAATAAGTCAATTTCCATAACACTGATAAAATTACATCCATTACTATTAACCTGCACTGTTGCTTAAAACACTTGAACAAACTCACAAATGGTACGTTTTCCGTATTAGAGTATCTGCATTGTACCATTGTTGATTGAAGAGCATGTGACAGGCTTACAATTAGGAAAGTACAAGTTCTGAGAAAATTTTCTTCCAAAATATCTTTCTTTCTCCCAATACTCTAAAATGCAAATGAACCTAAAAATTCGAAAGCAATCACAAACGTAATATTCCCTCTCAGAGGGCTTTTTTACTGTAAGCCGATAAACTGCAACACTCTAATCTAGACTGAAACTATTGCAGGCAATCACTTTAAGAATGCATAAGGCATCAGATACAAGCAAAGTGGCTAAGAATGGAAGTCAGCTGAAATTCAGCATGGCACACAAGATATAATACATAATGCCAGGACAGAGAATAACATAGAATACAAGGCATGATCATAATTGTAAACTCTAACTTTCTAAAGTGCCACTTTAAAATGTGTGCAGGACACCTCCTGATACATGGGCAATGCTAATGTCAGAATGTCCAAGGATGATATCATCAAGTGAAATTATATAAGACTCCATTTAATAAAAAGATTGATTTCATAAAGTTTTAAGCACAGTCAAATTAAATTCTCTTTGAGCAAATATTTTCTGATGTTTTTTTGAAGTTCAGTCATTTTGCAGTCATTTTGCCCTATTCATTTATATCTGTAATTGGAAAAAAGACCATTTAAGTGTAAGCTGGGATTGCACTTAATGACCTATGGCGTGTGAAAATTTACCCCAATGTATGATTGCAACATGATCCATACATCCCAAAACTCATAACCATGATTTTTGGAAGAGTACCTTGCACATAGTACAGAGTGTGAAACCAGCATTCTGTTTTCCAAGCGACTCCATCTTCACCTTGGAAAATCTTTGACCAAAGCGTGATGTTCATATTGTCTGGTCGCAACTGCTGGAGACAATTCCTCACAGTCTAATGAAACAAGATAACCATTCATTTTAAATTCAATACGACTGCAGTTTATTTATTCCAATGCTAGGAAGTGCACACACAGGCTTATGAGGGAACATAAATGGTGCTGAGTAAATGTAAGCAAAGGACTGTTGCAGAGATATTGTGTAGCTCGCTACGCAATATCTGCCCCAGGAGAAGCTTGAACCCGTACTCTCAATGTTTCAGGTCAAGTGCTCTAACCATTTACATACTCACTGGCAGCACAGAATCAAGTACACATCAGATAATGAATAAACAAGAAGAAACACAGTTCTTCAAATACTACATTATTGCAGAGTTAAAAAACAACTTGAAAAGTTGAAAGTAGACTATTTCAATGCATTTGTGAAAATTATTACTATTGTTAATCAGCACTTTTATTGCGTCCATGCTTAAACTTGAGTACATCAATCGATGGAGCATCTAATCCATACCATAGTCTGGTATATTCCAAGAGGTCATCTGAATTTCAGATGCTGCTGTCAAGCAGTGCTCTCAAACCTTCAAATGCAGTGAACCAGTAATTGATTTACTGGACATAAAACATGCTAGAAAAGCCTGCCAACAATGAATTAGTCAGTTTTTCTCGAAAATGCTGCATCAGTACCACACACACACGCACGCATGAACACACTCACATATCAATCAATGAAACTAAGTGTAGCGCCCCTTCAAGATATCTACTCAGAGGTGCTCCCAGTTCGACTACGGTTAACGAAAAGATAGCAGATTTCACTAATGAGTAGAATGCAGATGAAGAGGCTTTAAGGAGGTATTTATACATACAAACATATACTTATATATATATATACAAACATATATATATACACGCCATAGGTTAAAAATAATCGGAACCTGTCCATCAAACTCTATCATGAGAGCTCGTCCTTTGAGATAGTGGCAGGATTCGTATCTCTGAATATCAAGGCTGAGATTTCGACAGAAATGCTGTGAATCATCCTAAAAAATGAGAACACAACACAGTTAGACCTAACAAACAGTTTAAAAAAATATGGATCTAATAATAATAATTGCTGACAATATTACGACATCTACATTTGACTACAACATGTCGTGTATATATGGAAATGTTGAAAAGCACCAGGCTGTGTTAAGTCCAGTAAAAGAATTACTGGATTACTGGTTCACTGAATCTGAAAGTTTAAGAAGCACAGCATCACAGCTCTACAGCATTTTAAACTCACAAAAAATTAATGGTTTTAGTCTACAGTATAGGCAAAACCATGGAATCACAGCTGACTGTAAATGTATCTGCTGCTCACAAACTGCACATGATATGCAAATCAGTGCCTTCATAAGCTTCCTAAAAGGTGCTAGACAAATGGAATCAGTGGAGAGAGGATAAACTATAGCACTCTCTTAGCTCTTGCCTGTACAATCTATGATGCTTCCACATAACAAATTACATAACACAATATTGCATTTTGATTTGTCTACTAATATGTCGATATCGCTAATTTATACAGTTAAAAAGCAGATGCATACCAATTTGAACACAATATCTAATAACTAATTTGTATGTCTCTCTTGCTTAATGTTTTAACTGTATTTTACTTTAACTTAGAAACATCTTAAACCAGCTTTAGTTAGCTATACCTAAAGTCAATCATTTGTTACTGAACATTTGTTTTGGATATAATTATGGGGCTGTTAAGCAGGACTTATATCAATTTGGATCTGTCTCTTGTAATCTAAGGCAGAGATGCATACTGTTCTTAAGATAAGACCTGGTTTCCTTGAAAGAATGAAATAAAAGAAAGGGTACTTAGTAAACCATTCGATTATATTAGATTAGATTACAACATGTTGGAGTTGTATTGATGTCTTACCACTAGGGCTGTTAATACCGTTTTTGAGGGCAAACCGGTTACCGGATTTAAAAAACAGGTTTTAAACTGGTTACCGGTTTTTATTGGTGTTCTTAGAAAAATATTATAAATTGTAATACAATACAACTCCGCACATTATATCATGTATTACGTATCGCAATGCAAGTCAACACTCGATACCGAAGAGTTTAAGTGTTGCTTTAAAGTCAGGTCTTCGGTCTGAGTGATACTATCTTGGTCGGCTCAGGTTACCCTTCCCTTAGGTCACGTTTCCACATTAGGCTTGTCTCAATAAAAGGGCAGTTTATTAGCAATCGGCAGCTATTAATTGCCCTATTGGAAGACGCCAATGGGAAATATTTCGCTTTGCCGAGTCTGTACTTTTGAAGTTGACTTACTTACTTCAGCATTTTCCTATGGGAAATAATCCAAAATAGGTGAGATAAAATAATAAGGCATAAACATCGAATACCGGTTTACAAATGACATAAACAGGTTACCGTTTTCTAAACCGAAAACCGGAATTCCAGTTTTCTTTTAACATCCCTACTTACCACTTCATCCCAACTGAATTTGTTTGATGAAATGGTAGCCATTTCTTTCCAAAAGCATTGATCTGGCCCATAGTTTATCATCGTTGAAAGGCAACTAAAGAGCACACCAATAATCTGCCAAACAAACCAACATCCATTTAGACAGACCATAGAAACCTTTATAATCTAGTCTTGCTTTACTTGACTCATCCTCATGATCATTATCATCACTGCCATGGCTTTGATTTGCTCTAGGGTGGACTTTGGGAACATTGTCTATAAATTATTGGTCTTTCCGCGTCTAGCATATCTAAGCTTCAGTCTATCCTTAATGCTGCCGCCCGACTAATTGATGGCATCGCTAAATTTTCACACATCGCATCTTTCATCCGTGACTCTCTTCATTGGCTTCCTGCACCTCAACGCAAACACTGTAAAGTTCTTACTTTGATACGAAACTGTCTTGTTGGCTCTGCCCCGGCATACCTGATCTGAGCGGAGCTTTAAAAATGTTCCTTTACAATTTACAATTTACTGCCACCCATCAACTATTATTACAATTATCTATTATCATGATTATTGCTTAAAATGCTTAACCCAAGGTTCATGGAATACCTTGAGGTTTAAGCAATTATGTATGACATTTTCCTGGGTTAGTTAGTCTTCTACTGCTGCCATTTTAATCAAATAAATTAATACAATTAATTTTTATTTATAACCATTATCATTACTATAGATTTATAGGTGCACGTTGATAAAACTAAATAGGCCTAGACCCCAAAAGCAATAGCTGCATAAAATAGTCAATGTCTGAATGTCTAGTCACACTGAATTTATACATTAAAAGATTGCAACATTAGCCCCTTGGTCACAAAATGCCATATCTGTGATTTTATGTGCTCAACATGCACTATATCCAATATAGCAACCCTTAAACTGTAAAAGAACAAAATTACGGACTTGAATTTCAATGAATTAGGAACTTTGTTCATTTCAGTTGCCCAGTACACATTCATACAAAACATTTAATATATTCAATGTTGGTACTGCAGATATTAATTGAAAAAGGCCAATTCTGAATCAGCACGTCCGTATAACCATTATGCACTTTTTCATCATTGACTGGAAGTTTAGATTTTATACTGACTGCTGCTACTGCGGTATTTTTGTGTAGATTCTGTCAATAAATAACTTAATATTAACCACTTAACCATAATCAATAAATTATAATCAGTTTATTCACTAAATCAAGTATCTCACAATGTGCTGCACACATGGTCTTTCTTTTGACAGAACATAATTATAATAAATTTGTTAAACACACTTGAGACATAACATAACAAATTTCACTAAGTGACTTTGTATATACAATGTATGTATATATGTATGTATATACGTATATGTATGTATTTATGTATGAATACAATTATAAATGTATGTATGTTAAGATGTAATAATGTATCATGTATGTATGCAAAAACGTGTTTAAAGCTTCTAGTGTGTTTGTATGCATGCAGAAATGTACATTTAAAGCCTCTTGCATGCTTGTATGTATGTAGAGATGCATGAATGTATGCAATATGATTTTTACATGCACAATAGATCATAAAAGGGTTGATGCAACTTACTTCTGTCCAATTAGCTAATCCTTGCTCAGTCAGGGCAATTAACACTTTAAATACACCCAACTCAGGATTGGTGTTGCATTCCACATTCCTGGCATAGTTCCTTGAATTTACAAAAACAGTCCATTATCAGCTGCATTTCTTACAGTTATATTTACTCTGCATAGGAGCACATGGCAGTCCAGTGGCTAGTAGTGTGCCAGACAGTCGACAGAGAGGTTGGTGGTTAAAATCTCCACCACAGGACACTCCTCATCTTGTCATTATCACTCTCTTCATAACTAGCAATCTATTCCAAATACAATTTAATCTAAACTCAAATCGAGCTCAAAATAAATGGAGTTACCTGATGTAAACGTAATTGCAAACTCAAATAGCATCACTTCAAAAGAGGCATCAGCCAACATTATCACCAAAAGCTGCCCAGTCATGATTGCAAACACCAAATTTCTAAAGCACAAATCTAAATCTGAGTTCATGGCACCAGCTTATTCACATACCAAAGCGGTTGTCCACATCTGCATTTCAATGCAACATTCAGAAAGTAATAAGCAATAAAATGTTAAAGACCTCAATTACACAGTTAGATGGTCATGAAAGAAGCTCATTTCAAAGGCACCTCATCAGTGTTTTGTTACACAAGACAATGTATGTAATTTACAACATGCAGGTGTACATGTTTTCTGTTACATTACAGTGCTATGCAATATCAGAGATGGGCACAATTAGTAAAATTGCTGTTTGTCTAATGGATTAGAAATTAATTGATAAGTTACTCATCTCTGTCATGCATATTTACAGATTACATATATATGTACAGATCTCTCTCTCTTTCACACAACAACGCTGTATGTACATGTCTTTCTATAATTAGACACCCATACTGAGACATTCACCTACAGATAGCTCAGCGATTACCTCTTTATTAGAGCAGCAGTTAAGCTCCCAGGGCCTTGGTGTTCCAATAATTGCCCTAAGTACTTTAGGGGCTTTGTCCTGTAACATTCAATCAATATAATAATACATGTATTAGTATTGCAAAATAAATGCGTGTATAATATTTATGTATTCACTAACAATGAAACGTCCTACATGTATTAACATATCACAATGACAAATGCAACAAAAGTTGCCAATGACACTTGCAGAAACTGTTTCTCGCAAATCGAGATAACTTTAGATTGAAGTTATAAGTGAAAAAAACAACAATTCCAACCATTTGAGTTAATTTTCTATATCAGTAGATTTGCTCACTCAAATTTAGCGCTTACCCACCAGCAATTTCCATGCACGTGCAATGGGTCTTTTACTGATAACTCTTCTAGTTTTCTGTGCACTATTTTGCTAACTGCAAAACACCTTTAATATGTTTGGCTCTTTGAGCGGCGCTCCAGTGCGACATAAATGTTCAATTACACTTATTAATATCACCATAAACAAAGTCATAATTCAGCCCTCACTTGTAATGCTGCATTTGGTCCATCACTGACCACGTCAGTTGCATTTTTTTTATATCCTCAATTGGAACAACTGCAAAGCAATCCACAACATCTCAAAGAAAATCATAAAACGTTGGGCTTTAATGTATAGAAATAAAGTCACAAAATCATGTACACATGCATGTATGTACATATGTAGCAATCATAGTGTTGTAAACTGTATGTATAATTTCAATTGTAATCTGAAGGGGTACACTTGAAAAGGGTGACTTCAGCTGGTCTGCAAGTGAGTATGTGGGTACAACTTAACCTGCATATACAAGTGAGCATGCACAACAATATGACAGAACATCAATGACACACATCAATTGAGAGTGAATGCCTTGCTCAAGGTCCCCACGAAGTAACTGCCTTGGGCGAGGCTCAAACCCAAAGTTTCAGTGTCACAGGTTGACCACTTTATCTAATCGCCAACAGCGCCATGCATGCATATACGTGTATGTAAGGATGTATTTTCAAGACAGCCAATTCAAACAACTCTTTTTAAAAGACAGTAATCATCACTTTTTTTCCTGTGTGTGACAGTGCTTTTTGGGAAGTGGAGCGATGGAAGAAAGAATTAAGGGTGGAGGCATATCAGACTTTGGTTCAGCAAAAATGTAAAGATACTACTACCAAAACAGCAGTAGTGTTTTAGCGAGCAATAATAAAAGCAGCATACAACAAACGACTTTTATAGATTGTATGTTAAGTTTCCCATAGCTGGTCTATCCCTTATGGAATAGGCTCTCATTGACACTATGCTTGCAACCCAGGGTCCATTATGAAACATTCTACTGTAGCTCTAAAACTGCCAGCCACTCTCATTATTATACTCATGCTCAGGCAAAGAATCATGAAGTCCTTAACATTTCACATCCACGACTGCCTCAGGATTGATTAAGGGAACACTATTCCATTCTTCTTTTATCTCTCTTTTGTCTGGTGCATGGGCTGTTCTCATGTCCATGTTTTTTTTGCTAAGATCTTGTCACAAGCATCCCATCCATGTCTCTGTTTTCCTCAACCATGTGTTCCCTTCATCTGGCAATATGTCTTTGCTGGTAATCTCTTATCATCCATTCTTACTACATGGCTAAGCCATGCATCTGCTTCTATTCTGTGACAAATCCTCATTTAAAATAATTTTTTTTAAACAATTTCATTTCTGCACATACCTTTGTAAAGTTGCGCAAATGCCTTTGTCTCTAATGGATCCTAAAATTACAGCACAGAACATAATAAAAACTTTAAAGATAGTTCAATTTAACAGACAAAAAATATTATATGCAATGGCTAACAAACAGCTAGAAATTATCTGAAATTTTATTTATTCATTCTTTATGAGGTTTCACAGTTACTGCATAACAGATATAACGTAAATCAAATCTACTGCTAATCAATAAGATACTGCAGTATGACTTTTATCATACTTCATTCTCTCTACTAAAATTCAATGCACCAATTTTACATTCAGTGAAAGATCAAGCAAGAGCTTAGCTTATAAAAAAACTCACAAAGTATCATTTCCCTAGGCTATTATATAGAAGTGCGTGATTGTGTAGCGATTAGCAAACTGGACTGTCAATCAAGGGTTAAAATCCCAACAAGGGCAGAAAAATCTGTTTACAAATTTCTGCTTCATATGCCAAGACTACAAAAACATCAATGGTTCTAGCGTTAGCTTAAGGGAATGCTCTTCTTCTCGTCTACATGAGGCAAACCACTTTAGTATATCAAGGCCATGAAAACAAGGTACCCGTCGTTAACAATGCAAGGCTGCATTGCAACAAGGATTCTACTCTCACAACGATAAATGATCGGTAAAAGATTACAGCAAAAATAGAAATCAAGAAAAACCAACATGATACACAACCTTTGTCCTTCTTTCCTGATTATTGCTCAAAGTTATTTTTATTACCATCTTCCTCCCTCTTTCTTGATTATTGCTCAATGTATTAAACCCAATAGCATTTCACAATTTATAAGGCCATAGATTAATAATAATTAATTAATGGCTAAATATTATTAATCTGATTATATTAATAATCAACAAAGTCTGCATAAAGGTTAACCCCAAGGTGATTGAAATTTGGTTTTGGCTCAGCTCTGAAATAGAAACAAAATATTTCCATCAGAAGTAGTGAAAAAACAACTATTCATTCACCATAGAATGTCAGCATCAAAAAAATCATGGTCCCTGAATAGTTTTAATTAAATATTCACAATGTTCGCTGTTGTTCAGGTCCATCACTCCATCCTTCCCAGTTTCAGTTTGCCAGCCAACAGACGGGATCTCATGAAATGATAATGGTACATATTGCAAGGTGGTTTAATTCCACATGTCCAGCCAACCAGCCTATGTGCATGAAATTGAACCATGCAAAATTTGAATTTAACTGTAACTATAATCTTAAGTTTACTATAAACTTCTAAGATTACACATAAGCACTGCATCGTGTCAATTGGTTGTCTAAGGATGGGATGAACAAATCAAATCAAATCAAAAGTGATTTATTGAACCATCAATAATAACATTTTAACAAAAGAAACAGATCATTTAATTATTTTCTAAGTCCGGCATATTAAATCAAATAACTGAGTAATTAGGACAGATGTTCAACAGGAGTTCCCAAGGGGATCATTCCCCACTATGTAGGAACCCCTTAAGTCGACAAATATATGAAAATAATATTAGCGAATGGTAGCATAAGAACTGATGGGATATGCAGAATAAGAAGAAGTGCATGTGATTAGGGATGAACCAAGTTTGAATTTCTTACCGAGTCCGAGATCCGAGTTTTACTAGTTGAATTTTGTCGAGTTCGAGTTTAGAAAATTTGAAGAAGTCTCATTCTCTTGATGTTTAAATTGGCAGTTTGCACAACTTTAATGAATTGTTCAATTTTGCCCTAACTAACAATAGGAAGTAGTAACTTGTAAGAACTAGTCCAAGTAATTCCAAATACCACGAAAATTGGACCGAGCCGAGTTGTCGTTCATCCCCTCATGTGATGTGTAATATGCAAAATAATATGAATCCAAACATAATGTGCAGTAGTTATAAACTATAAAATGTAGCACCCAATGGCTCAATGAACCAGTCAAAAATGTATCTACCTGAATGGCACCCTTGAAAAGATCTTTGTAACCCATTCACTAAGAACATCTAATGACTCTGAAAGCAATCAGGAGTAATTGTCACAAAAAGCATAAAGTTGCGATTCTTCAAAATATTCAAAGTAATCCTTATCAGTGCAAGAAAATTGCACAAACTTTGGAATGACAACGCATACTGTAGTGGAAAGCGAAAAACAATGTCATTGGGAAAAACGCCAATGTAATATTTTAGACACATAAAAATCTAATTACACAGTTTCAACTATAGCTCATTAAAACAAACAGCATAAATCTTTTCATAAGCCTTTGATTGAAAACAGAAAAACTAGGTTACACAATTTATATATACATATATACATCATTAAATTATAATAATTCAACTTCATTGACAAACCTCTTGCAGTGACGGCCATGGTCATGAAATGCCCGACATAATACTTCTTGTAAAAATTCTCCAGTTCAGTATGCACATCGACATCGCTTGCCTTGTCTCTGGTCTTCAGTGATTCGATATTGCCTAAGAAACAAAACAGATCACCATCATCATCAATTTTGATGCCATTCATTTGGTAGCGACGGGTACGAATAAATAATAACAATTGTCCTCAGCACCTGAAGTCTGTATTATTTAACAGTGACTTGACTGGTTAGGGCCAGGGACAACACTGACTGAGTTTATTCTGGAGGCACTTTATGAAATGTCAGCTTTAAAGTACATGCGCAAACACACGCCCACACATATATACTAATGCAAAAAAGTACACCAGATCTTGCTTACCCCAAGAGAATAGTCGTACTGGATGACCCTTTCTGGCAGTTGAGCTGAGGAGCTGCTCATGCCTCAATTATTATTACCGAAATTTGATAACGCCCTTATTCCAACATCTTTTGCTCAGAAGTGCCTACACACGCCTCGACGGCGCAATTGCAGTTGTACTGCAGAGCAATGGTGCACGAAGGACACAGTGACTGACGCCCCGGACAAGGCTCGAACCCGCGCGCTCAGCACACACTGAACGTTACGGGCTGACCGCTCAAACCGATCGGCCACTTGCTCTACACTGCCAGCTGACGACCATTCTAAGTTTAAGAAAACAAGGAAAGTTTAGCATAAATCTTACAATTGTTTCTTCACGCACTGCACCGTATTCAACTACAGAAATGAAACCACCATCATCCGAATGGTTAGAGAGCGTAATGCAAAGAGTATGTGCTTAAGTCTTGATCAAAGCAGTTCAGAGTTGTCAAAGGGGCCAATTTTCTTGGCCCGAACTAACCCAATCCAACGAAAATGAACCCAACCCGTGAAGAACTCTGGCGCAATTATTCCATAGGATCCTTGAGCAAGTTCTTCACTCACAAATGCCTTTGTGCCCCGATATCGTATGGTCATAAGGGCAAAGCTAGACTTTGGAGGAGGGCAATATCAAAATACAGTTGTGATGCAGATAAATTGAAAAATTCATTCTATTTGATTAACAAATCAGGTTTTTGCCTTTGGAAAAACTGAAAAATTCAACTGACGTTATTACATAGCATGTCCAGGTTCTACTGCAGTTGTTTTAACTGAGATTGGCAGGGTCGGTGGTGTCAAACAGAAACTTACTAAAGAAACTTACAAACAAATAATCTGACTGATTCCAGATTAGTTTCCGCGTTACTGCTGCCACTGTTTGCCACGAGGTATTGGTCAAAATCTTCAGGGTAGACCTTACTGCCAATAAAGAGCACTGAAAAATACCATCAAAAACAGAGTTACAATTGAGATAGTCTAGTGGGTAGCATGATGGCTTGTCAACCAATAATAGGCAGAGGTTCAACTGCCAGAGGCAGAAACTTTTGTGCAAGTTTGAGCGCTGTTGCATGTGCATCTCTAGCCAACTCAGCTATAATGGCTACACTGACATCTCATCTACATCTCATCTTCCCACTGTCAGTGGGAAGAGGAGATGGCATACGAAGGACTGGCAACCGGCCCTCCTATGCTGAGGCTAAGAAAATGAAGACACTAACACCTCATACTCATGGCTGAGTAATGAGTATGAGGTGTTAATATGCCATACCATTGCTACCACACTTTTTGACAACAGGTATTTCATAGTCGAAGTCATGGATCCCTAAGTGTAGCTATGTACACATGTGATCTGTGGAAGAAAAACTCACAGATGCATAATGCATATTCCAATTATTTACTCTAACTTCACTGGACTATCTTATCCAATCCAATTACGTCATTATCATAATGTCCAAGACATTAATAATATTGATGTTGGATCACCTACAGTAAACGACACATGATTAAAAATGATTATCCATTGAAGAAGTTATGTCAAAATCCGATAGACTGCAATTCAGCTTTTGTTAGTTACAGTAGAATGAAACTATGCGAAAAATTAAGCTTTTATCAATGGAACTCGTATGTATATGTAAAGTGCAAATGGGAGCAACTGTTAGCATGTGAACTATGAAGTAGACCACTTTGCTAGCTTATGTTTGTCATTCTTTAACATTCGACTTGTAGCATAAATTACAGTAAAAAATCTGTAATAAGTAACAAAATCCCAGTACTTTGAAATCTGATGAAAAACAAAATAGGAAGACCTTAGATATAGAAACTTTTCAAAATGTGCTGACTTCAATGCTTGGGCAGTTACCATGTATATTGCAACTAGCCACTGTTATTGGGGCTTGAACGTTTAACTTTGTAATTGTTTAACTCACTGTTCTATAGTTTTTTTATATTCTTTCATTGCATTTGTTCAATTTTGATGGTGCTCCGGTGATATTTGCTGTGGTTCGGTGATAGTTGCTGTGGCTTGTCAGCCTATGCTCCTGGATCTAGAATAGATGTTAAAGTCACAGATGGATTGCATTTTAAGCTATTACACGCATGGGCCACCTCATATTCCGGACACTGGTTGAATTATTTGGTATGTATTATTGTTCCAACACCTGAAATAGAAGATTTATGTGACACTGTGTTAACAACTTAATTTTTAACATTAATGCAAATTTACCAGCATATCTTAAATTGATAAAAGGTCTCATTTTGTCATGATTTGTGTCTTGCGTGTATTTATGTTTGATGTTAAATATAAAAAGTCATAATGTGTATTAATTAATCAATATTAATCACTGACTGCATTTTAACATTATATTAAACTTAAGACTTCTTTAATAGAACATTATATAGGCAATAGTTAAATTAATGTTGTTTTCAATATATCTATATATAGATATACATATAATCTACTTAATATGTTTGTGATATTTGTCCATAACTTGAATGGTGAACAGTTTTAAATTACTTTGTCCATACCTTCATGCATTTTGGCCATAGACCCATCCTTGTATATGCTTTTTGTCATGCCTTTAAGGTCCACTGTTTCATTGCTTAAATATATGAGCTAGTTGGTTTTAATATACAGTCATTTGCACACATATTTAGTGTTAATATTACTAACTGTTTAAAAATATAACTGCATTAGGCATTCTCTTATAGGATCATTGTAATGTATCATCAAGTATGTTTTAACTTTGGTTCACTTATCTTGATGTATGCTGTGTTGTGGCATGAAATGATAGATATCCTGTGTTAAAAATGGTGTCTAATGAGACGCCGGTGGTCAATATCATTGGCCTGTTGATGTCTGTTTTTGATCACCTGATTAAATAAAGGCGAGGGGTTCCAGTTAAGTCTCATCCGAGTTAATTATGTTTTCAGTATATATTTTAGACTGTTTTGGTTTAAACTGGTATCAGCTGCTTGTCTGTATGGCTGAACTGAAAGCCATACAGACAAGCCAGGATACTAGTTGTGTCAGTTCCTTTAAGTTGATTTATTATTGTAAGGTCTTCAGTTTTCAATGTTGCTAGTCTTTTCTTGGCTTTGACAATGACTGCTAAATAGATCTCTTCATTGCCTCTCAATGTTTACTATGTACCAAATATATTCATGTTCAAACGATGTACTTAGCAATTATTGTCCTGATCCTGAGTAGAGGTGCAATGTAGACTGATTCAAGAACTTGGCAGCCTAGGTCCTCAAGTTGTCTGGATAGTGTCAAAGCTGTCTTAAGCAAACTTGGTAATTTTGATTCGGACCTTTCTGATTATCTTGTATCTAACATTTCTCTCATTTTGTTTTCAACTGTCCATAGAAATGCTAGAAGTAATTTCTGTTTTCCAGAGTCATTACATTGAGATCCCTCACGTGATTGGGGTCTGTTACTTTCTTGTTTTCGATTGTTAGCTTTTTATTGATTGTTGAAGATACTTTGCAAGCACTATTCTGGTTGTGAAAAATGTCGAGACTGGATTCCTGACCAAATCTTGCAAGTGGTGAATGTGTTAGTTGATTTGTTTTAATTCTATTACTGAATTATTAGCAACTTCCTCTGTTTTTCCGTTTTTGGGATTGTTACAAGAGGTCGGAGCATGTGCAGGTAACCTCTGGAACATGAAAGTGTCTAAAACTTCCATATCTCTGTCTGTTTTTCTGTTGGTTATCAAAATGGTTTATTTATTTAGTTAAGATATTCTGTTGCAAGTGATATAATAGATATAACCTGCTGCTCTGAGTATCTAGAAAGGGTAACCCTGCTAGTGGGACCTATGGCCCCTTTGGATTGTTTTCTATATCCCACCCCTATTGTTCCCTTCCAACTCATGTTAATCTCGCAGTAAAAGTATTGCGATCAATTGTTATACTGCTGGGATCAATAAAAACACATGGCATTGGTAATGGTTATGTTATTCGTATTTATGTTGCATCGATTCAGAACCCGTGTTGAAGGGCTTGTAGGGTTACGTCCCCTTAGCTTCCATGGGATGTTCTACGAGTCAGTAATGACCAATTTTCAATCTTATTGTTCATCATCACAACTCCATCGATTGTAGTAATTGCAACTAGTTTATTGAAACTCTTCATGTTTAAACATGCAGAAATGTCAGCACTTTTGTCGGGTATACTGACTCATTAGCAGCCTATTGTGTTCTGAAACATGTGTGTTTATGTACAATTGATATGTTGTTTAAAATAAAATGAAGTTTTCAAACCAAACTATTCATTAATTAATTCGTTAGCAACTTTACATATGTAAAAGTCTATTAAAAGGGGTAAAAATAACCTTGTGGCAATATCTATAAAAAAATTAAAATGCATAGTCAGGAAAATAATCCAAACAACCAAATTTCTTCATAAATAGAAAATAAAGTGGAACGGAACAGTGACTAAATTTATATAAGCCCTACATCGAACCTATGTTGGAAGAAGGAAGAACTGGAGTTCGAAATACCTTTAGTGAAATGTCAAGGTCCAAAATGTAGTACAGGTCCACACATAATATCTAAGTGGTGAATTAGAGACTGACCGAAACTATGTTATCATATTCGAACGAAAACGCCACTAAAACTGCATTTTTCGTTCCGGCCGCAAACGAAACAAAGCTGCAGATCCTGATATTAACGACGTTTATATTTACATCGCGTCGCAGTTCGCGCCAATGATTTAAAGAGGGAGGGTCAATAACTTAATGTTCTAATTATTAAAAGGGCTTACCGTGACGGAAATAAGACTGGTGGATTCTATTTCTATTCTATTTACGGATTTATAAAGCGCCTCTCACAGTACAACCTAATCAGAGGCGACTAGGCCTACTGTGCTTCGCCGAATTGTTGCAAAATTTACCCTTTTACAGACTCCATGTGCATCTAAAGTAAAAACGACTTTTCTACAATGCTGGTCATTTTTGGATGGTGGTTGGTTTAAGGTTGGATCATGTGGATGGAATATTTATGCTTTTGATAAATTAATGCAAAAATATTATTGTTGAGTAAGCTTATTACTGCATGGTCTATCACTCGTTGTTGACACTCAGCTGGTAATCTTTGGACTGATTAAGGGATAAAATAACAAAAATTAATGTACTGGTTCAATCTTGGTTTGTGTACTGAGCAACCCTGGCGCTCTGGCAAATTGTTTCTACTTGGCTACATAAATGTATTTTTTACTCAAGATAACCTGTATCATCTAATTCTTTGTTGCATTTATTGTCGTACATACCTTTTCACCTGCTAGCTACATTTTGTTAGCTAAGACTAGTTAAGTTTTATGTTTATTCACCGTTGAATCTATTATCTTCTCCCTTTAATCTTCTCTAACGCTCTCACTTTTCTATTTAACCTATCCTACTAGGTGGCCCTAACTTGCGGGACCTTGGTCCCTAATTGGGTCTCCTGGGCTTATCTCTTCTTCCTTACTCACTCCATGACTCCTTCTCTTGTTTCTCAACTAGAATTAGACTTATTTGTTGTGGATTTGCTGTAAACTGTTGTATATAATTCCGATCAGCCAAATAAATTTCTTTGATTTGATTGATTGAATTGTAATTATTAGTGATTATTCTATAAAAAATCATCAGATTCATAGGTGCTTCTAACCTCATTATTACTATTGTTATTAAACCATCCAATTTATAGCACACCTATACAAATAAAGAATTTTGCACAAATTGAGTAAAAAACAAAAAAATCAACCACAATATAAGTCTTTAGCAAATAGCAAGAACGTTGTAGAGTTGTTGATAAAGTCCGGAAGGCCTTCCAAACATATGTAATAGTAAATCAAGCAAAGCAGGCTTTATTATTGATGTCACACAATGTTTCTAGCTATAAATCTGTGATCTAGAAACTTACTACCGTTTATACAACACTGTTGTATAGCTCAAAAACATTTGACTTTGAACAAGTCATGTCTTTGGACCTAGAGGGCCAACATTTGACTAAATTTATTGCTTCTACATGCTGTTTATTCTGAATTTGTTATCGCCCTTTCTAACTCAGATGCAAGAAACCAAGTGGCCAATAGTTAAAATAACTGTTGCACACATGTTGTGATAAGCATTAATAATTATTTTAACATTGCATGGTCTCAATGACAAGCACTCTTCTGATTTCTGTTCACCTTGTGGGCATGAGTGAAGTGGTTGCATTCAACCGATCTACTCCGACACCTGATGTTCGATCAGCCACTTCCACTGCGAGATCGGTCTCCAAATGAGGAATTCAGTCACCTAAATGTATCTTTGGTTGCAACATTTGATGAAATGCATCATGTTTTCTAGCACTTTTTGCCAGAAAAACTTAGGTTTACGCTTTAAACTTTGGACACCTCTGGTGATGACCAATTTAAACCCTGGGCACGACTACAAATTTATTCCTATACAACAGAAAGGTTTTAAGAATTGATGCATCGTTATTGTGCGTTAACAAAAGCCTTACTCATGTTTATTATCAGGCTTCATGCTACTTTGATTTAAGCCATTTCCAGATTTTAGCCCGAGAGGAATGGTTACCAGATAAATTAATTGTACATTCGTTTCACAATTAAATTTATTTTCTAATAATTATTAACGTTTGAAATATTCACGGGTCAATATGCCTCTGCAAATATAATTAATTGAATGCGTCTGTAAGGTTGAATGTGTGTATGCATATAAAGTTAAGTAAGTATTACTAGGTTACAGGGTTTGCATAGGGCCAAACACCATGAATAATCAAAGACCATTGTCAAGCCAGTTACACGTACTGTTACCAACAGAGCAATTAACGTATGCGCCACTAAGAACTCAAGTGAGCGTGAGCAGAGGATTTTCATCAACATCTGTACATCGTCATTCACACACACACGCACTAGTTACAGTTGCAGATGGCATTAATAAATCAAGTGTCCTGGCCTAATTTATGATCAACTCATGATTATCGGCAATTAGTAAATCTAAACCAGTCCACTTGCGTTCAGCTCAAACAGAGGATAAATGTTCGACGTATCCAAAGCATTTCATTTCTACAGAGGTAATTAGAGCACAGGCCTATAAAGGCATCATAAGAAAGTACATCGCAACAAAGAAAACTGTCAATAAATGTTGGAAAGCTGAAAGCAACTGACCTGCACAAAGGGATGCTCGGCCAAACTACAGCTCAAATGGAACAGCATGCGACGATCAAGTGACCAAACTAAATAAAATTACCGTCCGCCAGCACAGTTGGCGTTTTTCTACCAACCGTGCATATCAACCACACACCAGAAAGCAAAGTCCTGATCGAGCATATAACCAAATGACGCCAAGTAAATGCCAGGAGAATCGTGTGAGTAGAATGGGGAGGGAGGGAGGGGAATATTGTGGCCCTTCAATACAAATAACCAAATTCACATGAACAACCAGTTAAGAATATAACTAACAAAAACATTCAAATTATCGTAATCAAAGCATAATAAAAGTTCATTCACTAACACAAGAAACAAACTACTGAAATAAAAGTCAAACGTTGCTTAGGTCAGGCATTCCAACATACAATTGACAAATGAAATCGACAAAACTACGACGACATCCCTACGAGACAAATAAACTTCCATCACGCTTGTCTCTGAACAAAAGCAACAGTGTCGTTAGGTAAAGAAAAACAAAACAAACCACAAACCGGATTAAACTGACACCAAATAATTCAGCCACCGTTTAAACATTAACAAACAGATGTTGTCACAAGTCACAACAGAAAGTCACAGGGAAAAGCAGAAGACAAGCAAGCAGTTTCTGTTGAATGCGACAAAAGAGGGCGTGAAGCAGAGACACCAGAGCCAGGATACGGAAGTCAAAGACATAAGGGAATAAAATGCACAGGAAAAAGCCAAAAGCTCACTCTTCACAGACGATAGAACTGCAAAGCAACCCATCATGTTACTTATAGAAACTTATTTCCCATTCCGTCTAGCGTACAAAGCACTGACCTATGCACCAATAAGAAAATAGGAGGAAAGATGAAGAGCAAGAATTCTAAATCTGTTTAGAAAACGGTGAAACTATTGAGCCAATTCTTTCCCCACACAAGCCAAGAATCAGAGAACTACAGTTAAACAGAATATAATCATTGGTAGACAGAAGACAGGACCATTGAACCATTTTTTTTTAGCAGATCATGTATAGTTGGCAACTTTTGAACAATTAAGCTCAGCCATTTCCAACAGCTGTAGGAATCCTACACTGTAAATGTCTCATAACAAAATACCTCGGAAATGCCCCAGAGATGAAATATTTCATCGCTCCACATTTATTGAAGAAAACACTTTATGTAACAAACGGAAATGATAACCAAAATTCAAGATCGGTTAATCTAACGCACACACACACACGCATAGGATCGAAGAAACATGATTTGACAATCGTTTTCAAAAGAGAGCTATGCTTTTTTAATGTCAAATACTACATTAGTCTTTCATTATCGAAATGCAAATCAATATGAGGTGAGGTAAAGACTCAGTTTAGTAGAGTACACATGCCTATCTACATCAGTTCTTCAAAGCACCGTCCGTCAACGAAAGCAAGAATACAACAATGACAATCCAATAACTGGACAAATTTTCCTTACAAAGTTACAAACTGCCAATTTCACATGTACCAGGAATCGAACCCTGGATGCTGGGGTAAGACTTGCCAATGTGACAGTCAATATAGCAATGTAATAGTCATAATTCACGGTGAATCATAACACAGCGTAGTGTGCATTGTTTGGAATTTCACCAACGAAACTCAGAATAAACAGCCTAGAAATTACGAGACAATTTAGCACAGCTGCCTATAGCCCAAGTTGGCCTTCCCAGTAACTCACTAAACTACACAAAGCAAAAAATAATAATCTGCCTCCTAAGTTCATGCTATTTTCTACAGCTCGATTATGTGCTTCAAATCTGAAAGTCTGACAAATAATAGTTGCCTTAGTAATGGATGATTATATATAAGATAAAATGTAGCTGAATGAAGCCGGATGGAAATCAGAGGAAATCTGGGGTAAAACAGAGATATAGAGAAGTACAGTTTTGGAGAACAAGTTATCACACTGCTGTACAATCACAAATGATAAAACACAACAAATGTGCACAAAATCTTACAAGTAGACAAATGTAACGTTGGCAACACCAAGAAGCCCGCAACAAAGCCATTTTCACAGAGTAGACCAACTGAAAAACATGTGGTCAACAATATCCCAGTCACTTGTTAGGGTCAATTTCACAACTATCAACAGCATGCTTCACTTAGATAAAAAAAAATGACTCTAAATCAGAAATGAAGAGAGAACCGCAAGCAGTAGACGCTGAAATTACAACAATTCAACACCTGTGAATTCACTTGTCAACAGAGAAAACGAGCTTAGTACATGCTGAGGAAATCAAATCCTCCACAGAATGCAACAATAGGAAAATTCTTAGCCCAATAATGCAGGTCATCAGCACAAAATACAGATTTTACAATCAAGATACATATGCCCTTTGAATTCCTGCAATCTGACCATACATCCAGTTGAGATACCCTATTCTAAAAAATGCTTACCAAGACACCGATTCAAGACTGGCCTCTGTCTAAACAATAACCTACGTCAGGCTAAGTGCATATCGTATTTGAGCAGATGGGGCTCTTGCAGCCCAGCAAATGAGTTGCAAAAGAGAGTGATCAGACTTCAACCATTCACACCTATGCTCACATAATCGGATTAACAGAATGAATCCAAAGTTCTAGCACTTTGGTATCCAACAGCAGAAGCCAGTGAAACATCTAATTCACTCAATCACCCACTACTGTATTTTACTCTTGCATCCAATTGAAATAAAGCCACATCCAAACGCAAATAACAGATCCACCAATTATTAAGGATAAAACAAAGACTACCCATTGTCTTGGGATCAGTCTTACCTTCTCTGAGAGTGCCTCCGAGTAGGCTTTTTGAAGGAGCACTATATAAATGTTCAGAATGAATGAATGCGCGCTTCGCTTGCTTTAACTGCTGCAATTATTGTGCAGCAGTCTGGTCTGGCTATTGGCATTGAAGTATCCCAATGAAACTAATACCTGGAAAGGCCTTCCTATCAAAATGTCATTCCAACTCAGAAGCACTCTTCCAAGCATGGAACTGCTCCAGAATAGCTCTACTAAGACACAGCTCTAAGTCATATCAACATGTCGTCATCTTCTCTTGCTTTCTCTACATACCAGCCATATTAATAAAAAAAACGATTCACGGCATTGCTTACGTCGACAGTCGGCCTGGAAAACAAATAGACAGCCAGGACAGAAGCAACGTCGATGTGATTATACACACATCGCATGGAGTCTCTAATTTACAGGTTATAATAACACAGCTTTCTACTCATTCTTATTGTTATCTCATTATACTTATTATTATTAATATAACAGTACATAATACGCTATACAGATTACTGTCAACATCTAAAGTTACTTCCTCATACTCTTCACTGTAGGCTTTATGCAGCGTCTCGATAGCTGCATCTCCGTTGGCTAGATGTCTGTTATATCATTCAGTAATGTCGTCTCACAGCACTCCAGGGTCAGTGTACAAGATGTGCCTGAGTCCATAAGCACAAGCCAAGCGGCCGATTCCAAACTGACCACGTGGTCAACTCGGAAACAACCGTTCAACCGTTAAGAAAACATCTCCTGTAATCTCTTCCTCTTCAACCGCTGCAACTGTTCCGAAGCCGGAACAAATCTGCGGACGGTCGTCTTCGCACTGCACAAGAGTCTTAACAACCGAAATTTGAATGCAGACACCAAACACAAGATATCTTCGCCAGAAGAAATTTCACCATTTGAAATTCGCTTCTAATCTCTTGACAGACAGTAACCTGAGAACTTTACAACAAGACAGAGGTATTTCCAGTTTATTTCATATCCAAGCCCTGTTGGACACGTCCAGCCAGCTAACTAAACAAGACGCCAAACAAGATCTTGACAGCATCAATTGAATACACCAGCCAAGTACGTTCGAGTGAAAAACAGCACAAAGCACTTCTTTCAGCTGCTTCTTGCAAGGCTTGCAGTTCTTTGGTTCAATGTGGCAGCACTCAAACGCAAGACATACCGTCGTAGGCCAGACCGACACACCTGCAGTCGCACAATCAACCCCAGTGCAAGGAGTTCTTTTAACGTACAGTTCAACAACTAGAACAAAGAGCAAATTCAGTTACCTATTACGTTTGTCAGATAAGAATAACCAACACACAGCGATTACGTAATGCCTGCTAGCAAAACAACTACAGCTCCTGAAGGCGTTGCAACGGACAATTCCACCAACTGACCGATCGGATAAAAACGCGTTTCCGATTTAACCCGAATCGTCCGAGAGAAGTTTTTCTAGCAGCGCCGTTCTGCCCGGTCGAGGAGCACCCGTGGGCGTCTGCAGCATCCCTTGGAGTTGTTCGTCTAAAGACGGCCTTGTGCCGGCGGCGGCATGCACCTGGCCTTGTGGCGATGACTGAAGGGCATCTGTCGGTTTGGAGTCGAGCATGGACGAAGCAGAGTCCAGGGACAACGTCTTTCCAAGGAAGCCGGGATTGCTCTTCCTGGCATTTGGGACAGATGCGCCAGGGACCATGTTGCCTGTGCGCATTCGAGCCGTGGTTGAGTCTTTATGAACGTGCTCATTGATGAGTTTTTGTAGACCGACGCGGAAGAAATCATCGTTCTGGGAACGTCCCTCGTCTGTTGATCAAAAATCAAGAACTCCCGTCAGCATTTATTGATCGAGAGACGCAAAATCCGTACAGCATGCATTAAGACAATTAGACATATTAATAACTTTCACATATTCTTTCACAGGTAATCCTTCAACAACAAGCTGCATATACTTTCCCAGATTATTTTAGTACAGCATTCATCATTGAATGGTTAATCATGTTGTGTACAATCATACCGTCATTCTTAAATGTATTACGACCAAAGATATGTCATGTTTTTATTTTGCCACAGCTTTACTCAGGAGTGAAATAATTATTCATTCATTATTGTATCAAATGCTATACCCAAAAATACTATCAGTTGAAGCAGTGTACGATATACATAGGTGGAGATAATCATTGCATTACCATGCAAAAACCTAAATATGGCTTAATAAATTTATTTTTTTAGTAATGTCACTCTTATTATAATATGTTAACAAGCATAAAATCAGTTATTTTCAGATTTCAGGAATGTCTGTTCAACAATGTCGATACAAGGAAGAAAAGAGTTGACAGGTAACATTGCCACATTGAGAAATAAAGGGGAGCATTAAGAAATGAAGGGCAGGCTATAGATCAGAGGTGTCAAAGAGCCGGCCCTACGGCCATTTCTGGTGTGCCAACAATATATTTCTGGCCAGTGGAGTCACAATTAAGAATAAAAGGTTTAATCTGTCATTTTTAAGGCCTTATGAGTTTTCTGTAATGTTTGTAATTGATAATGCATATCAGAATCATGTTTTCAATGCCTAATTCAACTGTGTGCTGTGTACAGCCCCCTCTGAGATCCCTACCCCAATTTCCTCATGCGCCTTAAGCACTCTGGCCCGCCACTTGCTGGAAGATATTTAAAAAATGTTTGACACCCCACCTATAGATGGCATATGTATATACACATCCACCGTAATAGGTTAGTTAACCTCTCACTTCAGAACACATCTAAACGTGAATACATGCATTCGGAAATCATGTCACAAGTAAACGACTGACCTCGTCCTTTCTTCAGACTCTCATTCGGGTAGAGCAGTGCATCGTCACGTCGTCTCCTCGCGTCATCTGTCATCAGGTTTCCGTTCAGACCACCTGTGTCCTGCTGGGGCTGCACCTGCTGCTGCTGCTGCTGTTGGAGGAAGTGATGCTGCGCTCCCCCTCCGACTGCACCCGCCTGCATGGTGTCGTAACCGGAACCCATCAGCTGAGAGTTGTTGCACTGCGAGGTGCTGCCACTCATCAGTTGAATGTGGTTCTGCAGGTAGACCCCGATGTCATTTGACTCTTGCAGGGCCCCGCCACCGCTCTGCAGCACGCTCGTCCTGCTGTTGGCGTCCTGAATGTTGCCACCACCGCCTCCAAGAGGCTGCATCTGCTGCTGCTGCTGCTGATGCTGCTGTATCCCGGCCATCAGCTGCTGGAGGATCTCCGCCTTGCGTCCGGTGAACTCCGATGGCGACTGAGGCACCTTCTGCGGCACTTCCATCGACAGGCCCTGATTTTCCGGCTGACCAGAGGTAGCCTGCTGTCGCTGCATGCCGCCGCCCCACTGGCCGATGCTCTGAGCGGAGGACATCCCCTGCTGCTGTTGCTGCTGTGGTGCCAGTCTCTGCTGCTGGAGGGGAGTTCCTCCTCCTCCTGCTCCCAGCTGCTGCTGCATCTCAGACGGACCTCCCTGTTGTCTGAGGTGCTGCTGGATTCTCTGTTGTCGCATCATCACCAGTTGCTGATTCTGGCTGGACGACTGCTGGCCCAGTCCCTGGTGCTGTTGTCCCTGATGTTGTCCCTGCTGCTGTAACAATGCCATCTGCTGCTGTTGCTGTTGTCCCTGCTGCTGCTGCTGCTGCAATGCGGCCAACTGCTGGTGCTGTCCCTGCTGTTGCAACGCGGCCAACTGCTGGTGTTGTCCCTGCTGATGCAACACAGGCAACTGCTGTTGTCCCTGCTGATGCAGTGCTGCTAATTGCTGTTGTCCCTGTTGCTGCAATATAGGCAACTGCTGGTGATGTCCCATCTGCTGAATCATACCCAGCTGCTGCTGCTGGTGTTGCTGCTGCTGTTGTTGCTGGAGAGTCACCAGCTGTTGCTGGTGTTGGCCTGATTGCTGCATCATTCCCAGCTGCAGATGTTGGGCTGGCTGCTGCTGCTGCATCAACGTCAGGTGTTGCTGCCCTCCAGGCTGCATCGTTCCAAGATGCTGAATCTGGTTTATAGACGTCACCTGCTGCTTGGCCCCGGTCACCTTCGGCTGCTGCTGCGGACGAAAGCCCATCATGTGCCTCGACTGCGACTGGCTCATCTCGGGCGCCTGCATCATCAACTGCTGCAGCTGAGCATCTCCATCACCCAGATGCTGCTGCTGCTGGACGCCAAGCACCTGATCAAGGTGTTGATTGATTCCAAGCGACATCTGAGGAGCGCCCTGCTTTGCTCCCATTCCCTGAACCTCTTGCAGTTTCTTAGAAGCAAGCAGTCTCTGATCTGATAGGCTTCCCTGTCTTTTATACAGTGCATGTAAAGCCATCTCTCTTGGCTGCTGCTGCTGCTGCAGTTGCTGTGAGCGTGGACCTAGCATGTCTAAAAGACTGTCGGAAGTCATCGTTCCTCCACTTGATGCGTTGTGTTGCTGGCCGACGTAGCTGTCACTCAGAGGGGAAAAGCAGTCAACCAGAGCGGAACAATCGTCCTGGTTCTCAAGCAACTCACTCCCTACATTCAACAGAAATCCATGAGCATCCACTTAACAGTCAATCCTAAATAATATCCAGATTACACAATAAATCTTTACAATCACTAATTGTTATTCAATAATAACCATACATTATTCGAGTTCAAATCAATTCTTCCTGAATTTTTCTACTGACTGTAATTGTAATGTAAGAGTATATATTATACACTGTCAGTATAGATGAGGAAGAATCCGCATATGTAATTTATCTAGGTTTTACCAAGACATTAGACAAGACACCTCATAAAAGACTGGCCAAAGTGTTGCATGCAAGCATGATTAGAGGACAGGCACTAACATGGATTCAAAGCTGACTATCAGGTAGGAGACAAAAGGTGGGACATGGTCAAAAATATTCTAGTTGAATGACAGTATTAAGTGGAGTGCCACAAGGATCAGTGGTTGGGCCATTGTTGTTCATATTATTTATTAATGACATAGATGTAGGAATTGTATAGAAAATTTCTAAGTTTGCAGAAGTGACAAGTTAATGACAAGTTATTACAGGGGTCAAATTTAACTGTCAGTGGCCATGCAAGGCGTCCATCATGTTCCACATCTATAACATCAGTGCCTCATATTAACACAGACACACTTCCTTGCATAACTTTGCATATGTCATAAATACATAGAAACATAAAATAAATTACTTATGAATACAAACCTGTCTGTAAGTAATACTGAGAAATTCGGTCAGCCTTAGATGTTGACGTAATTCCTGCACTGCCAGGTGAGCGTTGCTGTTGTTGTTGCTGTTGTTGCAGCTGCTGTTGCAACATCTGACTGCTAGATGTCCGTGATTGTATCGATAGTTTCAGTGCTTGCTTTGTGTCCTTCGACGTTCCTGAACCAGGCGCTTTCGATGCCTGACCTCCCAAGTCCGGCTTTCCCTGATCGCGGTGAAGAATGCCTGCAATGAGAGGCGTTGAAATGTTCCCTCGATTCGAATTCGGCCTGGAATAATGACAACATAACAGACAAATACTAATCATAACTGCTTTGATCAGGGACGGAATCTGAAAACGATGTCACTGCTTGTAATTCATCCAAACAACACAACAAGACATCAGTTCTCTGCTTGTTCTTCACTAATGAGCAAACCTCCTTACAAAAAGAACTCATCATACTTTTTATGTTTGAGCTCTGTGGATGAGCATTTTAATGCTCAAAAGAGACCAGTGGGCCTCTCAACCTGGGCCAAATCAAATTACACGTGTAACCAAAAACTAATCCAAGACTAAGATTATGTAAAATTTCCCAATCACCTATTGATCAGTCAGTAATCAAGATGTAGGCAAACTGCTGTGGAAAAAGGAATCAACATAGGACATCCCACATATCATAGATGGTGCTAAAGCAGTCAAGATAGGAAACTACAAAAGAGTGGACAAGGGTAGAGGGCAGCACCAAAGGTCAGAGAGTGCGATACCATCCTCAGTAAGTTAGTTACTGACCTGTCAATACTCATTGTGCCAAACACACTTCCTTTGGAATCAACCTGTGGGTCATTGTAGACATAGCTTCCGAGCGTTTTGTGACCACCGCCGAAGACGCTGTTCATTCCGAGCGATGGAGACATCATCCCGCCGCTGAAGGGCGATCCACCTGGCATGTTGGCGCCGAGCGATGGCGACAGCAGGTTGTTGGCGGCATCCAGCATCGGAGAGATCATTCCACTGGACATGCTGCCGATGGACGGCGACATCATCGGACTGACGGTGTTGTTCCTTGGAGAACTGTTCATAGGAGACTGGAGCGGAGTGCCACAGCCGCTACCGCTGGACAGCTTCAGCGCACCCCGGCTGATGAGAGGATCCCTGAATCGATTTGACGGCAATGCTCCACCGAGGAGCTCTGACAAGATGGTCATGAACTCAGGTTATTACAACAATTAAGTCTCAAGTATATCATTATGATGAAGTCGAACCACAGCGCATTCGTCGAGCACTAGATCCAATTCCATTATAATGACAACCTCACAGCTGGTCATTTGAGCTTTGCAACTTGCAAGGCAAAATTGTCAACATGTTGTTGAACTTCAGCTCAAATGCCATTTCAATCCCATGACTCAACCCTTTTTTTACCAGCACAGCATATTTAGAAGTCAGCTGCACAAACTACCATGACTCAAATCCCACCTGTTCAGGAAGGCATATCCCTGTTGAACTGATGTAGTGATTGTTATAGTACAGTTTTCCTTGCTAGTTTACTGATCGTGTCATTGTAAAGCACCCTTGTAGCGGCATGGCTGTGTTACGACGCTTTAGAAATTGTCCATTTAATAATACCTTAGTACCCTCAAAATCTGGTTAACATTATCCCTGATCATTTGTTAACCTAGTCTAGAGGACCAACAGTGGCAGCTCCATCAGGGTGCAGCAGGGTGGCGAAACCACTCCATGGAAAACTGCATATACCCATTGACGGAGTTGTAGCATGGTGAGATCAGGTCGCCATCACAATAAACCTGCCCCCGCTGCTCAGTTGAGTAACTCAGGAGAAGAGCAGGGATAGGAGAAGGAGGACTCTGATGTTAGATCGCTACCTCACCTCTGACTGCAACAGCAGAGCCAGTCCCTAGACAGGAAACAAGAGGGGTTGGTCGAATTGGTACAGATACATCGGTCGTAAAGAAACAAGACAACAGAATTCCAATGCACAGACAAGACAGAGACGCTCTCGATAGAGGGATCAGGGTTGCATTAGACACTTATGGGCTTCTAGACCCAGGCAGGAGTGTGTACTGTGCAAAGGTCTTGGTCTCTGGAAACAGAGTGCATTGCAGAGAGCATTGGACACCTACAGATCTTTGACCTGTAAGATCGACAAAAGTCTAGAGTAAAACTCTTAACAAATTCCAACCTGAAACAGCTCCCTGCTGCTGCCGCTGCTGCTGTTGCAGCTGATTCTGCATCATCCTCATCTGGAGCTGCTGTTGTTGTTGTTGCTGCTGCTGTGATGGTAACCTTGGAGACGACAGCACGGTTGCCAGAAGTTCATCGATGACATCACCTGATTCACTGCCATGAAGGCTGTCTCCAATGAGCGTCATTTCGTCCAAGGATGGCATGACAGCAGTATCTGGACGAGAACCGGGCAGCAGGCCAGTCTGGTTGGTCTGGAAAGCAAGCATTCACATTTCGTCTGCGGTAGGTAATGTAACTAACATATCACAATCACAAATATTGTAAACCATCCATCCGTCCGTCCGTCCGCCCGTTCATACATCCTTCCATTCATGAATTTAATATATCACCCCTTCAATACGACTACTCAGAAGGGAGTAAATGACCCGGGAAAAAGCCGTTAATCGCTGGGGCCAAGCAATGGCCAACACCCTTGACTACTATCTATATGTACTTAATCCTGAGAGATGTGCTAGTGTACCAGATAAATCACTCTCTTTAAAAATTTCCTAGGAACATCTTAAGGCTCATTTCTACACAGCTCTAACAAAAAGCTCTTCTTTCAAACCCCTCTGCATGACTAGACAACCAAACACATCTTTTGTGTAAATTAATATGAAAATACGCAATTTATGACAGTTGAAGGCTCAAATCAAGCTATGTGTCACAATGGTGCTACCTCATACCTTCATTCTGTTGGCCATCAACAAACACAAAGTACCGCAAATAGATTTAATAATGTTACTAAGAACTGACTCACTGAATGGTAAGTAAACTGGTATTGTGGGGGCAACCCACACAGTATTGACTAACATCTCCATCTGCCTTGCTGCTGCTGCCTACCTATCTATCAATCTATCAATCTGTCAGCCTGTCAGTCAGTCAGTCAGTCAGTCAGCCAGCCAGCCTGCCTGTATGCCTGTATGCATGTCTGTCTGTCTGTTTGACTACACCACCACACTTGCTTTATGAGTCAGTAAAGGGAACTGACTGAATCATATCACAATATATATATATATTGCATATATATATATATTGTATATATATATATATTGTATATATATATATATACACATATACAATATACCAGAATAACAATGCCAACCTGTACAAGAGCCCCTCCAGCCATGATGCTGACACCTCTCTGATTCCACTGATATTGAGAAGTGAGTGTTCGCTGGAGGTCAGAAACTGACTGACCCTGGCCAAGATTTCCCTCAACGGAGGACTGAGACATGAGACGCGGTTGAGCACTGCTGCCGCGGAAACCAGAAGGCTGAAAAGGAAGAGATCCATTAAATGGTTGAACATTTACAGAACTCTCCTTCACTGCAGAGCTTAACAGGTCAAACATGGGTTTTTGGGACCCTCTTTTATTGACTTTTGGTGATCTGGTAGATGGCGCAATCGATCCATTTCCTTAAGAGATCATTTATGATGTAAACTTGCCGGAGTGGAGCTCGTCAAGGCAGACTCGTTCAAGTGGGTAAACGATATTTAATTTTTTGCATTTTTGTCCCTTTTTTCTCAATGTTTGAGTTATGTCTGTAAATATTTTGATACATTGCATTGTCATGGAAGCGTGACATGTATGCAAAATATATCTCTGTAGGTCGACGGGAACATACCGAAAAAAAGTTGAAAGAACTCCAATGAACCGACGATCCAACATTCATGACAAACTTTACACAAGCCAAGTTAACGAAAAGAGGGTAAAAAGCGCTGAGGGCATTAATAAATTAACGAAAGATAGTAGTGTTAAGACTTTCACAAGAGTTGACTGCATTCAAAACGAGCAATGAAGCGAGCATTAGCAAGGAAAAAACAAAAACACAGAAGTGCAGTGACTTTATTTCTTATTCAAGCAATAGCAAAACTGCTTCCAGTCGACTTTGACAACCATATTCTAGACCAACAGATAATCAGTAGAGCTGACAAAGTTCAGAAACTTACAGGCGCAACAACATTTGGAGCATGAGTAACATTCATCATTTCACTCAAGTTTGCCACAAGTCCAGCATCGTTTGACGAGGTCTCCATCTACGACAACAATCAGCAGTCCAAATGAAAGCACACAAGACTGCATTGTAAATGTTATGAAATATTTATCTGGCATATTGCAGTATGTTGTACTATATGTGAGGTAGTTGATTCTAGAAAGCATAGTCAGATATTCTAACCTTAGAACATTAAGTCTGTAACACAACAATCTTCGAAAGTAGATCCTATGTGAAATTAAACGAAGAATCGATTAAATCTGATTATAAGCAACAAAATAAAGCAGACCAAGACTGTCCTGGTTAGAAAACATTATCGTATATTTACAAATGAGGACATGGCAAGACTTGGCCAAGCACTGAAAGCTCGACAAATGGTCAGCCACATTCGAGATTATTTATTTGAAGGGTGCATATAGCGGCTGGCATCAAGAACAGATGATGATAACGAAGATGAAGGTGACAATAACTTGATCATGTGTAGCAAAATGAAGACTACAGTAACTTAATGACAAAATGCTAACCAGTGTGAATCCAGTCTTTGTTGGTTGAGTGGCCGGTGATTTTAGACCAGGAGAATTCAGCCTGTTTGTTCCCAGAATTCTTGCATTTATTGTTCCAAGCCCAATTTCTTGACCTATACACACAACACCATACAACTTAGCACCAGCGCCTGACACCGTCCATCAGCATACAAAAACATACAAGCATGCATGGTAGAGAAAAGGATCTGAAAGGGAAAACAGGACAAGTTCAAAACATTATTCTTACAGCTAGAGGAAAATAGCAGACACATCTTCTAACCAGTGAAGCAGATCATAGAATCATTTCTACCTAGTTATATATAATATATATATTACATATATATATATATATATATATATATATATATATATATATATATATATATATATATATATATATTATGCATATACATATATATATATAATACATATATATATATATATTATGCATATACATATATATATATAATACATATATATATATATATATATTAGGCATATACATATATATATATTTCATATTCATGTATTTACAAAGAAAACATAGACAAAAACCTAGAGATGTTAACATGAGTGACGGTGAACAATATCAGAAGCTAGAATTAATAACACACTGGTAAATATTTGTATGTGATGATTTGGGGATAAATCAATCAAGAAAGAGTTGTCTTTGGGTGGGAGAACAACATGTCACAGACAAGAAATTTGTTGGGTCAGAAAGACTAAAATTAAATGCATATTACATAAGATTCATCCCCTATATATTCCACAGAATGTTCCACAGCTGACAGAATGCAATCCTTTATAAAGGCATTTATTATTGTATAAAAGAATTACTTTGCTTTACAGCTTAACACCATTGAATCAGAATATAGTCAGAGCCATATTAGATAAATTTGAGATTCAAAAATAAACGTAACTTACGCTGCTGTGGCAGGGTGTTCTTTTCTGAAAATGCAAATACAATAATTTCACAATAAGTAACAAATTTTATTTTACAATAACAATCAATAAGAAAACAATCAATAAGAAAACAATCAATAAGAAAACAATCAATAAGAAAACAATCAATAAGAAATACCCAAGAGGACACCACAAACATCCAGATACGTTAGACATCAAACAGCTTTCAGAACATCAAGTAAGCTGCAAATTAAAGCTAAGATAATGTACAACATTCCTATTGATATCAAGGATCTCAACTGCTTCTTTCAAAAGATTATAACCATCTAATCCAGTTCTTCTCTGAAGCTTTCAGTGGTGAAAACAACCCCAGACAAGTCTTGTATTTATGTTATATAGGTAAATTGATCCCATTACTAAGCAAGAAGTGCCAACATCCACTGGACGGGACCCCCCCCCCTTCTGCTAGGCTCAAATAAAGACCTCTGAGCAATCGTCCTGAATCAATAAATCAACAACAATGGTCTCATCACTCATATGTGTCTGATGCTTTTCTGACCACATCTCTACACACATCATTGCAATGTGGCTCAACTGTTGAAGACTTGTTCTGCCCCATTCTTCAATGTCATCTGCCCATTCCCTATGTGGTCTCCCTTTTTTATCTGTTACATTAATTATTCCAAATAGGGAGCTATATAATTTTCATTGATTGATTGATTAAATTCAGACCAAAGTCAGTTCAAATAGAGAAGGCAATATAGATCAAGAAGTACTGGACCAGCCATAATCAACCACTGACCTTGATTTCTAGAGGTGAGAATCTTCTGCAGCTGATTCATGACGTGCCGGCTCTGTCCGCCTGACTGCTTTGGCTGCTGGGCGAGTGGCTGGTTCAGTGCAGCACTCTCCTGCGACTCGAGCATCTGGAACTCCTTCATCAGGTTACTGATGGTGCTCGCCTTGTTCACCTGACCGTTGACGTCTGTGCCCGTAGACCTGGCAACGCTTCCGCCCATCAGATTCTGGTCAGGCAGCGTGATGAACTGTGGCTGCTGGGCAGAGGATGCTCCTCCTGCTCCTCCTCCGGCTGCTGCAGTCGCTGCAGACTTTGTGCTAGACGATGAGATCGTCTCCATACTCATCAGCTGTTGCTGTATCTCTCCAATGGCAACCTCTTCGTTTGGGTCCGCATCCGGACCTCTGTCGCCTCCAATCTGAAGCAGGCTGTCCACTTCGAGAATGGACATACTGGACGACATGATGTACTGTTCAATCGTCGACAGGATGAGGTTGTCGTCCAGGCTTCCAAGGGCTTCGGAAGGGGCTGCATCTGATGTCACCTTCAGAGTAAAATATCCAAACAATTCATTATTTAAAACAATTATTTTGTGTGAATATTGAAATGTGTATACTGCACTTGTCACATGATACACACAAAAGGTAAGACGATGATTTATAGAATTAGACAATTCTTCATGAAGTGCCATGTTACATACATACCCACATACATACAAACACACAAACACACACACATACACACATACACACACACACACAACACACACACACATATGCATACAATGTCACACATACTCACACACACACACAAACTTAAATACATACATACATACATAGTTTTCATACATACATAACATATACATTGATCTAAATATACAAAGTCCATGACAATGAATTCAGTCTATTTATCAATGCATCAGTATCTGCAAGAATGCTAACAAACAATGCAGATTAAGAAACATAAAATGGTAGAAGATCTCCTTCAACCCATCAGACACCTGTAAGGATAAGAGACAACTCAAGGCACTTCACGCATGTTCCACGGCACCACAGAAGTCTGTCACGCAAGACAGAAGAAAATACTGACCTCGTCGAGCAGCTTTTCCAGATCGGCATTATTCATCAGACCGTCCAGTAAACTATTTCCGCTGAAGTAGTCCTGCAAAGACTGATTGTCATCGTTCATCTCAGACTCCACAAGAAGCTTCTCGATGATCGACACGTTTGGCGCCGGCACTGGAGGGCGCAGCTTTTCTGCCGCCGCCTTCGCCTTCTCCGTCAGCCAGTTGACGTCCGAATGCCTTCCGACCACGGGCGACGCCGCAGACCTTCCCTTTGCGGCCTGCTCCAGGCCGACAAGGTCCGACTCGCTGGAAGAGTGATCCCTCGCCGGTCTGGACTCTGCGGTTCTGGCCACTCCCCCAGAGGCCATCAGCTCGGCCTTCTTGGCCATCAGCGTCTGAGGGGTCACCGTGGCGACGGCGCTTATACTGCCTGTGTTGAGGACCGGTACCACGGCCGGCTGCCCGCCTTGAAGCAGCTTCAGCAGCAGCTTGTTCTTGTTGTCGTTGCCGGCCGCCGGCTGCGCCATGCCGGTGCTCAAAGACGAAGAAGAAGAGTGTGGTGGCGCCACTGCCTCAGCTTCGAAGTCGGTGCTGTCGGCCGCCGCCTCATCCACCGAGGTCTTTGGGCTCTTGAAGGAGAAGGTGGAGGTGGCAGCGCGCGTCTTGACGCTGCTGCCTCCGTCGTTTTCCCAGAGAGACTTGAGCATCAGCTTCAGTTTCTCTCCTTTCGGATCGTTCTGGCGACGGAACTGCAACTTCTCTTCGGTGACGACCGGCGAAGTGTCAGAGGAAGAAGAGGAGGAGTGGGAGCTGCTGCTGCTGCTGGTGGCTTTGTTTTCCGTCTCCATCTCAACGCTTGAAGTGCTTTCCTATAAGACAGCAGTACGAGAAGCAGGAGTCAGTACGATTCAAAGCACGAGAAATAAGAGGAGCTTCGCATACGTGGGTCCCACCAGCTGGAACAGCCTTCACCTCACTTTATCTGGGAGGAGCTGCTCTCTCTTCCACTGCTGCCTTCCAGAGGCACCTAAAAGCTTTTCTGTACCCCGCTCAGCTATGTCTTGAGTCTTGAACACCTCTTATCTTGAGTGGCGCTATATAAATGCTTCGTTACAAGTAATATGACCCATTGGCCATATTACTTGTAATGAAGCATTTATATATTGATTCCTGAATCTCCAAAACGGATTGTAAAGCTCAGAGCAATCAACCTTCTAGATATCTACTTTGTAACTGCCATCACCATTATCATTGCATTCATTATTCATTAAATTATTATTATTCAATCAGTCCATCATATTTATTGTGACATTCTTAATGGCCTTTTATTGACCTCTCAAAGACCATGCAACATAACATACAGCTCAACATTATCTACAGCTCAACATTTCAAGTAAAGCTGAAGAAATCAAACAATTTCTATAATGTCTCATAATCACAAGCAGGCCAAATCCAGAGGCTACTAATTGTGTTAAGCAGAAGTCAGATGCTCCTGAGTAGTAGCCTTGAAGAGGTGCCATATCAATCTTCAGAATGAGTGAGTGAGTGAATGAGTGAATGAATGAATGAATGAATGAATGAATGAATGAATGAATGAATGAATGAATGAATGAATGAATGAATGAATGAATGAATGAATGAATGAATGAATGAATGAATGAATGAATAAATGAATAAATCTAGTATCTACATGTCTTTCTATAGCAACTGTGCAGTTTCAAATCTGTTCAAGGTGGAAGATGATTTGAGATAAACAGAGATCTGTTGCCGAGAAAAATAAACTAACAATGAAACTGACTGCCTAACAACAACTTACTACAATAGGAGAAGTGTTGGAGTCAGCAACATCATCGGAGTTGTCAGACAACAGCTTCTGCAACAGCTCTGTGTGCTTTGGAATTTTGCTATCATTCTTGCAGATTTCATCTGTAGAGTTCAACAGTTTCTGCAAAAAAATAAAACAATGCAGACAATTCCCCCTTGTGCTGAAACCCAGAATTTATATAAAAAAACCATGAGTCAATGTTTTTGTGATTTTCGTGCAGTTACTATTGGCAGGTTTATTAGCTTTTATGCCATCCAGACATCAGATGAGTCAGGTGGTTTCCCATTGCCTGCTCACAGACAATTGTGGTTGAGCAACTAGTCCTAGGTTGTGAAGCAGTGGCTTAAGGTAGATTCAAACACGTGACAGGCTATAAGGCACAGAACATACTGCTACACCATCAAATCTGATCAATTTCTGCGGCACAGTGGCTGATCGGTTAGAGCGGTCGGCCCATAACATTCGGTGCGCACGGGTTCGACCCTCATTTGGGGCGTCCCTGTGTAGGGACCTTGAGCAAGTCCTTAGCGCACAATTGATCTGCAGTACAACTGGAATTGCGCCGTTGAGGCATGTGCACTTCTGAGCTAAAGATGTAACAAGAAGGGCCATATCAAATTTCAAGAATTTAAATTTTTTCAATTACTATTAAAGCTCTCAAGCTGGACTTCTTTGCTTGACAATGACTCGTTAAAATTAAATCAGGTTCTAGTCAGCATAAGTCATATTTTGGCTTACAGATAATTAGCAATGTCACTACCTGCGTGGATAGCAGGGTTGACAGATCAAATAATGGCATTAGAGAAATACTAAATCAAACACACAATTTTTAATATATAACAAGCATGCTACAGCAAACTGTTTGATCTAGCAGTGGGATCTACAGAGGCATCCAATCCTTTGCAAGCAACAGACATATTAAATTCTGGATGATAGGCCAGTTCATGCTGCCTTTTAATTTTCAGCAGCAACCAAAATGTGCTGCTGAATAAATTGGACTGTATTGCCTTATACCTGTGATGACTTAATGACTGGGCAATGAAACGCATTAAAACTTGCAGAAGACCTACATTATTATTATTATTTCCGAAATTTGATACCGCCCTTCTTCCAATATCTTTTGCTCAGAAGTGCACACACACGCCTCGGACGAGGTTCGAACCCGCGCGCTCAGCACACACTGAATGCTACGGGCTGACCACTCTACCCGATCGGCCACTGTGCCACACCATGCACTTCTTTTATGACCTTCATTATCACACAGCATCATCAAACTAAAACTACTACTACTATTATACCATTTATCCAGACTGTATTGAGCACTGTTGAAAGTCAGTGCCAGACTATGCACTGCTGTGCAATCTACCATAGCCTTCAGGGTCAAGCACAGTGCATAGGACGAAAAGAACAGAAGAAACTGGACAAGAGATGACCATAGTGGACAGACCTTGAGTAAGTTGTTGCTGCTGCCTGCTCCCGAGTTACTCGTAGGTTCCACCTCCCTTTCCTGTTCTCTTGGAGAGGCGCTCGTGTCCGGCAGAGACGAAACGACCGGCTGCGGCTGACTCTGAGCTCCCTCGAGTTTGGCGAGCACTCGCAGAACCGGCATGGCGCTCGGCGCCTGGCTCCTCCCGCCGCCAAACGACGCAGACGACGACCCCGGGTCGGCCTCTCCATCCTCGTCCTCATCGTCCTCCTGGCTCAGCAACTGTTTCAGAATCTTGTTCTTGGTTGAAGGTGACTGCTGGCCGTTGGTCAGACTGTCCTTGTTTGACGAGGAGTCCGGGTGAAGGTCGTCCATGAAGGTCGTGCTCTGCGGCTGCTGTGGGCTCGGATTCATCAGCCACTGCGGCGACTTGGTGCTTTCCAGGTCGGTGCTGCGCTGCGACGACTTCTTGGAGCCGGCACTTGTAGATCCTCCAAGACCCTTGGCGTCTCGATTCTTGGAGTCGTTGGCGCCGATGCTGGAACCGCTCAGGCTCTCCGTGTCGTCGTCGTTGATGAGCAATTCCCGCAGTCGCAGGTCCTGGAATGGTCGACTGTTGCTGCGGGAGAGGCAGCCAGGTGTAGTAGCGCCGCCAGACAGACTGGTGGCGCTGGTCATGCTGCCGTTCTGGTCGCGTTTGCTGCTGCGCCGCTGTTTGTGTTGAAAGACGTGGATGTCATCTTTGAAGGTGCTGATGGAGTTGACCTGGAGTTGCTGGAGTGCCTGCAGTGGAGGCAGGACAGGAGGACTGACACTCTCCCAATCAAATCCAGATCCTATAAGGAAGCACAGTCACAGTGTTAGTAGGTCTTATAAGGAAGCATGTGCAAATATTATCAATGCTATCACTGATTTCAAACTCAGTTCAATCAGATCTAAGGCTCAGAGAATTAGGTATTACAGCTCTTCAACGCCATCTTTGGTTCACAGTTATGTTCAAACAAACATTTCAATGCTAAGAATCTCCCCAAAGTGCTGCCCATCATTTAAGAGTTAAAAAAACATTCTAAGGACTTTGCAAAAGCAGAGACTGAGCGCTCATAAAATAGAGAAGCCACAAAAAAAACCACAGTTTCACTAAAGCGAGTTAAGAAAATCCGTCAAAGTAGATATGGGCAAACAAATGGTGACTCTTTCAGCTCAATGTGCAATGATTTGCTAACTGATGTAAATATTCCTTAGTAATGACATTTAACATCACTCAAGCTATCACAAAGAGCACCTTCGAGTAGATATCTTAAATATGTAATATATACCTTATATATATATATATATTCGATTATAGTACATTAAGGCATACAACCTTTAATATGAAACCATTACCTTGACTGATGGGCCTTGGTGTCATGGATGATCGGATGGCTCTTGCGCCATCCAGATGATGGTCATCTAGTTGACACATTCCATCACCTTGCACTGAGTCCAATAATGAGCTCAGGTCTGGCTCCTCTGGGAACAAGTACGATGAATTCTTGTCTAGAAAGAAATTGTATCACAAATACCAACTGAGGAAGAACTACGACCAACTGCAATGACCACAGCTCTTCTGTGGAAGAAAAAGAGATTGGAATAATGGAGGCATGTAACCTTGCAAAGCTAGATTGCTGCAGACTGTGAAAACTGCTGGTCATTCAAAAGAAACTGGTATACATTCCATCCTCCTGGAACAGTCTAACATTAAAGTTAGGAACCATTATATCACAGACAGTTCAATAAACATTTTCAAGCCACCCTACGAGGCACCTGCTTAGATCTGCCAGATACAACAAACAAGGGTCATCGAATCACATTAGCAATGTCCCTATATTTCATATACTAGGGATGTACTGAATATTCGTTTTGTATTCGCTTTGCAGCCAAATAGTGGACCACATAGCTATTCAGTCGAATAGTAGCGTTTGGACCAAATACGATTAGTGGTCACTTGACATCTGTTTCTACACATATGGCTGCTACATAGACTCAACTGATTCATTCATTAAGAACAATTTATGCTGTGGTCACAGAATGTCGTTGCCTACTGCCTGGACAACAATATCGCAGTGTCAGCCGTCTCATTTCTAAGCTAAGTTTAATTAGTTCCATTCATAGCTTACACAGACTGGCAGAAGGATAAAACAATTACATATAGCTAACTGTTTACTTCTAGTTTATGTAATAAATATACTGAATGGAAGCTTTTGCTTACATTTTAAATTTGTTGATAGACCATTTTTATACACTATTCCGTTGAAAAGTAGGTTCAATTATTCGTATTAGTAATATAACTTATTCAGTACAGCCAAGTATGTACTCAAGTGTAATGTACTCACTGGTTGCTCCATAACTCTGCTGCTGTCCATAATTGGCCAGAGGAGATGGAGTCGTCAGTCTCTTGGTCGCAGGACTTCGGAGTCCGGTTGAATAATACCCGACCGGACTTCTCTGCGAATTGCCAGGACTGCGCAGGGCAGAAGCAGACGCTGGGCTCGTCGCCCTTCTTTTCATTCCCCGTCGAGGTTGTGCAAGCATCTGACTGCTGCCAACGTGCTGCTGGCCAGGAAAATTAGAGGCCCCTTGAAACTGCATCCCCCATAGACTGTTGAGCTTCCCATGGGATGTGCCATCGTTCTGCTGTTGAAAGACGGAGGCGCCTCCCATTCCACCAAGTCCGGCCGAGTTCTCGGGCATTGGATTGCTCGACATCATTCCGACGAATTCATTCACGTTGAACGCGTCATTAGGCAGGTCCTCGTCGGACATGAGCATCTGGCTGAGGCTGCTAACGGATGACACCCGACCCAACCGATTGCCGTGACAACCGCGCTGCATATCCCTAGAAAATAAAATTCAAATAAGGTGAAAATTAAATTGTATCTAGTTAAATAGTTCAAAAGAGAATATCTTGTTAAATGTCATCAACATAATGGTCAAACTTGAGAGGGAACTGCCAAAGGCTGTATTCAAAAACAGCAAATCAATTGTAGCCATTATTCAAAGGGTTTTCCGTCTTGACCAGCAGCGTTATTTTATGTACATGCTGAAATTCAAGGCTCACTCTTACTTGATTTTAGGGATGTACAATGATCACCAGAACTCAAAAACAGAATATATCACAGATTCAGAAACAAAAGCTAGCAAGGTTCATTCAAGGTCAGTTTGTGCTATAAAATTAGACCCCAAAGTTCACAGAATAGAAGTTACTGCTTCTTATAATGCATTCACAGTTAAAATTCGGTGTGGCACAGTGGCCGATCGGTTAGAGCGGTCAACCCGTAACGTTCAGTGTGTGCTGAGCGCTGGGATTCGAGCCTCGTCCGGGGCGTCAGTCACTGTGTAGGGACCTTGAGCAAGTCCTTCGCGCACCATTGCTCTGCAGTACAACTGCAATTGTGCCATCGAGGAGTGTGTATGCACTTCTGAGCAAAACGATGTAGGAAGAAGGGCGGTATCAAATTTCGGAAATAAAGAAAATAAATAAAATCTGAATGCATCAAGTGAAATTGATCAGTAACTGAGAAGTTGCTACATCATAATATAGCAATTTAGGGGTATAGAATTCCTCGCAGAATCTCATCTCTTGCGGCAACAAATAAAACATTGCGTAGCCTCACATACCTGGTATTGCTAGCAGCAGACTGGCCACCAATGATGGCCTGCATCAGACTAGCCTGTAATGACCCCTTCAATTCAGTTGGGCCTTCACAGTCCCTGAAAAAATACCATCAAACATGTCAATTTGATCCTACAATCTAACTCTCAAGTCAAACCATGTATACCAAAAATTGTCAGTTCATCAACTCAAATATCATCTGACTCTGCAGATGAAGAAACACTCACAGTTTGACTAAAGATTCTGCACAATTAATGATCGTCAGGCCACAAACAATGACTAATTAAGCAACTATCAATCAATCAATCAAAAATACTTGATATAGCGCCCCTTCAAGATATCTACTCAAGAGGCACTATCATCCAGTAACAACACTGAACCTTATGTGTTCAAACAACAAGAGAAATGATGAGCAAACCCAATTGATGATGCTCTCGTCTATCCACTTTCAAGCATACAATCGTAGCACACAGGTACCGCCTCCGTGATTATCACGATTAATAAGAAGTAAGAGTCATCAGGGAAGAAAATGAAGTTTTATAAATAGACTGATCACAGAGTCAATCGGATTTGGTTAAGATTGGTACAATGCATCAAATCCTAAGTCATTGTCTACACTGTGTTAGCACTACAGGTTAGAAATAATATTAAGACACTTGAAAATGGCCTCTGCCAGAAAACTCAGATTGATTCCATGCAGTAATGAACAATCGGCTCAGCTACACTGCAAATACAGAAAAATGTAACGTACGTAATGTAATGTAATGTATAAGGTATATATATAAATATATAAATTACCGAACGATCGAGTGAGTGGACATGATGAACTCCGGATGGTTTGTTGTCGGGTTCTTGAAGAGCTTGCTCTTTGTCTGCACGAAGACAAAACGATTCTGCATCCGAAACCGATAGATTCCACTCGTGTTTGAACCCTGTTTCAGAACTTCAAGACACAACACAACCACAATGGTCATCAGCATAGAAGAAACCAAAAGATCAGATCATTCATAAAGATTAATTTTTTTAAATTCAGGGACTGTAAAGGTCCAACTGAATTCAAGGGGTCATTACATGCCAGACATGACATTACACTGCAAGTCCACTGCAAGTCCACTGCAAGTCTGCCTATTAAAGTCTCACATTTACAATCCCAGGAGGACGCTTCCTCAGACAGTTACATAGAATCCCATCACTACCTCTGTTCTATGACAGAATCAAAGACTCATATGTGGCTGCATGTAACGCAGTGCTAGGTCGTATACCTGGTGCGACATCTTTAAATAGTGCAAGAAAACAAGATACCCATTATATTTAATATCAATGTCCACTTACAATGCGTGTGCCTCCCAGTGTCCACAAACCTCTATGTCACTGAACTGAGTCAGCGCATGCACAAATAAGAGACCGAGAGATGCCGTAGTATTATTAATAAGGCTATGCATTCATCCTGTAGTTCAGCTTAACCTGTCATGGTGCAATAGGAGTTACCTCACTCCCTAGGAACAGCAGCTCACTTGCACGGCGTTTGAAGAAATACATGCACCAGACATACCAAAGGTCGCATCGAACACTGGCATCAGAGATGTTACAGATCATAAAAACTTCAATCAGTAACCATATACAGCTTTCCCATAGAAAGGTCAGCATTGGATAACAGCAGATCTAGTTACTGATGCGAGGGAGATGCATACCTTCATCGTGATGCTTCTTCAGTCGTTCCTTGTCGTTCGGATGACAGAAATCAAGGATGTTCGTATCGACAAATTCTCGGCAGAGTGGCTCTCCTTGAATTGTAGCACTACAACCAGACCGACGTCAAGGCATAGACAACAATGAAAAGATGACCAAATTACAGCCAGACAGATAACAGTAATGACAATGACAATGACACAAACAGTACAGACACAGAGAAGATAAAAACTAAATTGTTATTATCCTACACACAGCTCTGTGATGGTGCCAACAGCGCCTCTTTAGGGCGATCCTGACGAACCCAGGTCATGTACCAAACACACTCACTACTTCTCCCATATCTCTGCGCCCATGACAGCATAGTCTTCCCAACAGACAGCCTAATGCACTCTAAATCAATTGTTAAGATGCTAATATACTTGTCCCAGATAAAGACAAAAACACACTTTCTACAGAGACTAATGTACAAAAACATATATTAGGAACCTTTGTATTCCTTAAGCACTCACAGTAAATCTGTGAACTAGTCCACTATTCCCATAGACTGGAACATTTTCTGAATTAGGACTAGTAAACTCACTTATTGAGCAACTGTTTGACACCTCTTTAATAAATGTCATGAAAATTGTAAGTCGCTGCGTTTTTGACAGCGACATTTTCATTTTCTCAATAAACAAAGACACTTATACACATAACTGTGTTTATTAGATGTCTGTACACCAAAGTGTAATTAGCAATAGGTTAAAGCAGAATATACTCACTTACTAACTTACTTAACAACACAGGTGATAAAAGTGATAGTGGCTTTGTAACGCAACATCAGCATAACATTACAATCAATCAATCAATCAATCAATGAACAGCCATGGGCTCATTGTCTGTAGGTGTCTGATGCCTTTCTGACCACATCTCTCCACACCTCCCAGTTCATTGTAGCATGACTCAACTCTGGAACACCTACCCCATCCCATTCTTCAATGTCATCTGTCCATTCTCTTTGACATTGCAGCCTTTCATCAAATCATCATATCGTCTGTGAACTCTAGATACATCACATAAACTAATAACATCCTAATTACATTACATCATGCAAAAACAGTGTCAACTACATCAGCAGCAACAGCGGGATAGATAAACATTCTCACCACAGAAGGCAAATGCTCTCTAACCTTGTATCACAGTCTAAAATCTTGCCATTCAGGTCCTGCTTTGTGGTGAACTGCTCAAGACCAAGAGCGCTGACCGTCTTCTCAGCGAATCCCATTCGTCGCGCAATGCAAGCGAGATACGATTGACACTCTGTACGCAAAACCAATTATCAGAGATGTTGTTAAAGTAGCTTATGACATCATCGATACTAAACGTTGAACGGAAAAGAAACGAACCCCCAGCATTACTATCATATTTTTAGCAATGTTTTGTACATTTTAATCAAAATATGGAAAAACTTTGTTTTAATGATCATGATTTGCATTTATTAGTCATAATTTGTGTTCAAAATGTCCTCCTTTGACCTGTTTTCTATTACTATTCTGTCCTCCTCACTGAACACCATGTTGTAAACAAATGACGTCACTGAAATCAAGTCACTGTGATGTCAATTTTTAATTGGTACAGCGCATAATTATAGTAACTATTATAGTTGGAAGTTAAATACTTTTGGTCTCAATAACATTTGGTATTTGTTTCTATAGTCATTGTACAGGTTCGTGTTTATTCGGTTCACAAGGCATATAGCAATTTATATAAGTGAACATTATCATATGTTTTAAAAATAGCATATGACATCATTGACATTATACAATAATATATAACTGATCATTATCATAGATGTTATTAAAATAGCATATGAAATAATTGGTATTATATAATATATATATATATGTCTGAACAACAATATATTCAAAGCCTCAAACTAAAAATGAAAATTAAATATAGCTTTCTAATCAAATTCCAGCAAATAAAATAAAACCAATCAGCTTTGGTCTGTTTTCAAGCTCATATATTTTTAGAATGTTTAAAAACTGGTTCATATTCCTAGCAAAACAGCTGCTTCAGCCATGTCTGGCAGCTCATTTCTGAATAAATTAAACATTTCGTGTGAGCATAGAAAATGGATTTCAAATTATGCTTTGCCTTTGTCATAGGCTTTATGTGTTGCTTCCTCCTACTAGAATAATGCACCAGGCACCTGTTGGTTCTGTGTCTTGAACTCTCCTACTGACTTAAAGGGACCCATCTGCTCTTCAAGGCCCTCTGAGCTGATTCCCTGTATGTAAATATATTCACACCAAACTGCACTTCCTCATGTACACCTGCCATCCAGCTATCTTCCTTCTATGGCTAAACCCTCTATCCCTGTTAAATGCTGTTACTTAATTTGATCAGTGTCTGTTAGAAGCATAATTTTGTGGTGCATGCCCTGCTTTCATCCACGGCTTTGGTCCCCCCTCCATCTGAAATGCTTTACCTCTTCATGTCTCCACCTCTCCTACTCTCTAAACCAAAAATAAACCTCATCCAGTTTGCATGCCTTTAAGGCTGTGCTAATTGAGCGGTGAGCACATTAAAAATTTATGTTTAATAATATCAATAATAATAATAATAATAATAATAATAATAGTACATGTAATAATAATAATAATAATAATAATAATAATATAATAATAATAATAATAATAATAGATTTAATAATAATACTTAAGATTCTACATATTACTCAGCCACATTGTGCTTCCGAACTATATAACGAGGGTGGCATCATCAAACCACAGTTGTATTGCATCGTATAACTTCATGGCAACCACGATTTGTACGTAATCTCCTCCTCTTGAATGGCTTGCTACTACTATAGTCGATCTCTCAGTCTCATGGGCCTCATAGATCTTAACTCCATGATGCCTCTCTTCAATGCATTGCAATATTGGAATGAGATGCTGCTTCCAAGCAGCCATTAGTTGATGATGGTGCCTTGCATATTATGATAGCGCTGCCAGCAAAGTTTCCAGATTAGATTTCGATCAATTTCGTCGCAATGCAAACAAGAAATGAATGTTTATAGAACCTCGTTCCATCAAGGCTGAGAGCAAGCAGGGCATTAGGTGTCGTCCTATCCACACCACACAGTTACATGCGCATACCCATATATAGAACAACTGGGATATCCGTGTCATGCCTCGTATATATGTTACAAGCAATGTGTGAAACCAGGGATCTTGTAAAATGACTAGACAATTTGTAAAACCCTAAACCTACACTAACCCTAACCCTACACTAACCCCAACCATAACCCTAACCTAACCCTAAACCCCACCCCAAAAATGGGATTTTACAAATTGCCTAAATATCAGGCACTTTACAAAATGCCTGGTTTCACACATCACCTGCGACATATATACAAGAGGCTCCATTTACATGTAGACTCAAGAAGGGAAGGCCCATCTCCATACAAGAACTTCTAAGCATTTGTTGGCTTAAGTCTCACAGAGAGCCAAACAACACATCAGAGCCTCAGCACTCAAGCACATCCTTAAACTGGAGCAACATAATTCCTAATTGCATACAGTCAACAGAAGCTCTAAGATTTGCATAGCCTGCAGCACTTAGAAGAAGAGCGATATGGTTTACGTATGAAACGAACCGCTGTCCAGTGAACTGGTGTCAGCCTCCCGGTCCTGAGGATACTGCTGCCATATCGCCAGAATCTGCATCCGCTCCATGCGAGAACCGTGCAGAGAACTGATGCTTGCTTCTTCAGTCTCATCATCTGAAAACAATGACACATCAACTATGCTAATACCAATTGCAAACACACTACAGCAGCAGAACATCATTACACGTACAACAGTCTTACCATATACAAACTTACACATATGCACAATTTACTAATGTATATATACATACATATAATATATATATATATATGTATATATATATATATATATATATATATATATATATATATGTATACATATACATATGTATGGCCATTATGAAACCCAACATGTAAATTGATCAAAACAGAACCATTCTGAAGATGGCAATGTAATGTAACACAAGGATCTAGCCATTTGATTACCACCTCGGATAACTTAGTGTCAGGGCTAATATAACTGCAGGTAAGGTGCATGGTCCTGGACCGATTCCCTGGACAGGCATTAATTAAATTACCACATCTTCAGCGATCAATTTCAGCAACTGTTTTATTTTAAGGATGCCGATCATGTAACATACCATTTACTATCTATTTCAAAATACGTACCATACCATAACATACCATTTACTATCTATTTCAAAATACGTACCATACCATAACATACCATTTACTATCTATTTCAAAATACGTACCATACCATAACATACCATTTACTATCTATTTCAAAATACGTACCATACCATAACATACCATTTACTATCTATTTCAAAATACGTACCATACCATAACATACCATTTACTATCTATTTCAAAATACGTACCATACCATAACATACCATTTACTATCTATTTCAATCTAGCAAATGAAATCTACATCTTACAAACCTTAAATGTACTTGTACCTACAGATTGTTACATACCACATAATAAATACATATCCTGTATTACATATAATGAGAAGCCGGTGAGGCATGGTTATCATCAATCACGTGGCAGCATCTCTTACATAATTACTTAATTACTCAATTAAGTCGCCTCTTGTTCTCTTTGAAGTACGATTGGGAGTCATTGAACATATGATAAACATATGATGATGGCAGTGATTCAACTATGAACTCAGTTGGCCACCAATCGCACAATGTTCTTGTCAATTCAAAAGCTCCAGATTCTGACTGGTACAACATTCTTTCTGGGTATCCTCCAACATCCTTCTCCCTACTCACACCTTTTTCTACTCTTGGATTCTTGCACTGGAAACACCACTGCTGTGAGCGGCACCATAATAATTTAATAAAGAACAACAATTTTCCAATCCCAACTATTGACCATAGCCAACTCACTTCTGCTGTGATAATTATTTACTCATCTTGCCATCTATGCACAGCTTAAATAGACCATCAATTTACAGTTCCCAATGCAGCAGAAAAAGGCCGACACGTCAGTAAGAAGAAGCCATTTGAGAGAAAGATTGGCTTGCACTCACCATTTGTTTTGATTATCATGTTGCACTCAAACGTTTGGCTTCGATTGCCCTGGGCATCGCTAGATGTCGCTATGTTGGACCTCGCCAGTATCGGCTCAAGGCATTTGCGAAACGTAGCATGGTCCACTTGGTCGACAATGCTGAATATGCTTTTTCCTATAAGGTCGTCCTAAGAACAATAGCAACATCAGCATCGTATAACTGAATACACTTTGGCTCATTTAAAACTAAGCAATCACCTAATCGCCTGCATTACTGTATACACGATACTTTTCTCATGGTAGCAGATTGTTAATATTTACCTAGGAACTCTATTGTTCCCCATTGTACTTTTAACTTTCCAAGAGTCATTTACCTTTGTACTTTTGATTAAGAGCATAACCCTTAATAAACAAAGTCAAAATGACCTCATACACTACATCAAGATGATAAGCAAGTTCCTTAAATAGAAATCATTACAGCAACATCATTAGCATTTGCTGACCTCTCCATGACCTCTCCACTGACTTTGAATAATTGCAAAAGACCAAGAATGTCTAGCCAGCGCTGGCCACCAAGAAGAAGGTGGTTAAGCCGTGCATGATGTGAAAGACTGCATGCATGCATTCAGAATCTATCCACATTTAAAATGACTTTACAAAAACAACAAAACCGAAAGGCTTGCACAGGGCGTCCAAAACCACCACAGGTAGATGGTTCATTACAATACCCTGACTAAAACAACAACAACAACACATGATTCACCTGAATGTACAAAAGGAAGGAATCAACCAACTCACCTGTGTATACCTGAGGTATTGGTTGACATTCTGTGACACAAATCCCAATCGTCCATCTCCAGTGACCATGAAGAGAAACCCATCCAGAGCCTACAGTCATCAGATCAACATCAATATAGCAATATAGCTCTGCAGGTCATCGTTATTTATGACCCCTTGGGAACTGAAGATAATCTTTGCCACTACCATCATCGTTATCATTATTTAATAGTGTTGGGTTTGCTGCCCTTAACAGCCCCTTGTGCAGCACAGAAGAACAGTTCAAAAAGATACATGAAATTTAAGGTGTAAGAATGTAGGGTGCCTGTATATGGTTTTCATTATGATTGTACATAATAGCTAACTAGTTAAGTTTTGTACTAAATGCCAATGCATTTTTATACCTAACCGGATGTAACTACCAATTTATTTTAAGGATGACCCTGATTATAGTATTTCTTGTGTCCTTTAGTTCCTATTGATTCCCATCAAATTGTCAACATTTTGTACCTGTGTTTTTTATTTGAGAGCAATAAAAATACTTGGCCATGGCTATGGTTATGGTCAAGGTGGTCCAAACTCCCATAACATCATGCTGCTCACCAAAAGAAGCAATACAAAACACATAAATACACGTTTGGACTTCTCATCATTACTCAAATGGCCTTTTCTGCTTCTACGAGGCTTGTAGATTTGGACCAAGGTCAATAAGCCACATGTAGTTAGTCAAGCATTGCACATCTACATCATCTTGTTCAAACCTTTTGAACAGATTGGGTAATATAAGATGCAATTTATGATTAAGCTGAAAACCTATTTCAGGTCAGATGAAGGAGCAGTCAATCACAGGGATCCATCCCCTACATCCCATCCATGCATTCATCTCTTTTTCATTACCCAGGCTTTGGATGGAAATGGATGGAAATGAGCTTCAGTCAGCAGGTTGCACCACTCTTTAAACTTTCATCTGACAGCCTTGTATAAACACTGCAGCCCTGATGAGCAAGATATATCTGTGTGCACTGGACGTTCCTCCTCAAGGCAGTCAAGCCATCAGCCATTTCACCTTTATAAATATTTAGAAGCAGAACGCAAAGGATCATGCCGAGTTCTAGAATCTTCTTCCAGATCATTGACAGAACATGCCCTGACTAATCCAACAGGAACGCATCTTGGACACCTTTGACTGCTTCCTCCTCCGTATCTTGAGTAAAACTAACAGCAGACTAATAATAACAGCTAACGGATGCTACACTTGACCAGAAGACAGCGCTGAAGAGTGAAGAACAGCAAGTCAATTAATTTACGGCACCGGCGGATCTCTTAAACTGCCCTTTTCATTAGTGATGACACTGGCCAGGGTCGGGAGCGCGCCGCTGGCTTAAAGTGGCGCTATATAAATACTTAACTATGATTACATGCTCAACATCTGATCAGTAGAGTTGAGTCAACAGTTTCCGTTACCACTTAGTGGACTTCCAAAGTCATTGCAAAACTCGCTTTCAGTAGTCCATAGTATTTAAAGTGTCTTAATGCACTTCTTAAAACGCCAGTATTCCTAGACACACTGAGCAATACATACATACTGATACAGTGCTGCCCCATTTTTATGTGTGACCCATTTACATGTGAATCAGCATAACTATACCTCCTTACTAATAACACGAGACACGTTAACATACAATGCATGAACCTGTTGCGCAGTGCTAATGGTATAATTTTTAAAAATCAATACGCACACAGCACTGGCTTGGTTATCGATCTCCCTGGTTTGTAACGAATGCAACATCACCATTATACTGCCAAGCAGGTTACTAAAGGCACTTCATATTTTCAAATAATGTCTGTAAATAGCAGCTGTCATGCTGCAGGACACACACTATCTGATGTTAAATGGTTTTGTCCAAGTACAATATCATCTGGTAGCAGGACACCAACCCATATATCCCAAGCACTTCAATTGTCTTCAATTCAAAGGCTTGTGTCTTTCAGCCTTCTGGTCACACTAAGACTCACAAACCTCACATACTGCTGTGTATTAATACGACTCTCTTAACACGTAGTCCATCAAAACGTGGCGAGTCTGCCAACTATAACTACCGCTTTACTGCAGCCATTAAATGATGAACTCGTAACCATGTAAGCAACAACAAGGAGTTTCTAGAGGCAAGCATATAAGTATGCGTGTTGAAAATTGCAAATATGACAAAACACATATCATGTTAGCTAACTCAGCACCTCACATATGCACCAGCAAAGTTCAGCATCACCTTTACTTGTTTACCTGGAGTCAGACAAAACAAACAAAAAGAAATATATACATATATACATACACAGCTACAATACACACACTTCTAGGCCAACAGCAAACAAGTCAGTCAGTAGGGACATTTATCCACTAAATATCCTCCTCCAAAGGCAGAGGATAGACCTACCTCAAGTAGGAGAGGTCCAATGACGTCACTGGCCAATATATTTGGACTTGGCTTGCTGGAGGACACCTGACTTTGTTGAACGACGTCACTACTGCCACCTGAGCTGCCACTGCTGCTGGCAGCACCACTGCCACTGCCACTGCTTGCTCCTCCGCTGCCACTGCTTGCTCCTCCGCTGCCAACATTGCCTTCCACGCCAGTCTCTGCAAATGAATTAGAATGAGATGAAAACATACGAATCCCTATGATACCAACATAGGTCTCACTTAAAGATGCTTTGGCAACAGTCAACAGAAGGCTGAGAGAACCTGTCTGAAGCAGCAAATCTCCCATATCCAATTTATGATGGAATACAGCAGGCAACTCTAATATTGGAAATAATAAAGCATATCTGAGCCTTGCTTTCTCCCCCTTTCTCTCTCCTTCTGGCTTCAACTAATCCCTCTCAGCCACACGGATCTTTCTGCTCCACTTGACTCTGTCACCAGGATCTTGTTGTCTGAGTCCTGTTATATCACTCACAACAATTCAAACATGTCAGAAGTTTCATGCTGTGAAGTTGATAGTGATGCCATTTGATAACCCTCAAGTACTGCTACATCAATATGCAAATGAAAAGCTCACTGACTCACTTACTAAATCACTCATGCAGTATGTAACCACTCTCTATTTTTGGAAGCAACATGGCCAAACTAAAAATGCTGCTAGTAATGTCAATGGTGTACTTAAAAAGTGGCTAAATTGATGATGATGTTGATAATTATCAATATCATAAGTTCAGCCACTTTGAAAGTAATCCATTGAGATCATTATCAATATCATCAGTTCAGCCACTTTTAAAGTAATGGTATCATTATCAACATCATGAGTTCAGCCGCTTTGAAAGTAATCCATTGACATCATTATAATGATGTCAATGGATTACTTTTAAAGTGGCACCATATAAATGTCTTAATGCATCCTTTACTGATGCACAGAGGCATGCAGGTACTGATTAAACAGCAATCTCGCACAGCTGTAGTCAGTGGCAATAGAGATTAGACCGGCCAAATGCTGGGCACACACACACAGGAACTTCACCAGTTCTAAGCTCTAACCATCATTTTATGAAACCAAGCCACAAATACATATATCTATTAGAAATGCTGAGTGATATTTGGCAATCATAAATACAATACTGCCAAGTGGGCCTAATATATCACAAAGCATGACCCACTGGACATATATATCATTATACCCATTATAAAGATGCCTCTTACCAAAGTATATACACCACTCTGCATTGGTATGCAACTACACAGGTCAAAGAAGGATGCTCTATATAGCTATACACACATACAATACAAAATATATAAATCATCACATCAATACGTGCACTGTACATATTTAAATATAGACATAGTGGTTAATGCAGGCATGAGAAACTGAGAGCTTCTTAATACGCCATGCGTCAGAATCTCGCTATATTTACACCATCAGTCAATTCAAATAGGCTTTTACGCAGGCTTTGACGCTTTGCTTGTTTTTATAGATTTAGACCCCATAAAAATATTAAGACAAATAGTGACAAAAGTCATCGGTCACAAGGAGTACATTAACACCCACGTAACTAGAAGATTCATCATTAATGGTGTGACTGCTGTGTGTTAAAGTGCACAAAGGTTGGACTGCCTTTACTGCCACTGACCTCAATAATAACGACAGACATTTTTAAGAATATAAGGAAAACAATTAACTAATTAAAGACAATAAAATTTCCTTGAATTAACTGGCTAAACAGTGAAATAATCCATATTCCATAACATGTCTTCACTAAAACCACAAACAGATTCTGACTTTATCATCGATAAATATAGACATGGCCCTAATCTTCAACTTGATAGCAAGGTCTAAAATGGTATATAAATATATGCATGACTGCACGTGAGTATATGTATCTAATTATATATATATATATATATATATATATACATATATACATATATATGTGTGTGTGAAGGTATATATGTGTGCATGTACATAAAATGAATATTATGTTCTAAACTAAGTAGCATTTGCGACAGCTTGGCTTTCTCATTAAACAGATATTGAAATCAATTGAATTCATATACTGACATGTATTCATTAACAATCTGCTGCCTGTGCATAATTCTGAGCGAGCAATTTATGATATAATGACAGAACAAAGGAAGCAACAGAGTAAATAAAGGCTTAGGATAATTAGGTTGTAATGACTAATAATTAGTCATTTATAATATAGCTTTATCCTAAAGACGTTCAATGATAAAGCAAAGTGAAGATTCGCATTATAATTAGTAAAACAAGGGAAGTAGGTTAAGTAGAGCAGACCCTCAAGCACGCCTGATAGGAGCCTTTGTGTATTTGGTGTGATGGTCAGTCCTCTCCTTGTGTTCTCATCTTCCCATCGGGATTGTACATTTAGTACGCTCATTATAGAAAGGTTGGCAAGGTATACTAAAAGCCCACGTTTTTACTTTACCTTGTTTTAAAACTTAATATGTTTGGCAAAAGGGCAAATGTGGAGCAGAAATCTCCAAACAAATGCCTGCCATCGCTTGATTTAAAACCTTAACTTCTCGGTTGGTAGTACAAGGCAGAGACTTTTAAAACAAATCAGGAGATAAAAAGGTTCAGGGACAGAGCTTAGTGAAAATTCATATAAAGAGAAGCAACATAGGAGGCATAGACTAACAATAGATTTTTTGCCAAGAAAATAAAACATACAGAGTCTGAGGGAGAGAACGTAGAGGAAATTAAAATTGCAAGCAGGGAGACAGAGAATGAAGATAGAGGTTGAGGAATGGATGACATTCGAACACCAAAGAAAAAGTGAAGAATGTATCATCAAGAGGAAAAAGGATGAAGCCTAACACGAAATCAGTATCTAAGTAATCTAACAAGTCAAATGCTCAGTCAAAGAGCGTAATGCGGTGATCGAGACATCGATGACAGCACTACCAATTAAAAGTCAGAGAGTGTGCACTTGAAAAAATAGATGTGCATTCTGTCATAAACTGCTCATCTCAAAACTAATTAAGTCTTTCCAGCATCAATGTCCTTCTAATATGCAATATATATCTGACAATTTATATAGCACCAACCAAATAAAATCCTTTCTTCATCTGCAATGCATATCCCACATTAGCCTCAGGACCCTGCATTCGCCTTTAAAGGACATTTTTCAATCTGGTTTTTACTTGTCCATGTATACTACAGCCATGTGGTTTGCTGACCATTGCATTGAAAAAGCATGGCAGGCTCACCGTGTAAACAGAAACCTAATACATATGGTATACCCTTAATAAAATGCCCTACCATTGGTTAGTGCTCAATGCTATATACTAACACATAAAACAAATACAGAAATGTAAACATTGTACTGCACACTATATCATCTTCATTGATATTTATACGACAACCTTTGTCAAATTGATATCAAGATTCAACAAAATCAGTTTCTTTATTCTCTTAAGAGTCAATAAAAATCATTAGGAACCTACAGGTTGGCCACAGTTTTTGAGCCCGTAGCAAGCCCACAGTGCATGCTTGAAGGCAACTGCTGGCCAGAGCTAAGGAACCAATGTGGGTCCAACAAATGTGGATGCAAGGGAAGGAACTAAAAGGGAGAAGAAACTGGAATGATTAAGATGCCCAGTAACTGTCATATACTAAGGATAGCCAATGCCTCTAAAGATGCAAGTCCTTTTCATCCAGAAGTCAAGTCATTTTCCCCTTAAGTCCAGCCCCTTTTGGCGTGAAGTCTAGTCCTTTTTGCACCAAAGTCTGCTCTGTTGTAGAGATTACAATCAAACGACTGACAAAAGGCCATTGACCGCACTTCATCATCGCACAACTTAAGTGCTCAGGAGATCATCGTCAACGATAATGGTGTTTGCCAATGGCAAAAAAAATTATACCATAGTGTATAGTTTACATATTTCAACCTGCATAGAAGCTTTCACAACAGCCAAAATGTTTGCAGAAATTATTGGAGTAATTTCGGAAATGGTGGCATTAATAAAATATACAAACGAAAAGCAACCTGTGGACACAGAACATATGAAATTGCATACATGCTAGATAAGAATTATAGACACTGGTCATTAAGCCTACCAGCCTCCAATTTCAGTTTCACCCATTTCACTAGAGTGTGTAGCAATGTATGCATTACGCGGTGTCATTTGACACCATAAAAGTCAGAAGATTAGATTAGGATACGACTAGATTAATCTGATTAGATTAGGCAATAATACATGACGGAGTTTCCTACTGGCTGTTAAACATTTTATTATTAAAAGGACAATTTCTAGAGCGCTGTAAAGCAGTCATGCCACCACAAGGGCACTTTATGTAAAACTTCATCAGCAAACACCAACAACTATAATCAGCCATTATTATAAAATGACTATAACAGCATCAGTTCATCAGGGATAGGCCTTCTTAAACAGAAGGTGGGATTTAAGTTGTGACCTAAAGATTTCAATCGATTCCGATTCCGCAGAACGAATCTAAAAATGCATCTAAATATCTTTAAAGTCTGAAGCATGCATGCACAGAATGCAAGAGGGCACTGTGACCTACAGCATATAGAAAGCTTTAAAAAATGATAGTAATTGGATATAAATGGATCTGAAGGGCAAATAAGGCATCGCAAGAAGTCAGTCTCAACTTCAAACTTCTGATATATACATATACATATATATATATATATACATGTTTATATATATACATACATATATATTTTTTCTTATCTAGCATATATGTATATATATATTTTATGTATATAAGATATGATATATATATGTACAATTATACACAAATACATGCATTGGTATACACTAGAAAACAGAATAAACATCAAATTATATTGCAGATACAGACCCAACCACAACACTTGAATCCCCATTATCATCCATACTATAGCGACATAATGCTTCATGAGCAACATCATCCAGTATCAGTTCACATAGAGCAAGTTACTTTATTTTTATTACTATAAAATACTGTAGGCCTGCAACCTATCTTATTATATGTAGTCTTATAAATATGCAGGCACAATGACTGAGACATACATGTTTATTTCATAAACATAATATCAACATTCACCTGCTTCATAAAACATGGCTTTGCATCAAAAACCCAATGCTACATGACAAAGTAGCTAAATCCAGAAAAATGTGAACCAAGTCGTATTTAATAAACTTCTCCAGTGGAATAAAAAATATTTTATGACTGTAAACTAGCCTTGGATCATGTCCCAGCCTGGGACGATTTATGTCCGCCAGATGGGGAGAGATTTGTCAGGAGAGGACAATGTCCGGGAGGGATAATGTTTGAGGCATGAAGCCCATCTACCACAGCAAACAAGAGCTAATAGAGCATAAATAAGAAAACCTTTGCTCTATGATCAGTGCACCAATTATCTTTGACATTTGAGTGCTTTAAGTAAACCTCATCAATCTATATGATCAATCAAGTTATAATGCCCCATCAAACTTCAATACCAAGCTGATAGCCCTGCCTCCTAATCTCGCTTTTGCAAAAGACGCAATTTAGACGCGTCGAAGCCAGGCAATAACTTCTCACTGCATTCCTATTGTCATGCAAACTGGCAATTTTCTGTCACACTAAACTACACTGGGTCTTAACACAGTAAAGTCATGCAATTCTTAATGAAAAGCTATTCAGTTGTTCTCCACTGTTTGATAAAAACACAAAACACAAGTAACAGAGATTAACAGAGAGTCTTCTTTGCACATTGTGTCAGGCAGAAAAACAGACAATTCACCCTCCAACCATCAGGGAACATTGGGGATTGGGAGCACCGTCCCATCACTTTCCACAGCCATTTCTTCAGTCCATCCTAGAGATGTCTTCTACCCCACCTCATGAAGAAGAATTCAGACACATCGTAAACAACACCAGAAGACAAGCCGACTGACACACACAACTGAGAACTTAAAAGCTATCAAACCCCACAACAGACCAAATAGATATGGATGTACCTGATCAATTCCTAAGCGACAACCTGTTCCTAAGCGACAACCTGTACCTAAGCGACAGGCTGTCCCTAAGCGACAACCTGTTCCTAAGCAACAACCTGTCCCTAAGCAACAATCTGTCCCTAAGCAACAACCTGTCCCTAGGCAAAAACCTGTCCCTAAGCAACAACCTGTTCCTAAGCGACAATCTGTCCCTAAGCAAAAACCTGTTCCTAAGCGACAATCTGTCCCTAAGCAACAATCTGTCCCTAAGCAACAAACTGTCCCTAAGCGACAACCTGTCCCAAAGGAACAATCTGTCCCTAAGCAGCAACCTGTTCATAAGCAAAAACCTGTTCCTACGCGACAGTCTTTCCCTAAGTGACAAGCTGTCCCTAAGCGACAAGCTGTCCCTAAGCGACAAGCTGTCCCTAAGCGACAAGCTGTCCTTAAGGCCTAAGTACCATTATCATTAAAGTCAATACAACTGTCAGGATCAATCACAGGCAGTTCTATCTAATGACACCCTAAAAGACTATCCTAACAAAATGAGCCACTTAATATTTGTTAACTTGCAAAGGGTTTAAAGAGTTACTGTGCACACCACACTCTGACACACTTGCTGGTTCAAACTTAACATAGGATATATACAAACTAGAAACATGCAGAGTTTAAACAAAAGGCAATATGCACATTTAAATTTATACATAGACTTATAAGGCAGGAAACATTTGCATTATTAAAAAAATCCACCTTATGTACACCTGCATCTGTACATATACATCATGCATAGTATTGTATACATATATGAAGCACAACTGCTTAGAATGATGGTAGTCTTTGAAGATGGTTATGGGCAGATGAATAAAAGAGAGCGTTTAGCCAATGCACTGTAGCCTACATCTGCCATTGTGTTTCCACTGAATAGAAAAAAAGAAGGCTGTTCATAAGCTCACAAGATAAGATGAATGCCCTCTCTCTCTCTCTTGCCTGCGCACGCATGGACGCACGGATGCATGGACGCACGGATGCATGGACGCACAGACGGACGCACAGACGGACGCACGCACGCACACGCACACACAGACACTGACAATCAAAGGCTTCACCTATATGTACTTATCATATCATACAAACCGTTTAAAACATCATTCAATACCAAACGGAAGCATCAAAAGACATAGCACAGTTTGCACCATGTGACAGCACTAATGCACATTCAAAAATCCTCCAACTATATATAGCGTATAACCTTGTTTGAATCAGTGGTTCCCAACCTTCTTTATGTTGTACCCCAACTAAAAAATTAGTTGTGTGCAGACCCCCAACAGAAAAAACTTGTTAGTAACGTTCTTTGGTAATTTATATAATTCGAATACATCATTAGAATTAGAATATTGGTTATAATATTATTATTGAATTTTGTTAAATTTATCATATTGAAAATATTATTGTTGCAACAAGAAAATTATTTAACACTATTTAGTATACCACAGTTATAGTACAACTAAAATAGGCAAAAATAGGGCATTTCAAAATCCGTGATTATAATCAGCTTCTGAACTAAATGCTCGGTTTTGCACAAATCATAATTTCTTTTGCTCTCTCTCTCTTCCGCCAGGTTTGTGCCGACAATGAGCTTTTTACGTAATGGCTCCATTTTAATGGAAGGGGAAAAAACAAGAGGAAGACCAGGAACAATGCTTTTAGACTGGATGATGGAGAAAGGTGGATACGGAAAAATGAAAGAAGAGGCCAGCACAGGGAGGAGTGGCGTCATTGGACTTATGAACCTGCCTGAAGGCAGAGAAAGAAAGAAGGCGGCGGCGGCATTTCTGTGTGTCTCTGGTGTCTCAGGGCTGTTTTCATGTCCATAGTATTTTCTTCAAGATCTTGTCTGACATTTTCCATCCGTGTCTTCCTCGAATCCATGTTCCCTCTTCGTGGCAATATAATGCCTTTGTTGGTAACCTCTTATTATCCATTCGTGTTACATGGCCAAACCATGTGAGTCTTCTTTTTCTGATCCTGTCTACCATTGTTTCTCTCTGTCCCGGCTCAGTCCAGGTTACATCATTACGAATCCTGTCTCATCTGGTCCTCCGCTATTCTTCTTAGCCAGCACATCTCCGCCACAAGGATCCTCCTTCTGCAGGCACCATCACTCAGATCCATACAGCAAAACTGGAGTGACAAATGCCGTGTACAATTTCAGTTTGTTCTGGTTGATATGCTGCTCATCTTCCGCATCTTACAGAGTCTGCGCAACATTGCTGATGCGATGCCAATCCGACGTTTTATGTCACTTGTGCATTGTCCATATTCCGTTATTACTCCTCCCAGGTACACAAATCGAACACAATTCTGTTACTGTGACTTGCTCCAGCTCTCCTCCCTCCAATCTCATCTTCAGCTCTTTGTGTTGTTTTCCGATGGCCATTGTCTTGGTTTTTTCCGCATTTACTCTTAGTTCGAACATTCTACTATTATCGTGTACACTGTCAGTTTTTGCAGTTGGTATGGCGATTCCGCTAACAAGTCAATATCATCGGCAAACGCAGGTTGTTAAGTATCTGTCCATGCAAATCATAATACTTCATGCCAATTGTCTTGGCTTAATCCAATTGGCTTATGCTAAAATTGCCTTGGCTTAAGTCAATTGCTTTGTGGCTTAAGCCAATTGCTTTGTAGCTTATGCCAATTACCTTGGCTCATGTCAATTGCCATTCTCCAGTTCAGCTTGGAACCAGAAAACAAAGAGATAAATTTATTACGAGAAGGTTGGTTTTGTTACCTTCATCCTTGATGCGTCGTATCTGGGTGACGGTCTCCTGCAGTATCGCACACTTGTCCGGCTTTATCATTGAATAGCTTTTGATGTCAGTGAGTTTAGTTGAGAGGAATTCGGCAAGCTCTTCCATATAAAGGTTCTCTTGTTCTCGCCTTTTCTTCTCATTCAGACATTTGTTTCTGAAGTGTCAAACACAACCAAACAATACAATCAGTCTCTCTTCGTGATGCATTAAATAATCTAATCATTCCACATAATTAATCGCTCGGCCAAAAGTCCACGGTCCGTGCATAAACAAAGGAGTCTGTCCACTGTAATCAGAATGGCACAATCATTTATTTATCGAGCATGGTCAGTTCCGCATGATCCATCCATCCACCAATCCATCCATCCACCCACCGTGGTCAAGACACAGTTTACCACACCGTATTACAATGTGATTATCACCACAGCATCATTAACAATACATGAACCTAAAAGATAACACAACAGGTTTTGATCAATCAATCAATCACCAGTAACATTGTGTCGTAATTATAAAGCATGATTCATGCAATTTGATCAATACAGCCGGATCATAGACTACAACAATACTCAGGCCATTTTCAATGAGCAAAAGTCAATTTACTATATATTGTAGAAGTTACAGTTACTAGTGTGGTCACAAGTAATGTCACTATACCAAAACTGAATCAATGGCATCACCTAATTCACAACTCAATTGCTAAGTGACATTGGGAAGCAGCATATACTCTCTGAACATGGCAAACTAAACTGAAAAACAATTAAGCTCTATCAAGGCTAATGCAGTGTAGCAATGTATAAACTGAAGTAAGAAGAAAACCTCCAAGTCAGAACTGAATGGCAGGATTGGTATCAAGTGTTAGCAATTTCATTTTGTGCAGATGGGCAGACCTCTTACTCTTCTACCTTGCTGTACCCTCTTTTCATTGACAGTATAGTATAGCATAGCATAGCACAGTATAGTATAGTATAGTATATTGACTGACTGACTGAATGAATGAATGAATGAATGATTGATTGATTGATTGATTGACATAGGTCGGGTCAGTGCAATCACTATAGCCGAGTTGGCTGTGAAGCACAGGTTAACCAGAATTCTCTAAACAAATTTCTGCCCTGCTGTGGATTTTAACCCCACTTACAGCATTCGTCAAATTGAACTCAATCAAAAGACTTAAAAGCCTATTTACAAATTATGAAAAGCTTACATAAATCAAGTTATACCATTAGAGATGGTCACTTGGCAGATGAATTAAAGGAAGGACAAATGGTAGACAGTCAAACAGAACTACACTGAAAGAGTGGTGGATGGGAGATACACAACCCCGTCTTAGCAATACATTACCTCTCTTAACCCTCTTTCAGTTACATGCCCAAAGAGCTACAGTGTAAAGTTTTCCCCAAATGACCCAGGCTGAGAATTGCAACATCACACTTGGAACCATTAAAGAGACATGACATTAGGGAACCACTGACCTCACAGATAAATAAGGCGCCAGTAAAAAGGGCAATAAACGAAGGAAACACAGTAGTAGCATAGTTTCTGAGATATTCGACCACCCCAAAGTTGGACCTGTTTGTTTTATGAGCCCTTAATGACCTCAATGGCAAAGTTTGGTCTGAGACTTTCAGTAACTTGAAGGCCTATGAAGAGTTGGTTTTGAAGGATTTTGGATATATTCATAAATAGCAGACCAACAGCACAATGAGTAGTTTTATACAAATGATTTATCAAACAATAATTAAAGCAATACTATCAAGGAAGCCAGGCATTGTTTCTCTGAGCACTGCCTCTGATAACGGCTGCTACAATGATTTCACAGGAAGGGGTTGGCCCTCTCCCCAATATGATAGTTTTACAACACAGAGCATCCCTTACATCTTCCTTGAAACCCAATCTTCCTGCTAATTGCTTAGCAGCCACAACTGCAGTTCAGGGATGCTAACTAGCAATCTGAAGTGCTTCAATATTCCCTCAGAAGTGCAACAACAGTGCAGAAAAGTAATTATCTCTCAGTACCCTTTCTTAAGACTTGAAAAGCAAGATAAATGTACATCATGGCATGGTAGTCCTTCCAAAAGCCAACAGAGCTAAAACTCCACAGCTAAAAAAACAGATGCAAGCATGACACATTTACAAATAGGTTTCTGCTCTCTGTATCGAAAGCAGCTACCTGTTGGAAAAAGGCGCATAAACTGTACAGCAGATGGCAAAAGAAACCAGGTGACATCACACAGAAATACAAAAGCGACCAACAAGTAGCAGTTACGTCGTCCACGGTCGTGTATAGTGTCAAAACGAATGACATAATCAGACAATATCCTACACACAGTCATGCAAACCGAAAAGCCTTGGCTGGCGGCTGAACAAAGGGTTCTTGTCGGCGCTTGTTCGTAATTACACGCTATTATTTTGGTCGGCTGCTAAGCTCAGCAACAGCTGTAAAACCCTCACATCTACATGATAATTGCCTTATAAATTTTACAAGGTACAGGCAGCCGTCAGCCCACACAACTCAACTCTACTATAGAAGTGGAATTTTGCAAAAATGCTGCTTTCTCATGACTGAAATATACAGTCTCATTCATTTTTCGTATGTGAATTTTATTGTTAAATAGGGAAATAATTGTTGGCATTATTTTATACATAGAAGAGAAAAAGAAGAGCAGTCTCTTAGCTGAGGCAGCCATGGTTCTGAAGTGTTAGCGACTTCATTTTCTTAGCCTCAACATACGAAGGTGGGTGGTCAACCCTCTCACTCTGTTCTTCCCACCCACAGTGTACAGTTGGCATACTCATCATAGCCGAATTGGCTCAGGGCATGAGTGGAGCAGAAACACAAATTCCTGCATTGGCAGGGATCTGACCCCCAGACCTCTACATCGATAGTCCAGCACGCTAATCACTAGACCATCGGACACCCCGCTTGTACATATCAAACCTAAATACATTGCATATTTGTGGTTTTCCAGCAGACATGCCAACATATTGACCAACAGGTTAGTAGGTAGCATTTATCTAGGGACCTGTGAATTAAAGTCTGACTTGAAATCGAATCGAATCAGCAGGAACCTGCTTGATATTCGAGTAGAGCATAAATTAGAGCATGGGTGCACCACAGTAACACGGTTATCAATAGACTCATGTCAATGTAGGCCTAATAACCTTTCTCCAGTTTACAATCCATTATGCTAAAACTAAGTTAATCAACAATTAAAATAACATAAAAAATGTTTTAATTTAAAACCAAATTACACTATTCCATTCTGTTCTGGGTCCATGTTCATTAAATGTTGACATTTAATTCCAAAATCACATGTTTACTAATTCACAATTAGTTTACAACAAGTCTAATCATTTTACGAATCTCGAAATCATTGATCAATCGAATCAAACACTGTCGTCTGATTCATTTTCATATCGAATATCAAAGCTCTGCAGGTCCCTGGACTCATCATGGTTCCTAACTTCATCATGATTTTAACTAGATATGCATTATCATGTACAGATTATCGAGATTATAGAGCCAATCCTAAGAACCGATCAATACATGGATCAAGTTGGCATAATTCTGCCAAATGTAATAAATATTCATATTGTAATGAATATTCATAATGTAATGAATATTCATCGACTCCTTATCCGCTGTCCCCACATTAAAACTGGTTGATTCAGCATGATTGGAAAAAAAATGTCAGGGCAACAAAGTCTCAGTGATTCTTACAAACTCAAACCATTCTAACAGAGCCTCATCAAAACATTGGAAGGTTCTGGATAAATTCCATCACCGTCGTCGTCGTCGTCATCATCATCAGTTACTGACTCCTGTCATTTGGCGGCAATAGTTACGAATAAATGATATCCAATGTCCAGTGATGCCACGTCCTCAGTTACATTACATATGCAGCATAATCTTGGCTATTGCCATGTTTGTTGACAATGAAGATGCTCAGCTTTACTGGTATGGAAACCAGTAGATGCCACATGGAGATAAGCTGTCACCTTAATAAATGCCAGTTCTAAATGGTATGTACACGACCTGATACATTGCCCCCCCCCCACCTTTAGATGTCCACCACTTAGCCCAAGATGGGATTTATACAAGACGGTTACATGCTGAAGTGTGCATTCATGAGTAAGAGCCACACAGCTCTCAAACAAGGATGGTCCAGACCCTAGAACGAAACTTAACATGGAGTGGCCCCCATTCAAACAGCAGCCATGGTGAAGAACCCCATTCAATGAATTCAGTGAAAAATGAAAACGGCTGATGCCGCATGGTTGGTCGCTATAGAAAAGCCTGAGAGTATCTGCATTTACTGATGTGGTCCGAACAGCAATGTCAGTATTCAGCGCATTCAGATGGACCTGAGATAAATCAGTGAGTCGACTGCAACAACAAGAAGCAAATTGCAGATGAAGTACCAGATACAATGTTCAGCTCAATGTGCCCTGCATTTCAAATAATACATCACACTCATCATCACAATCTGAACAGTAAGCTTTACTATCTGCAGACTGTTAGACCTGCTTGACAGGGACAAACAACCACTGTGGTTTATAACTAGTAAATTAGTTTGGTCGTAAAATCAATGACAGAACTTTGTTAAAACATTGTCTATCCTCATTTTCATCCAAGTTCCATAACAGCATCATTGTCTGTATAGAGCACACTGCATGCCTTAATATTGCATGTTTCATTACCAATTACCTGCACATTCGGAAATACAATACAAAACAGCTAAGGTTGAAATATAAAAACAGCATTGAATTATCAATTAGCCAATTATAATTTATTTCAAATAGGTACGTGATAGCTACTTGCTCTACTCAGCCATTGTCTTTGCACGTAATCATGGATTTTTATAGCACCAGTTCAAGATCGAATCAAGTGAATGCACATAATCTCTGTCCAATCTGGGTTAACCTCAAATGTATGCTGACATCTTTCAATAGCACCTGAAAATTTACCTATGAACATTTTATTGAAAATTTCCATCTATTACAATATTCTGCAACCATTGGCTTCCTCTTCCTCAAAATATGACCACTATGTTAAACACGCTGCCACCCTTTCTTTCCTTGATTCTTACTGCTAGTGTTACTGGTATATTAGTGGCCACAGTGGGGTCTCACTGTAGCTTAGCATATGAATCCCATCCAACAACCTCACAATAGTCTAATGATGGTTTTGCTTTAAATCCTTGCCACAGCCAAAAAGTTGTTTTGCTTCTGTTCCACTTTGCATCAGAGTACAAAGATCATGGATTATTGGTGGCAGATCAGAAGAAGACAGAGAGGATTGACTGGCCAACTCCGCTCACTCATTCAGGCTAAAGAAACTAAAATCACTTCAAACCGATAGCCGACTGACTAGTGGGGCTAACTTAAACTACTCCTTGTCTCCCTCTTTGTAATTCTCTCCACATTCTTCTTGCACTCTTCTCCCCATTCTGCCTGCACCCGTCTCTGCATTCTTTTTACATTCTTCACCCCATTCTTATCGTTTCTCCTTCATCTGCTACATGCACAGAAGGCACTGGTCCGAGGTAGAGCATAACGGGAAATCGCCTCGGATATTCACCTCAGCCGAATATCTTGTTCTTCGGGACTATTTGGAAGTATTCACCTCGGCAAATATTACACAAAGTTAAAAATAAAATTTTTTAATTCAATACTTTTTATAAACATTTAACAATCTAAAGATGATAATTATTAATTAAAAATTATAGCCATACTAGTACTTATCACAGGCACAAACATTTATTTTAATAATTTTTCATTACGAGAAACGGCAAAAGCGACGAAAGTCGAATATTTTAAACTTTGCCTGCAGCTGGTACTCGCCGGGCCAGAGTTGCCACTATTACTCGGTTTATACACGGATCCGGCAAATAGTTAATCCAAATACTCGGATTCGGTATTTGGTGAAAATTGTCTACTCGGTTATGCCCTAGCCCGAGGTATGGGCTTGAATAAGAGAAACAAGTCTAACCCAGCTGGAAACAACATATGGGTCTAACTCCAAAAAAGTTTTTAAATTTCACTCTCAAAATTGAAAGCATATACAATGCCAGACAATAACGTAGAGGAAACTAATATCGCAAGGCTCATTTTCTTAGATTCTAAAACAATTCATTTTCAAACTTTCAGAAACCAATCTTAGCCTCCTGCAAACACAATACTTTACACCTGAGTTCTAAATTGAAATTTTTTCAGCAATATCAGATGTTCAATTTCATTTGTAGTCTAGTGAAGCATCCATAAAACAAGTTGAAAACGCTCTTGCCAGAAACAGTTAAAACCTGATACGACCCATCCTACGTCACACGGACCCAGCCATCTATTCAGACAGGGTGCATTACGGAAACCATTGCCAGTGACTGACGCTCAGGCAGCAGACAATTCCCGAGGGCCGCATCACCGAAACCAGATGATGAGAGCCGTCAAAAATAGAGACAATTTCCGGACAAGCAGAGAAGAATAATGAACTCACAACAACGATCTCCCTCAATCACAGTCTCGTTTCCTAAGAGTGTATTACAGTATCTATTACTTCAATTATAGCACAGGTTCTTGTTTTATGCAGTGTTCTCTTGGGTCCCTTAATAACTCCATGAAGTAATTAATATCTGCCTCCACAGAATCACCGCTGTCACCCATCGTTGTGTAGACTAAGAAAAGGCAATCAAGTCAGTCTCTATAGTTTATCCTATGGCTGTAGGATGATTGGATTAGGCATGAACCGGCAAATATAAAGCAGACAACTGTTTTACCAACAAAATGCCCTTGGCATAACTTGTGGTTGTCGACGTGACCATCGACGTGAACATTGGGTTAGTCGTGTTTAGGGCATAACCGAGTAGACAATTTCTTCTGAGTACCGAATTCGAGTATTTGGATGCACTATTTCCGGGTACGAACCGAATAGTAGCAGCAAATCTGGCCAGCGACGTAGCGAGTACCACCCATAGGCAAAGCATAGTTAACCTGCTGCATGCACAGTTACGGAGAACTATCTATTGTCAATGTCAATATTGGACTATTCGGAAGTATTCACCTCGGCAAATATTACACCAGCAAATAGCAGAGTCTATAGCAATATCCTTCATATAGCGTATCGTCTCACTCGTGGCTATAACAATATATTATTATTTAATAACTTTACTTGTGAAAAATGTAAAACCTTGTTATAAAATTTGAAATAAGAAGTTATCAACGATGGCTTTACTCTCTAATGTTTTCCGAAAAGTGGGTGGAGCCAATTCAAGCAGGAAACTTACTGATTTGGTTGCACTGGGGAATGCAACTAAAAGAAAAAGAAATTAAAATATATAAATTAACATCATTATGTTAAAGAAAATTCAATGGAATGTTAAGTACTTGTTTAATTAATCAATAACTTATAAGTAAGTCCGTTAGTCCTAAATTTATTTGATGAAAAAATATTATTTTATCCCAAAAAATTATTTTATCAAAGAAGTTACTTTTAGCTATTTGCAGGTGTAATATTTGCCGAGGTGAATACTTCCGAATAGTCCAATATTCGGCCGAGGCGAATGTCCGCGGCGATTTCCGGTTATGCCCTAGTCCTGTTAGTGATCCTTGTTAAAAATTGTAATGTTTGAGACAATTTCTTAAAAATTGTAATGTCAAAGTCAATTTCTTAAAAATTGAAATGTCTGAGTCAATTTCTTAAAAATTGAAATTACTGCATCAATTAGCCATGGACAAAATGACACAACTGAACTCGAGTCTAAAATCTCTGCTGATGTCCTCGAATACTGAACATTTTGGTAAACTGTTTTATTTAAATCTCAATGCCACCACAGGATACCTAATTAAGATCAACTGACAGTAAATTACCCTAACCCTAACCCTGGCAGTAGTAGCCAAATGACACAAAACAGTAACATTATCTAACAACAGAAACATTAACCCGTTAATGATGAGGCACATTGGTTACCCAGTCCCTTTGAGCACACTCTCTCATTAAAGCATTACAAAATGTTATGAAAGGCCTCACTGTGACCCACGAAAAGTAAATATGACTGCCAGTGAAAAACAACATAGTCAAACGAATCAAAGGTGTCAGCATTAAACTAAGCACAAAACATAGTGGTAGAATGAGTTTAAATATTGTGCTGTAATTCTGAAGAATTGTGCTGTAATTCTGAAGAATTACAGCACAACAAATAACTTAACTTGTACATATTGTGTGCTCGCAGACGTCTGATTAATGAATATGGTTACTTACTTACAGAACAATAATGGAAAATATCAATGTCCTGACTAAATTCTTAACCAACACATTTTTCAAGGTAAAATTTCCTATTTCCATACAATGTATACAAGTAGAAAGTCTTTAAGAAATCCACCGACATAATCTGAATTAGAGCATCTGTCAAAAGCTTATGCATTGTCAAAAAGAGCTTACAAAATCTGTGTCTACAGATTATCACATAGGCCAACGATGCAGAGTCGTAATAAGTTCACCTTTCCTTAAAGCAGTTAATGCAGACAGACCACTAAACGGTCCTTTCCTAGTCCACACCATTTCTCAGCCATAAACTTCTAGATGGTCTTGCCTCAACCTAGCAGAGTTGAGCCAAATAACGACTGAAAGGATCACCCCTAGGCCGGACGGACGGACCCAGCGCAGAGACCTCTGCCAGCGGTGCATGTTTTGAACATCCTAACCCGGTTGTAAGCCTGCCTTGCCCGTCTCTGTTGGGTAAATTCAGCATGCTATTAACATTAACACACAGCGGCCGTGGCCTAGGCCACTTCAAACACAGCACAGCTCACAAGCAGAGGCTCCAAATGCCGGGTAGGCAGACAAAGGGCAGTCCTTGGAAAAGTCTGAAAGAAGTCTATATTCCATGCAACCATCTTTGCTATCCATATTCAGTGATATTCACTGGTGAATACCTAAGAGATTATGCAATACACTTGGAAAGATTGAAGTTTACATGAAAATGAACAAGGAAGCAAATCATCATCATCACCAACCTTACAGACGACTGAAGGTCTACAAAAGGAATTTATATAAATAAACATAGGCTTTGATGAATTAACGATCACTAGAATATAGTGTAGTTCATAAAGAAACGATATGTGGGTCATCTCAAGTGCAAAGGCAAAGACTACACCAATTGCTATACATGCAACTGTCATCCAGACCGTCATTAAACTGCTTGGCATCCAGGTGGCCGGGGTTTGAAATGGATGAAATAAGTAAATAATTAAAGGTGCTACTGACAGTTCCCGGCGGCAGATTTAGCTTTACTGATGCAATGACCGACAGTCATAAGGATGTACACAAAACCGGACAAAGATATGGCATGTCCAGCATATCTATGAGTCACTCAACCTAGCATTCAGGTGAGAAAAGGTGAAGAGGACAACACAATCCTAAACAATGACCCCCAGTACAAAAGAAAACTGGCACGAACTCGTCAGATGGTAGAGCAACAGCAGGAGGAAAGAAAACAGAGAAGAGACACAGAACCAGACAGCAAAAGACACTTTCATAGGGTTCAAGGAGAACAAGCCACAGCTGCTGCTGCTGCTGCTGCTGCAAAGGCAGAGGATGATGTCAAGGCAAGACATCCACTCAACAACTCAAATAAACATCATAACAAGGACCACTGGCAAGCATAAATCTCAACCAGACGGAGAACAGGAGGCAAAAACCGGTAGGAAAAGGCTGTCATTAATGGCTTCCTGCTTGACAAAGGAGGAATCATAAAAAGATGTAGCCATGGTGAAGTAGAATGCTACTAGTTCGTGCTCCTATCCTTTGTTCAAACAGGAGGCCAAGTGGTCATCATCAAATGCACAAAGAACGCCTGATGTACCCCTTTACAGGCAATCACACTAGATTGCTAGTGAAACAGATTTCTGTCCTACCAGTGATGTGAACCCTGACCTCTGTGATGACAGTTCAGCATACTAACCACTAGACTATTAGGACCATCCCAACCATCGTTGAAATAAATTCAAGCATAAACAAAGCCAGAGGAGAAAGCCCAAAACGCATTGGCCAAACGGTGCCAATTCAGATGGGTCAACCATGCGGAGACACTTATAAAAGCAGAGAGGTCCGAACCCAGCTGTGGCCAAATCATTCAGTGCTAGATTTCTTCCTTTCAGACGGCAGCTTGCTAAGCTTATGAGTAACAGATCATACAAGCAGGCAAAGCAATAACAATCTCTAAATTTATAAATGATGTCGCTAATCAATGAGCACTGACACTGATCATCTGTAAGGTGATATCTAATACCCGCAACAAGACGACGCCACCACGATGTCCTATCTGGATTTCATCAAAACTTCTAACTTAAGTTCGCACAGAGAGCAAGTAACAAGGGCCATAAATCATATGGGCAAAACGTTTCAAAGTTTTGTTGCTTTACATGATTTTTAAATCCCTGGATGCCATGGGTCTCAAAGGCTAGAATTTCCCTGGGCATCTCAGAAAGTACCTGTCTGATCTGTAACACAATCCTCTTTTGCTTTTCCTAAAACCTACTTTTAGGAAGGATCTTGCATACTGGCAGCGCTTCTGAAAGGTTCACCCTACTAGAGGCACTCTATAAATGCTTAAATACAATACAATACAATAATGGAAGTACTTGTCGTTCAATAGCCAAAATGCCTCAGCATATACAGGCACTTATTCATGGACAACTTATGAGATGCAGATAGTCTTCAATGTAAACTATGAACGTAATATCCAAAGAGTTAAAACACGGTAGAGATGATGCCTTGCTTCTGCATAATCGTTTGGAAGAGACTCTGTCTGCCACTTAGGCACTGCCAAGTCTGTTAGTATACAAATGAGTGACTGCATCTGCCATCCTCAAAGGGTATGCAACTGAGAAAGTACCATTGTATATTGGGAGGTGGTCTGTTATATTGTAGCAGTCATATGTGCAATTCAACCATTTCCCAAACCACAGGACCATCAGTTTCGGCAAAGGCACATAAACAAGAGCATTTATAGAATAATAACCATGCCTCTGATATTAACCCTCTGACAATGCCCCTAATCCCTCACAAAACTTAATGTCATCCACCAGGCTCCTTGAACCACAGATAATCCAGGAAAAACTGCCATAGACAACTGTACAAACATGGGCAAGGCTGTCTTCCTTAATTGCATAATCAAAAATTCACCTTTGACAGGAAAAATCAGTAATACAGATAAATCAATCAATCAATCAAGCAATCAAATGACAGAACATAAGAAAACTCAGACTGTCCGTTTAACAGCAGCTAGTGTATATATTGCCCTGCAATAACAAATCAGCTTCTTATGGCTACATCTCCAACCAAGGCAACAGCTTGTCCACTGTCAAGTTCAGGCAGCTAAAAATCAATTAAATTTTGAATGTGAGAAGACAGGTGATGTGCCTCTGTCACTGTCACCTCTGCCACTGCAACGCAAAGCGGAGAACGATCGGTGTACACTTTGCAAACAATTCTGGGAATTAACTATCAGGAAATATCAGTTATCTTAATAATACAACTCATGTTTTGACGACTGAAGTGTTCTTTCTATCTCCACGAATCGCCTGATTAGATATTGATACAGATATATTGGATATATATATATATATATATATATATATATATATATATATTTATATTTCAAGGACAATCACATTCCCAAGGTAACTTTTAGACGTTTAACTTAGAAATTGTATAATCAACCTATAACTATCTGTACCCGCAGAGCATGGATGACTGGCCACCTGCCCTCATATGCAAGGCTCAGAAAATGAAGAACGTTAACACTTCAAAGCCAAAGCTGCCTGCCCCAGGGACTGCTCCTCTTCCTCTTCTACCATTAGTCACCTTTGTTTGCAACTTGTTATGAAAAATTAGACCATTAATAAAACCTTCTGTGTTTTGTCTTCTTATAACTCACCAAGATGTGCCATCCAGGCATGTGTGCACTTCTGAGCTGATTGTAAGAAGGGCAATATCAAATTTCAGATGTATAGTGTTGTATTCAGATCCATTCAATCTTTACTAAGCACAGCAGCATGGCACACATTACATGGAATACTCACACTTGTTGGAGCTTTCCCTTGTCCTTCCTTCTGCCCTGGTCAGCTGGAGGTGTTGACTCATTGGACATTACTTAGCTGTCTGGTCATCTCAGCTCTTCAAAGTGTTGTTTCCAATCACTCTCAAACCTCCTGTACACACAAAAAAACAGCATAACATCATGGATAAGCAATGATCAATAAACCAACAACAGGTAGGACTAGCCAGCCACTCAGTGGCCTGGTAAGAGTAGATATCTGCAAGTAGATCATAGATCAACACAATATGAAATGAGACAATTTGTATCCTAGCGTCATTTCCAAATGAAAATTAAAGAAGCCAAATCATAACAACCCAAAATAAGCCACACAGAGAGAGACAGACAGACAGACAGACAAACAGAGAGAAGGAGCTGTGCTTAACAAGGAGAAAGCAATGTAAGGAATAGCACAAACTCCATTAAGTACTTCAGAGTAAAGCCCAACAGAGATTGCATTTGCAATAACAGCGCAATTGTCCGAGTTTGAAAATTTTCAATCATGCTAACAAAAATTGTACACAGAGACACGTTTTACCAAGATCATTACAGTCATCATCATCATCATCATCACCCATGGTCTGAAAGCCCGTAGGTGTCCACTGCACATTTGACCATTGTTCTCCATGCTCCTCTGTCTTGGGTTAGCTGTAATAAGTTTAAAGTTATGTACATCGGTTTCTCACCAGTCTTCAAAGTCATCTAACCATTCTCTGCAAAGTTTTCCTTTTCTTCCCGTTCCCACTATAATTCCTGTCATTACACTCTTTAATTTTCTGTCATTATCCATTCTACAAATGTGTCCAAATAGTCTCACTTTTCGTTTGATTATGGCTTGCATGATATTCTCCTTGATGTTAAGTCTTCTTCTGACTTCAATGTTTGTTACTTTTTGTGTCCAGTTCAATTGCAATATCCTTCTGAAACAGTACATCTGAAACACTACTATTATTCCTATATCCACTTTCTTTATTACCCAGCTCTCACTGGCATATAGTGCTGTACTAAATACATTACAGTCGAATTTCTGAAATATTCCCTATATCCTAACTTTGCTGATGCTTGACCACGTTCATTTTTATATGTCAATGCATTTCAATCACAAGGCTTCTTGCAACGATATATCTTAACCATACGCTTCTTGTTACTGTCATATTCATTAAAAGAATTATGCATCCAGGGTCAGTCACTGTACGTTGTTAACATCATAAACAAATTTATTAACTATAAGTGAACCATCTTCTGCAAGTGATTATCACCTTGTCAAAACCGGTTATTCAAAATCCCTGCCTATGTGATTCATGTCAAATAAAGGGCATCAAAGACTCATACACACAGTGGAGGAATTTACAGGCTAAGGGGATACCTGTGCCCCCTCATCATGTGTTAGGGGATACCTGTGACCCCTCATCATGGGCTAGGGGATACCAGTGACCCTTCATCATGTGCTAGGGGGATACCAGAGACCCCTCATGAAGCAAAGTGGCATCAGTTCTCAAGTCATTAACAAAACAGGCTGTGTTATTTAACATGAGGCCAAGTCAAACCTGGTTTTATAAATCACACAAGTCTTTCTCTTTAGCTGCTGAGTAGGTCTCTTGAAAGGGAGCTGTATAAGTGCCCAGAATGATTGAATGAATGAATTTATACTTTAGCAAAAGTAGCTGCAATGGATTGGTTACATAGCATCTGAGTGAAATGCAGGTCAAAGTTTCTAAAAATCTATGTATTGCAGAGTGGATTCTAAGAGATTCTAAGATTTGCAAGAGGTCTAGTGAAAGTAAAACAAAGCAGCAGGGAATGGTAAGAATGTGGGTTCGGAAGACGGATGGGAGAGATGACACAAGCACCATTCTGCACATCATCATCATCAAGGCTGATACTTTATCCAAAAGACAAAAAATTGCTGCTATAATCTGCCTATTGTAATATGACTCCATGTACAGCTCCATCCTATGTATAAAAAAAGTAAAACTGAAATACAAAACTTAAGATCTGGAAAAACATAAATAACATCAGAAATAATACTTTATACTTTATAAAACCAATGGCTGAATTAGAGCAGACTAGTCTCTAATCTGCCTGATGTGTGACACTTGAGGATGCTGTCGCCTTTAGAACTGGTGCTAAATAAATTGCAAGTATATGTAGAGTAATGATTACTGTTGAATCATGCACTAGATCATGCACTGTCGTTGCTAATATATTTTCAAAACATAATACTTTGTACACTTATACCATTAAGTTTATATTGCTAGAGTACGTTCATAAGCTAAATTCAATTTAATTATTTTCCAATTGTTTTGTTAATAGATCACAAACCCCAAGTAATATATTTTTATGCAGCCATATCAAAATAAGCAATGGCATGTGTAGGTAAATGTGCTGAAGCTTAGAAAATATATAATAAGCACTATGCTGTTTCATAAGTGCCCGCTTTACAAGTGGCTTGCTTCGAACGGCTTCTACCTTCCCAACCTCTGTTTTAAAGGAACCGTTATTAGTTATTCCAGGACCAAGAGTAATCAGTGTCATCCAAGAAAGAGACATATGACTACACACAAGGCTTAAGCTTCTCATGAGCCAATCCACGTTTCAGCTGCATTGATGTAGCAGCGAATAGAGTGACAGAGTGAGCAAGCAAGTTAATAATCGTTTTTCTAATATATCCCCAATCTACCTGCATACCATACAATACAATACAATTAGGCATTTATAATGCGCTTTGACAAGACGAGTCTTGCACAAAAGCGTGCTGTGCTGCATTCTTATTCATAGTTCAGGGAGAATAAGTAGGTCTTCAGTTTAGTCTTGAATAGTGCAAGTGAGTGCAACGGATGTGGCTTGACGAACTGTAGTTGGTAGACTCTTCCATTCTGTGGGTCCTGCGACAGAGAATGCACGGTTCCCAAACTTATTTGGGTGCGAGGTATGGTATGGTCCCCCTGCTTAGTTATCAAAGTAACAGAAACAACATGACACTGACATCCAACATGTAGATATAAGCCACCTGCATTTTCTTAGTTATTAGAGCATGAAGCCATGACAGCATGACTAACTGCATCAGCAGCTTGCAACCTCAGACTGGCTAAGACTGGCATCTTGGCTTGTCTTATCTTCATTCTGCCAGGCACAAAAACATTGTACTTGACGGTGTTTTTGTGTTGCTTGGTAATAGAAGCACTGCTGCAGAATTCCATTCCACTGGAAAAATGTCCATGGCAGAATGAAAATAGGACAGGACCATGCCTGATAATTTACATTAACAAAATCATCTGATTTCATCTGTTATGAAACCTATCTGTGTTAAGCTGTCAACAGAAGTGTCACCATCTGGTGTAGGAAGCAAATAAATGCTGCTGTGATTGAGAGAAGAAATTGGATAAGTTTAGGTCACATTAGACCGGTCATTGATTAACCTAGAGACCTGCAAAATAAAGAATTTTCAGTCAAATCAAATCTCAAATCAAAGGTTCAGATTTGAATCGAATCTCTAATCGAATAAGCCAGTAGCAGTCTGGCATTCGTATAATTAATGTGTACAAACTGTACTTAATAACACAGGAAAGAAGCGCAGTAATACAGTTATCAATATATCAATGAAGGTAAGATAACTTGTCTGCAGTTTAAAATCAACTAAACACAAAATAAAGTTGATCAACAAAATTAAAATTTAAAAAAATATATTTTCAAAACAAAACCAATTATACTTTATGTTCTGGTTCCACGTTAATTAAATTTATCCACACACTGTGGTGCCTGTATCACACGTTTACAAATTCACAAAGCCTCTAGGATCTATATTGAAATCAGAACCACAAACTACGCTATGTCATGTCCAAAGTTTAAGCGTAAGTCTGTTATCATCTGTATCCTCCACCTCTCTCTCTGTCTCTCTCTCTGTCTCTCTCTCTGTCTCTGTCTCTCTCTGTCTCTCTCTGTCTCTCTCTCTCTCTGTCTCTCTCTCTCTGTCTGTCTGCTGTCTCTCTGTCTGTCTCTCTCTCTGTCTGTCTCTCCCTCTGTCTCTCTCTGTCTCTGTCTCTCTCAGTCTCTCTCTCTCTCTGTCTCTCTCTCTGTCTCTCTCTGTCTCTCTCTGTCTCTCTCTCTCTCTGTCTCTCTCTCTCTGTCTGTCTGCTGTCTCTCTGTCTGTCTCTCTCTCTGTCTGTCTCTCCCTCTGTCTCTCTCTGTCTCTCTCTCTCTCTTACTCTCTCTCTCTCTCTCTATTTGACAGAAATGGAATCATCTCTTTGTACTCCTTCCAACATTTTATCCAATTGCATTTCTAACCTGCACCCATCAGATGTCGGCTTTATAGGCCATTTGGACACAGAGCATTATGGCAGTCGCAGCAAATGATCAGTCAAATGTTGTGTGTGGCATAGCACGCAGCAATTCAACAGCCAATCCACATACAGTAAACAGTTCAAACACGTAGTTCACGACGAAGCGTGTCATGGGGTCATGATTCGAAAATGTTTTCAATCATGACATTATTTTCCAGTTGAATACCAACGTCCGATTCACAGGTCCCTAAAATTATCGCTTGCCAGTTGTAACAAATACTGAATACCACAACACACAACGACTACTGGCAGAATTTAGCCACAAAGTAAGGATGAAAGCACGAGAAGTACTTGAACTTTCGAGGCCCACAACCATGGACTGTACCTCAAACCGACAGAAGTGCACTAGAGGGAAAACAAAGCAAACAAGATAAAGCATCTCAGAAGGAAGGTGTGCAGTTATGCGAAAACCGCTTCAAGCACAGCATGAGTCAAAAACCACTTTTTGTGACAATGCACAATAAATCTATACCAGATGTACTACTTCTTGTCAGGCCACGTACACAGCTCAACATAGCAGCAATCATTAGTCAGGATTTACAATGTGGCCCAACATGCTGTGCAGTTTCAACTTCCAATTGATTTAACAGCTTAGTGACAACTGTTTCTGAGCAGAGAGATAGTAATGTCCAAATGTTAGCTACAGAGTAAGCAAGCAAAATGTCATCAGAATTGGAACCATCTAGTGCTCAGTGGTTTCAGTTTAATGGTGACTGTGTGATAACAAAGATCATTAGTGTCATCCCCCTCCTTTGCCCAGGCTTTTGAAGTTTTGACTGGTACTGCCTGGCACTAGGGCATCGATGTGTATTGGTGGAGTTCTGGTCTGGATCCATTAACTAGAATTATCTATATTTGAACAACATTAGCCTGGTCTTTGATAATCCAATAGTCAGAAATTGTTGCCACTCACCAGTACAGAACAATTAATGTTTCTGTTCTAGTATTGACCTCTGAAGACCTCGTCAATATAATGAGTACATCACCTGCACACCGGGAAAGACAATGCACTATATGGGGGAAAGACAATGCACTATTTGGGGGAAAGACAATGCACTATTTGGGGGAAAGACAATGCACTATTTGGGGGAAAGACAATGCACTATTTGGGGGAAAGACAATGCACTATTTGGGGGAAAGACAATGCACTATTTGGGGGAAAGACAATGCACTATTTGGGGGAAAGGTCAGGTCTCCTATTCTCTTACATTAAGGATTTGAAACTAAAGCAGAACCTACAATTGTTAACACAGGACGGTGGCCTCTCCGGGAAAAACTCATCTTCATTACTTTTGGCTTCCTGTATATGACATCTTATATTTTGTACAAGGGTGTCGTTAAAATTTATTTATTTACTTCTTGCAGGAAATGAGATTACTATGAATGCTAGCAGTCGATGAGCAGTAAGTGTGGAACACTTTCAACCCCACACTTGCTGTTCTGTGAAAGTAACCACATTTTGCATTTGCATAGGAGCCCATGCTTAATACTTAGCATTCTGTATACTGTTGGCACTGATCAAACTGTCGCAGTTTCAAATACAGTGCAAACGTGACTTTGACAAACATGAAGTTGTGTGAAACCTTGTCCAAAGGCTCCCGGAAACTGATGCTCAGGCTTGCTTCAAACAATTATTAGCTCAAAACCAAATGACCTGGTAACATTCAAACCAATGACATCAGACTTTAAACAATTAAACTCAACCAAAGTTTGATCAATTAACCCTTACCCCTCCAATTATTATGTCAAACCCATTAAAATTGGCCGCTGTGAGCGGCCTCAGGAGTGGTAAGGGCTAAAGTCATATCAAAACTTAATTAAGCAACACAACCAACAAAGGAAGAAGAAAAAAGACAGCAAAATCAACATTTCTCAGATGTGACACTTAAGTTGGTCAAAGTAAATATAGGCTTTAGCATCTATAGGCTTTAGCATAGGCTCATGAATGCCAGACCAAAAATTAACAAGGAATGAACACACAGATAGTTTGATAAACTACAGTATAAGACAAGTGTATATATGTAATCTACACCAATTGCATAATTAGGGTACGTATCATCACATTTATTGGCTCTAAACTTAGTATATCTGGGGTCAATAAGTTCCTCCTGTTGCTAGTCTCATCATATTGAATATTCACATATATCTAATTAGCATTAAGGTGGCTAAATGTTCAAGTCCTGAGTAAAGAATGTCTAACTCTGGATGCAGAAGTGAAACACAATCGCATTTTGGCAATCTGCCACCAAACCACTATTTCCCTCCAACCCATGGAGTATTGGGAAACACACTGGCGTGCAGTAAAAAGCTGAGTTCAATTCCTGTAACCCCTATGGTTGACAAGTCATTCTTTCTCCAGATAGGCAGCTGCTTGATGGGAGCTTTGAGCAATTTGACTCATGTAATAACTTATCACTATCGGTTCATACTACACTTGTAAGCATACTGCAGTTTGTCAGTTTGAAATTAACTGAAGACATTATTATTACTATTAGAATAATAATAAATATTACTATTATTATTGTTATTATTATTATCGTAATTATCCTAAACAGCTTTATTTTTTGTTCTGGGGTGAGTTGTCCTCGACCTTGATAACATGTGCAAATGTGCCTCGGAATGCGACAGCGTTATATCGTTGCTGGTAAAGGTGTCTGGTCTCGAGTGGGTCCCCGACACAACTGTCAATTATTACTATTATTATTATTATTATTATTAACAAGTTCGCTGCAGAACTAAACAATTTGCACAGCAGAAAGATTAATTAACATATTCTCAACTTTAGTTCTGCAGTATGCTAATCCCGTTGTCATCTTTTCCCCTTGTTATTGTCACCACCACATCATTCTCATGTATGGGTGCAAATAAATAGCATTCTTTCTTTGCAGTCAATTGTCCAACTTGATGCTCGTCAACAAACCAAAATAAGTCAAGAAATAAATAGATACAAACCCATTCTACTCCCAGATTTTAGCATGGTCCCTGTAAAGACATGCAGAAACAAAACAAATTTGTGGTAATTTGAAAATCAAAATGCCTCTTCAGTCCAAACAACAGATTAATAATACCCTTGGAGTCTGGTGTAACATAAAATCGATAGCAGATTTTGTGGCCATTACAAGAGGAGCCACTGACTGACTTATTGATCCCACCAACAAACCCAGCAACTGGGCTTATCTCTGATTTACCAGAACATCCTTAAAAAGCTATAGGACACCAAATTCCATTTGCTGTCGACTTGCTGATCGATTGTAGACACCTAGTTTACATCTGTCTCAAGTAAATACAAAAGAAGCTCTATGCATGACAGTGCCAAGATTCCAGGATGCAAAAACGGTCACAAGTTTGACTTGGTCGTGACGCTAGCCTTTGTTTTGTGACTATTTACATAAATTTTATTTCCAGACTGTGATTTGCTTTACAAACACCAGATTTACTATGGAAATCACTTTCAGTATTTTATACACTCGTGGAGGTAAAGGTTGTCCATAAGTGTGAATCTAGCGACAACTGTAAGACGCTTTCAAGTGGCTAGTTTATAAAATTTATTTGCATAGGCAATTGGGCATACACATTGTACTTTTTTAGATGTAGTTCACAAAATGTAAAAACGCTTATCACTGGTCTTATTGATCAACTGCACACAAAAGGATGTTCTCAGGAAAAGATCAGGTGATATTAACAACAAAATGCCTTAATTACCTCACAGGCATACGTTTTAACCTAAATCCTGTTGCCATATGCATAGGGCATTTTCAAGAACATAATTTTGAATCACAAACGTCAGCTGTAAAAAAAATGCACATACTATCATACTCTTCATTAGGATATACTATACTAGTGCACCAATAATAAAGAAATAAGTATCAAGGCATCACTTTACCGATGATTCCCACCTACAAAGGTATCAATGCATGAGCAGTATTCATCACGTGATTCTGGTACATTTAAAGCTGCATCCTCATGACTACCAATTCACTCGGCAGATTTAGCAACTGCATAATTAATAGCAAAAGATAAATTTCCATATTTCATAGGCTTGTGCTAAAGACAGATGCTGTATTTAGCATTTAGCTGAGAGGCATTAGGAGTTCGTTGTCTCACTGGCCAGAACTTTCGAAGTCCAACATAAAAGAGTTCCTGCTGTGATCCACCCAGATACCTCTGGCTGAATTTGCATATGGCATAACCAAGTAGACAAGTCCACCGAGTACCGAATCCGAGTATTTTGATGAACTATTTGCCTGATCCGGGTACGAACCGAGTAGTAGCGGCAAATCTGGCAGCGAGTACCATACGTAGGCAAAGCATAGTTAACCTGCCACATGTGCAGTTACGGAGAACTATCTATATTAGGCTGACCAGACGTCCCGGTTTTCCCGGGACAGTCCCGATTGTCAGCTAGCTGCCCCGGCTGCCGGGAAAGGTAGGCCAAACCCTAAAAATGTCCCGGTTTTTGGCCAAACCCTAAAAATGTCCCGGTTTTTAAATTTAAATTTAAAAACTGACCTGACTTATTTTGCAACGTCTCCTTGACTTTACTACTGGCTTCTGGTATGTAAATTCATTTTTAACTTCACTTTTATTTAATACAGTGCATATTACCTTTTCCGGTTTTTATTACCCTGCTCCAGTTGAGCGAGTTTTCTCACTGATGAACTCTTATTGGTCAGATCAAAAAAGTCGATTATCAGAAGGAATTCTTGAGGCTGTTATGATAGTGAAAGTTAATATGGAAGAAGCATGTGTTGAATTTTATGACAAAATAGGGGGCCTATTAACAGAAAAAACTTTTAAAAAGCATACATTCAAGCGTCAAATATGAGTGACTGATTTGATAAATTTCGAATAATTAAATTTAAATGCAAGAGTTGGTATGATAGAATGTTAGCAGCCAAAAAATGTTAAGAAGCATACATTCAGATGCCAAAATTTGAGTTACTGATTTTATAAATTTCGAATTTAAAATTAAATTTAAAAGCATGATTTGCAATAAAACCACTCAGTAACTGTTATACCAATATAATGCATAAGCATAAAATAAATATATGTGGAAGTTATATTATAATTATTGACAACATCAAAAATTTATTTTGAGATTCAACTGTCCCAGTTTTTAGTTTTCAATATCTGGTCAGCCTAATCTATATTCAATGCAGGCATTGCAGAGTCTATAGCAATATCCTTCATATAGCGTATCGTCTCACTCTTGGCTATAACAATATATTTATTATATAATAACTGTATTTGTGAAAAACTGTAAAACCTTGTTATAAAATTTTAAATATGAAGTTATCAATGACGTCTTTACTCGCTAATGGTCACCGGAAAGTGGGTGGAGCCAATTCAAGCGGGAAAATTACTGATTTGGTTGTCACCTGGAGAATACAATAAAAAGAAATTACAATATATAAATTGACAAATTAACATCATTATTTTAAAGAAAATTCAATGGAATGTTTAGTTCTTGTTTAATTAATCAATAGCTTATAAGTAAGTCCATTAGTCCTAAATGTATTTGATGAAAAATATCATTTTATCAATAAAATAATTTTTATCAAAAAAAGCAATTTTTATGTATTTGCGAGTGTAATATTTGCCGAGGCGAATACTTCTAAATAGTCCAATATTCGGCTGAGGTGAATGTCCGAGGCGATTTCCGGTTATGCCCTAAATTTGCATAGACATGGCTAGCATTAACTCCTCGGTTCCTCTGCCCATCTTATCCGCAAGTGCCACGTAAATTTGTGATTACAGATACATTATACAATACATGGCAAGTATGTGTGGCACGGTGGCCGATTGGTTAGAGCGGTAGGTCTGAAATGCTCAGCGCACGCTGAGTGAGCAGGTTTGACCCTAATCCGAGGTGTCACTGTGTAGGGACCTTGAGCAAGTCCTTCGCGCACAATTGCTCTGCATTACAACTGGAGTTGTACTGTCGAGGCATGTACACTTCTGGGCAAAAACTGTTGGAAGAAGGGCAATATCAAATTTTACAATAAAAAATTTTTTAAATCTCAAATTGGTCTGCCATAGTTTCCCACTTATTAACAAAATCAAACTACAGACCCAAGCCAAGCCCGCTATGCCACATTCAAACATCTTACTACAGAGTTTTAAGGCAACGAAACATTTGATCTAGGATGGGCATCAAACTTTATTTAATTAATGGCAAGCCCGTGACAATCTTCTACAGCAACTGGTGGGCCAGGGTCCCAAAGGCAACTGGACAAATTACATGTAGGGAAATGGGAAAGGGCTCAAAGCTGCATGAAGACATTTATTGCAAAACTAACTCTTAAATGGTGCAACTAATCAGCATAAAAACAGTCAAATTAGGCTCAATAATCTTAGTTTTGATCTTCATTACAAATTTGGCAGTCGTGAATCGTTGAACTTCAAATAAATCTCATGAAACCTCACAAATAAAAAATTATCTATTCTATTTTCAAATTATGTAGTCTTTAGTCATGTATCCACAGGCCTATAAAACATTGCTGGGGGCAGAAATGGCTCTTTCACACCCCAGATGAGGGTCTCATCTAGCATGCAATAGTTACAGTCCCCATTCTGAACTAAATGAACCATTCTAACTAGCTGCACTGTTGTTCTAACTTCGCTTTCTTATTCTGAAAACACATTTCATCTACCAAAGGCTGGTAGGTATTTGTTGAATTCACACGGAGCCTTGGCAGGATAAATTGATTTACTGTATGTTCCACATAACAGCTGATGAGTTAGGGATCAGGCCTGTCACTCAACCTCATAATAAGATCCAACACAAGATCATATACACCAGTAGATGGAGCCTGAACAACTGTACACAGCTCTGCAGTCTACAGCCTCTTTTGCCAAAACAGACAGAGGACAGCAATGAAAATAGGCAGGCCCCAGGCACACACAACCTTCACATCTGGATCTTTTTAACTATACCATGGACTTCTCAACGCCAATGGACGCCTCATTGCCATCCACTTTTCCGTTTGAGGCTTGCTGCAGATTGTCTAATGTAAGAGCTCTAATAGCTTGACCCAATAGCCCAGTCTTCACTGGGATGTACAAGGCTATATTCGAGTTGCATCATTGCAAACAGAATTTGCAGTTTTCACTTATAGTAAAAGATTTTAAGAATTCTACCCAGAACAGAACAGACTGCACAAGTGAGTTGGTTAACTATAAGGCAGCCTGATTGATTGTCTGTCTCACAGACTGATTGATTGACAAACTGAGTGACTGAGTTACTTACTGACTGAAGGAATTGGCAGTTTCTTTAACCTTGTTAATATGTTATCATTAGACCCAGTCCCAAACACAAACCCTGAACCCTGGAGGCAAATAGAAGAAAAATCGCCAAGCTATCACGTGCTCTACTTTGAAATCTGACATGATCTCCTACTACAACGATGCCCATTATGGCATCTTCTTACAAAGAAAAGTGACATAGTGCCTTAATTTGCACTTTGCCTCCTTCGCTTTCTCCCGGTTTTACTCCTGCAAGTTTAACACATGTGCAGAAGTAGGATTTCTGCATAAATGTTACAGCATATACTCCATATCCTGATGTTTTAAGATAGCCTTAGCGTATTAATAAAGGCATAGTAAAACTGTCTTGAAATCAATGCGTCCATTTAATCATGCCTACTTATACATTATACAAAAGTTCTAATATTATGGCCTAAGAACTGCTACACAAGCCTTGCTTCACAGCGTTTATTACTGCTGAAGTCAGCCTCAAACTTAAGAGGGCTGGCAGTCCCTGTGGCAACATAGGTATCAAGAACTGCATGCTATGCTGGAGTCAGCCTACTGCCTTGACCCCATTCAACAACACAGGACCTAGCTCCATGTCATATGAAAGCTCAAGCTTCATTTAGTTAGCAGAAGGTTGCAAGGACTTAAGTGGTTAATCAGTAACAATTCAGCCCCAGCCAGAGGGTTAATTATGACCACTGATGAAAGATAGCTAGCGCATATGCAACACAGATCCCTTGGTAGTTAACCAACCCTCTGCAAACACGGTAGTCTAGTGCTGGATTGGGATTGGGGTTCAAATAGGGTAGAAAATTGTTTGTGCTCCATTTGCGCCCTAGTCAGTTTGCAACATTGGGTACACCAACCATACACTATCTGAGGGAAGATCCCAAAAAGAGGAAGAGGACTGGCCACCAACCCACACACATGTACTAAGGTCCAAAACTAAGAAAATGAAGTCGACAACACATTATAATCATGGCTACCTGGAAGGAGGCAAGCTTAAGGTACTGCCTATCTTCTTCTTCTTGTTCTTCTTCAGTCCATTTTGCAACTTAATGGTAAAATGCTTTACCTCATTAACCATAAAAATAGAGTTAAAGTGTAAACATGAAAATTTGAGCACTTAGAAATCAACTTTAAACAAGGCTTTGACCACCGGAAAGCTCTGTGTGCCGCCATGAAGATGCCCTGGAGGAATTGGAAACTTACAAACTGTACACAAAGGAAACTTAAACAATAGAAGTGCTATACACAACTCGAAATTGAACTAACATAGAATAACATACACACACAGTAAAATTAGAAGTTAAGTAAATGTGTCAAAGTCTAGCACCTGCCACTTCTTAAAGTCTCAAGCCTGGCAACAAACAAATGCTCACTGGTGACACATTCCATGCCAACAAATTAGCACATACAGTAATTCATACTTTAGGCAAATGCACGCAAAGTTGCCATAGCAACATCCTTGAGCCCTAAGCAGAGTTGGCATGGCAACTGCCTTGAGCCTGGCTGAAGCGGAAGTGACCAGTAAACATATTAAGAAAGGAGTCATTGAGCGGAAAGACTATGCTGGAAATAAAACACAAACATACAATCTTCAAGTTTCAGGAAGTTTCACTTAACAATTCAAATTACGGTATACACTTCTTGATAATTTTAAGAACTGCATGTCATTGACGTAAAACAGCAGCATTTATATTCATCCCAAGCAATAATTGGTAGATTCTAATCATGGGAATCTTCAATCTACACATGCATTGGTCATGATATTACAGATCAAAGCAAAAGAGATAGAAGCATATCCCAGAGGTGCAAGTCTTTGTGAGAATAAAATAGTCTTAAGATCAATACCCTAATGAACAATTTTGCTCAGGAATTCACAATGAGGAAATAAACATGTTAAATTTCAACATTTAATATGTCTATGGTTGACCCAGATAGGCAGCATATTCCTCTTCTCATAGAACTAGTGTAAGCATTCAGTTATTTGCAACACCTTCTTAGCACTTTTCGAAGTACAACATTTTAATATAATTAAGATTAACACATTCCCAATATAACAAGGGAAGTTGTTAAATCATACATACCTGTATAGCATATACAGGTATGTATGCTGCATTATATAAACACACATCAAGAAACATAATACATATATAGATACATACACACATCCAGAAACATAAATTGTGCCTTCAATATTGTATATTCAAAAGGAAACCATGATTTATCGCACACTCTGGTTAAAATTCCTTGAAGGGTCATTCGTGGAACTGCATGAAAGAGAAAATCAATGACAGTTTAACACCAGGACACCCAATTTCACTTTCACCTACCAGGTTTCCACTGTAGGAGGCCAGTGACCATCAAGCACTTCAATTCACGTGATGAAACAACACATCAATTCACATGTCTGTGCCTCTATAACTAACTATCATCCATTTTGACCATTTTAATGAATATGTTTTTGGTTCTAATACAACCATTCACCCTTTTGCTTAACTTCAAGCAACCAAATTCTTGCAAAGGAATTGCACATGCACCAATTTATAATGTGTGACCATTAATCGTGTGACCATTTTGTCGTCAATGACCATTTATTATAAAAAACAACAAAAGAAACTCCTGCAGACATACAAAAACGTGCCTGAGAAGACCATAAGTGCCTTAAGTGAATCTCTGACAGATGAAGCTCCTGTGAAATCTATCTTTGTGAACCGAAGACTATTCGCGGATTTCCAGACTGTTGCACAACAGACTGATGATATTACTATCAGTTGTAATCATTATCAGAACATGTCTTTGATGTTTTGTAAGCACCCTCTAAACACTCGAGTGAACAGAAACTAAGAAGGATAATGAAGCAGTTGTGCCACCAGTCTAAGTGTCATGATGCATCAGTCAGCCTAAGACCATGGCCTAGTCGTGTGGTGCTGCCTATAACTTTTCTTCCATTTCTATACTTTGGTATATAAATAATCAATGTCAGTGCTTTCTCGGGCAACAAAAAGGACAAGCAAAAGGGCTTATACGCCTGAACTCTAATTTGCTACCTGTTGTAATTTAGGCTACAGTACTTACATGTGTAACAGCTTTTTTAATGATCCCAACAACAAGTAATACAGGTATGATTCGAATGGGAAAGAAAAAGGGGCCAATAATGAAGAAATAACCTGAAAGAAGTCAAGTCCTGTAGTTGGGAGTCCCATAGTCGGGACTTTACTTATGATTAGGTTTGTTAACTATTTCTGCAATAACTTACTCAAACTACATATAACTTAATTCCTCAACCACTCAGGCTCTGAACGATCTGCTGTAACATGTCCTATGTCAGTCTAATCCGGATGGCTATTGTTAGGACTTGCAAGGCTTACAACAATTAGCAATGTATAAATTACCTTTAGAGCACCTTCCTCTTGTTCTATTTATTCTCTCTGGACCTGACCCACTCTTTTGTGCTAACATCACAAATCAAACTAAGCTCTCAAAGTGTGTTCACTCTAATAACAAAGGAAGGTCAGGTGTTCTTAATGTAAACAAAGGAACCATTCTAACAGCCTAGCCAAAGAAATCATTTCTACAAGTTTAGGGCAAACACCTAAATCTGTTACCTATTTAACAATGTCTCACTCATGCTTCCTTTCCCTTATTTGACCTAAATAAAACAGCCTGGCATTAAAAAGTGGCCAATCATTATACAACAACAACCGTCTGATTGTTGAGTTCTTCATGGTAAGACTATTCCATGCACATTCATTACATTTGGTGTTCAGTCTTGCATGTCCGAGAGAGAACTCAAGCAAAACCAATGCATGGCCTACTGTCTTCCCTCATCAAAACATATTGTAACACAGAACCCCTCTCAAGACAAGTAACCTTTACAGCATGGGTCTGCCATGCAAACACAGGCAAACTCCATTGCCCAATTTCAATCTTCACATGGTAGGAATAAATAAGATAAAACTAACCAGCAACCTAAATAAGAGCACCCTTAGTGCATACCTGAAGATGTGCAAAATTCAAATAATAAGGGGTTCTGTGAAATTACATCCTATGATAGATAGTGTTGTATTATAGGGCTGTACGGCACTGAATATAAGGTAAAAACGGCTGACTTTTGCTATCTCATTTAATTCTGATTAATACTGGTATGTATTATCAACTACCTCCACAATAATACTAAAAGAGATTACCAATTTATCATTATTATTACTGTTATCACTGTTGAAACCATCTTGCAGTCAGAGATAACACCTGTCATAAAAGGTCAGATGATTATGTCATAGCAGTGCTCAGAATTCAAACTTGTATCAGCCTTATTTTTCTGATAAGGTCAAACTTGTGGTTTTATACCTAGTGGGAAGAAAGATCTCGGACCTACAGATTACCTGATCCTCAACAAGATAGCCACTTGGAACACAAATCGAACTGAAACAAGACAACAGACATCAGATCCTGGGCTCAAGTCCAAAGACAAGACCTAGCACATGGGGAGAGATAGCAATCCCTAAGACGTTAAGACCATATTGGTTCAATTCCTATAGCCATCATAGAATCTGCACAATAGCAAATCAATGGAAGACGTCTGTTCAATGGATTCAGGGCTTAGTAACGAATGGATAACGTAAGAAAAAGAATCACCTGAAAACCCCTAAGAATGCTTAGATTCATGGCAGTGTAACTGAGGATCTCTGTGAAGGCCATGAACTCAGATATATTAGGCTAATAATTATACATAAAAGCCCATGGTGAAGGCAGAAAGGATTGAAATGGGAGACCTTAAGGAAACTGCAACATTATACAGACAATCAGCCAAGCGCTGAAAGGATAACCCTTCTGTACCACAGTCCAGCATGCTGATTTCAAGAGGAAAGGTAATGCAATCCTGCTCTGTGATCAACATCTCTCATCATTCCAATACACCAAAGGCAGGCCACAAAGAAAACTATACAAAGCAGACTGCATAAACATGTAGCCAGCAGACTAAAAAACTGCATAAACTGAAGCCATAATCTGCAGTCATTTAACAATTATAACTATAGTACCACCAGACACTAACCAAACACAGAACTACTATAGTCAGAAATTTCTGTTCAAGTTCCTTAAAGACTACAATTCTGTCTGGCTACAGGCAACGGTTACTATGCTTGACCACCAGGTATAGAGTCAATTATTATGCTGGTCAAATAAAAGTTACCTGAAGCAAACATTCATTTACGGTAACAGCATAGTTCTATCTAAGGTTCTGTCTGTAATCGCAGGCCATCAATTGTTGATGCGATTAATATAGCACGAACGTTCTCCAACTAAGAATAGCAGAAACGGTCTTCAATCAGAGGATTAATGTTAATAGAAATAATATTTCACACATCAGTTCAACAATCTAGGAGTCATCTATTGCAGAAACAAAGGCCTCAAAAAAGAAGCTATTATTATTGGATTGTCCTGGAGACTCTGGGTATTTAATAAGTTAACACCAATACCTTCCCTCTAAGACAGAGAAATAAATTTCAAAAATACTTGAAAGTAATTTGAAATATAGGTGTGAACTGTCAACCCATAACTTGAAACTAAACACACCATCACTAACACTTGTAAGTGCAGTGATGAAACCTTGTGTAAGCAGCTAACTAGGGCAAGTAGTAACCCCACATAAAACGGACAGCTGATGGTACTTCTACAACTGGCATTTATAGTTGACAGCACTCAAAGAGTGCCTCTAGGGCAATCTCTAGACCAGTCCTTAGTGTTCTGCTCTGGATGCTTGGCATGACATACAACCCTTAGTCAGAGAGAGTTATTAAGAGCACAGGAAACTCATCTCTGAGTGGAATGACCAGGTGTTCCACAGGAACACAGATTTTACAACTTCATTTGTTAAAACTCCATCATTGAAGTAATAAACTAATGATAGTGGCTGCTACCAACTACCAACTTTACTAGCACTATAATGAATGTCAGATCTAGATATAACATAATTATATATCCTGGGAAGTTATTTTAAGAGTACTAAGTAACCTTTAACTAAGGCTGTTTTTCTTTATGCCCACAAGAAACCTGTGGACCTGTCAACTCTGGTAACCCATAGGCAGTTAAAGTACCTGAATGTATTAGGATGATCCAATTGCCTGTAAATACTATGTACAATAGTAATAAATCATTATTTCCATATTCAGACAAGAGCACAGCAAGTGGCTAAAAATTGAAGCTGGCATGAAATACCAAATTTGCCAACAGTGTGTTGGCAATTTAGTGTGTAGGAGTCAGAAAGAGGGACACAAGGACCTACCATCTACAGCAGAGGTTCTTAACTAGTGTGTCGCGAAACGACCGGCAGTGTGTCGCATAAGCATGGCGTGTCGTTGGTGTGTCACGAAAAATTGGTTTATCACAGCATACGACAAGGAATCGTAGAATTAAATAACCATAACAATTATTTTTCCCATAACAATAGAAACATATTTTCACAAACACAAAGGGAGCTAGAGAAAAGAAAACCATTAAGGGACAATTGAATTAAGAATCTTAAAATTATTAGAAATCATAAAGCGTTTAGTATGAACGTTTTCATTCATAAAAATGTTAGCATTTTCAATCAATAGCTAGTTTACGAAATTATTTTAATGACATTAAGACAATTGCCTGGTGTGTCCTCAAATTTGGTTGCAACTTTAGATGGGTACTGTAATCGTAATCTCAAACAACATTTCTACATCGCCACAAAAGCGACGTTGCGGAAGCAGCTTATTCACAGGCCTCTACTGCATAGAGGACACTGAACAAATCTCAAACACATATCTACTTATCGTAATCAAATGACACTAACATTAGAACTCCTGAAATGTTAGTAAAATACTGTTTATTTCAGCTGGCTGTAACAGTAAAAGCCTTTTATTTCTACGTCTGTTTCAGAATGCCAAGAGAAATTGAAACTCTCCAGTCATAACTTTTAAGCAAGTTTGCTTAGTTCCTGGATTCTTGCGATCGTTTTGCATTGCAGGCTGGAGCTAAATAATCATTACCTAAACTCAAGAACCACAACTTGCAAAGTCACAGCACATATAAGTGTGATAACTAAGCAACTGCCTAATGCCTATATACCATACAATTCACAGGTGCCACAAATATGCAGCAATACAATGCAGTGGCTATGCAGGTGAAATGATGTGGGCACACAAAGGAAATGAAGCACACAGGCTGACATTATGAAGGGATGGCAGGAAATTATGGCATGTAGGAAATTGGCTAATATCGTTAAATAAACAAGGATAATTATCCATCAGAAATATGACTGATAACAAGGCTGCAGTGACAAACAGCATGTAACTGAGATTGGTACAAGGATCATTTTGACTCATGTTTGGCTTGCATAATTAATAAACCTATGTCTGTCACATAGTTATCTAGGTCTAATTACATATTGAATTTGTCCAAGAATCCAAATTCCTAGGAATGGATGAAACTGTCTGCTCGTGAAAATTAACTCACAGCAACATTTAAGAAGTACAAGTATACAAGAGTAAAATACATGTACTGTACAAAACACCAGGTATACTGCTCAACAATAACATTTGCAAAAATTCGTAAGATGACGTATACAAGAACATCATCCTCAGGGCGCTAGAAAAATGCATCACTACATTACTACACTACGACAAAGCTTAAAGCAACTGTTCCCCAAGCCACCTAAAAATGTACGAACACGAACCTGCTTCGCACATAACGTATTTACAGAGGACAGCCGCACCCACAATACCACGTCGACCATTTCGACTATCCACGATGGCGAACAGCCTTTGTAGCGTCGAATCGTTTGGAATAGCCCGACCTATCTCTCCCCCAACGCCACACAAGGACAGAATGATCGCCACAAAGTCCTGGCTTCGAAACGCGATCGGACCAACGAACCTTGCCATCCAACGGTAGGCGGCCACAGCTTGTAACCGCACCGCCTGCTGTGCCCTTTAGCCTTTTGCGAGGCTTCGAACAAAAAGCACATAAAATTCGAGACAATCTCACATCTCGAAGACGTACCTTATTCTGTGGAAGCTTCGTAGTTAGTAGAAGTTGATTATTCGAGCGAATGAAGAAGAGTTTTAGACAGAATTCGACGATCCAAAGGTTGTCCTTTTACTCCTCCGACAACGCCAAACGTATCGCGTCCGCCATGTTCTTCTTGCTAGCTTGTTCGTCGGTCATTTGCATATGGCTAATCGGAATATGCATGACCCAGAAGCTGGGCAGCCATATTTGCATATTTCATCAACATATTCATGAGCAACGATCCGTTAGACTGCGCGGAAAAGAAATGCACTAAACATTTCAGTGTCTCCTCGTAATTTTCGGCCACCAATCCAACGATTTTTGCTGACATATCAACGCTTTCTTTAAAACGATCCTTTTCTGGGCATAATAGCTAATATCTTCACTGATGCGTTGTCTTCAATCGAGCCAGATATCAGCTGGTGGATCTCATTATGTTAATGAGCGCACGCAGTCAGTGCACCATTTACCTCATTTTGGCAAAGTGGGTCAGTACGAAGTTGGTCTTTGCATACCGACTAGGTTAAACAATGATTCAGCTGCTTATGTGGCGCAACACTTTGCACGTACAACAGACGCTATCGATTAATTGCGAATTTCATCGTAACATCTGGCAGTCATTCTTGTAAGCGAGATTTCGGAGCTTGCATCCGCAAATGCGTGGTTCTACTGCTGTTGGTAATAAACACAACCATTCTTCCTAAAACCGCTAAGAGCTCAAATCGAAATCGTTAGCACGAGGAACGATAAAAAGGCCATGTCGCGGGAACCAGCTTATTCACAGGCACTTAGTCAACCCGATAAAAGGTGTGAAAATCGATTCCAGGTCAAGATCCAAAAGGGTCAGATGGAGAGTGGTGTTTTGAATTGAAGCGATGGAGATTTTAGGGGAAATGGATCGATTGTATCACGATAGCATTTGTGCAAGACAAATGCTTTCAGTTTTGAATGAAAACCCCTAGGCCTGTATGGACAAGAGAGATAGGAAGAAGCAGATCACTCCAGCGAATGAAGAGGATTTTTCGTAAATAGCCACAGAGTAGCACCAAACAAACTTATGTACATAAATTGACCCGTTCATCTTAAATTACTTTTTAAATCTGAAGATTATTTTTCAGAGTCACCACATCCCATTAATTAGTTTTAATGAACATGTTGGAACTATATCTGGCATTTCGTGATGGTGGAGGATAATGTAATCATTGTAATGTAGGTCTAAATCTTCGAAAATTTCACAGCTCCCACAAAAGCCACGTCAGGGAGACCAGCTTATTCACCGGCGCTATACCAAATCGAGTCCGCAATAGCCAGATATAGGCCTATGATGACTTGAAGTTGAACTGGTTTAGATTTTAGAAAAGAAAGGAAGGAACAGACTACCCTGCGATTGACCTGCAACTGTATGAAAAGCCCTCGGTCAATGAGATAGGTATATAGGCCTAGGTCTGATCAATAAAGTAGTGCTACAGGCCGTTCGTTGAATGGTAGGCCTATTGAGTCAGCGAAAGGTGCAGCACTTTCGTTAAAACTTAAAGAGTGTAAATCACAATGAAGGCCTATGCATAGTCCGACTAATACTATTACGTAAGGTATACTGCAGCGTTATATGTGTGTGTATGTATCTTCGTATCATCGTTATATGTGTATGTATCTTCGTATCATCGTTATGTGTGTGTATGTATCTTCGTATCATCGTTATATGTGTGTGTATGTATCTTCGTATCATCGTTATATGTGTGTATGTATCTTCGTATCATCGTTATATGTGTGTATGTATCTTCGTATCATCGTTATATGTGTGTATGTATCTTCGTATCATCGTTATATGTGTGTATGTATCTTCGTATCATCGTTATATGTGTGTATGTATCTTCGTATCATCGTTATATGTGTGTATGTATCGGCCTACACGCATCTTCGTTGGTTTGACAAGCTGACGCACCGACACTAGTAGCCCTTAGACCATGCAGCTATCAGGATCGTAGGCGTTGCAGAATTCGAAACCTACGCCTAATGCAAAATTATTACACGCTTGAAGCTAAACCTATTGGTTCTATTTCATCCTCATGTTGTTCCATTGATAAAGATCGACCGATATAACAGCAACGTGACAACTGTTTTTTTTATTTATCTCGACAACAAGCAGTAGGCCTACAAGCATGATTCAAATTTAGTAATTAGAAAAGGTAATTAGTAATTAATAGCCCTAAGGAAGAAAAGTTCCTGATGGGCCGCAAAGTCCCGTATAGTCTGATAAGCGACAGCATATCCCAGTGAAAACATAGGCTAGGCCTATTAAAGGGCCTACTTGGAATGTAGCCCACGTTGCATCACTGGCATACAATGAGACCCAGACGGCGGCTCCATCAACAGATCTCAAATTGGATTATGGGTCATGTATATGGTACCATGTGGGCATGCTGGCTGGGTGGTGCAGTGAGCGGATGGGTAAAGCTTCCTCTGAAGCAATTAACCTACCAGTGTACTCAGTGTTATAGATTTGGCCGAATATGTGATCGAGATTCACGTGAGCTGTGGGCCCATGTCGGATGTTTCAACATTCGTTGTCAGTGACCATAACGTTTGATTAGCATTCATTCAACGTGTGTGCGCGTGCGTGGGTGCGAATGTGTAAGGCTACTTTTGTGAGTGCTTCTTTGGCTAGAGTAGGCCTACTTATTGTTCGTGGTTATGCATATGGTGCGAAGCAATGAACTATAAAGCACTTTATAGGCCTATGCAGTTTCATAAATATTAACACAACATACTAGCCTAAACATTAATTAACTATTACTCAAATGCTTTTAATTGTTAAGAACACAAACTAGAACAACAAAGGTGAAATGAAGAAAGTACAGAATTAGCCATAAATTCCTCTGAAGCAATTAACCTGCCAGTGTACACAGTATACGATCCAATATATGGTACATATTTCCTTCTATTTGACCCATCGCATTCCTCTAGGAAATGAGATTGTTGCCAAGGAGTGCTGCGCCATTGTTTTTAAAGACTGATTTGTATCACCGTGGTTGGGCTGATGAGAGCGCCTTCAAGAGCAACTCCAAAAACGGGCGCTATATGAATGTTAAAATGCTGACTTGAAATGAACGAATGAATGAATGAATGAATGAATGAATGAATGAATGAATATAGTTCATTTAAGTTCCATCTAATGTGTGTAATGTCCATACATATATACCGGCAGCGAATTTGAATAAAATAATAAATTATAGGGGCCTAATTCCATATGTTGCTTCACTGTGACCGCAACAATTTCAAAAAGCGTAATCGTAAGCGTGATCATAATCTCCAAATTTCTAAAGCGCCACTTGAAAGCCAAGCGCAGGGCACCAGCTTATTCACGAGCGCTGCGTCAAATCGAAAGGGTTGTCCAAAGGATATATAGTTCGTGGGAGGTCAGGGTTCGGTTTCCAGGAGGTCAGCAGGGAAACAGAGTAGATGTTAAGGAGGGTTTCGCTTTGGTCGAGGATTGACAGATGGAATGTGAAGTAATGGGTCTGGGTAAGAGTTCTTGAAAAGATTTGACTTAAGTTTAGAATGGAAAGCCCGAACCGAAATGTTATGGGGCGCTATGGACAGATTATGTTGCATGACGGGCAGTGATAATGGAAGAACCGAAAAGGCACGAAATTCAGGATGAAGGTCGTCCCAGAGACATGGTGCGGCGTTGGATATGGCGCGGTTGGAGAATTTGAGATGAGATTAAATGTAGGCCTAATCGGGGGTCGAGTGAGGGTGAGGCAAGAGAACGATCTGATATATATAGAGCGGGTTGGCTGAATGGGGAAAAGTTCGCGAAGATATTTGGGCTGGTAGTATTGTATGGAGTTGAAAGTTAGGGCTAGGACTTTGAAATGAATGCGATCTGGGTTTTTAGCCAGTGAGAACTGGAGTTATGTGATGATACTTGGGTGTTCTGGTGACCTCTCTGGCTACTGAGTTTTGGACGAGTTGTAGACGTTTGATTTCTGTGGCTTCAAGGTTGAGGAAAAGAAAGTTGCAGTAATCGAGCTTGGAGTGGACGATGGAGGGGTAATGGCGGAAGCAGTTTTGAAGTCGAGCATGCGTCGGATCCGGCGGATGTGCATTAAACAGGAGTGAGAGAGGTTTGAGATGTGGTTGGAGATAGAGAGATGAGGGTCGAAGGTGACGCCAAGATTTCGAACTGGTTCATTGAGGTAAAGAAACCATGTGATTAAATGTAGAAAACAGAACAGTGTTAGAAATGAAATTTCTTGTTCAGCACTCAGGTGTGGCAGCCAGACATTCTTGTTTACGACATAGTCATGAGGCCTACTTAATTTTTCTTATGAATTGTAGTAGGCCTATAAAAAATGTTGAGTAAATGAGAAGTTACTAGGTCTATTCATCATCACAAAATGGTTGATCTGCATTTGCAAAAATGTGCGTTTTCCAGTTAGCTTGATATATAATTAGAAATGTTGAAGTTTTTCTTCTAGCGATTAATCGGAATCGACGATGATATAATTGATAGCGTTGTGACGATCTTAAAGACAGCTCCGCCATCTAGCGAAACATTTTCAACACAGACTTCTCACGAGGCACCTTCGCGAGCAGTTGTCCTACCTGTCCCCAGCAGAACTCACTGCCGCTACTCACTCTTCGCAAGAACGCGTCTTTATAGGCATATCTGTGCGTATGTATATATGTACATGGGTATTTATATAGCGCCTGACACGAACTTCAAGAAGGCACTGGTAGAACCACCACTGGATATGATATATCTTTCTTCCACGGTAGTTCCACCACGATCCAACAAACAGACCCCTCCACTGTTCGCACTCTGACAGTGCATGCAAGTCCCAAGCCTGGATAAAGAAGGAGGGCGACGCTGATTATCTTTGTTATCACACAGTGTCGTTAAACTAAAACAACAAGGTACTTCCTACAAACAAATTCACAGGTTTGTGGCGATAGATATTATAAGGCATAATTAAGTGTTACAACTAGCTACTAGATAGTTCAATTAGTTGGTTGCATAAATTATGTCGCCAATATTGTACTGTATAATGTGTTGTAATTTCGTTCATGGGAATCCATAGCCAAATAAACACGATTGCTGCTATAGAGTGACAGGACTAAACAGTTCTTGACGCTTAGCAGTGAGCAGTCTTTAAGAGATGAGCTAGCAGACATTTTTGCATATTTGTATAAATCAGTCTTGGGAGTTTGTTTCAACTGTCACTCGCTGGGAGATCAGACGGGTTGGACCGAGGGCGTAGGTTGAACTGAATGACCGGACGTTCAATGCACAGGACGTGACAACGGTTACTAATGATGGATACGATTAAGTCTCCGTGGGATCGGCCATCCATGCTCTCGTCATCTGACAGGACTCCTCAACGCTTGGTCCACCGGGTGAATTTGCTAGAGCGTCTCAGATACACACTTATGTAACCCCACCAGACGGGGTACGCGTGCATCAGCCGAGGCATAGTGGTTGATCTGGCGACCTCATGCAGAGCCAGGGTCTGCATACCGCACCCGACTGCAGCACCCTCAAAGCTCACAGGTCTACTGACATATGCACATCCGTCGAACATTAGGCGCTGACGTCGTCCAACTGTGCCTTGTTTTGTCAACCTTTGACCTTTGCACTGTTCATCATTACAAAAGCCACTCATTTTGCCACGTATGTAATGTAATCAAGCATTTATATAACGCCCGTTCAAGATATCTACTCAGAAGCGCTCTCTGCGCTAGCCTATATGATGTTGGAGTCATAGTTATGTAGTAAAGTACATCTGTTAATAATAGGCCTACTATGAACAGTAAGCTGAAGAGAGGAACCAGTAGTAGACCCACGCGCAAGGGACGTGGAACCAACTAACGGATTCCCGTCGACAGCTGACAGATGACATGGACGTTTGTATCCATTTAAATAGCGTCCTACAAGAACCTGACGAAGGCGCTAAATGTGACTATAAATAGCAGGTTTAAACAGATGGGACTTTACAAAGAGTAACGCATAACACACTGGCGAGAAGAGAACTAGAAGCGAGAACGATTCCCGCCATTTTCATTAGGTTGGCTAGTGCTTCTATCCCTAGGCGGTGGCTTTGGTAAACTGATATTTATAATGGTCGTTGTGCATGCCTTCCTTGTAGCTAAATTTTGTCTGAACTCACTCGATTTATGTGGGACAATGTTAGGGATTGTAATGTTAACGGTAAGCTCTCCCTGTATGAAGAGCCAATGCACAATCAAGAAGGCAACAAGAGCATGATCGAGAGAATACTAAGACTCTGTATGACAGTTGCATCACATACATAAAAGTACTAAGAAATACTCTTCATAATCAACGTGGACCAGCAAAGATACGAATTATCGCATTATATATTTAAAATCTGTGTAAAATAACAAGTTAAAATAAAAACATGAGTTTTTCGGGACCCTCTTTTAACTGGTAGATGGCGCAATCGTTCCAGAGAGATTTTTCATTAAATATCATTGATGTAAACTTGCCGGAGTGGAGGTCTTCAAGGAGGGCTTGTTCGAGTGGTTAAACGATTTATTTTTCTCAATTTTTAGCTTATGTCCGTAAAGATTTGATACATTGCATTGTCGTGCAAGCCTGAAATGTGTGCAAAATATTTCAGCTCCGTAGGTCGACGAGAACATACCGAAAAAAGATTTGAAAGATCATGTCAAACTTTGCGCAAGCCAAGTTAAAGAAAGGAGGGTGAAATGGGGATCATGCGTAAACTCTTCGTAAATGAGAAAGCGAATGCTTTTTTACAGAGCTTTTTTACCCACCATGATAAGCCTATATGTGATAGGCCTATAGGCTATTGGCAGCTGACAAGAAACACAAAATACAGCCATTGATTCATTGACAACCTTGGTCACTATTATTGGTGAGAGGTCAAACATTTGGCGAAACTATAGATAACTACAATGTAATCTTCAAAATATATCTCAGCGCCACTAAAAAGCCAGAGAGACCAGTTTGCTCGCAGACGCAGCAATAGAACTGACGATCTTCCGAAGCTGTCGTCCAATCGACTGATCTTCGGACTGTGGAATGACCACGTGGGCAAGGATTCACAGGTAAGAGATAATGTAATGGAGCATTTATATAGCTGCATATTATAGCACCCCTTGAAGATTTCTACGCAAAGGCGCTCTCTGCATTCTGCTCTCTGGCCTAACTGAAGTTAGTGAACGAGTAAAGTGCGTCTGTTAGAAAAACTATGCACAGTAAACTAAAAAGATATATACCATAGTGAGACCAGTGGTGGGCCCTTTCACAAAGGTGGAATTAACCAACGGAATCCCGTCGACAACTGACAGATGACATGGATGTTCAGAGAGAGAGAGAGAGACAGACAGACAGACAGAGACAGAGAGTCTCTGATGAGTCTTTGGTTTTTTGTTTGTAGCTTATTTACAGACATTTAGTAACAGAAGTCGGCACTGTTGCTGTAAGTTTCACTTTCTGCACGTTGTTGTTGCTCGCTCGCTCGCTCACTCATACAGCCGCTACCACCATTATTCATTCCCAATCAATCCATCATAACCCGGCTAGATAACTGCTGCTCACTCTGTGCTGTCCCTCCAGCTGGGTGGTTGGGGTTCATGGGGTCTTAGGCTCTGCAGCACGTCTCATCGTAAGCATCCTCACATCTGGACAGGTCTCTGGCTACACCGCTAGACCGGCTTCCCTTCCAACTTATACGGCCCATAACTTCCTATGTAGAATTGTAGATCTATAGTTGCAGCTGATTCATCTGGATGTTCTTAATAAATTAAACGAATTGTAGGTATATTAGTAGGCCTACAGAACCGCAAAACTGCTTTTGTGAGGCTTTGAAATCGAAGTCTTAATCTCGTGGCTCCGAAATTTGAGCCATAGGTAAAGTTCCAGTTACCTGTGAGGAATCCGCTGAGCCAGCGTTTTTTCATTGCTCCAAGGTTTTCAAACATCAGATCATCAAAGTGATAAGTTCAATATGATAAGTTCATGTAGAAGTGAGTTTTGTACGGATCAGTTTTTTCTACAGGTGATCAATTTCCCTCCGCTTCACCAACCACCTGCACAAAGTAACAAAGGAGGAAGATTATGGAGAAATATAGGAAACGGGGGAAGAAGGACAGAAGAATAGTTAGAGACAGGAAACGCATACTTATAAAGGCTTCGCTGAGCTGCCTCAGTAACCTACAACACAATAGGATACAATACAACTGTAATTTGATAAAGCCCCTTGCTATAAGTTCTGAATTGCACATTGAAGCTGGGCAACCATTGAGAGCCATTGCGCCTGCATGCGCTGCTGGTTGCAGGATCGACCTGAGTTTGTCTTCGTATTGTCATAGATGCGTGTGTGTATGTTTTAAAGCTGGCTCTTATCTGCACCCTTCCGTCTCTCGTCTGAGATCAATACGATCAGGAAACGATCTTCATTTCTCGAGTTTCGGCGTTTCCCCATGTTTCACGGTCAAACTATACGGCTGTTAAACAGAAGCTGAGAATCCTCAGAATAGACAACAAGATATGGTCAGATTAGGTCATGTGAGGTCAATTGAGGCAAGGTTAGGTATGGGCCCAGCGATATTAAATGAGGTAAGGTCAAATAATATAAGGTCAATCAAGGTTAAATAAGGTGGAGTGATGCAATGTAAAGTAAGAGTTAAAGACAGGCAAGATCAAGTGAGGTGAGGTCATGTAAGATATGAGAAGGTAACACTCAGCTATTCTTCCCTCTCCTGCATTTATATCTTTTTATTTTTGTTCGTCTGAGAGTTGCTGTGTATCTTGGCTGTGTTGTTTAATGAGCTTCAGCACTTTTTAGTCCGGCGTAGGCCTATGGCGCTTTGTAATCTTCGTATACAAGCAGCCCACACAATTGGTATTTGGTTTATGGTTGAAGTCGTTCGGGATGGCTATAGTGGAACAGAAGACCTAGAATTATTTACTGTCCTGAAGGGAATTAGACTGTTTGGATCGTACACAAGTAGATTGCTACGCACGCTACTTCGAATACAGCGCTCTGGACAAACTTAACCCAAAGGTCGACACAAAGAGACCAGCAACAGCAAATAACGAGATTAGGTTTCTTCTTAGCATCGACAACAAGATAAGATAACATGAACTCTGAGATGTTAAAGGGTGTGAATGTTGTTCCACCGTGAGGTTCTCCTACATCCACCTGTATCGTCTTTCTCTGGGCTCCTCTGATTATGGGACTTGGATGCGCTTGTGGGGTGCTACCATGGCAACAAAGAGAAATAAGAGTAATGATGGCCACACGAATAACAGATGCGGAATCGACGGAAGCAACATTGACAGCAGTATCACCAATATTGAAATCCCAGGCAGAGGCAGCAGTCAGCAAATGCCAGCAGCAGCGGCAGAGGCAGAGGCAGCAGCCAGAGCGATGGTGAATACGCCGGGGAATAGCGACGTCTGTACTGTGCATGGATGCTCAGTGGAACTCGAGGCCTATCTGATAATTTGGAACGCATCTCAACAACGAGACTATGTAAGCATGTAGATCGTACATCGACGACCTGCAACATCCGGGTCTCCTCTCTCTCTCTCTCTCTGCCTCTCCCTCTCTCTGTCTTTCTCTGTCTGTCTGCCTCTGCTTTATCCCGTAACCGTCATCATCATCCTCTGTCTGTTTGCAGCTGGCCTCCGAGACATGGCAGTCGTTCAACTATAGAGTCGGCAGCAGACGCAGGACCATTTGACATCTGTCGTCCTCATATACACCGTTGTTCGTCCATAACCTCCATACTCGTCCTCCTCCTCCTCCTCCTCCTCCTCTACCTCTGTGTATCCTTAGTTGACTGATATGCTGTGCGCGGTGTGCGCTCTCTGTCCCGCATGCGTCGACGTGTGTAGTGCGGCTCACGTGCTCACTGCCTGCTTTTCAATCTTGCACAGCTTCTTGGCAGGAAACGAAAGTGTGGGATATTCGGTACTAGATAGTAATACCGTAGCATATATTGCGAAGAAGAGGCTTGCCAGACGCGTACCGTACGCCTCCTCATCCACCACTACCCAACGCCTTCCCTCTTCCTCTCTCCCATTCATCTTCTTCCCCATTCTATTCGTTCTTAACCTCTTCTTTCCATGTGTCCTCCCCTATACATGAAACAAGGCTCATCGGCTAAGTGGATGTATGGCTCTTAAAACACATACAGACACATAAGACGAAGACAGATTTATCGAATCTCGTCAGTTTGCGTGCGCTTCATATTGTTGCCAGAGAAATGTGCATCGCGACGACCGAAGCCTCCTCTGGTGCTCCAGGCATAAACCACACACACACACACACACACACACACACACACACACACACACACACACACACACACACACACACACACACACACACACACACACACGCACCCGTCTCACGACAACATAATAATGTGAAAATGTGAAATTTCTTGAAATTTGATATATATTGCCCTTCTTCCTACATCTTTTGCTCAGAAAAGCACAAGCCTCGACGACTGTGCAATTGCAGTTGTACTGCAGAGCAATTATGCGCGAAGGACTTGCTCAAGGTCCCTACACAGTGACTGACGCTTCGGACGAGGGTCGAACCCGCTCGCTCAGCGCACACTGAGTGTTACGGGCCGACCGCTCTTACCGCTCAGCCACCATGCCAAACAATAATCTGCAATGGCTGCGTATTGTGTAAATGCATGTAGAGACCGTCACCGTTTAATAATATTGTGACCTCAACCCTGCTCACTCTCTAAGTGAATTGATAGGGCGAGGAAATTGGAACTGGGTGTCACGCCATTTAGAGTCCCATGTACGGACCGTGCTAGATTTAAATCTCTAAAATAGCTAAGAGAGGCGAACTGAGACCTGCACGCTCTAACTCCGCAACTGGTTGTACTCTGCCAGTGCCAGTCCCAAGCCTGGATAAAGGAGGGGCGACGCTAATGGTCATTGTTACCACTCCCACCTCACGCTCTAGTACGCAGCGGTGCATGGGACGTACGCCTCAACCAATGTAGCTAGGCCTACTTGGAAAGCGTATTCGAAGATGTTTCTCTTAATGACAGAGCCAGACGTAGTAGAATATTACTAATACTATTTTTACTATTATCATTATTATTATTATTTTATTATTTTTATTATTTTCTATGCTCTGAGGTATTTCAATTATTATAATAATAACAATTATTATTATTACTATAATTATTATTTTATTATTACTATTATTACAATCATTAATTCGCAGCTTCTATAGCGCCTTTGTATACTGCATAATGCATGCATCAACCGCTGGCGCACCAAAGTCCATCCGTAATAAGGTCGACATCCAGAAGATCAGAAGTCGGTTGAAACAGGAAGAAAGACAAAGTAATCCGAAATAGTTCAGGGAAGCTGCATAATTAGACCTAACGTGAAATAACATCGTGCAATTTCCAAACGCACGACATGAAGTTGACCTCCTTTGTTTTGCATGCTGTTCGCTGCAAAATGTTACTGCTTGCATAATGAGTGTATTGCGGACTTTACGGTCTGAGGATGTTATCACTTTTTTTCTTCCTCAGCACGGCTTGCCGATAGCGTGAACAATCGTTCTTGATGACTGAAAGGTCAATGCGTTGGTTTTCTCTAAGTTGTCGCTGCGATGTGAGCGAAAAGGCAAAAACAATATCTCTTGCAACGACGTCGGGTCATTGAACTGGAATTGATTTAAGGAATGCTTTTAAGATATCCATAGGTTGGTTCCAGGCTTGTGCGTGGGCCCACCACTGATGACTCTTTTCAGCTTACTATAATATGTAGGCCAATACATGGTTTTGCTAACAGACCTAATTTGACTTGTTCACTATGACATCTAACATCATTCCCTCTGAGTAGATATCTTAAAGAAGCGCTATATAAAGGCTCGATTACAATACGCGGCGCCTCGTGTTCAGAGTCTTGCTCGGAGTGACACTCGTGTTAAGGCGTCACATTAAGGCAATGTAATCGCTCCAGCATACAGTGTAGTGAAACGATCAATAGGACCTTTTGCGGCGCAGTCGAGAGTGGCGTAACTCGATTGCTATGAATACAAGTCAGACGCAAGACGTCAGCAACCGCATAGGATTCCTTTGATCTGGTTGCAAACTCTCACATCATTCGAGTCTTGTGCATAACTGTGATTAATCGTTAACTCGCAACATTCAACTAATACACTCAGACGCAGGGAAACATGAACGAGACATACAGAGGTCTAATTGTTAGACGATCGGTGTCTGGTACAACCTTATAACGGTCACATCACAACCTCAAGTACCACGTGCTTCACATACCACAGAGGGTTGACGTATGGCATATGATAGACATCATTGGGTGACACACCTTAGGTCCCTTAGGTCACGTGTCTGTTAACAAGAGACCGGATAGACCGCAGTTCTTACCATTTCGATCCAATCAAAGACGAGTACATAATCAAACTAGAAAGATCGAGTTGTATCGACAAGACTTTGCTAAGACCTTACTATATAGGTCACGCTTATGCCAGCACAGGAATTTATGCAGCGCCTCCATATAAATTGTATTTTTGTCGATGAGCATAATGCTGTTAAGACTCAGAAGAGAAGTAGATAATGATTGAGTACGGAAGAGGAATAAGAGAGCATTGAATGTGAATGAATGAATGGTTGAACTTGACATGAGAATCGAGGCTAAGTTTTAGTGAGGAGGGGAGTCTGATTATTCGCTATGGAAAAATCTCAGCGTCCTTAAGCCGTCATTGGTTTGGCTTCTGTAATAGGAGGCTGGTCACTGCTGTGCATGACGGTCCCGCGTGTGTGTTATATATCCGTTGTAAGATAGGAAGCGGCGCAATATTGCTAAACCTATTAGAGAACCCCTCGATCACTCTGCTGGCTGGATCTCTCATTTTCGCGGATGTTAACTGTGGCAGCTGGGCACTCTCTCTCTCGCTCTGAGATAATGAGATTCCCACCCATGCAAACGCCGAACGACCAGCATGGACACTCGAGCGGACGAGACCAGTCAGGGAGAGCGAGTGAAGAGAAGCGTAGGCATAGACACACATATCGAGTGGCCTGCGCAAGTCGATGGCTGGCCGGCCGAGACTATGATGTGCGAAGCGCACAGCCACATATTGTATTGGGTAGACGTTTGACGCGGTCTCTCCTCTCTCTCACTCACTCGCTCTGGCTCTCGTCGGCTCTCGCTCTCTCCGCGTGTTGCTGGCAAGCTTATACCCTACAGGCGCTCGCTTACTCGGCTGCATGAGTATCCACGGTCTGTGTGTACAATGCACTAGACATATGGAACTCTGGATTGGGGTAGACCTGGCTTATCTCCAGACAGACGCGCCCGGCAAGCCAGTGCGCAGCACACGGTCTACACAGGACGCGGCGCCGTGATACAGCAGCCACACGACTATGTGTGTCAGAGTGTGTCAATGCGCGGCCTTCTCTCTCTCTCACTCGTTCGCTATCTCTCCTTCTTCTGCTCTCCTCTATTGATTTCCTTTCTTCTTCGTCGATCTTGCCGTCTGCACTGCCACCGCTGCAAGCAAGCACAGGCCTCAGCTCAGCTCTCCTCTCTCCTCCTCTCTTGCCTCTCGCGCACTCGAACGCCTGGTGTTTGTTGGTGGTAGTCTCAACATTTTACGTGCACTGCTGCACGGCTCTTCCAATGCACACGCACAGACCGCGTTGGACTTGCATGTAGTAGCAAGACAAACGAACGACCGAGCGCTTGCAAGAACTTTGACCACGAACATCATCGGTGTAGTTCATCACCAAGCTACTTAACTATATGCTCTGGTAGGCAATTATAAACTGCGTGTCTTTCAGTGCGTTATCGGCTGTATACATAAACGTTGGCGGCCCACAACAAGAACACAAAGGAAGGCTGGTATATCAGTACGGCAGTGGGCTTAGAAAGGGTGCTGGCCTTCGTCACATTCGGATCTTCACGACAGAACGCCAACTGAATATTATGGGTGAGTGGCCATTACACCGTAGTCTGCTTGAATATTCCTATGTGGGGCAGAGATATCACGTTACCTTTGTTCGAGGGCTATTGTGTGAGACGTCATTGCCAGTGTGGTCGTCTGAGCGTGCGTGCGTACCGTGTTCGTGCAGAGGCTGCAGCTGTGCTCAGCTGCCAGTAGCACCGACCGGTCTGTTAGTTGGCTCTGGTACCTTCGTAAACACGAGTCTCTGGCAGGCAATGTAGGATCGCAGCATGTTCGCTATCACAGTCCGTGTTTTGTATGATCTGAATATTGAGACATGGCACAGTTCGTGTTTGATCTCTGTGCTATCACATTAGGTACTCGCATCTCGCATGTGACCTCAGCATGTGATGTACTATCATATCATTCAGTACTCAGTTCGTGTGTGACCTCATTATGTGGTGTGATATCGTACATACTAAATTTGTCTGTGGTGTACTATCACATTATTATGTACTTACACTTCGTGTGTGACCTCAGTCAGTATGTGGTGTACTGTAACATAATCAAGTTCTCATTGCCAAGTACACGTTTCATGTGTGACCTCAGTATATGGTGTACTATGACATTATCAAGTACCCACAGTCTGTGTGTGACCTCAGTATGCGGGTGGTGTACCATCATATTATCAAGTATTCACAATTCTTGTGTGACCTCAGCATATGCGGCGTACTATCACATCGTCAAGTTCGCGTGTGTTCGCAGTGGGCATAACGTACACGATAACAACATGTGTATATAGTACATATACGATGTCAGTCAGTGTGCTTGTGTTTTTTATAAAAGTCTTTCGAGTCTGGGATCTCAGTTGGTGTGGTATCACAACAGGATCCCAGTGAGTGTAAAGTCACAAGATGCCTTCACGCTGCCTTTATAAATAAGTCGCATGGCTAACGTAAGTGATAGTATTTTATAGTCATAATATCTTCGGTATATTTCAGCACCTAATAGTCGTTTAGTGTTGAGTGGATGAAAGAGGACCAGATTATTCGTAGGCTTCCTCTCGATCAATAGCTGAATAATGCACAGAGATATGCGTGGCAGTTAGACCTGCCAGACTGCATGGGCTTCGTCAAGGCGGACCTGTGGTCGTACATCCTGGGCTTTGGGCGGATGTATTTAATCAGGTTGTCACACAACGTGGCCTTAACCACGGTATTGAATCTCAGAAGAGAGGCATTCCCGCTTGACTGATTTCAGCCATTCGAATCGAAAAGTATGTCTTGGTCAAAGGTGATGTAGTGTCATTGTAATCATTTATATAGCGCAACTATGAGATTCAGAGGCGCTCCCGACTCAAGTAAATTCTTTATCTAGCAAATAGTATGGTGCAGTATAGCTGCTAAAGTCATATCTTTTTGGCTGGGCTGGGAGCACCTCTGAGTAGTTTCCCTTGAAAAGGTGCTATGTAAATTATTGAAATGAATGCATGAATGAATGAATGAATAGTAGTCGTCAGATGTTTTCGAAACAAAGGGAAGAGGAATTCTGAGGAGCTCAAGTCGCAGGTCTTATGGAAGATGGTTCCAATTAGAGAGACCTACCCAAGCAAGACCTATGTGGAGTTATAGAGGAATTCGTCAGATGTTATGCAACACAATCAAACATATATACCGCCCTTCGAGATGAGGCACTCTCTACGCTGGCCTTAATGATGTTAAATGTCTCAGTGAACGAGTAAAGCTACGTCTATTAGGAAACTATCAAGTCAGTTGTCGACAGCTGACAGATGGCATGGATGTTCAGAGTCTCTCGACCAAGTTGCATCGATGAGCTCTGTCTCACGCGCAGAAACCACGTGCATTATCAGACGATGACTCATCGTAGTAAACATTCCGAGGTCCGACAGGTGTGGAAGGTCCTTTGTCGAGTGTTGCTGTTCGATCGGTTGATTTCGCTAGATGTCACCACGGTTGGTTCTCCATGCGAACAGGACTTTTCCAGACTGCAACGTCGTTCGCTAGATGGTTGAGTGTACAACACATCCGAGACGATGACGACCATTGCCGACAACGAACAGCGAAGTAGTGATTGGTCTAGTGGTTGACATACTCTATTCTCTGTCCAAACGTCGCCTATTCGTGTTTCTGCCGTGACATGAAAGTTTCGAGATTCGTAGCTGTTCCATTAGGATCCTAGTGAACGGTTACGTATTGAATACATCGACTGTACACTGTCGGTGGGAGGTCAGACGATGCAGAGGATAGGCGCATGCCTTCGAGTGAAAATCGAGTTGCATACCAACGACCGCTTCTTCATGTTGGCTTAAAAACTCATTAGGCATACCACCTTTTCTTTCCACATCTTGAGGTAAACAAGCTTTGCTTGAGAAGTGTAGGGAAGGAACATCTTTAGCTATTAACAGTCACTATCAATGAATAATTGGTTTCTAACAGGCATTCCTACATGCACGATATTTTGCACTGGCTTCCCATCTCGCAACGCATCAGCTGTAGAATAGCCAGGCTGGTCTGGCGATGCCTTCTTGGATCTGCCCAGACCGATTTTCCGGAGCTCTGCTGCCCTGTTTCAGCTTTAATCGTTTAATTACCTGATCAACTGCCATACCATTTTAGGCCTAATGAACTTAATTACCTGATCAACTGTCACGACATATATAGGCCTACTGAACTCATGTGATCTGCAGTTGAATTATCAACAAGCTCACGTAAACACATCACAAGTGGATGGTAACAGTTACCAAGACAGAAAGAGGCCTATTTAAACTATGAGAAATTAGTAATCACAATTAATAAGTATAGGATATAAATCCATACAATGCAGAAAGTATCATCATCGTCGTCGTCATCATCGTTATTGTCGTCGTCATCACCAACGTCATCATCGTCGTCGTCATCATCATCATCATCATCGTCGTCGTCATCATCATGATAATCATCATCACCCAGTGACGCATTAAATCAGTAGGGCCTATTCAAATCAAATTCCATTGGTTTTGCTAGTTGAGTTACTTGAGTAAGTTGAAAGTGTTAGAGATTAAAATAAAACAACTTTCCAGGTGAGCTTGAAAACCTGCCGGTATAATATTATAAGGACTAAAAATTAAAATGGGATTATCATTTCGGAGTAAAAAGGGAACTAAGTTCAAGTATTCGGATCATTCGTCTATCTGTCTCTTCCTCCTCCTTTACTACTTTAGTTCACGTTTTTATATATGTTCTCGAGATGACTTCTGCGATTCCCTCCCTTATGATTGGTCTTCCAAAGGTTCGTCTCTCTCCTCTTCAGCCAGTTCGCTTCCCCGTTTCTCTCGCATCCCAGTACCTTTACGTTTGATGAACTTCATTGCTCTCTCTCTGTCTCTCTCTCTCTCTGTCTCTCTCTCTCTGTCTCTCTGACTCTGTTTCTCTGTCTGTCTGTCTCTCTCGCCATGCTCGTATACAATTCGGCCTCATTCAGCTTCGTCTCTCCGTCCACTTCGTTCGTTCAATAGACTTAACCTGTTGGTTCCTCGAACAGTTAATGCTCAGTCTCGATCAATGAAATGCGCTTACTCTTTCTGTGCGCTCTAAAAATCTATCTGGCAGTCTCTCATACTCTTTCGCTCTTCTCAAAACCTGCTTCTTCTCGCGGGGCCTTGTGCACTGACAGCGCTTCTGAACTGCTCACCCTGCTACTGGCGCTTTATAAATGCTTAAATATAATACAATGGTGTGGTTGCGATGATCAAGCCTATGCTCACTGATGATGCTCATTTAGTACAGCTAATAAAAATGCTGTTAAATCCGTCAAAGGTACACAGTTCCTACTACTTGGTTGTAGGTATACATCTGATGGGCATATTGAAGCAATTAATATAGAGCGTTTAGGATGTGATAAAGGCATATAAAGACATGCTTATATGACAGTTGACTCCTCTGCGTTTCAATTGCGTTGTAGCTATCATCTTCTTATTGTCTCGATTCTCAGTCAAGATATTCGCAAAATTAGACGTTATAGTCTAATGGGTAGTGCATTTTCCCAGAAGTCTTGACTACTGTAACGCTCTTTCTTTAATTGAACATACAATCAGAATTCTGTACAGCGCTGCCTCGATGGAAACAAATCGCTAGCCTTAACAATTTCAAGCGTCGTTAAGAGCATGAATCTCATCGCTAATTAAACCAAGCAACTAAACGAATCAACAGCGGAAAGCGGCCCCCGACCACACGCACAGCCCAACCAATGGATCATCCCAAGAGTTGACAGATGACTGCATGTTCAAGGTACCGGAAGTGCCCTGCATGGAGGACCTGCAATAAGCGTTGCAATTTTGAACCCTATATATAGGTCGACAGTCCAGCAAAACTGTCGTAATTCGCATCACAATTAGCCACATTGCACAACTGTTTTAATTGCCATTGGTTGATACCTAGTGTGCTTTGTAATGGCGTAATAGAAATTCGTGTAATCGATTAACGTCAATCGTCATGCTAGATAAGTTATATTACCAATTCTAAGCACTTTTTGATGCGTAGCAGTAAAATTATCTTGTGTTGATAAACTATTATTTGTTGACAATTACGTGAAAAGGGACCAGATTAATTTCAACGTTACCCTACCCCAATTTCAAAGCCTTTTAGATCTACGATAAATGCTCCAAGTTTACCTGGAAAGTTGTCTAATATCCCGATTCTTAAATGTCTAGACTGCTCACCTATCGAGAATTAGATCGTAAAAGCAAGCAACAAATTTCTAAGCCATACTCTTAAGCTAAGCACAAGCTAATTCACAAACGCTGCGTCTAATCAGAGGGGTTGTCCAGGGAGCGATGTCCACTATCCAGTGCAGGTCCGAGTCAAGGCCTCCACTAGAGTAATTCATATAAATTCTCCATAAATTCTCTCATATACAAAAGCCACATAGCCTAATTATGAAGAAATTAAAACGGACCTCTGCCTTCAACAAATGAGAGAGAGATATTAAACAAATGCAGTCACTTTAAGGATAATAATATAATTGGTAACTGATATGTTTATAAATATACATATATTATATATATATATATATATATATATATATATATAAATAATTGATAACTTATTCTGAACCTTTCAGGATATCAGCGGAAGTATGATTTAGCGACAACAAAAGGCAAGGCATTGGTGAATTAGTTTAGATTCGAAAGACACCAAGATAAGTCCATTGAAATGAGTCATTCGCTTGCGTCTCCAAGCAGCAATAAGTCTGAGAAGGAGTTCCTTGCGGCTAATCTTCATACCGATATCCCAGCCAGCGACGATGGCACTATACTCGATCAGGACCCATCTTCCTTGCTCTCCCCTGAGGACCACGAAGAGCACAAAAACAGGGAAAACCAAGTGCAAGAAGGTGGGACTCAATCGACAGAAAACACTGACGACAATGATTCGGATTTGCCTGATCCCGGAATCGTCGAAGATAGTGTTGAGAGGTTGGGTACTGACGAATTGGACATCGATGAACGCAAGGGAGACACACAGCCCATCGACAAGGGGGACACACAGGCCATCGACAAAGGGGAAACACAGGCCATCGACAAGGGAGACACACAGCCCATTGACAAGGGGGACACACAGGCCATCGACAAAGGGGAAACACAGGCCATCGACAAGGGGGACACACAGGCCATCGACAAGGGGGACACACAGGCCATCGAAGAGGTAGACACTGCGAATGGTTCACTGGTTGCCGTTGGCGAAACGACGGAAGAGGATATGGAGAAGAAAGAAGATGCATTGCCAAACTTAGAATTATTGGATGACGACGATAGCGATACAGTGACGGAAACGATTGACAATTTAGAAGCATTTGAGATAGATGATGATGATGATGATGATGATGATGGTGGTGGTGATGATGCACCTGCTGAGGAAAAACCACAGTCTGTAGTCACGGCTCCAACATCACCACCATCTGCATCACAATCGACATCATCGTCTTCTTCATCAGCAGCAGCAGCCTCGTCAGATCCTTACGCGATCAGTCCCGAGGACCTGAAATGCGACAGCCCAGGGTGTCGCCACTTGGCCCACTCGAAGGCCGGTCTCGTGCTTCATCTGAGGACTCACTGCGAGTTCGAGGTCAAGTCGAGCGTTAAATCAGGCGAAACGAAGTTTTCTTACATCAATGGAAAGTACCTCTGCTCACTGTGCCCCATGACGACCTTCAACCGAACGGTTTTTGGGGAGCACGTTCGCCACCATCTGCTCACCCACCCCTACAAATGCGGTCATTGCTCGGAAAGCGTTGATTCCATCACCCAACTGCGACAGCACAACCGCACGGCCCATCGACAGCTGCTGGTCAAGCTGACAATCAACGAGAGCGGACGCGTGCAGGGTGTGATGAGCAAGCTTGGACCTCAGGCACCGCCAACGGGCACGGACGGGCGACCACCTAGAGGGTCTACGGAACGAAGCAGCTGTGATTCTGCAAAGGATCCGATCTGCATCGATGACGATGGCGAAGATTGTCCAGGTGTTTGGGGCTCACCTGCTTCTGTTCCAAAGACGCCAGCTGCTGCTGCACCACCGGAAAGAAAAGAGCCACTCAGTCAGAACTTCAAGTATTCTCTGACGAAGGATGGACGATTGCTGTGCGCACAGTGCCGGTACATGACCGCGGAGGTCGAGGCTTTTGGAAACCACGTCTTCAACGACATACACCAGGCGCTGAAGAACCCGTGCGGTAAATGCAACCAGAGGGGAAAGAAGACGTCTCTCTCGCACGACTGTCTCATCGTCGACCAGATCACGAGGGCACTCTTGCGACAGAAAGAGCTTCAGGGCGTGCCAAAGGAAAGTCAGGAAACAGCCCAGAGAGGTGGATCCTCAAAGGGAATAGGAGCAGTGGGAAGAAAGGACACCGACCATCCACTCATCAGCATTGAGCGAACACCAGCTGCTCATGTCAGAGAGAAAGAACGACCCGCGGCGGAACTGTGCAAACTGGCGTTGCCGAAAAGTCCCTTTGAAGAAACGATGGCCCTGTTGAGGACATTGTCTAGTGAGAATCAAAGTGACGGGATGTTTTCCCCAGATGACAAAGCCCCTCCTCAAGCAATGAAGAAGGAGCCTGTGTTTGAATTGCGGACGTCTGATTCATGCATGTCACACGCAACAACAACCGAAGGCATAGTTAGCAGCGAAGTCTCGAAAGACCCTAAAGACAAAGAACTGCTTACAATAAGAAGAACTGGAGATAGTAGCTCTGACCTCACTGGCACCACGAGCAGTCTAACTGGAAAAAAAGAAGCAGTGGTCATCAAAAACGAATCCCTATCGTCAGAAGAAAAGCTGGTTGCAGATGCGGATGTTCAGAAAAGAAATAATTGTAAGTTATCGTTTCAAATTAATTAAGTATTGTTTTATATTTAGTGGCACAAGGGAGAATATTCGTAGGTTCATTTTCACTTGAATAATTGTAGGACCTTTATTATAAAGGAAATGACATAGAAACAATATAAGAAATGCTATGAGAGCAAAATTACGTAATGTTTAGCAAATGATAGGCCTAACGTTTTAAGAAATTGCTATGAGGAATGCATATTGCAGTTGGGTAGGACAATAAGATCGGCGGAACATACATGTAGCTGTCTTCATCATTGAGGGGTCAATTGGGGATGACCAGTAAGTTGACCGTCTGTTGTCCAAAGGGAATCCAGTTGGTCTACAACAAAGAGACAAATCTTAATCAGAGAAAATCGTATGACAACATGGTTATGGACACTTAGTGGAAATTTATCACCTTTAAAATATTGTTTCTGGGTTACAATCTCTGGAATTCGCCGCCGAGTAGAGCAGACGTATATGTTTGTTGGGCTGTTGTGATACTTCTTAGATATCCAAGTGGCATTCTGCGTAGATCTTGGAACTGTGTCGTCGATGGAGATACAAGTCACTAATCTATCGCAGAGTAGAAAATGTTCTATATAAACGTAGAAACACAGTTATGATGAAGTATATAATGTCTGATAAAGTTAGGGCTGAAGTCACATTTCGAGTCCATAAAAGACAAAGGACATTCCTTCTCTGTCGTGGTCCAGTAACCAGAAGCCGTAGACTGCTGCGATAGATGCTGAACAACCCATCAATGCGATAAATCTATGCAAGTAGTAATCAAAACATCTAGTAGGAACCAGTAAGTATGTACAGCTAGTCTAAATTGCCCATTACAAATTAAGTTAGTTGTGCATTTCTGTTAATTAAATGTGTTGCGGTAAAAAATGTCACTAATGTTTTCAGACGATGGTGATTTCGGGTGCAGTCGATGTTTGGTATACGAGGCAACGCCACGCAAGCTGTTGTCTTTGGAGGAACTCGACAAGAGACTTAAGGATAAGATGGACTCTGAAACCGTTTCAGACGCGACGACCTCAACGTCATATAGATGCGGCATACCGGGATGTATGTTCACAAGTAGCTTGGACCTTAATTTCAAGTTACACTGCATGGTGAAGCATCCTGGCATGGCAGCTCTGACGTGCAGCGTTTGCCAGAGGGGCTTCGATGATGAGGACCTTCTTTTAGAACACATAAACTGTGAACACAATCAAGGACTGGGCAGCCCCGTCGAGAAGGGCATCTACTTGTGTTCAGTCGAGACATGCGGCGTTTCATTCAACCGTGTAATTGAACTTAAGGCTCATTTCCTGACTGGTCATCCGCATCTGGGAAGCTTTCCCTGTTCTTTCTGCTTTGAATGTCTTCCGACAGTCGACGGAATAATGGCTCACATTCAGACGCATCTGATCAACGTCATGAAATGTTCCTACTGTAAGAAGGTGTTCAATGATAAGGACGAACTGCTGACACATATTTCTGCAGCACACGAAGGTCAACCGAAGAAGATCAACATTTGCATCAAGATCGTCAACAACAGTCGCTTGAAGTCAGTCACTGAAGGCAAGACTAAAGAGGACACGTCTCCTCCCATTGAAAACCTGGCATCACCGCCTGGTGATAGATCTGAAGAGCGGCCTGCACAGAGGAACCTCTCTTCCATAGAGGTCGATAAGAAGGACACGAGAGAGGCCGCACGTTCAGACAGGAATCGCTCTGTGCAGAGTCCACCGCAGCAACTGATTGACGTGGATGTGGAGCTGGTTGAGGCAAAAGAGGGTCTGGCTGTCAAGTGTGAACAGTGTTCATTCACCTGTAACACGGAGATACAGCAGAAGATGCACGTTTATGAATGCCACACGAAGGATCGGGCGACGGATCTGGCGTTCACGTGCAAATGCTGTAACATGGCCACAAATGTTAAGGAGACGCTGCAGAAGCATGTGGCACATCACACTGGCAAGAACATTGTCCGATTCTACGCCTGTCCTTATTGTTCAAAACAGTCCAGTCAGATGGATCTGATCGAGGACCATGTCATGAATGATCACACGAATGAGCCGTTTAAATTTGAGGTCGTCCAGGATATGATAACCTACCTTCAGGACATGATGTTGTGTCCAGTCTGTAAGGGTGGATTCACGTGGAAGCAGGACTATCTTCATCACCTTGGCTCTGTCCACCGTCTTGAAGATCTCGTCTCGCACCTGGACACGAAATATCCTGAGAAGCCGTTCCTGAGGTCTTGCAAGGTTCCTCGACATCTTTTCAAGGATCTCATACCTGCACCAATGAGAAGCAGTAGCCCAGAAAAGAGAAAGGAAGACGTTGTCGTCAGAGATCTTCATGCGAATCGACAGCCTGAAGCCGTATGCATTGATAAGTCCACAGATTTCGGAAAGGACGGAATGATTCTGAGGTTCCACTGCGAGATCTGCGAGTTCAGTATAAACGATTATCCCAAATACAGAGAACACATGGCTGGCCACGGCAACATCTTGGATGACGTACAGAACCTAGGAGTGAACAGGCTATCACCTCTACCAACTTGCGCCAGTGATATTGTATTTGGAGGTTCGGGAGACCTGTACGGTACCTTAGCCGAACCTCCGCGTCGCAAACGAATGAAGCTGACATGTCCACTGTGCCCATTCGAATGCAACAAGACGTTGAACTACCGTCGTCACCTGGCCATTCACGAGCGTAACAAGTTCATGACGGATGGCTTCAGATGTGGCTACTGCCAGTTCCTACATGATCGCCAGAACTGCATTAAGTTCCACCTGGGAAAATATCACGGACATCTCCCGCCAAAGATCGTTCGAATTGTAGGCGGTCGAGAGGTGGACGTCGGCTCTGACGACGAACTCATGCGACCGTCTCGAAATGCGGCGCAACAGGCACCACCGGCGGTCGACCTATCACGTGAGAAACGGACCCAGAAGCAGACTAACAGATGGTCAGCAAACTGGGAGTCGACATACTCCTTCCCTGGTCGATCGCGCCGCATGATGCGTGAACAGAGACGTCTCATCAACAGGCCAATGGAAAACATTGCGGCAGACTACATGGAGTCGGACCTTCCGGCGGGAATGATCTATCCGGAGCCAATCAAATGCCCGAAATGCCAGTTTTCCAATCGAGTTCGCATCAACCTGGTCAGGCATATGAAATTGCATCAGAACGATGGAGATATAGGTCTGGTGGATAATCCTTCATTTGATGTTGCTAGTATCTCAGGATCTACAGGCCATGCTGCGAACGATGAGCGTCCTACGACAACAAGTAGCATCGCCATTGAAAAGGTAAGCGATCTTCTGTTCAGTGTATTATTTATGTAGAAGCCTTTAGGAAAACTAGTTGGAGGCGCTTCAGATGTTAAAAAGGAACAGTGTTCCTTCATTTATTCTTTCACTTTACGTAGAGAAAGACTACAATTGTGACATATTGCAGGAATTGTGTTGATTAAACAAAAGTTCTGATTTGATAAACTGGCATCAAATTGTGTCACCCTTCAGTAGTGTTAAAGCCCACTCTTCTATCTCTAAGTTACGTGCTGTAAGATCAATGAAAACGCGAGGGTTGGTCTTACTGGATTGCCTGTCAGTGTGTTTTTAGATGTGCCCTACCCCCAACTTGTTGTCCAGTGTCCAACGTGGCAGGCCACAAGCTCTTCACTCGATTACACAGAGCAGTGGTTAAATTTAGCCGGATCTCGCAGAACCGGACCCTCGGATTCGAGATCCACTACCTCAACCATGAGATCCGCCACTCAGCAGATGAGATGCCACCTAACTATATATTTTCTTTCAAAACTCAACCGTATGCACCTTGTTTCACACATTTTATGCTTATTCGAAAAGCAAATAGAGATTATATATGTTATAGATTCGCCACTTAATCTGACTTAGGCTTAAATTTTAAATTCTTTAATATGTGGAGATCCGGCACCCTTAGATAAGAAATTTAACCACTGAAACAGAGGTACTCTTTTGTATTCAGGATTGTATAAAAATCGAAGCTGACGACGGAAATTTCAATACCTCGAGCGGTCGCAACTCACCCTTTACTCTGAATGATTCTGTGCGGTGTCCATCAGCAAGGAGCGAACGAAGTACCTCTGACATCTTTGGAAGTGATGTTGACCTCAGTGAAGGTCAGACGCACTCTGCCAGCGGCCTGGATGGGGGAGAGCTTGGTGGCAGTGCGACGAAGAAGCTGTTCAAGTGCTGCTACTGTAGCATCGTCTCCAAATGGAATCGTCGTGACATCAGCCTCCACATCCTGCATGTCCACATGCAGAAGCGCGTCTACTCGTGCCAGTACTGTAGCTACGGGAGCAGCAAGAGCAGCGCCATAGTCATGAATCACTGCAGCAAGATCCACCCTCAGAAGCAGATCTTCGTACGAGACGAGCTCGCCCTCTTCAACGCCATCATGCCCGTTCAGGAAGACTCCAGCGTGGTGTCCGTTGGTTTCCTTAAGCCTGACGGAGTTCCCATCCTTGATCTAGTTGAACTGAGACGGCATCTTGGGCTGAGCAGTTCAGGGCCTCAGGAAGTGAACGAGTCCGTTGGAGCAGAGAAGCGAACATCATCACGTGCGTCGAGCAGCTCTAGTTCCCACGCCCAGAAGAGACCACGTTTGGAAGACGACCGTGATCAGCCACTAGACCTTTCCATAAAGATTCGAGGAATCAGTGACCCCAGCAATGATAAAGAGCCAGAAGGCAATGGCTTTGCCGACTCAGGAGCCAACAGTGGAGTCGAGTTTGCTGAGTGGAAATGCAAGCTGTGCAAGTTCCGCAATCGAAGTGCAAACCATGTGAAACGTCACATTCTTTGTCACCACATGAGACTCAAACCGTTCAGCTGCCCCTATTGTCACCTCTACCAGTGGAAGGCTCAAGCCGTGGCATCACACATCGAAAAGTTTCATCCGGGTCAACCTAAGGCTCCTGTTTCCACTGCCAACGAAAAGGTCTCTTATCTATCGCGAAATATGACCCGTGTGTTCGTCAGACCCGGAGTTGGTCCAGAGGAGCAGTGTAGCCCTAGAGGATCCGGTCCTTCATCTGCATCCGGGACAGATCAGTCGCGATTCACAGGCGTCTGTTCGACGTCTTTCTACCGTTGCAAGCAATGTGGATTCCAGGAAGTGCGTCACGACAAAACCAAGTATCACGTCATCAAGCAGCATCTTAAGCTTGGCCTTTTCAGCTGTCCCTACTGCCGGAAGTATATGTGGGGCCGGAACTACGTCGCCAGACACATTCGCAGCACGCATCCGGGTCAGGAGATTAGAATCCAGCGGACATTTGACGAGTACGCGAACTATCTAAGAGATAACATCAAAAAGATCGGTGGCAGTACCGTAGAGACAACGCGGAGTCGATTTCCACCAGTTCGTCGAGATTTGTTTAGAGAGAGCCAAATTCGAAGCCCTTCAGCAAACAACAGTTCAAATGACACAGCAGGAGCTTCCAGCGAAAAAGATCGGCGTCAATGTCCTTCGGGGAATTCTGGCAGCACGACGTCATCCTTCAAGAAGCCGCAGAAGTACTACAAGTGTTTCTACTGCAGCTTTCAGCATTCCCTGGCGGCCAGGGTTCAGAGTCACTGCCTCGCGCGGCATCCGACCCGACCAGTCAAGTATCGCGAAACTCCTCCAGTCGTGGAAGAGTGGCGCACTCCGGCCAAGCAGATCAAGGTGGAGTTGACAGATGAGGAGAATGAGGAGACGCTGACGAATCCATTTACAGCTGAAAAAGATCTTCCACAGCAAGATCAAGAGTCGCCAAGCCCTGTTGCAAGGCCTGCTTTGCCAATCGAGATGTACATGTGTCATTACTGCCATCACCTACTGTGGAACATGGAGGAAATGATGGCGCATCTCTGTGAGTCGCATCCGGATGATCCGCCGGAGTTTGAGCTGATGCAGGAACCGGTCGCATCATCTCCAATGATGAATGACGATTCATCTTCCTCCGTACTCATCAGGGTACAGAAGGATACAACGAGGAATGCACCAGGCAAAGTTTCAGATAACCTGGTAGAAAAGGCAAACGAGCCATCCCAGATCGTCAATGAAGTTAATGAGTTCGACAATGACGAAGAGCTCGTTGACGATATTGGTAAGTTCAAAATCAAGGTATATAAACACCATCTGTTTTACTTTATTCTGAGGATTGTGACTTTGTAAGCAGAACAGGCACTACCAAACACTACATGTAGATATCATATCATGGAAATATGAATGCGATAATGTTCAATAACTGAAACGTGATGGCTTAAGGGGTCTTGGAAAAGTGACAGTCAAATTCCTAAAACAAGTTAAATTAAAACAAACGTTGCATGATGAAAAAATGTTCTATGCCTGTATATTTTTGACGAATTTTTTTAAATTTCTACTGGTTATATAGTCGTCGTTTTCAAAAGGCGGCTTCTTCCGTTTACCATGAGAACTGGTTTTAATTTTGCAGCACGTGTACCTAAAGTTTCAACTCGAAATTTCCGTGAAGACGACTTCGTCTTCAAATGCCGTTTGTGCAGCTATCACACAGACAAGGTGACTGTTATGCGCCACCACGTCATGTCACACCTGTTGTACCACCCGTATCGGTGCCCCTATTGTGAACACGCGCACTCCGTGAAAAGCTCACCGATTACGAAGCACATCAAACTGAAGCATCCTGGGATGGACCCTCAATTTAACTGCGCTCGTGACGAGGAAATGGAGCGACAGGTGAGAAGTACCTACTACCGGACCGTACGCGACGGAACGGAGTCCACAGTACCAGTCAAGAGTTTCAGGAAGTTGTTGACGGTTCCACTTACTCCGAAGATGCGGAAGCCGTCTCGGCGGGCCTTCTACAAGTGCAAGTTCTGTGGCCTGGTGACGCACATCCGGACGGACATGAAGCATCATTTGATGCGCGAGATACACTACAAGCCCTTCGTCTGTGGCTACTGCAACTACACGGAACCGAGTCGGTCAGGAATGGGAAAGCACTTTCGCTCAAAACACTGCGGAATGGTCATCGACATCCGCTGCACCCACGACGCACAGGAGGACGCACGTGTGGAGCGAATGCTCGAGGAATGCGTCACGAGACATGATCCTGACAGCGTCGTTGACAGTCCCCCATTACCACCGGACGCAACCCGCAAGAACGAACCGTTCAAACTTCTCACGAAGAAGCTGCCTTCAGAGGCGATGTCCCAGCACGGAGTGTCGGGTCTGAATCCGTTCGGATCCTCCAGCAGTGGATCTCGATTCGGCGGCGGCGTGTTCCCGGGATTCTTCGGGTCACACGCCAAAGTGCAGAAGTCGTTCCTGTCGTCTCGGGCTCCGAAGATACATCGCTGCCTCCAGTGCTCATACAGCAGCACCAGTCTTCGCCCGTTGCAGGCTCACATGGTCAAGCATCGCCCGTGTCGGCTACAGTGCGGCTACTGCACCCACCGAAGCCACTATCCGAGCTGGATTCGAAAGCACATACGATCCAGTCATCCGGGGCTGGCCTTCAAGTACTGCAAGGTTGCATCCGGGCCTAAGGTTCAGGCTGCCGAAGTGAAACAGGAAATTGGATTTAACAATCCACTTGCTCTGTCTGCGGCTAGAATTTCCTCTCCATCTCCTCCTCCTCCCCTTCCTATGCCTCTTTTAACTCCGTCACCACCTCCTGTTGTTTCAAAGCCAGTGGCAGCATTCTCGTCGATTGGGAAGAAGCAGCTGAAGCAGCAACAAGGTACACCCGAAATTGCCCTTTTGGCAACTCGATTCAAGAATTTAACTCTATGCAAGTCAATTAACTTGATGCAAGAAGGTTTCCTGTTAACATTCATTGCGTATATTAACAGGAGAAGCTGTTACGGTATTCTTTTCTATTTACGGATTTATAAATCGCCTCTCACAGTACAACCTAATCAGAGGCGCTCCCAGTGCGAAGAACACCTAGAGAAAGAAAAGTCTTAAGTGAACAAGCAGAAACAGTTGTGCTATGCAGTCAACCTATATTTACATTGGGCAGTACTTAAAGGTTATTGTGTAAACAAAAATGTGTGTACATGGAGGGATGGACCAATTTTTCTGGATATCTATGTACATACCAAATGGATGTCCCTTAGAGACTGTTCGGTAGTAGCCTCCTCATGTGCTGCGGATCACCTGTTGCTCGAAACTGTCGATGCAGCTTGGTCCAGATACTCTGGACATGATGCCATCTGTCAATTCAGTCGGGTTGGTTCCACGTGTGTGCGTGGAACCACTATTGACGACTCTTTCATCTTTCTATGCCTTGTCGGACGATTACCAGTTCTAAACGACAGTTAACAGTTTCAATTAACAGTGTAGCCACTGAAAGATGAAAGGCAGAAAGAAAGGACTCTGAAGTTATCAAATTTATATCTTAGATAGATGATTAGATAATAGTAAGTAAGTAAGTAATTTATTGAACCACCCGCAAGCACACTGCGGCAACATCCGGTATGAACACTTAAAGAATGTACATTGACAAAATAGTAGTAGTAGTAGTAGTAGTAGTAGTACTAATAATAATAATAATAAATTACAAAATCGACATCCTCTATAACTTGTTAACTTGCAACTCATTGAGCGAGCACAGCTTCCGGGCAATGCTCAGACAATGATTGAAATGAAGGAATGCCTTGATATTCTGTGCAGAAAACAAGAGAATCTGTAAGTTCAACTCGAGTGACCTCAACTGAAACAGAGGACATGCTGGGGTTTGTGCATGGCATCTCTGACACTGGATTTGCCCATGCAACCAGTAAGCAAAATCTTTCCTTCTCAAAGGTTGGTCCCTCGCTGTGGTACACGATCCCATTGGCATTGCGCTTGTCTCCAAGGATGGATCCAAGGTTTAATGACAGCTTATGACAGCAGAGGCAGTTGCCGTCGACAGAAATTTGCTTGGCATATAACACACTTACAGCTTTGCTCTCACCAAGGGCCCATTCAGACTCTTTTTATACCCTCCTTAAAACTGTTCTTTTTAGCCGTGCCGGGGTCGGGAGCGCTCCTGAGTAGTAGTCTCGAAGGGGCGCTATATGAATCTGTGTAATGAATGAGTTAATAAATTCGATAAATGAGTGAATGAATGAATGAATTTATTTTTCAGCTCCTGCACTTTTGGACGGAGTGGAGCTGGATATCGCGCTGGTTCCCGGCAGAGATGGTTACTATCGATGCCCTCAGTGCGACTATCAGACTGCAAATCGATCTCACTACAAGATGCATTCAGTCATCCATAAACCCCGAAAGTGGAAATGCTTCTATTGCAATCACAAGTTTCCTCTGATGCAAGTATCTCCGTCGTTTTCATTTCTGAACAAACATTTTCAAATGCTATTTCAAGCTATTCATTTTGGTGTGGCTTGGTACCGGTAATTGGGCTATCACTTATGCCTAGGTTTACTGCCTACTTCTTGCTATGTGTGTCTAATTAAATACTGAGTCTGTTCGCATGTCTGTTTGTACATTACTACACCCTGAGCTGTTGGAACGGTAGACCAATACAACGTTATAATACGAATGTTCCTTATGGTTCTGTGTTTTACTTTTATAGTGGTTTTTCTGTCTAAGTTATGTATAAGGCATGTTGCTACAGCGCAATTGTTCGTTCATGTTCTTATTTACGTAAGGGTTAGCAGAATTGTCATTATATTTGCTGAATGCAGTAGTTCGTTTTGAATGCAAGTGGTGCCATGTAGACTATTATTTCATTTGTTCAGCTTCCGCCTGCGTCGCCACTGTAGTCTCAAACACCCGCGACTTCCGGTCAAATGGGTGGATGTGGCGACAGAACAGGTCTGTGACGACTCCACCCGTTTACAAGCGTTTCGACATCACCAGTCGAACTCTGCGAGCAGCACCGCCAGGAAGTCCTTCCAGCAGGTACCTCGCCTGAAGGTTGCCTTATTCCGCTCACGCAAGTCAAGCTCACCGAAATTGTCATCGGTCATCGACAACGACGAACTGACCATCGACCTTGACCTTGAATCGTCCAGATCTCAAATTGACTCGGTAGACCTTGACTCATCGTCGTCTTCATCCGGATCCATACTCTGGTTCTGTTGCCCAAACTGTCCAAAGAAGTATGCTCTTCTTCCGTCGTTCGTCGATCATCTTCGAAGCGCACATAGTGCAGCAGCCAGTTTCCCCGCCATCGAAATTCTGCCGCCTATGGGCGAGGGAGAACTGACCCTTCAGCGTTGCGGCTTCTGCTCCTATGAGTCGTTCTTCAAAGAAGACTTCGACGCGCATGTCCAGGGACATACCAGTCTGCGACCGCGCATGTGCGCTAACTGCCAATTCGCATCGTTTGTACAGGTTGATATGGAACAGCATTTTATGGAATCTCACCCGAACTTGCCTGTTGAATTCCACGACCTCGATCAACCGTACACGATGAACTCGAGTGATCAGAGCATTCCAGATGAACGACTTCTCTACAACTTCGACCCCGTTGTTAAACTTGTCGACGTTTGCAAGATTCTACAGGACAAATGGGAAGCCGTCTGATTTTACTGCTCAAGAACCTGAACCTGCAGGGCGTTGTGGCTTCTTCCACTATATATATATATATATATATATATTGGTCGGTGCACCTCAGATCAAAGATTTTTTTGCTGATTGATGTTTAAGAATCAGATGCATAATAATTAGAAGAACGATTACTAGTGACGGCTTATTAATCATCTGGTGTAACACAGTTCATTTCCATAATTCTACATAAGTTAGACTGAACGAGCATCGTCCTCGACTGGAGCCATAATTGCGAACTACGTATTTAGTTTAAATTTGAACGTTGTTTCCTTTTGTAAATGTTCTCTGAACTGTTTCTGTCAGAAAACTACGTTTTCTTCCGGAAGAATGGTTCGTTGCTCTGACAAGTTCGTATTGTTGGATGGGCTTTAGGCGATAGTGATCGAATATCGAGTCGGGTCAAAACAGTAACATGTATTACAGCAGATGCCGCGATCTCGGGGAGGGGGTCGAGGGGACAAGTCCCCCGCCTTTTACAGAGAGGGGACACGTCATACGTGTGTCCCCTCCCCGATATTTCCTACTTCTCTCTGAGTCATTGGGTGTCCCCCATCTGTCAAACGAGATTGCCACCTCTGTATTACAGGGTCTGAGGCTCCAGCCATAAGGAGTGTACAATCCTGTACTCTACGGGAAGCAGTAAGCACGTCTCGCATATAGCGCGTGTAGGTATGGGTCACAAACATCTCAAGCATGGAAGCGAATTTGACGAAGGGAGGGAAAGTAGAAGCGAGTAACCAGCCCAATTTAAGGTGAGCAGTATCGATGCGTCTCGTTCATCGGAGGTTTTGGCCTCTTGTTCGCTAAACAGCCTCCTGGGATCACCCTAGGCCACAAAGATTATTCGAACTGTCAGTATAAGCATCGTTGATCAGTTTTATTTCAGTTAATTAACGACACCGTGTGATAACATAGATCAGCACGAGTCATAGCAGGATGGTCATCATGCAGGCGACGCAGCCAAGGGCACGATACTAACTGCTAAGTTGTGGCAGTTTCAGACCGAGGAACTACAGCAAGGTGATGACGGTCCAAAGAGCGGATAGGATCCATGCGTGGGTAACTGAGATATAACGCATGATAAGGTTAGAGAGCTTAACCCAAAAGCCCTTTGAAACTGTAAGTATACACGAAAGAAGCACTTTTAAATGAATCAGAGCAGTTTTGGAGGCGAATGGAGATACTCATTCATAACAGTCGAAATATGGGAGAAACGGGGCATGAGGCAATCTAGCCCAGAGCTGCCCACGGGTCGGGTCGACCTGTGAGTCGGGCGGGGTCGGGGCATGAATATCTATATATTAGGCGGGTCGGGTCGGGTCAAGACCCTGGCGGGTCGAATTGGGTCAGGTCTCAAACCCCGATCCTTTTCGACCCACAATTTTTTTGCAGAGCTTAATTTTCCAATTTGTGCTGCACACAATGTTAATCAAATCAATTGAATATGGTGAAGGAATTAGCAACAAGACGTAGGGCAACACAGGATTTGTTTCTCTTTAAACTGAACTCGGCTCAAGCTGTCGTATGGTATAATCTCTCATGAATTTATGAAAAAAGTAAAAGGTTATCGGATTTGTTTCAAGCGTGTGAGTTAGCTGAGGAGGCAACGCTGGGACTTGCGGATCGGGTTCTTACGTACCTAGTTTAATTCTTTTGCAAAGATTTATGGAGAAAACAAGTTTAGGCCAAAATAAATGGAATAAACGAAAGGTATTTTTCCTGATACGTCCTCACAAATCAATATTAGATCTATCATCATACAATTATGGCGGTCTGACGGTGCTTCATTTTACGACATTGGAATCTGACGATAAATAATAATTATTAGTAAAATTAGCACTAAAGGCGGGTCGGATCAGGCCTATATATGTACGTCATGGGTCGGGTCAGATAATGGCGTCAGAGGTGTAGTCTGATCGGGTCCGTTTTTAATGGGTCGAGTTGGGTCGGGTTATGAAAGTTGAATCCACGTACCACTCTAATCTAACCTGTAGTTTGTCCGTTAATCTATAGAGGAATAAGACTTTAAAGATTAAAAAGTGATTTCTTAGATGCGACTACATGCGCATGTACAATTGGAAGAATATAGAACGAAACTCACACTTCCAACACGAACACCTCACAAAACAGTCTGGAAAGGACGTCGGCTTTAGGCCTACTATTCATTAACTAGAGCACGCGTCATACACACCTACTGAGAGATGGCTATAGAGGTATATAGGCAATGAACACGAAAACCGGACCAAAAAGGATGGTCCCTGCACCAAAAAAGGTTGCCTAATCAATATCTGGTGTGAATTAGTTTCTACAGAAGGCGTTTTATTTCATACCATCGGAACATTCTTTCTGAACGACTTAACCCAGTGCGTCTTTAACTTATTTAAGCTTATTATTGTTCAATAGACGCACGTGTGAGGTAATGGGATGGTAGATCACTGCTACCTCCACACCCACACACACCTATTTATGTATGTATATTACTATATATTTATATTATACTTGCCGGGGTACTCGGCGTCCGCCCGGGTGAAGAAAATTATGGGGCACCTTGATTGAAGACAAAGTTGTGGGGAGGTATCCTGTTCTTGCAGCATATGCAGCCTGTCGTTCCTGACTGGCCTGAGGGACTCTGCAGCCCTGCAGGAGGCTGCCTGTCGGACAGAATTCACCTTTTCTCAATCTAATCTTTCCTCCTCATTTCTAATTCCTCTTCTCTTTCTCCGTCTTCTCTAATTTCTATTCACTCTTTGTTCTCACTCACCTTTTCCCAACTTTCTCTCATTCCTCAACTTCTCACCCTATCCTAACCGCTTCCTCCTCCCACCCCATCCTCCTTCTCACACTCTTCACCCTTTTTTCATCGTCACCCTTGTCCTTTCCCCTACTCCATAGACCTTCCCTACGACTTCTTCCTCCTCCTCCTCTTCCTCCTCAACAATCCACCAACCCCTCTACTGGGTGTCCGAGGTGTTCCCTGAGGGATCGAGTGAATAGCCGTAAAAGTGTAAACGGAGCGGCAGACACACACAGAGAATCTAGATATACAAAGTCATGTAAATAAATAGTATTTGTAGTACAGACCGATTGTGCAAACTTGACTTCACTGTAGCTCGCTCAGATGGACCATTTCTTCGAAAGTCTTGGTAATGTAATGTAATGTAAATCCATGAAAATTTCTCAGCGCCCACAAAAAGCCACGTCAGGGAGACCAGCTTAACACCGGCGCTATACCAAATCAAGTCCACAATAGCCAATCTTCTCGTTTCTTTCCGGTGCCAGGTCGAATCCTGGGAGTCACGGTCTGATCAGGTAGCCGCCCGCCTCTTCCTAGTTCTGCTGTTGCGTGCCCAGAGGGTTCTGTTCGACCACGAAACAGTTCTAAAACGTTGCAAATTATAGACCTACATCCATAGTGTCCAAAGTTAATGTCAATCGTTCCACCATCTACTACTAGTTGCGCTCAGTTAAATCACCAACGCATGCATGGCATGGATCTTTCATTCGTCTTAAACGTAGTTCCGCAATGTTCGTAAAAGCAATCTCGACATTTTTACAGCGCTCACAAAAGCGAAGTCACGGGAACCAGATTATTCACAGGTCCTTTACCAAAGTAAAAATCGATACTAATAAGCAGACACAGAGTCAGGCAGGCAGACGGCTAAATCGTTGTTTAGAGTTGAAACAGCATGTAAGGAATTATAGCGTAGCAGTATCGTGGTGGCAGAGGAACTAGTTGAACGAAGTGACTGGACCAAAGGCGTCAATCCCCTTCAGAGAGAAGGAGGCCAACCCCCACGGTAACAAGTATCAGGAGGGCAAGATAATACCTTCCCATATAAGACTAAAAAAATACCCCTACCTGAAATTGGAGGCATTTGCCTCCGGACCCCCTATCTGGACGTCTCTAGTTGGGACAGTAAACAACTAATGAAGGTTGGAGAGCTTGGAGGAGTGTAGTGTGTTGTAGGTGAGTGATATATGACTTTTTATTCAATTCATTCAGATAGCTCGAGCCAGTGGTGATGTGGTGGTAGGCCTATTTGGGGTTTTGGCATGAAATGTATACGTAGCAATTGTGATACAGCTTTGAAGTCAAGTTTAAGGCGGTTTCTGCGATGGCTGAGGATACGCATGCAGTAAAAGCGGGAATGATGCTCGATACAGTGTTTCGGCAATGCTGGCAGGACCGCTGACAGAAATTCCGGACCATTATGTAGAGCAGTCACATAAATCTGGCCCCTAAGTAGGGCAGTCTCGGGTCTCTAAACTATGAGCTTTATGAGAAAGTCAGAAAAACTATAGCCTACTGCGGACCCTGCCTTTGCATATATTATACCTCTGCCCTCTCGGCGGGCCTGAATACTGGCCAAAGATTCTCGATTTTTGTCGGATTCTGTCAATCTCAGATGGCTATGGATGCAGGTCAACCAGATGCAGCAGCGCACTCGGCCTACATCAATGGCTATACCTAGTCTTAAGCCTACACCGTCACAGATCAACACTTGAACGGCAAGGAACACAAACCATGACTGGGCTACCATCATTGTTCCAACTGAAATATGACTGATGAGAAGGCTAAGCGTCGACTGCCTACAGTTTTTTGAACGTATCATCAGCAATTAAGCAAGGGGTCGTCAATTGCTGTCTAAATGTTGTATCGCTCTGGGTCCTGGGCTCTCACCCAGGACTTCTTCAGTGAACTTTCATCCATGCCGGAAATCTAGTCAAGCAAACATTATTAGTCTAGGTATGTTCAACTGGGTAGCTTAAGTCGTTATTATAACCGTTACAACCGAACAAAGGTGGTGCCCTGCGACTGGCTTTCAAGTGGCGCTTTAGAAGTTTGGAGATTACGATTCGCACCGGTTTATCAAGAAGTGTGGGCATGATGTTCATGACTGCTTCATATCATTTTCAAATCATATTTGAACATAATGCTGATTAGCTAATTACCCATACTGCACATTCATCGTATCGAACCTGGTTATTTATATAACGTTCATTACAGTACTAGCTATTCACAAGTGCTCTCAGCGTGGCAGCCCCGAGGAAACGATAGTCTTCAGGCAACGAAGGGATGAGGGTGGGAGCCCGATTAATAGCTTGCCATGGATAATGGGGTGCAGGTCATTCCACATCGAAGGGCCCACGGTGGCAAAGGCACGGTGTTGAGTTATAGCAGTCCTTGTCCGTGGAATAAAAAGATCAAATCGATCTGCAGACCGGAGAGGGTGGGTGGAAACAGCAGACAGTGGTTTTCGCATTAAGTCGCAGAGACAATTATTGAAGAGCTTTACCCTGTTGAGTTCTAAGGACAAAGAGGAGCACCTTGCATTGGATGCGAGAGGGAATTGGAAGCCAGTGTAGGACGTCGGTCATGTAGGTAGAAATGTGGGAGTAGCGAGGGAGACGAGCTGGCTGCCGAGTTCATAACATACCTTGGGAAGCCCAGCAAATAAGCAAATAGTATAGCAGTAGTCAATGCGACAACAGATGAAGGCATAGGCTATTGTTGTCAATACAGGAGAGGATACAGATCTTCTGATGGCTCTCAGACGCCTCAGATGATAGTAGCATGAGCGTGTCAATTGCATGAGGTGCTCTGAGAAGGACAGGGTGCTATCATGGATGACACTTAAGTCATGGACACTGGTTGCAAATGTGACATCAGGATAATTGACGTGAGAAGCGGAAGGTTGTGTTTATGGAGCTACTGTTTTGTTCCAAACCACTGAAACCAGATCAGTTGGGTCTTAGAAGAGTTAAGGTTCATGGTCAGGTCTCTTTTGCTGTCGACCTAGTTAATTCCATTCGCTGATGCTTAGTTTCTAGCAGAATTGACTACTGTAAGTCACTCTTCATCTACATTGTTAGGCAGAATCTGCAAAAACTGCAAATGATTCAAAAAATTCAACTATTACAACCTAAAGACGATAAAACTGGATTCCTAGTGGTATGTTATACTAGACCCGTATGTATGATGCCTGATATATACTGGTATAGTTTTATACCTGTAATGGGAGTCAACCTTATGACATTTTTGTCTTGTCTTAACCATCCTCGATCCGAGAGTTGGTCGCTTCATGGACAAGTCTACTCCATCTCTTCCTGTCTCTCGTCTTCTTTAGTAAGTTGTCAAGTGGTCTACCGGTCCATAACCACATTGTCTATCCATCGTGTCTTTGGTCTTCCTCGTTTTCCTGCTCCCGGTGTATTGCCTTGCATGATTTCTTTTTCTAGACAGTTTCCCTCCTTTCTCATCACATGTCCAAAGTATGTTAATTTCCTCCTTTTTACCAGATTAAGTAGCTCTCGTTCAATGTATGCTTTCTCTAATACCCACTCGTTTTTTTGAGTCCATGATACCCTTAGAATCTGTCTTATGCATTTCATCTCAAAAGCTTCAATTCTTTCTTCATCTCTTTTCTTGATGGTCCAACTTTCGCAGCCATATGTAACCACCAGCCATACCAATGCTTTCATTAGTCTCACTTTGGTGGTTAACTTTATGCTGCGACTCCTCTATATTTTCTTCATCCCTATCTGAACACTTTGTCCTTTTGCCATCCTTCCTCTTATCTCTCTGCTACACTCTGCATCTTCTGTAATCAATGATCCCAAGTATTGAAACGTATCCACCTGCTCCAGTCTGTTCTCTTTCAAAACGATGTTGCATGTTTTACCATTTAATGCCATGGTCTTGGTTTTATCCATGTTAATCATTAAACCTTTCTCACTTCCGATCTTATCCAGACGATTGATTATTTCTTGTAGTTCTTTTTCAGATTCTGCTAACAGTACAATATCATCCGCATATCTCAAGTTCGTTAATTTTCTTCCTCCTAATTGTACCCCTCCTTCCCAGCCATCCAGTACCTCTCTCCTCACCATTTCTGCCATGATGTTAAATAAATACGGTGACATTACACACCTCTGTCTAACCCCTTTTCTTACTCTGAATTCATTTGACATCCCTCCCGCTACTCTCACTTTTGCTTTTTGTTTGCCATATAACTTTGTCAACAAGTTGATGATGTGTATAGGATATCCCATTTCAATCATTGAGACCCATAATTGCTCGTGTGATATGTTGTCAAAAGCCTTTGTGAAGTCGACAAAGCCCATGTATAATGGTTGTTGATGTTCATTCATTTTCTGCATTAATATTCTTAGGTTCGTGATCTGATCGCGTGTTCCTCTTCCTCACCTGAATCCTGCTTGTTCGTCTGTTATTTCGGACTCCGTTTTTGTTCTTATCCTTTCTATTATGATTTTGAGCATAATTTTGCTAGCATGTACGACCAATGCTATGGTCCTGTAGTTTTTACATTGTATTAGATCCCATTTCTTTGGTATCAGGATGAAGATTGAGCTCATCCAATTCTCTGGCCACTCTCCTGTTTCCCATATCTCAGTGCATATGCGATGTATTTTATCTAATGTCGTTTCCCCGGTATGTTTGAACATTTCTGCCGGGACTTCATCTGGTCCTGTGCTTTTTCCATTCGCCACCTCCTTAATTGCCTTATATACCTCTGATCTTAGTGGCGCCGGTTCCCTGATATATGTCCTTCTTGTCTCTCTTGTCTTTTCTTTGTCTTCATCTTCTTTATCCATGTATAATTCGTCACAATATTCTCTCCATTGTTCTGCAATCTTTTCTTTATCTGTAATTTTTTCTCCTTCTTTCGATTTAATGCAAACGAATTTTGGTTTGAATTTTCCTGTGAGTGTCTTAACTGTTTGGTATACCTCTTTCATGTTCCCCTTCTTATTTGACTCCTCAAGCTTCTCACAAATTCCTTCCAGTGCCGGCCTTAGACAATTTTGTGCTATAGGCAAGGATAGAAATGCCGCCCTTACTGGGTTCAGTTTTCTAAGAAAAATCTTTAATTTCTATTTATTTTGAAGTATAAATCCAAAATATGAAAATGTGAAATTTGTATAATTTTATTACAAGTCTTCAACACAAACTTTTAAATTTTGACAACTTTATAAAAGTTAAGAGTTTTCAATAGGCCTATAGGTAGTTGATTTTAAGAAGCCATTTTTGCTTTAAAAAGTAATGAAAAACAAAAATGTTTGAAATGGTATGTTTATAAAACACTAAAAGTATTTATTAGTTGATTTCATGAAAAATATGCTTTTCTAGCTTTTGCAGAAGCAAACTCCTGAATTATTTCGGTCATATCCAACTCTTCTGCAATCGTGCTCTCTATAGTTATGGTAGCTAAATCAACCAAACGATCCTGAGACATGGTAGAACGAAGATATGTTTTTATGAGTATGAGCTTCGAAAAGCTTCTCTCTGCACTCGCAACTGTTATCGGGAGTGAAAGCAAAATTCGCAATGCCACTTACACGTTTGGAAAAAGAGCAACCAAGCCCATTCCACATAGATAGTCTAATATAACTCTGGGGCTTGATTTTTCAGTAATTCTTCTTGATAAAGCAAATAACTCATTGCACAGTTCTGTTGCATTAATGTCTGCTGAATCCTCGTTTTCAGATGTTAAAGCTACTTGAATGTCCATGCAATCTTTGAAAACTTCTTTTTTATCACATTTCTCCAGTTTTTTAATGTCATACAAAAATCCAAATAAGTCACTGTGAGATGTTAACTGCATAAATCGATCATTACCTGATTGAATTGCGGTATCCAATATCTGGTTAAAAAAATTTACTCTAAAATTCTTTTCTGGCTCAAGAATTGGATCGTCTGGAACTTCATAGTCAAATTGTCTATTTCTTCGTCGAGATCTTATCTGTATTTCCTTAGGGAAAGTGCACTCAATACCAACTTCTTCTGCAAATGATTTAGCTGTTGTAATTGCTTTAGCAAAACCTTCATCTGTTCTGTAATTCTGGAGCATAGTTTTAGTTGCATTCAATTGTTGAATTGATTTTTTAAAATCAAGATCTTTTTCTTGAAATGTTTTGCTAGATATATTGATCTCAAATAAAATATCATACCAAATCACTAATGAACAAACAAATTTGAAATCGAGCATTTTTTGTGCAATTCCCTTAGCTTCTGCACGTGACTGGGTTCCATGTTGTCCAGTAAGTGAAACGTCATCAGCAATTGAAACGAGTGCATCGTAAATTTCAACTGTTTGGTATCGAATTACCTTCACAGCATTAACTCGACTTTCCCAACGTGTTGCACATAACTTTTTAACAGTTAAACCTGCAGCTTCTTTGTTTTTGACATGTTCTAACAATGCATTCCAGCGATGTGTTGATGCAGAAAAAAAAGTGTATATATTTTGAATTAAATCAAAAAACGTTACTGCTTCCAAACAACAGTTTACGGCATCATTAACTACCAAATTCAATGAATGTGCATTGCACGGGACAAAAAAGGCTCTTCGATTTAGCTCTCTAATTCTTGCTTGGACACCATTATGTATTCCCCGCATGTTCGTTCCATTATCGTAGCCTTGTCCCCTCATATCATCTAGACAAATTCCTGATAGTTCTTTAAGTAAAATTTCCACCATACTTGCACCTGTAGATTTTTTTAAGTTCTACGAATCCAATAAAATGTTCATTGATAGAAACTTCTGAAGGTTTGTCAGTAGTTGCTTCATTTGCTGCAACAAATTTAACAATCATTGTCATCTGTTCTTTATGACTGACGTCTGGTGTGCAATCGAGAATTATAGAGTAATATTTTGCATTTGTTAAATCATTTATCACTTTCTGTTTTACCTTTTTACTCAAAAGTTGAATAATCTCATTCTGAATATTTTTTCCTAAATAATGGTCATGAATTTCATCTGATTTTATACGTCTTATATGTTCTTTCATTATCGGATCAAATTCAGCAATAACTTCAACAAATTTCAATAAGTTACCATTATGAGGCGTATATAACCGATCAGACTGCCCTCTCAAGGGTAAATTTTGAACTCCATGTACTCTGACCAAAGATATTATTCTTTCTAATACATCTTTCCAATGTTTTGCTTCACGATTTATAAGGCGCTGATTCAGGTCATCAATAGTTTTATTATTTGCAATCCTCATTTTTTGTTCTTTCCAATCATGATAACTACTTAAATGATCTGGTGATTTTTCATGCTGCTGCAATATACTTGACATATTTTTCCAGTCACAACTGCCATGTGTTGCTAAGGCAGATTTACTCCTGTTATGTACTTTGCAGCAAAAACAATATACCTTATCCACTCACGTGGAATACATCAACCATGGCCTTTTTAAAGTTTCTTCGTTAGCCAGTTTGCGTGTATAGTGGTAATTAGAAAATTGTCTTCCACTTTCATCTTTTGGATAACCAGACTCTAATTTGATCTGCTTTGGATCATGCTGAATAAGAAAACAACGAATATTATCATTTATATCTGGCCATTTACCAGGATCCTCCATTATATCTGAATCTAATTTTGTTAAATTCAAACTTGCATTCCCATGTTCATAAGTAGGATCTTCAATTTCTTGCACTGCCTGAGCTTCTGCCATTTCAATGACATCAATGTCGTCAATCTCGTCTTTTGTTGAAAATATCTGAGGAATGAATTGAGACTGTGAAACCTCTGCTGAAGAACACGGCATGTTGCAATCAACATCACTTACATTTGATTCCGATGGTGATATGTTCTTCCTAATGGTTACTTCGTTAGAAACCGAGTTATTTGACAGTTCTGACTCTTCATCACTACTACGCAATTCATTCTGTTTTGGTAAATATTTAAAAATAGATCCTTTCTGTGATTCTATGAACGATTTTTTTGCATTCCTATTCTTCATATACTGTGCTCCAGATAAACGGGCGCGCTTTCCTGTGTTAGCCTTGCCCATGATGGGTAAAAACTGTAAAATTAGAAAATACATGAATGAAACTGTAACTAATTTTCGACTTATGTTTATTATTTAATAAATATTAACTATATTATTTATTTTCTGATATTTTCCATGAAATCAAAATATTAAAAAATAAAGAAATAGTGATACCTACATAAGAAACCAGACTGTCAGACCCATACAGACATCTTTGAACGGAAGTGACCAAAATATTGGTGTAATAAGTTAAGTTAGAGTGTTAAACCACGTGTCACGTGACTTTAAAAAATTAAATTTGCCGCCGCCATTCTGAGCGATTTCGAGCATAACGGTACACTTATTTTATTCTACACTTCTTCAAATTCAATTTTTCCTAAACTGATGAAATTATAGGGCGCGAGTGGCATCATAAAAAGTGATATTAGTAGCACAAAGCACAACAAATAATTTTCATAACTTAAAAAATATTTTTAAATTTTAATTTTTCATAATTATATTTTTCATAATTTTGCCGCCCCTGGAATAATGCCGCTCTAGGCAGCCGCCTATGTCGCCTATGCCTAAAGCCGGCGCTGTATCTGATTTTGTTTGTCCTTTCTCAGCTGTTTTTGTACCTTCTTTTTCAGTTCTTTATATTTCTGTTTATCTTTGTTGTTGGCTTCTCTCCTTTCTTTGATCATAATTATCAGCATGTTATGCCCATAATTATTGCAATAATCATAAAACCCTCCCACTGAGTAACGAATCCATTTCAAAACCTGCCTTTTGATTCACAGAGTACTACATCTAGCAGACTAGCCCTACTCCATTGGAATAATTTCTGTATAATGAGCCTATACAATGTACATTTATTTATTTACAAGACGATGTGATCCACAGCCACAAGTACTTGATGAAAAGGTCCCATTGTAAAAATCGTTTATCATCCAAACTATTATATGTTTAAACCTGTATTTGACATGCTGTAGCATTCAAAAATGTGTTTTTCCATTTTTAGGAAAGCTGTTTTGATCAGGATAGAAAGGAGCATGGAGAGGAAAGAAGCAGGAAGGTAAAGAAACCCTACTGGACCAGTAGGCACTGGAGCCTGAAGTCCGTGTCCTAAGTATCTCATAATAAACCTTGAACTGGAAAATAGTTTACATCCTGAAATCATTGTTCAGCAGAATTGGCAAGGTCAGGCCTCAAACCGTAACATCAATCGGCCATTGTGTGGCACAGTGGCCGATTGGTTAGAGCGGTCAGCCCGTAACGTTCGGTGTGTGCTGAGCGCGCGGGTTCGAGCCTCGTCCGGGGAGTCACTGTGTAAGGACCTTGAGCAAGTCCTTCGTGCACCATCGTGCACCATTGCTCTGCAGTACAACTGCAACTGCTCTGACGAGGCGTGTGTATGCACTTCTGAGCAAAAGATGCTGAAAGAAGGGCGGTATCAAATTTCGGTAATAATAATAATAATCAACAACTAAAAAACGTCAATATCCACATCATGAGAAAACTTTAATTGCATTAAAAAGATCATGTACGTAAACAGATTCTCAAAACTTTTAAGAAGACCGAATGTAAGAATTCTTCTGGTTAGCCTCCTATCAAATACGGTCAACCTGAATTGAACGCTTTGCATGCAAACAAAATGAACCTGGTCAAAGGCAACAACAGCTCACAATTTCCACCAAACCTAAGACCGTTGAATATCACCATCAAAATATTGGTCACGTTGTTCAAATAGCGCACACCTCTATTCACAAGAGACAATTTAGACACATTTCTAAGGCATTGCAAAGAACAAAGAAATCCATTTAGCTTTACCACAGTTCAATAACACACACGTCTTAAAATTAACACCTAAAAAGGGTCATCTTTAACCAACTGTTCTTAATTAGACAACATACTAACACTTACTTATTATCTTCAACCTTACACCTGCACCCCACAAAGCTCAGTAAAGACACCAACATCTGCATAGCTGTTAATATTGCGACCCTTCAATATCGGGTCTTCACTAGCTGGCCACCGGATGACAAACACGGACCTGCTATGAGCCCAGCCATCAAGTGCCATCTGGATTCTAGCACACAGATTGAATGACAGCACAGCTGACTGACTAAAGTTGAAACTTGTCCAGTTGAATATAATCACTTCTTTAGCACCTTTTGTAAGCACTCCATAAAAGTCAATGGTTAGTCGGTTACAACATGTAAAATAGTAAAGTTAACGATAACCCATCAATTTCAGTCACATATCATAAGTTGTGAACCCATTCCCAGTAGCACATAAATTTTACACTGCAACATTATGCATTTCAACCATGACACCATGCCTTTACAATACAATACAACTGTGATTTGATATTGCCCTTCTTACAAATAGTTCAGAAGTGCACACACGCCTCAACAGCGCAATTGCAGAAGTATTGCAGAGCAATTGTGCGCAAAGGACTTGCTCAAGGTCCCTACACAATAATTCTATGGATCAAACCCACACTCTCCGTGTTACAGGCCGACCGCTTTAACCAATCAGCCACCGTGAAGGCTTCCTCTTTGCTCTTAAATAGGAGCTTCTGGTTTGCAAATGCAGGTATCTGCAACACGGGCTGTATATAGCCCTTAATTACAAATACATGACGACTGACATGCAAAAAGTACAAGAAATTACTGTATTTACCATACTCATTCGAAGTTTTGCCACAAAAATATCTTAGCAGCTCCATTTCAGAGCTAACAGAATCCTCGTTTTTGTTGTACAACAGTTAGGAGATGTCTAATCCGGCAGGCGCTCTTGACAAGTTCAGAAACGCTGAAGTGTCAGTCGCTATCGCTTTCGCTTTCACTCAGTCGAAGGTCTTGGCCTTAAAAAAATCATATTCAACATATATCTTAATAATAAAACAGACAAAAGAACGGCTCATGAACAAAACACTTTGGTGATACGAAAATCTTACAAAAACTTTCTTATGCAAATATCTAGGTCAATGTGACTATTTTCAGCACATAATTAATTTAATAATCCTATATGTTGACATTTTTAGTTTTGAATAGCACAATTCATTAAAACTTCGTCATAATAACAACCACAATTTGCATTCTAACCATTTGAAGGCTATTCAAATTTAATATGCAAATCAGGCGCATTAGTTATATAACCACAACCAATATGGAAACAATTTTAGGGGTGAAACAGCGCACCCATTAAGTTCTAAAGATTCAATCCCAGACAAATTTGGGCTGTAAGGCCAGTACATCATAAATCATATAGCATTATGGGAGCCCTTGAGGCACGGATCTTGTAAAACTGGCAGTGCTTACCCCTATTTCTGCTGTGTGTGACATTGGTGTCACCTTTGCCCTCCTATCAGCCTCCTGAGCCATGATTGCTCTTACCAAGTGCACCGGCAGTGTTGCTTGCACACTTATTGCTTCTGTCACTTTTACCCTAATCCATGTATTCGTCACAACTAGACTCTACTACTGGTGCTTGCTCTACGCTGGCCTCCAGGGTCGTTGACCGATGGTGCATTGATCAGATTCTGTACTCTGCTGCCTCCCTAAGTGGCTGCATACATAAATTATAATGAGGGAAAAATAAAGAGTGTAATGACAGGAATTATGTAGGGAATGGAAAGAATGGGAAAACTTGCAGAGAATGGCTGGATGACATAGAACACTGGTGTGGGACCAAAATATGCAACTTATTACAGTTAACCCAGGACAGAGGAGCATGGAAAACAATGATCAATTTGCAGTGGACACCTACGGGCTTTTCAGCCCATGGATCATGATGATACACAAATTTGGTCATATCTGTAGATACATATGTGACGTTCCTGCTGGCTCCCCTCTGAACATGAGATTGCAAATAAAAATAGCTGGTGCTGCTTACTAGGTCTCGCTCCTTCCATCTTTGTGAGCTCAGTAACCTGTCCTTGGTGATAGGGTCTCTCAGCCCTTCACTCATCCAAGCAGAGTCTTCTCCTTATCCCTTTGGCCCACACCTTCACTAGGCATAAATGCACTTTCTCAGTCGTTCGATAAAATAAACGTTTGATGTCAATGAATGATCGGGTTTTAGTTAAAACTACGAGTCAAATGTTTTGTAACATAAACAATTAATCTTATTTTAAGGCTACAATCAGCTAAAGCTTGGTTGAAATGGATCAGTTTAGTCATCTGACAAGTGCCAGAAATGGACACTTGACATAAATACTTAAAATACAACGCACATACCTCATGTGTTCAGTTAAATAGACCCAAGGGAAAATACGGCAATAGTTCATTAAATATCTGCAAATACTTACTCAGCACACTGATGTAACCAGGTTTTTTGTCTGTCACCTTATCTGTTAAAAAAACAATGATAATTTGGTAAGAATATGCTCACTGGGCAACCTTTTAGTAATGGGTTTATGTTTCTCATGTGAGACATGTTAAACTAATTGATCACATAAAAGAAACATGAAGCCAAGTTAGTAGTTATAAGTCGCTATATATACGCCTAGCCAAAAATGAAAGAAATGTGCACAAATAAAGGCAAACAATTCCCACAACAGAATCAACTCGATAAGAAAGCAGGCATCCATATTTAAACTGTCCACAGGTAGAGTTGTATGAAGACAATTAACTTGCACACCTGCACATAAGAAATATTGATCTCCCATTCCAGGTGAGGGCTTAGATGCCACTGGTCGTGTTATTAGCACATGATCTTTCATTATGTAATGGATAACACACTGGAGTGCGTCTGAGGAACCGAGTTTGATCCCAGTATCCCCCATAAGGTTCACTAGTCTTCTTTAGCTAGACGGCAGCGTTTGTTAAATTCAACTCCTGTACTAAATTGTTATCATTTTTTCAAACTACAGTGGTGGAAATAATTATTGCACCCTGTAAAAGGCTAAAAATTGGTTTAATACATTTAAAGTCTGTTTTTTTATTAATGTCACACAAATTACTTTGCAAGCAAGTTTGAAATCAGTCATTTACGTATTTTCATGACTGTCTGTAGGTCGATACAAGGAAGAAAATAAGATAAAGTCATTGTTTCTACTCATTACGCCATAATGTCTCATTGTATCGCATCTAGCTTTGATCACAGGCTGATGCAATAATTATTTCCACTGTATACTTGTGATCATACTGGAGCTTATCAGCTATAAATTTAACGACAATTATTATCATTGACCGTGTTGTCTGAAATGTACTGACCTGTTGGTATTTCTTTGGATTCTTCCTCTGAGTCATCATTGCTACCAGCTTCAGACATTTCACTATCGCTTGAAGAGGAAGCCGACAGACTGCTACATATTCGGTCCTGCTGTGACTTTGCCTCCGAAAGGGTTTCGTCGGCAGGTCTTGGCAAGACAGGAGCAACTTTTGACTTCTCCGGTTGAGCTGCTGTCGACTGCGATGGTGGAAGAGCTGGACTTTCACGTTTCTGTTTCCCAGTTGCATCTTTTGTTCTGAAATGCGTATCAATCACAAGACAAAAGTAACGCTATGAGTGCTTCAGCGTAACAATCATTCTTTCTTATACTACACTTTTCTGTCAATACTAACTTTTGAAGTTGTACAATAATGCATTATAAAAACATCAGGTTACATTATGACGAGAGCTCATTGCAATTGCTAACAAATTAGAAATCCATTGTCTGTAGCACTGTAGGCGAATTTGCATTATAATAACTAGTGGCTTAGTTGAGTGCACCATATATGCACTCAACATACGACAAAGCATGAAGTTTACACCAACAATTAAAATTATTATAACAGCAACAATTTGAGAGATTCATATTCACTTATGGCCTCCCTAAATAACTCAATCTTTCACTTCAAGTCCTTCGTGCACAATTGCTCTGCAGTACCACTGCAATTGCACCGTCCGAGCAAAAAATTTTGGAAGAAGGGCAATATCAAAATTCCTGAATAAACATATATGCCCATACAAATATAGCCGTCTCAGCAACCTGCCAGAAATGAAATCACTAATTGGCGTCCAGATAGAGTGGCTCGGAGGCAAATGCCTCCAATTTCAGGTAGGAGAGGCATTTTTTTTGTCTTAGTGGGGGGATATCTTGCCTTCCTGACACTTTGAACTGAGAGATTTGCCTCCATCACTCAGAGGGAATTGATGCCCCTGAAATCACTGAAAAGAAAACAAAAAGAAAATGAATTACAAACATTACATGAAATGAACTGAAATACACCAAAAACTATGTCAACAGCCTATGTTGCTATAAGATGTCGTCAAACTTTTGAAGAATAATACTCATCCAACTGAGCGTGAAAAGAGAGTGAGCATTGCCACCTACCGTGTACTCTTCACTTGCATTGCATAAGTCAACTTCTCCAGAGTCACTTCACCCGTAATGTGGTCGATGATTAATACGCATTCTTTCTGGCTGCGTTTCCTGTTGCCTTTGAAGATCGTCTGAGACTGTCCGGAACCCTATGTTCATAAACAAACTGTACTTAGGAGGTTCCAAAGCTCAGAATAACTCATTACAGATTTCTCCTGACACTGAAATCTATTTGGGTTCTGTTCAAGCTCGTTTTCTTAACTGAACATGGAAAATAAATTAGATTCATACTTATTTACGTACTGGCATGGCACACTAAATTCTAATGGCATTACTTTATTTATTATGGATTAAAGTAGTCAGATTGGAAATGTAAAATATAGTCAAAAGTTTTTCATCATCATCATCAGGATCCATGGGCTGAAAGCCCGTAGGTGTCCACTGGACATTTGACCCTTGTTCTCCATGCTCCTCTGTCAGCTGTAATAAGCTATGTATATTGGTTCCACATCAGTCTTCTATGTCATCTAGTCATTCTCTGCAAAGTCTCCCCATTCTTCCTGTTCCCTCCATAATTAGTAAAAAAATGATTAAATTGAAACATATTTCTATAATCAAACTCTGGGCAATTTCTTCCAATGAGTTCAAAAACACAATACAGCAAACATTTTAACTATACAATGTTTTGCCTTAGGTGGCTTTAATTTTGCATTGATCCTTCTGACAGAAAAGACATCAACAATTTTAAAACAGCATTAATTTAACAATTACTATTTTGCTACAGAATAAGCAAATAGCCCAGAATCACCACATTGGGCATATTTAGTCACATTTAGTCATCAAATAATATAAAACAACTGAAATTTCATAATGCCCTCCTTACAAAAAGTTCAGCAGAAGTGCACATTTAAACCGAGCACTGATCAAGAGCCATGTGCAGCCTGTAAGAAGTAGGTTTCAGCTGAGAGCGAAAGACAGCCTCTCGCTGAGAGAGTTACGAATATGAGGAGGTAGAGAGTTCCAGATGGAGGGAGCAGCCACAGTGAGTGACAACCCTCCAAACACAAGACATGTTCTAGGAACAACACACATTCCAGCAAAGGCTGATCTAAGAGAGGAGCAGCCTTTAACAGAGCTGCAGTGTGACCATGCAACACAAGTAAGAAGTCATATGACCTGTGTGTACATTAGGAGTGCCAGATTGCAGCAAATACACTCAAAGACAGGAAGCCAGTGTAGAGAACTGACTGATATACGTTTATTTAACGACGCATCCATAACAACGATATGCGTTGTGTAGAGAACAAAAAGCAGGTGTATTATGGTCTCAATAGGGTAGTCCAAGTCACAGCTAGCATGAATCACTTGTAAATGAGAAAGAATGAGCAAGATCCAGATGACCCATGCCTTACCTCAACATGAGGAACTGCCACTGTAACCGAGTTGCCCTCACCAACATCCAGGGTTGCGTTCTTTGAGGTGTCTATGGAAGCAGGCTTAAAGTCATCTGAAAGTCAACATTCATATTTCTCCTTCATCCAATAAAATGTCTATTCAAGAATGCTGCTAGCCCATACATTATCAAAAGAAAGCACTCATACTACCAAGTGCATGGGTGCACGTTTGTTCTTAGACGCTAGCAGACTCAGAAGTTGTGAACATGAAGGAATATTCATCAACATGCATAACTGGTCATGTGACATTGGAAAAGACTTCTTTTTATAATTATTTCGGCATACACTCAGATCCTTAGCCAGCCACACACTCACTTTTCAGGTTATAATTGGCATATAATCAGGGACATTGAATGACAGATTGCCATTGAAACACTTGAAGGTACTGCTATTAATTAGGATAAATCTTCCGTGGATGAAATTTCCCCGCGTGTTGCGTGGGTGAAGTTTCGGCCGCAGAAGCACCATGTTATTGTTAATAACTCAATTAGGCTATAAATCTCATGTCTTAACATTGGAGCCAACATTGAGGAACGTTTAAGAGGCGTCATACCATACTAAATCAAATTAAAGCATAACAATTGTATTAAATACAAATTTTCTAACTTTTATCTCATACGAACATATGGAGTACTCACAACGAATCGAGTGGAAAGCAACATCAGCATCGGGATCGAAACTTTTTCCTAATTTTAAGTTGAAAACCTTCCCGTCGAGTTCAAAATTTCCTCCCATATTAAACAAACACTAACTAAATCAGAAAATACTTAATACAACAAATGCTAACTAGGCCAAAATATTTAACACCATCTACGCTTTAAAAGTCACGTTCTTAACCACATATAGTATATTATAGACATATGCGAAGCTACTCCCATTTTAATGTAATTAGATCAAAAAGCGCCACCTAGCTGCTGTGGGGTTAGAAAAAATTCGTGTGTATAGCATTGTACAGGGAACCTAGATTGCATATTGGTCCTTATAAATAATAATAATTTTTAAAAGAATAACAATAATAATTTATATGGCGCAGTTACGCGGAGGATACGCCACAAGGGCGCCACACAAACAACTTACTAGCTACGCCTTAGAGAAGACTCAGAAGAGGTGAGTATTGAGCTTTGACAGCTGCAGCAAAGACTGTTTATGAGGTAGGCAGGCTACTGCCGGTACAGCTACTTAAATCAAATTTTTTCTTGTTCATCTCCCTTCACGTGTACCCTTTGGTCTCTCCCTTTTATCGTCATCTTCCAATTCAATCCTTGAGGATTCTTTGGCCTCTTTCTCTTCTGCCTTCTTATGTCCTCGTACACTCCTTGGAATCCATCCTCTTCTGTCCTCATACAATCCTTGGAATCCTTCCTCTTCTCCCTCGTCTGTCCTCTTAACACACCGTTGCCTACTTCCTCTCCTCCTCCTATTCCTCTTCTGAATCATTCCTGTTACACTCTGATCCGTTGCCTCCATCCTCTTCTGTCCTTTTGGAATCCTTTGCTTCCTTCTCCATCTTGCTCTTCTCCCTCTTTCCTCATCTCCTGGTTCTGTCCTCTTAAACTTTTTGTCATACTTATCCTTCATCCTCTTCTACTTATTTTAACTCTTCCTCATCCCTCACGTACTGTACTCTCTTCATCCAATTCCGCTTGCTGTACTCCCTAGTTAGCCTAATAACTTTCACAGCTTAATGAGATTTACTGTATATTTATGAAGATCGAAATTAAGATTTTTAGCCTAATTTAAATGTTTGTAGAGAAAATGCTTAAAAATGTACCATTTCAGATTTAGCTGCGAATAAATCTTCTCGGCACATGCTCTGCGAGTCCTCTCCCAGATCCCTACCCCTATTTTGCTCAAGTGCATCCAGCAACCATTTTCCAGTAAACGCTGCCAATGGTCAACCATTCCAAAAGGTTTGACACCCCTGCTCTAAGTCATACTCTCATCACCTGAAGTCTGATATAACACCTACAAAATAATCAAAATCAACCTGAATTCTTTGTAGTTCCGAAATCCTCAATTTATTACAGACAGATGCAAAACTGGCATATAACAGATGCTCACTTCAATGTAAGGCAAAAGATTCCAGCAGCCTCAACTTCAGTTGATCAGTAACTAACATATTTACAATGATTAAATTTGGCATTTGCAGAAGCGTTAAACAATTTAATTACCAAAGACACGTCAATTAAACATTTTTGCAGAATATAAAGTATGATTCAAGCTACATGTATTTCAATTTCTTCATCTATTGAATAGATTCTGATCCAAGGACCATACACAATATAATTGGTTCTTACAGAATAACTTCTTTATTAAAAGGCACAGATTAGATTTGGCATTTGCAGAAGTATGAAGTTGCTTAATTGCAACATACACATCAATTTTAAACTGTTTAACAAATATAAAGTACAATCCAAGTTACATGTAATTCAATTAATTCATCTACTGAATAGCTAATGATCCTAGATCCAGACAATATTACTGATTTTTACTGAACAACTTTTTCAGTACAAGACACAGGATAACTCAGATTTGTTGGCATTTAAATATTAGTTCAAGTTAAGCAGTGCTTCAAAGTTCATCTGAACCAGCTTCTCAAAGTTTGCATAGCATTTATAAGCACATCCTTATGTTGCAGAGGATCTGATAAACAATACTGCTTGCCTAATTCTGCAATATGGTCATCAACTTGAAATCCTACAAAAGTCAGCGGTGCATGACTTTCTTAGCCTTACGATTACACTTCAGCTTACGGGTCTGGTCAATCTGTTGCAGTGCGCGGTTTTGGATTCGAATGAAGTGATGAATACGAACACGACGCAACAAATCCAACAGATAGTCTCATTGCTCTGTCTGATGCTCTTCACAAACCGATTCGATGTGATAACATCCAACATCAACGCAAGCCAAAACACATTGTCTCAAGTTGTGCATAACTTTTCGTCCAGAAATTAGGGACTCAATGTTCATCTGTACCACCGTCTCAAAGTTTGTTGTAAGTTCATAAAGTTCACATGAAGGTGCCAGCAGTCTGTGCTTAGCCCAGTCAAACGTTTTATTCTGAATGAATGCATGATGTGGTTCTCTTGATGTAGATAGTTCATCCCGCGATCGTGCGACTGATGATTTATAGGCTGTGGAACAATTCTGACAGTCAAGCCATTCGTAGCCTTTCATCATTGCATATCCAGCCAGGTATGAAACTAAACTGTCGTCTGTTGGGTTCAGCTGGAATGTTAGTGACCATTCAGTTAGTGCAGTTGACTCTTCCGTTACGACTGAAGAAATTGTAGCATGGGATGAAGGTGATTCGAAATTCTCACCGTATATATATATATATATATATATATATATATATATATATATATAGATGGCATCACACTCACGTCAGAAAATGTTCCAAGCCTCTCTGTCCCATTGGAGTTACCTGTGCTCATTTGCTGCTTCTTGAAGTCTGACATGACACCAACAAAATAATCAAAGTCAACCTCACAATTTGATGATTTACTGGTAGCTCCCAGCATCCAATTCACTGACACTGCTCTTCCAGCTGACTCGTATTCCCATGTAGTACAAGAATCATTATTGAGACCTTTCTGTCGAATGCAGGAAAACCAGTTCTCTACAATGTCTTGGTTAAATCGTGAACGTAAAATAAACTGAAATCCGTGCTTATTCAAAAGATCATGAGCAATCTGTCGAATTGCTGTTATTGTAAGCAGCAGACCCTGTTGAAAAGGCAATGTTGACTTAACAGTGTTTTCGACACGTGCCTAAACCGCCATGATGATATCCATTCACAAGCTGTATCCAACAACTGAAATTGCTCAATGGATTTTGTAGTCTATGGCTTCTTCCCCTTATGATTTATTTTCAGTGCCCTCAAGTTGAGAACATCAAAAATCTGGTCAATTTTCTCAACAAAACTAGCCGTTGAAGCGGACAATCACCTAAGCTGAAAATCACCTAAATCTACAAACCCTGAAACCACATCACTGGACTCAAGCGGACATATGTTCGTATACCTGCGGCAACACTATGACTTAGCACCTGCGTGGCCAGACTGACCTTCATCTTCTTGAATGGCTTCAGCTGAAGATGACCATCTGTTAATTTCGGACACAAGCGTAAGCAACTGCCTTTCTCCAGATCATACATATGACGACTCACATCAAATGATGCCATGACGCCACCTTACTTGGTCATGATGTCATAGTTCAGGAGATTATTTCTGAGGTTCTTTATTAGATGAGGGACATCGTACAGCACATAAGCTTTGGTGCCACTCTTTGCCAAGAACCATGGTTGAGTCACAGAAACACCAAGCAGCTTACACAGGACACGATGTGATGGTTCTTGGTCACAAACCAAAGCAACTACTTGTAAACCAATTTCTTCCAGTTGTGCTACAGTCTGAAGGATCATTTCTTTCAGAGTTGCTACCTGTAAAGCATGTGATCCAAAGAAATGTCCGACTGGCTGTTTCCATCTGCCTGAGATACCACGAACCATAAATTGAACCGCCTGTCTTGCGATGTCTGAACTCTTTTTTTGCTGAAAATCACCTAAATCTACAAACCCTGAAACCACATCACTGGACTCAAAATATTGTAACTTGCTTTTTAAGGCCATACCATCGAAAGTAAGGATGCAATATTTCTCATAAGGGGTCATTGACTCAATATGCCTTTATAAGGCTTCCAAGTATTCAGTTTTAAAACCACAGCCAATGTTAAACCTACCAATAAAAGCCTGCAAGGTGCATTCTGATGGTAAGTGAAAACTGGAGCTCATAAAACGATAGGATGATGGGCTCTTGTAGTACAGACCACGTGCTAGAAGTTTGTCCTGCACAGTAAATCTCATTCCAAGTTTTGAGTATTTACATGCACGAATTTGAGTTTGAAAAAACTGTCTCTGACTTTCAGGTAGGCAGCTCAGATCTTCACACAATGAACAGGTGCAGGTTGGCTGTTTGCTTTCAAGCTGTTCAGAAGAGGATATTGTTTTACAGCATGAACTTTCTTTCTCTTTCCGAACCCGGTGTAAAGCCACACGAGCACGATTTAAACTAGCCTGTTTACATTCCAACCTACTCTTTAATGTTGCTTTTTGTGGTGTTAGCTATGAAGCAGGTAGTTCAGTGAATTCTGATGATGTGTTGGCTTGAATGCAGCCAGCCTTTATCCTTTTCGAAATGTTATTTCGTTCTGCTGGTGGCTTCCTTTTCTTTGGAAGTTCTGCTGAAGACGACTGCATGAATTCAAAAATTGTCGGCACAGCATTATGGACCAGTGACCTTCTATTTGCACTGTTCATAAACATGCACTGCTCAAAGTGGTCACCACAGACCAAGTAGTTCGCATTCAGTTCAATTGCTGTTTTCTTTTCTAGGTTTACTGTCCTGCATTTTACAACCCACTGTTTTGATCTAAAAATAATCAATATTTACAGCAAGAATCAGTGCCAGATTTAGGCAAAATGGTCTCACAAATTCACATGGTCCACAGTAGACAATTAAAGTAGCTAGAAGTTATTAACAAGCCACAATACATCCTAAACTAATAATTACCTAAATCATGACCTACATGTGTCTGTCCGATATAAGTATATTTGCAGTTATTAACATGAAATGCACACTTATTGGATGAAACCCGATTTTGAATCGGTTGAATCGCCGTTACTAATAATTGTACGGGTTCAACCAAAATTGTTCAGAGGGCGTTTCCCTGGTCAACAGTTCGACGCTGAATTTAGTTGCCTTTGGGGGCAAGTTGAAGCCATTCTGTGCAATGGGAGGAAACGGGTTGAATCGTGAGCTGTTATATTTTCCAACCCATGATTCTTCATGGGTTAACAGCTAGTTCTTATATAATTATCTGTGGATTAATTGAGAGTTGTCCTTGGGTGGGAGAGTATAGTTGTGTGCTCTTGGTTTGAATTGGAGAATGGAGGTGGAACGGAGTGGAGGTAGGAGTTGATGAAGAACATGCATGGGGTTGTGTAATGTGGAGAAAAGGAGTTTTTGGCATCTGCATGCTATATTCACAAGTTCAAAGCCTGTTAGGAAGGATTATTCTAGGTAACCTAAGTATTTGGCTCTTCTTACTGTATAAGCAAACGCATATTCAATAGAATGGCCCTCATAATTCAGTACAATTAAATTTCACGCAATGTGACAGTTTCTACCAAAATACCCATAAACATCGCCATTCTTGCATTTCCCGGCTCCTAGAAGAATGTGTCGTTTTTCAACTATTTCACCACCTTGACTTTAATCCCATCATGCTTCCATTTCCAATTCTGGTTGGATCGAGCGAGTTTCTTCAACATCGCTTATCCTTAGAATGGACGGACCGTGCTAACCCGAGATTTTATCTCTTAAATATCGTAAACACCTCACTCTGATTGGAAAAATACAACAGTTCGTACCTCTCTGGATCCTTAGGAAATCTAAAAAGCTCAAATTCTTCTTTTCTTTCACATTATAGTAAGTATTACTACAGGAAAAAACAGCGCAGCCCTTATGATTAGACGCCATTGTTGTTTTTCTAACCCCACGGCCGCTAGGTGCAGCACGGATTACCATCGATTACAGTGTTTTGCATGGGGAAGTGGGAGGAGCTTTGCATATGTCTATAATATACTATATGTCTTCTTAACTGTCGAAATTAACTATGAGAAAATCTAATGCATCCTGTGCAGACTGCTCTTCATTCATTGGTGATCTAAGTCAAAGTAGGTCAAAGACTTATAATACGCAGGACTCTTCATTTAACATCGTGGGCGAAAATCAAGTAGTCTTATTCTTATCCGTTGAAATAGGCGCGGTGGCTGATTACTGAGATCAGTTAAAACATTTTGAAAATAGAATAAAAGTTCTGAGCATCATGCATGAATGGCAATTGCATAAAATAATTTTAAAGAAAATTTTTTCAGTTACAGTCACCGATTCTTTCAGCATCCACCTTTCATTTCTCGAACAGTGATGCTGTCTTCTCTTGCACCTCAAACTTCAATGCTAGTGCTATAGTTTACCCAACGGACTACTTAAGAAGCCTTGCCAAGACAGTCCTGACCTGACAGGATCGCTTAGATATTATAACAGGAGAACTATAAAACAACAGACAGTCGCCATCACCTCTCTCTCTCTCTCTCTCTCTCTCTCTCTCTCTCTCTCTCTCTCTCTCTCTCTCTCTCTCTCTCTCTCTCTCTCTCTCTCTCTCTCTCTCTCTCTCTCTCTCAAACCTCTGTTAAGATTGTAATTAATAGCGTGCAGTGTGCTTGCTTATGTATTCCTACTATCAAATTTATTTACCATGCAGGTACCAACGATATCTCTGAAAGTCAGCAAGCAAATTGTAGGCCCACTTCAGGATGGATCATAGATTGCAAGATCAATTGCTTTTCTAGGGAAGTAAGTTCATGTTGATAAAATCTTCACAATGAAAAACTTAACCGTGCTGTCCCACATGTGCATCACGCTTAAAAAGCTGTCGTTTCTGCTAATAAATCCTACCGACGATTGGGTCTTTCCAACAAGATCCTAATCTACAGAGTGTAGGGGTTATCATCGGTGTCTATTGTCTCACTTTCTTTGCCATCCATCAATTCCACTTGCGTTGACAGACAACTTGGCAACATTCCAGCTGGAATCAATTGAAAACAATGCGCCTTCGAGCGTAGAACTATCAACAAATGAATACAGTAAAATTGCTGTAATGTGTTGGCACTGATTTGATTATTTATCAAAAGTTTAGTTGCCATTTTGTTTATTGGACTGTTAAATAGAGCAAAATTTAAATGCACAATGGTCATTTTGAGGACTATTTATTTGGAACTAAAATCCACGCACCTGCTGAGTGAAACGGCGTAATGTTTGGCTTGGCCGCCATTTTGCTGTTGGAATAATTACCCAAAAATTTAAAATTGAATTTATTGAGTAATAAACGATGCGCGTATAAAGCGACACTGTTTCGCGTAAGTGTAAAATATAGAGATTTCATTGGCATTTCTCTCTTTTGTATTAATTGTTGAATTGATTTAACTGACATGTGTGAAATTGCCACATGCTGAAAGGCTGGGATCGCTGTATTTAGACAATTATCTAGCGCTTTATTAGCAGTAACGACTTTGCTCCAGACGGATTCTCTTCGCAACACGGACGCCGGTGCTGCACGGTTAAAACTAGCAAACTGTTGACAAAGGCTGCTAATGCTATTTACCCGTATTTACACATTCAGAGAGTTATTACCGCTTGTAAAATATCAATGAAGTGATGGTGTGGGATAAGGGAATGTCCCAGATGATGTTTTTCTGATGATTTTGCATTTTGAGACACTGATTTAAATATGGTTCTAAAATGTGTTATGTTTGTGCTGACTTGATCAGTTTATGACCTGCTGTTTTGCCACATGTAAGGAACTTAGGTAGTAATATGCATGTTTGTCTATCAAACTTATTGGATGCTAACTACAAGTTGTGATTGTGTGTGGAATATATGACTAACCATCTATTTTGGCTCTGTCTAGGAGTTTTGCTGCACATCAATGTCACTCTTTTTTACGACACCATTGTTAAAGTGATTCCATCCCTACTGCTTGCTAGTGCGTTTTCCCAGGAGGGTTAGAATTTCGTAATAAGTCCTGTTGCAAATTCATTGACAATTTGATTGAATGCATATGGGGATGATTGGTAGTTGCTTTACCAGCCCTATGATAGGCCAGCCTTTGCACAGACCAGTACTTACTTTACCAGCCTGACTTGCTTTACCAGCCTTAATGAATACTTTTGCTTGTGATACCAGCCTCATCACGTACTCATGATTGTTATATCAGACTTATTACAGACTGGTACTTCCTTTACAAGCCCTAACATAGACCAGTACTTGATTTTACCACCCTAACTTGCTTTGCCAGCCTTATCCCAGACTGGTACTTGCTTTACCAGCCTGATTAAAGACTGTTACTTGTTTTTTTGAACTCATCACAGTCTGGTACTTTCTGTACCACCCTTATTGTAGAAAGGAAATTCAATGGGCCTCATCGGTGACAGAACTCTTGACGAGTTTGACCTGCTTTGGTAGCCTAGTTGGGTGATGGCAGATGGCAGACCTACCACCTCTATGACATGAAAAGAATTCTTGCATGGCAGATAAAAGGTTTTTTCCCCAGATTGACCCAGTCTCTACAACTCAATGTGAGAAGCAAACAGACCTTACCACATTTAAGAAGTCTATGATTTGTACAGCAATAAGGCAAATATATCAACGCCTGCAGTGTGTATGGGCCATTTAGCATCAACTGTCTTACTGTGAATGTGGTCGCCAGATGTACAACATAATCAGTTGTCATAACTGCTTGTGCAACTTTTAATAACTAAAATTCTGTCAGAAATTCAGGTCTATACATCTGTCCATAGCAGACCAACATGTCACTCCCTTTGTTATGTGACTGTTCTGTTAACGTGCATCTTAAGATATATGTCAACATCACGTTTCGATGTTTATGGCTGAAAAGTTCAATTTCTTATCATATGATTTTTCCGACAGGGCAGTCTAAAGCACAAGAAGACACGCAGTGTGCTGTTGTTCAATATCGCAAGACTATTATTTTATGAATAGATACCACCGACTGCAAGATGCCGAGTTTGTAGGAAACCTCTGATGCATACTGTGACCAATCCAGAGACTGTCTAGCCCACCTTGTAATGAAAGCGATTCTCAACTGATTGTCAATGTAGTGTCATTAAATATTGCATATAATTTTAAATAGATGAACATTCAAGATTGCCAATTAGCCACAGTCCAGTGGCTGTTGAAACCCTGGCATGCATGTAGACTGCTTTGCAAGTGTCCAGTCATGTCGATGGGAAGGAACGAAGTAGGGTCACGGCATCCTTGTACAGTGAATTACAATAAGTGCCCTGATCCAATGCTGTTGGCATAGGTGGAACCTACAAATAGAATTGACAGGATTAACCGTAGATAGATGTTCATCCAGGTTCCAGACATTGTGTGATTGTTCCCAGTGAATGCTGCTGCTATTGGCTCCATGTTGCATGTAATTGCACTCGTCAGGTGCCCAGACTTATGACCTGAATTTCTCAAATTATGCTGGACTCTTGAGACATCCAGGTCGACCCTTGGTCTGCGTTTCTGTATGTCTGATAAGCAGTTGGGGGCATGCATCAGACAGATGGCAAGTTGATTACAGTGGAACAGCATTTAGCATATTTCTGAATCCTGGCTCAGGTTCCAACATGTGTGTCTGTTTTGCCTGCTAATAAAAACAATTTTGAACGACAATGAGGTATATAAAAAGGCATTGTTACTATGACCCAATGGAAATTGTGCAGTCTTTTGCTGAGCTTCCAGTGGTTGTGTAGAAGAGAACATGCAATGCATCTTTGTAACCTTTCAATTTAAGATAACCTTAATTAATTTCTTATTTATGATGGGTCTGATACACTATTAGTCCTCAACCATTGTGGTTGAAGGGCAAATAGTAAGAAAGCATCGTAACAGAATATGACTTACTTTGTCTGTATTTTATCTTATTTTCTTGTTATGGTGTCAATCAATAATTGTCAGTGAAAGTTCTGGCCTATGCTAAAAGCTTCTCAAATGTGTATATTATATTAAATTATGATGTTTTAAATTGAAGTTACATATGTCCAAACAATTTGGCAACAGATGGATGTCATGAGCAGGTTGAGATTGAAGGTCATCAGGTAATTAGCCTAACAAATGATTGAGAGTGAGCATTACAGAGTAGGTCCACTGACTGGGGTCTGCTTATCAATAACTCTGTGATATTTCTGTCGGTTTAGCTCAGAACAGAACAGAATTTTTTGAAGATTTCCAGTATAATGCAAACAAATGTGAAATTGTTGAGATTTCTTATCAATTGTTACTATATTTACAGGATTGTTGCATCAGGGACAATGTTCTACGCCCACTTTGTTTTGAGCAAGAAGGGGCCGCTGGCTCGGATTTGGTTAGCAGCCCACTGGGACAAGAAATTGACAAAGGCTCATGTGTTTGAGACAAACATAGAAGGCAGCGTTGAGGCCATTATCCAGCCAAAGGTATATATTACTGTCATCGTAAGTAAGCCAGTGATTTCATAACTTCTAAGATAATATTGGCTCTTTGTAACAGTAACTAGGAGATAGCACAAACCTCTTAGCATCTTTTTGAACCAAATATTAGCTTGAACTCAAAATTTTTTGACAATAAATAGGTTGTCTTTTACTAGTTAGAAGTTAGAAGGTACTGTAAACACATTTGTTCGCACATTTCTTAGAAACTCGGAGGAAGCTATCTAGCATCTGATATAGAATAGTGGTATTAGTAGAATAGTGGTATTAGTAGAATAGTGGTATTAGTAGAATAGTGGTATTAGTAGAATAGTGGTATTAGTGGAGATTGTTTGTAGTAACAGGTTTGTCTGAGACATGATTTCTGGATTATAGGCATGGAGAAGAACTTTTAAGTCATGGACTGAACTGTTATTTGACATGCTAGCAAACAGGGACAGGGACTTAGGCAGGTGAATAAAAATTATCTATAGCGATGTCACTGACTGCGAGTTTGACTGTTGGTTGCATGCAGACAGTTGAAGATTGGTTGGTGACAATTTTGTTGGTTATCGAACCGTATATATCAGTTAGCAAAACTCTGCATAGTAAGGTGAAAAGAGTCGTCAGTGGTGGGCCAGCGCACAAGCGTGGAACCAGCCAATATATTCCCCATGATAGCTTACAGATGGCATGAATGATGTGACATGTTTGTGCCGGTTAGGTGGAATTTTAACTGATGAGTTTCTGATAATCGATGGATTTAGCTAATTAATGTGATTAATTGATTGTAGGTGAAGCTGGCGCTGCGCACTTCTGGCCATCTACTGCTAGGAGTCGTTCGAATCTATTCTCGCAAAGCTAAGTACCTTTTGGCTGACTGCAATGAGGCCTTCGTCAAAATCAAGATGGCGTTTCGTCCGGGAGTTGTGGACTTACCGGAAGAAAACCGAGAGGCTGCCATGTCAGCGATTACTCTGCCAGAAGCGTTTCACGAGTTTGATACAACGATGGCCGATCTAAGGTTTTCTGACGAAAGCTCTTCTTTTGTTATGTATAGATGTTTTAGCTATTTTTGCAATTTGTAAACAGAATATTTTCACTTTTTAACAGACTGATTGTTATCATATAAGGAGAGAATGGTTTTCATTGAACATATAGTAATGGAAGTAATTATTGCATCACCCCATGATCAAAGATAGAGGTGGTTCAACAAAACACAGGACACAATCAGTAGAAAGAATGAGTTTTTTTGTCTTGTCTTCCTTGTATTGACCAACAGACATTCATTCTGGCAGATATGTAAATGACTGATTTTGTGCTTGTTTACGAAATAATTCGACTGACACAAACAAGATACTGGTTTTATATGTATTGAACCGATTTTAACCTTTTTGCAGGGTGATGCAATTATTATTTCCACCAGTGTTATCATTTTGTGTGTGTGCTGGATAAGAGACCATTGTGATAGGTTTTATTGAACATTTCTGAATTGTTGACCATGTTTGTGAGAAACCTAACATACTAAGCTAACTATTATTTTGAAATTAATAGTATCACTATGAGCAGAAGCAATGGGAATCTGTACTCTCCATTCCAAGCTTCTGTGCATTAGCTAAAGGACTATGGGGAAAATGAACATTTGAGTGCATTTTAAATTGTTTGTCTATGTTTAGAATTGCAAAATGGAGTAAGACCTGGTTATTGTGCCACTTGTAATAAATCATTTTGTCACAGTTTGACATCTGATGTTAAATTCGCCAGAGTTGGGCTGAAAGCACCTGAGTCCTTGAATAGGCGCCATGCAAGTCATCTGAACGAGTGAATGAATGGATGATCGATGCTGAATTTCTTGTCGGCAGAAACTCAACTTGAGTATTTGTTTTTGATTTTAGTGACTTGGATGTCCAGGCGCATTTCACTGGGAATCAAAGTCGCCCCGAAGAGATAACGATGAGGGAAGACCTCGGGAACATAACGCTCGTCGGAGATGATGGATTTGGTAAGACCAGGAGATATGTGGTCAAGGCTTTCGTATGCCCTGATGGCTTGAAATGCACATTTCTGCATTATTCTGGCTTCTGCCTAACTGGTCGCTCCCTCCGCTTGACCGAACAAGCTCTCCGCTGTGTTTCTCTTGCTTGCACCTCCACCAGGCAGAGCCATGCCTTCTCAGTGGTAGGCCCCTTGATCTGGAATGGTCTCTCCTCTCTTTTCCTAGAACCCCTTCAGGCATTCCTCTCTCATCTTAAGACTACTAAGTAGTCATCATGAAGAGGCGCTATACAAATTCTCGTAATGAATGAATTTGGTCATAGTAGAGATTTGGTTCTTTTGCAGAGAAAGCATTCTCATTTTTCTGCAAGTACCAAGATAGCTTATATATCAGTTTAAAAGATATAGTTCTTGATAATGCTTTGTTATTAAATTTCTTGTATTTAATGAATTCAATATAATTGCTTTTTTTATTTTTTTCCACCTCGGTAGGCATAATTATTCAGAGGCAAAGAATTAGACTAGGAGCTGTCGACAAGTTTCTGGGAAATTGATTTAATATCCTTTATTCGTTTAATGTTGTGCATCAGCCAATGTGATCCTGGTTGTTGGCTGTCCCTGATTAAACTGAAGCATGTTTCCTGCATGATTTATCACATGTCTGCAGTAGACTTTAAGAGTCTCCAAGTATTTTCCTTTTGTACTGGTGAATTGAACCATAAAAGGATGAATTCTGATAGCTAGAGAGTTTGGAAATCATTCTTATCTCGCTAATTTCTGCGTAATCCTTGTGAGTTAAGAATACTATTGATAATACCATACACATTAGAAGATAAACTGGGAACGTTTAAATAGTTTCGATCTGTTTTTGTTAGGTGACATGGGCTTTGAAGGTGACATGATGGAGGATGACCACCTGGATGACAGTTTATATGTGAAGCCAGGAGACCCTTCGGCCCTTTTGCTTGAGGGTGCCTCTGAGAAAGACAACGAAGACCAACCGATGGACATCGACTTTGAGAGCCAGCAGAGGGAGGAGGATGCTTTTGCATCACCTGCTCATGATGATTATGGTGATTTTGCATTCTTAAATGCTCGCAGAGCTTAACTTTACTTATGTAAATATTGACAGAACTTAACTTTATATACTTAAATATTGTCAGCATTTTATTTTGTTTAGTTGTCTGCCAAATATGCACCAGTTATGACTATTTTATTACAACTGCAGAATTTGATCAAAACACATGTTGCTGTGTAAATGTTGAATGTGAATTAACTGGAAATTGCACTAGCCTAGTTGCATGGAGTATACTGCCAGACTTTATTAGCAAACCTTCAACATTATTACTCTTCTAAATTGATTGACGTTGTGATTTATTTGTTTAATATTTATTATTACTAGACTTTCCTGTTAGGTGTTTTGTGAAAGATTCATTTTGCTTTGGCGCATCATAGATGTTTAATAGTATTAATAATTATAATTACTACTTTAAGATTGAACAGTCTAACTGTGGCCCTAACAGCATTGGCATTTTTCTCTCGTCAGTATTTTTGAATTCTTATACAGGTTTCCAAAACTAAAAGTTCAAATTCTTATTCTAATCTGTGTTTTCTTTCCGCATCTCAGCCTGCTATGGAGAGGGGTCTGCAGACATTTAAGAATTTTAATGATACCATGTCATCTTTAACTTGTCAAAAGTTGATTTTATTTGAGACGTTTTTGAAATCTTATCATCTTGCAGAGGGTCCTGCTGGGGCAGATGACGACGATGACTCAGACAGAGATGACTTTGGGGGCGGCGTCGATCACGAGGATATCTTTGGTGAGTAGCTGTTGTTATATACGATATACGGTAACCTACACAGTGTATCGTATCTTTTCATCTATATCGCACCTCTCGCAGAATAACTACTAACTTTTCTAGGGAACTATCAGCATGGAAATCCCAGAGGAAAATAAACGTAGGAGAAGCCGATGGAGAGAAGCCAGCGATCAGTTTAGCTCTTAGTGATGGAGGAAGGTCATTCCAGATAGATGGAGCCACAACAGCAAATGCCCAATGTTTGGCTGTTGTAGTCGTAGAAAAAAAATGAAGACGATCAGCAGAGTGCAAGAAGTGATATGATGTTGGAGATAATGACTTTCACAACTAGTTAGACTATTAGAGAGATATCTCAGGGCACTGCCTAGCTGTGCCTTGGAAACTTGAAAGAAGATGTTTTAGGACTTTAATTAGCTTGTCATTAAGTCTTGAATAGAGCCAAAAAATCATCTCGGTAGTCTAAGGATTTTATAATCTAATCTCTTCTGATTATAAGACTTTCTGTTGTGCTGATGTCATGGTTGCCCTCTGATATTCATTTTTAATTGAATACAGTCAGTAACATAGAGACAAAGCCAATCATAATATATCAGTGTTCAAGTTGAACTGAATCTGCTCAGTAGCCTGTTAGTTTGAATGATTCGCTTGGTTAGAATGATTCACTTGTTAGAATGATTTGCATTAGAATGATTCACTTGTTAGAATGATTTGCATTCGAATAATTTGCTTGGTTAGAATGATTTGCTTGGTTAGAATGATTCACTTGGTTTGAATGATTTGCCTGTTAAAATGGTTTCGCTTGGTTATGATGATTCACAGCCTTGAATTATCGTGTCAATTAATTTGTGTGAAATTGTAGGAGAGAAGTTTGTTGGAGAAGGTGGCGGCTTGTTTGAAGATCCCATGGCAGAGCCAGCCATTGCAGCCGAACCCTCCGATCTGCAGCAGAATAAACCAGGTATCTTTTCCTACTTCTATTTTAACCAATGTTGCCGCCTGGCAAATGAAGAACCAGTCAACCTTACTGGTGTACAGCGGTAATCTAAACCTTTTCCTACAGATCCCCTCACGCCGTTATGTCATCTATTACTTTACATCCTCCCATGATGTGTGTATGGTTTTTATTTCTATGTTTACATTGTTTTGTGTTGCTTATAGTAGCACAGACTTGTTTTGAACACTAATTTTTATCACTTCTTTCTATAGAGATGTTGATCTATTTCTATGATTGCATTGTTTCGTGTGGCTTATAACAGCACTGAATGCTAAGCAGTCTGTTCTTATCACTGCACTGAATGCTAAGTGTGCTCTTTTTATCACTGCACTGACTTTTGTTGCTAACAGAGAACTACTGACTGTTGTTTCTACAGGTGTTGTTGATCCATTTGTGCAACCAGTTGCAACGCCGACTCCCGAGGTGATCCCAGCCAGACCAAGCTACATGAACATCAGCTTAGATGGAATGATGGGTCACCTTCCCCAAGAGCAGACCCAACTTGTGGACAGCCTGACCATGGTCCAGAATGACACCGAGGCGTTTGCCCTAAAACCTATCGACATCACAACAATCGGTATGTAGTCATATGCATTGCGGGGATTTGTTAGGCATGTTTGTGCGAACATTAAGGCACGATACATTGGTTCCATGTGTCATGCATATTCAAAATGCTTTATGATGATACAACTGTTCCACCAACAACTAACAGTCAATGTAGCTTCAAAGACCACTGTTGCTTTTCTCTGCTGTGATGTATGCCTGGCTGGAGATGACTTTTGCAGCCACTGTAGGTTGTTGCAACACAGACAACTATCATAATGTACAAAGTCCAACACAGAGAAATTTTAAAGTCCGGCAAGCAAACTTAGTATTGGTTTTCTTCAACATCGTCATCATCATCATCATCAGGAGGTGGATGGACTGGGAGCAATCCTGATTAGCTTACCATGATAAGATGATGATGATGATGACGATGATGATGATGATGACGACGACGATGGCCTTAACCCACAAATGCCATCGATTGAGGTTTGGTTATTAGGTAATGGCGCTTATAATAAATTATGAATAATGTATATTAATGACATCAATATTAACGATAATAATAATGATGTTGATTATGGTGGTGGTGGTGATGATGATGACGTTAACGATGAAGATGATGATGATGATGAGCTTTGTCTAAAGACAGCACAATTGAAATGAAATGAAAGAAATGAATGAAAGGTCCAAATTGTAAGTTTTAAGGCTTTATGAGTTTTCTGGGAGGTTTGTAATTGATAAGACATATAAAAATCATGTTTTCAGAGCCTTATTCAACTGTTTGTTTGACCTCAATTGTCCTCATGCGCCTTTGGCACTCTGGTCCACCACTTGCTGGAAAATATTGCTACTGGCCCGTCATCAGAAAAACGTTTGGCACCTCTGTCTTAAAGTAATAAAGGTTGTAGCTTATGAACACATGGAAAATGTTCATCATTGGACATATACAGGTTTGTCATTATTGTGCAAATGGTGCAGATAATAAGTCACTATTGTGAGGAATTCGATCTGGTTAAATTTAGGAACTGAACGAAAGGTAAAGAAAAAGCGAAAGTTAGTGATTGATGAGCAGAAAGCGATCGCAAGCGAGACAATGAAGCTACAACTTTCCGATACTACCGACATTGTTACGACCCTTGACCTTGCACCACCTACAAAGAAACTGATGCACTGGAAGGAGACAGGCGGAGTGGAGAAGCTGTTTGCTTTTCCAGGAAGGGCACTGGTGTCCAAAAGACTATCACAGGTATGTGGTTGCAAAGTCTTCTAAATTTCTATGTTGGCGATCATGTCTACAAGCTTTTGTCAGTTGCATCGGTTTTGAGGTTATAATTATTGCTTCATCTTCTTATTGCTTTTTGGGTTATATTACATTTGTTATATGGTAATACATGGTAATAATATGGTTCTTTTGGTACTCTGCCTTCAGGCAGGTTCATATGTCCAATGACGACACTCCTCCCTGTGTTGGCCTCTTCTTTCATTTTTCCGTATCCACCTTTCTCCATCATCCAGTCTAAAAGCATTGTTCTTGGTCGTCCTCTTGTTTTTTCCCTTCCATTCTCCCCTCTATGATGTTTTTAAGCAGTGAATCTCCTCTCATTATGTGTCCCATCCATCTTCTCTGTTGTTCTCGAATTGTCTTTATCATTGATCTCATTTCTTCTACCTTCCTCAATATTTCTTCATTGGTCTTGTGCTCTGTCCAGCTGATTCTTTCCATTCTTTGCCATATCCACATTTCAAATGCCTCTATAATAATATGGTAAGGAATTTGAATTTGATTATCTCTTTAACCCTTTCAAAAGTTGAATGCGCTTAAGTTCTAGCCAAAATACAGTCTAATGTTATGTAATATATAAATTTGTAATTTGTTCGCTTTCCTTCACTATTATACAACCTACACGTAGATGCAATGCGGTTCTAACGCATGATCGGCGTCTTGAAGCTGACTGCAGTACAGTACAGTAGGTCTGCAATCCTAGATCATGGCTAATTAAGTGTATAAACTCTAATCTGGTAAAGTGCTATCCTGATTTTAAGGATATCTTGGCTGAAGTGAAGGCAGTTGTTAATTATTGTTTTGTTTGTTTTAGTTATTTACTGTGAACCTAATCACGAAGTCGGCTTCTGAGACTCTGGAAGTGACACAGACAGATCTCGACCTGGAGCGTGCCAGAGCAGAGGAGTTGGAGGTGCACGACCATATGAGCGCAGGTAATTCTATTGTATCTGGCCATTTATATCGGCTCTTTTATCTTCAAATGCCTAGGACAGTATTGGGAGGAGGCTGGAAAGTATCAATAATAGTATTTCTAGTTAGGAAGTTCGATTACTAGAATGTACCTTGGGGAAAGGTGTTTTGTTCCCCATCAGGACAGTGCTTCTGGATAGTTATTCTGTGAGAGGCGCTATATAAATCTATTGATGCGGTACATACAAGTGTAGCACGGTGGCTGATCGGTTAGAGCAGTCGACCCGAACACTCAGTGTGCGCTGAGTGAGCGGGTTCAACCCTCGTCAGAGGCATCGGTCGCTGTGTAGGGACTTTGAGCAAGTCCTTCGCGCACAATTGCTCTGCAGCACAACTGAGGCTTGTGTATGCACTTCTGAGCAAAAATTGTTGGAAGAAATGCGGCATCAAATTTCTGTAATAAAATAAAAAAATAAAATGATGGTGCATTGAAGAGATTCACATCATCATCAGAAAAGCACAGGACCTGGATATGTGGTGTTGGACTGATGGATGGGTACTGTGCACAGGCAGATGCTACAAGTTCACACCATGCTTCATGTTCAATGTGATTCCTTCGTATATATTTTGTGACCCTGAAAAGGGCCGTTTGCTTTGTGGCACAGAAAGTACCTCTTATTTGTGGTACTCTGCAGTACACTTTGCTTTGTAATCAAACAGAGTGTGGTACCATTCAAAGCAAGGCACTGAGCACATTGGCAATTTACATTGCTTGCAGGTAGTCTGAGTTTGGTGTCGCTTTATGTTCCGGTCCGAACAGACTTCACAATCTGGGCGCGAGGGTTTGCCACTGGAGGTAGTGGCCCTTATGTTACCCAAGAAATGTCTCTCTATCAGTCGACCTGGTGGTGGGTGCAATGATCTACGACCAACTCTGGTAACTGGTCGCTCGTAGTCGGCAAGCAGCCCTTGTACAATGCCCATGCGGAATTTTGTTGGGTCAAACTTTAGAGCTGGGTGTAGTTGACAATATATTACACCAGCATTGACCACACACACTTCAGAAGGTAAATAAAGAGCTTCTTCCACCACTTCTGCTGTCAGTGTCTGTGCTCAAGTTATACCTGAAAAGCTGGTCTGAGCGATCAACACCCTGCATGTACTGACTGTACAATTCAATAGCAGCCGGCTTGTCAACTTCACGTCTGTGACCAACAGTGGATTTTGTCCGGACAGTTTTTCTAAACATCGTAGTGTTGTGAATAGAAGAAACTAAATTTACTTGTTTCCTGTCAAACCAACAGATGTAAAGAAGGTCATCGCCATCTCTTTCCATTACAGCTGGACCTTCTTTCTTCAGCTTTGTCCTCTTTATCTTGTCTGGCAATCCTATGCGATTTGTCCGCAGCATTCCACAGGCACCCAGTTGGTTTGCTTTCAGCTCAACAAACGCCGTCAACTCGTCTGTGTGAAGAAGTGGGCCGATTTATTCAGCATAATTTTTCAGCCAAGTTGTGTCATAGGCTGACGCAAAATCAAAGCTCAGCCTGGTTGATGCGGCGGCGGAACTGCCATGAATTTCGCCCTCCGATTCGCTTGAAAAATCCGAAAGATTGCTAGTATGGACGCTACTAATCGTGCCTAAACTTTCGTTGTCTCTAAGACTGACTGTAACAAAACCTTCAAAGTCTTGATCTGAGTCGGAATCTCCGAAAATCGCGCGTAATGTCACCTTCGCTAGCCGCCATTACGATGTATAGCTCGTGTGTAAACAAAGAAATATGTCCGCTGTTTCTTTAAAATATCTCGGCAAATTTCTCGCGTGTCTAGAATTGACCAATGGAAAATTTGTAGCCTATTTATCGCTATCTATTGGTGTATTTATTTAGGTCGGATAAACGCTGGTTCCCTAACTTGCAGTCCTTACAGTAAGCAATGTCGCAAATCTGCACCTCTGGCGCGCGTGGAATGTTTTTCATTGTTGCAAATTTGCACCTCTGGCAGTCAAAGGGTTAATGTTTGATCAAATGGGTAACAATGCAACTATGCACTGTGAATATGCATCACCACTACCTGGAATGATCTTCCTCCATCCATCACTGAGGACTAAACTAATAACTGGCTTCTTACCATCAGCTTCTCACTCTTTAACGCTTTAACGACCAGCATTATTGATTATGCCTTACACTTTAGTACACGCTGGTCATTAAAGGCGTTTATTTTTACCTGGGGTTTCCGTGCTGAGGGTGCAAATTGTTAAGTACTCAGAATTTTTACTCTTAATTGATCTGAATTGTTACTCTGTATAAATATAAGGATATGATACGATTTGATGAAGAATACTTGAATCATTATTTAAGTTATACCATTTAATTTAAACTTTACAGCAGGAGATATGCCTGAACTTCCCCTCGCAACGCAGGACGTGTATCGACCGCCAACTACTGAGGCGCCATCTATTGTAGAGGAGTCTTCTATTTTCAACAATCAGTCGATGCTGGCGCCATCTATTGTTGCCGAAACTTCGACGTTGGAGGAGCTTGTGCCTCGACCGTCACAGTCGCCGCCGGTGTCGCCCGCTCCTTCTCTGCCTCCGCTTCCTCCCGCACCGGGCGGTGGAATCTCTGATGACGACGATGATAACGACAACGATGGAGGATTTTACAACGAGGATGCGTCGACGGAGCCCGAGGAAGAGGAGGAGGATGTGCCGCTAGAAACGGTGAGATTGGATTTTGTTGGTATCGTTGTAAGTTTGCTGGGAATCATGGAATGTGAATTACTTATTATAAAGGCAGGTTGTTGACAACAATCATACTTTTTTTGTCCTTGTTTTAATCTGAGGGGTTTGCACTTACACAGCAAATGAAGATTGAAGATGCATGGTGGCGATTGGCTTGGATATCATCATTGGTCTTTTCCACTTGGTTTTTTAGTTTGCTCATGTGGAATTCAGTTGATTTGATTTGGTTTTAGTTGTGAGCGAGTTTTGTTTAGTGTTGATTGTTTTAAGAAGAACTAATTAGGAATTGTGTTTTGGTTTTGTTATGAGTGACTGAATCTGTGCTTTGTATGAGGGCATTATCAAATTCAAATTGTGGTTTGTTAATGTTTAAAATAATGAAACAATAAAATGGACGGAGTTTCTTTTGCAGGTTGAGGGTGAGGCAGAGGAAGAGGCTGAGGAGAGGCGCTGGAACAAACGGTCTCAGCAGATGCTGCACTCGCTTAGCCGAGTCTTGGCCCGTCACGACTCCATCGGCTTTAAAGACTTGATCGCTAACGGCAACCGCAAGCACGTCGCCTCGAAATTCTACACATTGCTAGTCCTTAAGAAGTCACAGGCGGTCGACGTGGAGCAGACGGAGCCCTATGGAGAGATACTCATCTCGAAGGGTGCCGCATTCACGGCCATTTGCTGAACAGACTGGGTCTCCAGGGACCATCGTGTGTACAGGTAGTCAAGGTCAGGCAGTTGGTCCATTCAGCCAAATTAGGCATCAGTCTGTCATGGGGCTGTTTTGCTTCATTGAAATGGAACCAACTCTGACTGAGCTATCCCTGACCTTGACATTGATAAGATCTAAACTCAGCAGGCAGCACAGAACCAATCTGAAATAGAAGGATCTCTAGGGAACGCGGTCGGGATCGATTCAAGACAGAAATGATGTAGCTTGATGTTAATTATAGCACTGCTAAGGAAACAGAGCCACTCTCCTTACCCAGTTCATGGGTGACCTGACCCAACGGAAGCGAAATGTTTGTTTTGCTATCTCATCTGCGTTGGCAGCCAAGTATAGCAACTGCATAGTCTTGGCGTTAGTGTGATTTGCGAACCGTCATTCTGTCCGTCGTGAAGAAGTCGATCATCGAAATTTGGCAAGACGTCAATACGGACCGCCTGTTTTCTCTGCGTATGAAAACTTCAGATGTTGAAGGAAGAGAAATGAAAGGCTGAAGAATCAGTTGAATTCGGCTCACAGAACTACGTCTGCTGCATATGTTTTGTGTGCTAGTTTCTAGCGGTCTCTTAAGATGACGAGAGTGGTGAATTCAATTGATTAATTTTCTGTGTCTTCATCTAATCTTATCATATTGCATTCAGAATTGAGTAGTAGTAGGAGTTCTGACAGTACAAGCTGTTTCACTCTTCACGATGAGTGATATTGGTTTACCAGTCACTTTAGTTGTTAGAGGGTTAATGAGGCAAATGATGTAACCAAATTATGTGGCTATGTCAGTTACCTTTATCACATGGCAAAGCTCTGATTCGTCTTCAATGACGTCATGCGTTTAATTTCTCTTTCATTTATTCGTTTTAAGCAACACAAAAGAGTCCTAAGTCAGTGCTTGAATTATTGAGAATTGTTTGAAAAGTGATTGTTTAAGGCATCAAAGCTGCAAAATTGTCTGCCGTGAGGAGGAACAATGAGAATTGTTTGTTCTGTATAGTAACTTCTTGGATGATTAATACTCCTTTGTGGTTCCTATGAAAGGTTGAACTGGAACCGATTTCTGATTTGGGCTTTGATGAAAGAGAATTTGCTTCCTGTTGAATAAGAACTGTTTCTTACGTGCAATGGAGGCATTAAGTTTGCGTCCAGGAAACCACAACAACTGAAGACAATTGTGAAGATGGTGTTCGAGCGTATTTACAGTCACATTTGCAGGCTTATTGTTTTAGAACAGGTTACCTAGTACCTTACGGCATCCTTGTGGTTGAAGATGTATACATGTGGCACTGGTTGGTTGGGTGGTTGGTTATTTGGTTGGTTGGTTGGATGGATGGATGGATGGATGGATGGATGGATGGATGGATGGATGGATGGATGGATGGATGGATGGATGGATGGATGGATGGTGTGGTGTGTAGAATCTTTGAAGCTATGTTTTCTGAATGTCAGTTGCATGGCACTGCCTTCACATTAGTTATGGTATTCTTAATCAGGAAAATTGATTTAATTGCTACTTGTGCTTGTTAGTATATTTATACGTTAATGAATTCCTGTGGTGAGTAAAAATCACCCAAGTGTTGTTTTTTAAGCAAAGATTCAAAGGTGCAGGTTGATATTTTGTGCCACAATAAATAAAAAAATTTTGCCATCAGGTACTGAACTGTGGCCTACGTTACCGTCTTCAGTCTTGTTAATGGTGAGTGTGAATTTCTGTTTGGCTGCTTCTTTGTTGTGTCGTTTGGTTAGTTATTTCTAGATTGTTTCCCTAATTTAGTTTAATTAATAATTGCCCAAGAGGTAATACTGTCCAGTTTTGTGAGTGCTGTTCGATGCTTATCCAATGGGTCTGTCAGCCTAGGGTCTACACACAGTCTGCTGGAGAACTAGTGCAATGACAAAGATGCATAATACAGGGACTTTTGTCGTGTTGTGCAAAGTCACTAATCTTGCTAGGGAATCTTTTGTGCAGATGTATTTGGTAGGGAATCAGCAACAGTTGTGGACTGTGGAAAATAATGGTAGCCTCAGTGTTTACAAAGCTATCTTAATATTTGGTTATCTCTTCGTAATCGTGGTCCTTTTTTGTTATTTCTTCATGGTCATTTATAGGTAATTTGTTTCTGAATGAACTGCAGTGTCCAAAGGTGGTTTCTAATTGGACACCATCTAATAATACAATTTCCATTGCCTCTAGGAATTTGCATGATAAAGGGTGTTGTTAATTGTTTAAATTGCATGACCAGCATATTACATGGAGTGGTGTAAGAAACAATACTGTTGTATCGAACTATCGATACTATGTTTCAGTTACAGCGTAATTCATTCTGGTTTTGGCATTAATGATAAGAGGGTGTCGTTTATCAAAGTCGCAGATGTTTACTGTTGGTTAAGTTGAAACGAAGTTGACTATGAATCTGGTTTCCAAAAACTTTAAGCATTTTGCACACTACTTGATTGCAGTTTTTAAATGCTGATTTATATGTGGAACATGAATAAACGAATGCTTGTAGTTAATGCTTGTGCTAGGCATGCTAAGGCTACCATTATAATCAATGAATTTGATGCAAACTCAATTGTATTGCATGCATTTTTTTATTTGTGTTAATGTCAGCGCAATTTTGGTTGATATAACTCGACGTTGGATTATGATTTTCCGAAACAAACACTGATTTAACGATGAGCTGAACTGGTTTTCTGTTCACTTTTAGTACACTCTTATCACTGAAGTTTTAGAGCTCACATGTTTCTAGTATTTCAATTGGGTTTTCTCATTATTTATTCAAAATTCGTTGAGCTGTATATTTATCTCAAACTAGGTTCTAAATAGACAGCAAATCTGGCTGGCCAGTTTGTGAAGATCGGTGAATGCCAGTGAGTTTGTGTGTGTTTGTGCTTTGCATGTGTTCATGTATGTGTGTTAATGTCTGAGTGTGTGTAATAAAAAAATCAGTTTCCTTTTCAGTAACATTTAGATTGTTCTGCCATTGACGATGCACGAACAATGTAAATTGCATGGAGAAATAGTTCTAGAGTTATTTATGATGAATAATAATGAATTATCTGAAATGACTGGTTTTTACTTTATGTTTGCCTGTCTTCGTGAAGTTTCTGAAAGATTCTTTTACCTGTACATTCTTGTTTTTAAATTGCATCATGTTTTAATTGAGTAATAGCAGTTTTCTGAACTACGTTAATAAAAGTTGAACTTCATTGAAGTACTTGATGGTTCATGGTTATCTCAGTGCACACCTATCCTCAATTCTGTTACACTCCAAATGACTCGTTTCATTTCAGTAGTTGGTATTTATTTTTGTACACTATAGACAAGCGGTGAAGTGTGTTTTGGGGTTGATTAGAAGGAATCTTTTGATATCGAAAGGGTGCAAGACAGAAATGATGGATTTTGCTATTCTGATTTGGGTTTCAACCGAATAGTTATAAACAATCCTAAAAGTATTTCAGCTTCTACCGGACATGCTTTTACGTTTGGTGGTACCATACGCATAGACTTGGTCCTGGGATTTTAAAGACTAAGGCTCATTAGATCCGGGTGGGGTGGGGGGATGCTAGGTGTTCACCTAGACACTGCCCAGTTTGCCCTATCAGGGCATGGATGATGCCAAGGGTGTAACAAGCGGGGGGGGGGCAATTTTAAAACTGGGGCACCCCCAGTTTTAGTGCTCAGTGACCCCCCATGTGCTCCCAAAACGGTTCTTTTTCATGTTTCTCCAATGGCTTTTTAAGATGACTTTTGTTAGGATAATTTGTGCCCCCATTTTTCAAATTCTGGGGGCAAAATAAACTTTTCAAAACTTGTTTACCCCTCTGGTTGATGCGTAAACAGGAACTGAACCTCTGGTCTAGTGAGTGATACGGTAAATGGGAAAACGTTAATAGCACGTTAGAACTTAATTGCAATAGTGCAGGAGAGATGGTAATACTGTGGGTGTGAAATATCAAAGCATGCAGTAGGCCTATAGCCGCGGTCATGGAAATGCAAGCGTTGTGACGGTTATATCTTTGTCCACTGTCGCATTACGCTAAACATCCCTATTGGGATGGGAACATACCCCCTTAAATGGGGTGGGGATGGAAACATATTTTGTTCCGGTGTCACTCTCTAATTCCAATTTATTGGGAAGGCAAAGCGTCGAGAATGTCAAATGGTGAGTTTGATAAAATTCAGTTACCTCAAGTTTGTTTGGTAAAATTCAGTCACCTCTGTGTTCGTATGGGTTTGACAACTACTGGTCTAGTTAAGCCTCATCCTTTTTGCGCTGTGCACTGCTTCAATCAATCAAACATTTGATATAGCGCCCCCTTCAAGATATCTACTCAGAGGCGCGTTCTCTTATACCATAAGCTTAGGCCCTACCTGCTAAGATATGTGCGATGTTTTCGCGTGTGTATGGTTCATAGGTAGGCCTATAATTAGTGCCTCAACAATTCTCTTCACCGGAGGAACCTAGGCCTAGTTTTGTGCATTTAGTGGGCGCGTGCTTGTGCGTGCGTGTGCATGCGTGTGCGTGCGTGCGTGTGCATGCGTGTGCGTGCGTGCGTGTGTGTGTATTAGTAGACGTAGTTGTGTGTTTATCTAGGTGTTAGTGTTAGTGCTAGTGTTGCTTTGATGGTTCTGGATTTCCAGCAGCAGCGTGTACTTCTGGACTAACTCTTACCGCGATCGGAAGCGGTGTAAGCGTTGACTGGTCTCCTAAGCCCCGGTTTGCCCTTAGCCTCTCCTCAGAACTCTAACGTTCACCTTTCGGGCTGGGCTCGGACCTGGGCTGGGCCAGATCCCTCCAGTCTGCCTGGAATTGCCAGCGGCGTAACGCCACTCCGATTGCAGAGAAGGTAATTTGAGGGAGCCGCTTTGGCTGAGCGTGAGCTTAGTCTTACAAGAAGGGAAGGATGGAATGAATGGGGGAGAGTTGGGTGGGTGGATGGGGTTGGTCCCCACCGGTTAGCAGTTCACCGCGGGGTGTAGATGATATCTGAGTGGCGTAAGACGAGATGGCGATTAGGAAAAGGAGAAATGAAATGAATTGATAGCGAATTGATGGATTCGGTAGGTTGGTAGGGACTTGGGAGGGGTGCCTGGGCGCAACAAAGGGTTGATATGGGCAAGCGAATCAGTGTGTGTGTTTGTGTGTGTGTGTGGGTGTGGGTGAGAGAGAGAGAGAGAGAGAGAGAGAGAGAGAGAGAGAGAGAGAGAGAGCACCAGCTTATTCAAGCGCTGCATCGAATCAGAGGGGTTGTCCAAAGGATAGTCCGTCGGAGGTCAGAGTTCGGTTTCCAGAAGTTGAGCGTGTTCGCGTGAGATGATTGGATGCGTTGTAGTTGCACTTTTAAATAACGCCACTACAAGTGAAATCAAAACAGAAATGCTGTTTTTGCTGTGGCCCATATTGTGGTGTTGAATGTCAGTAAGAACACAATCTGATGCCTGCTGTTTTGATTATAGCAGACTGCAATCAAATGAGGATGTAGTCACATTATAGTGAAGAAGAATGATGATGATGATGATGATGATGATGATGATGATGATGATGATGATGATGATGATGATGATGATGATGATGATGATGATGATGATGATGATGATGATGATGATGATGATGATGACGACGACGACGACGACGACGACGACGACGACGACGACGACGACGATGATGATGACGATTACGACTACAATTAATAGGATGTAGGAGAGGAGGAGAAGGAGGAAGAAGAAGAAGAGGAAGAGATGGAAGAAGGAGGAGGAGAAGGAGGAAGAAGAAGAAGAAGAGGAAGAGATGGAAGAAGGAGGAGGAGGTAGACATTCAATCATTCTTGGAGTAGTCGATAAGCCGGTATCTAAGCAGATAGAATAAATTGATTTACATGTAGAGGAGGGTGAGAGGGAGGTATAGGACTCTGTTTGGTTATAAGTCTATTCCACGATTCCTCTTCTTCACGTGGTGTGTTTTATGACGTAAAGTGTGCGTTAGATATTTTCAAGTGTGCAGGGTGACATTCTGAAGTGTGCATGGGCATCATTAGCTTTTATCAGATTTTTGTGGCTCAAGACAACTACATTCGATTTCATTCAAATGTCAGCATTCTTACTTATCCGCTCAAGTACGGTTTAGCAGTATGAGGAAGAAATGGTGTGCAGTTGACATTTAGCTAGTAGCCTATCTTATACGCCGTTGGTTTGTACAGTGAGCATCCTGACATCCCAGGTCTATATGCTATCCATATAGGATGAACAGTCCATGAATACCATCTTTATTCATAGAATACAAACATAAAGAACATTTATGCAAAAGAAAGCATACACAGAATATAACAAACAAACTTTAAGTATAAATAGTGTGCAGGGGTCCCTGCAGGGATAGAATGATCCCGTTAGCTAGGGCCTAATACGCACAGCTAATACATCAATACAGGACGGACTTAGACAGAACCAGGGCTGCAAACATGTTGTTTTTTTTGTTTTTTACAAAAAAGCTTGATGCTTTTTATTACAAAACTGTTGTGACAAAATCAAAAGGAAAACTAAAAACCAATAAATCAAATAAAACCAAAAAACAAAACAAAACAAAAAAACAACTTTTGATTTGTTTAAATCTTGTTTTTTTTGCACCCCTGGACAGAACAGTACGCAAAGTTTTAGAGATAAATGATAATAAAAGAAAACAGTAGGCTTTTGTTTTGTTTCGTGAGATCATTGCTTAGCCAGCAATGAAAACAATAAATACGGAAAAATCAGAAAGACTACGTTCGGGGATAACCAAATGCATGAAATCTGACGAAAGGAGTTAGAATATACGCATAGGTCCCTGTACTAATTAACGAACCGGCAATTGGATGCGTTTAATCTTCGTGTGTAGAGATTAGATATGAGCGCAGGCTGCGCTTAAGTATCGCCAAAAAGGATCCGATAAAGTAAGTTGTATAAGGTGTGTCCAATTCAAGTCAGATTAAGAGAGATCTAGTATGAGTTCAATACTCGATTCCATCAAACTTGAGGCCGATAAGGTTCCTCTGAGGGCGTTGTCCACGAATTAAAAGTCCTCTTAGACAAAGTAGCCTACAGGCGCATGCAAAGCAACTCGAACATAGTCACACTTGGGGTTATATATAAATGATTTATCAACGTGATTCATATAGGATAACATCCGTCGAGATTCGAACCTAAGACTATCTGGGGGACGCGAAATCAGTTCAATTAGTCAATCAATCGATCAATCAATCCATTGGTCAGTGGTTAACAGTGGTTTTAACACAGACTAAACGTCTTCTGAACCACTTTAAACCATTGTTATGCTATATTATGTTGATCGATATAAACGTGATGAAGGTTTTTAAACCAATGCTGAACTGATGGAGTCCTGTCGCCAACATCAGTCCAGCATTGGGAAAATTATGTTTAAACTTGTTGCTTATTCGGTTCCATTTAATTCTATTCTATTCTATTCTATTCTATTTATGGACTTATAAATAAAGCGCCTCTCACAGTACAACCGAATCAGAGGCTCTCCCAGTGCGAAGAACCCCGATAGAAAAGAAAAGTCCGAAAGAAAACGAGCAAAAACAGTTGTGCTACGAAAGATTGTAGCACCAGTCACAGCAGAAAGACTGATTTATAGCGAAGGGCCGACAGAGGCACAGGCACGATGCTGAGCTGTGGCAGCTCTAGACCGAGGTAGCCTACTAGAAAGTCGTGACGGTCTAAAGAACGGAGAGGACGTCCAGAGGTAGCCGAGATAGGTTGCCTGATAAGATTACGAAGATAGCGGTTGTGTATAAGCATCGCATATTCTAAGCCGTCCTTTAGCCAACTGACTTAAACGCCACCAGAGTGAATTCCCCAAACGAGTGATTTATAAACATGTAGACTGTATAGCTGTATAGCTAGACTGTATAACTATGCGAAATCCAACCCCGACCCATTGGCCGCTGACGGGTCACCGCATCTCTTACCCTGGGTCGCCTTATTTGTCATTGTAGGCATATATCATCTGGGGACTGGAAGCCAGCGGCAGCAGGGCCAATCAAAACAAGTATGGCTCTTTGTACAGTATTACGTGTGTATAATTGTATATGTTACAGGCAATGTGTGAAACCAGGGATTTTATAAAATGCCTAGGCAATTTGTAAAACCCTAATCCTACACTAACCTTAACCCTGGACTAACCATAAGCTAACACTAACCCTGACACTCACCTTGACCCTAACTCTGACCCTAATCTTAACTCTAATACTAACCGTAACTGGGTGATTTCATAAATTGTCTAAAATCTAAAAAAATCAGGCATTTTACAAAATGCCTGTTTCATACATTGCCTGTAGGCTAACATAAGCGGTGTCTCTCTGGTTGTACGCTATCCTACTTGACTGAACTGTGTCGTCCGGTATCTGTAAAGCTCTGCGCTCTTCTGCTAAAGGCGAGCTTCTGGTGTCCAGGGCCCGCTCGTCGTTAATGATACGTCGAGCTTTCTCAGTGGTTGGTCCGTCCACCTGGAATGGGCTTCCGGTTGCCCTCCGTTTTCCCCCTTACAATGATCTACCTACCTTTTGTATGTCGCTAAAGTCATTTCTTTTTGGCCGTGGCTGGTCTGGGAGCACCTCTGAGTAGTTTTCCTTGAAGTGGCGCTATATAAATTATCGAAATGAATGAATGAATGAATAAGTGTTCATATATGTTGTATATAGATCGATGTATGTACGCATGTGAACGTGCCGATGCCTCTATGCATGCCTCCTCCCTACGTTTGCATTTTGTTTCTGGAGATTTATAGCCTTATGCTTTATAAAAGATTACAAAACTGCTGTGGACTGGCCAACATCAATGTATCCACAGAGCGGCTCCTCTCGTTCGGTGGCGCAGAAGCAGATCTATCATGCTGGTCGATTATTACTCAGGTCTGCAGAGGACCCGAGACGGACTAAGCGGCCTGGCTCTGACCGGAGGGCGGTCATTAATAAACTCAGAACCCGGCGGCAAATATAGGGACCGAGGACGAGAAGGGAGAAAGACGGGGAGAGAGAAGGATGAGGAAGAGGAGGAACTGAGAGAGGAGGAATAGGAGGGGCCGAAGGAGTCGATTATAACGATCTTTCTCCGTTGGCGCCCAGCGTTTGATAAGCCGCAAACGTCTAACAGACGCAACAACTGTTGGCGTATTTTTAGCCTCCGTTCCTACATATGCCAACTGATCGTGTGGCCAGGAAGCAGACAACAGCGCTGGTTATAAGCATCCAAGGGGCCCCATGCTCAGCTGCTGAAGCTGCAGTAACAACAACAGCAGCTAAGCCTCAGGCTCTTGGCCTCAGCCCTCCATCTGGTGCACAGCAGCCTCAGCACTTCGTGGCTCGTTGCAATCGTAAGGGAGTCGAGCAGAACTGTTCGTATGTGTGTGTGTGTGTGTGCGCGATGTGGCCGACGTCGTTCATAACAACGAAGGGATTGCTTTCAATGTATACAATTTTCGCCATGATTTCGATAAACACAATAGGAAAACTCGTAGAAAGAAAACCGATTTCGACGTAGATCGAGCTCCAAACCGACACACCGTCGTTAGCTATCGCAATAACAGTCAATTTCGGTGAACTTCTGATCGTTGCTTCTGTTGCGTTTCCTTGCAAAAAGGAGAGAAAGACAGTCAGATACAGAGAGACAGACTAAGAGAGAGAGAAAGGGAGAGACAGAACGATTTCTATGTTTGACTCCGTCTTCTTGCGTCGTCAATTCGCTGCGCTGGCTTCCTGATCGTCGTACGATGACAGAGATCGACATATTACGCGCTCAAATCATACGGCAGGACTTGAGCCAGCCATGGGGATTCCGCCTTCAGGGTGGGGCTGACGTCAGCGAGCCTCTGCGATTAGCCAGGGTAAGTTCATTACACAGAGCAACAGACGGATGCGGTTCCAAACTTCCAACCTATTTGATATAGACTTGGTATTGCAAGAAGCCGCAGTCAATTGAAACACAACGGAACTCTTAGATGACAACAATGCACTATGTTGATTAGCGCTCTTGAATAAGCTCAGCGCTCATGAATAAGCTAGTGCCACTGCGCTTGGCTTTCAAGTGGCGCTTTAGAAATTTGGAGATTACGATTACGATTATTCTCATACAGGCAAACACACAAACATACAGGCATACATTAATGCGCCATCATGAAGTTTTATAAGGCGCCATATAAATGGCCATATACATGCATACCTACATAAAAACAATAAAAACAAAGGTATATAATATACGTAATTAGACGCACACGTGTTTGCATATATATATATATATATATATATATATACTCATATTCTTGCAAGTCCTGCATTAATATACATATTAGGTGTTCTTATAGTATATGCAAGCATACATTTTTACATATATAATAATTATAGGCCTATACATACAAAGCATACATGTATACATACACACAATGTACTTACACAAATAAATACATGGGCCTTCAGGAGGTTCTAATAAGGCGCTATATAAACAGCATGACACGTGCAGACATATATATATATATATATATATATATATATATATATATATATATATATATATATATATATATATACAAACATACATACACATATATGCTCATAATCGTGTAATCCTGTTAGATTATGCATACATATACATATATATTACATTATGCATACATATAAATACTTTGTCCATATATCCTAGCTTGAACTTACACGTAGGCCTATACATGTTGGCCTACGTTTACAAATTTCCACCTGTTGCAAGAGGCGGTCATAACTCGCAGGACTATTAGTCCTTAATTGTTTTCTACTGTGACTCTTGTCAACTTTGTATTTATTCAATTATATTTCATTTTGATTGCCAAATAAACACATTTGATTTGAGTTGACAAATACGCAGAGAAACACAGACAGACGTAAAATGTCGTACATACATTACATTACATCTAATTGTATGTAAGCATACCGCATCATGCATATATGCATACATATACAAAAGACATACGCAAGACATACAAGGATGGGGTCAAGTAGCGCAAGACATACAAAGCAATGTAAGTTAAGTTATGGTCACATGATACGAGATGATTTGTAATCTGGATTAAGGGCTGCTTTGGGGGTCTTCTAGTCGAGGTACTGCTCTCAATGGGGGTTTTGTTGATATTTCGTCGCATCTAAAATCCTAGAGTTTCCAGTGGAATGGAGTCATCATAATCTGATAAAGGCAGACAGTAGGGTCAGTTTACCCGTCAATAATTCATCACGATAAGAGTTTACCGTGATAAGAATTTAACATGATAAGAATTATACATTATCATAATTGAACATGATCATAATTGAATTTTTAGTAGCTGAACATTTTTATAGCTCAAAGTCAGCGGCGCTACAGACCAAATTCGACGACTAAGTGGTAGGCTTAAATAAGAAGGTCTTCAAGCGCCGAAGAGAGAGAGAGGAGATTGTTACAAATAGAGGGCCTGCATAAGCAAAGCTTCTTGTTTGGGCCGTAGAGCAGTGCACATGTGGGGGTCAACAATAATCAACGGGCAGATGAGCGTAGAGAGGCCCGTTGGGGGTAAGGAGAACACTCTGGTACATAGAGGCAAAAGGTACGCCAGGGAAGAGCCAGCAAGACAGTTTCGCATGAGTGTACGAACGTGTATGCGTTGAAGGGAGTCACGGATGAAAGATGAGATGTGGGCAAATTTAGGGCCAATTCGTCGGGCAGTAGCATAATGGATGGATTGGAACTAAGATAGGTTCGATGAGGAAAGACCGATGCTGGTAATGCTCGCAAAGTCCACCCTGGAGTAGATCAAGGCGTGAACTAATGTCGTCATCGCATGCAGTTTAGCGACTGGTGAATAGAGCGGAGTTGACGCAAAAGGTGGAAGCAAAAGCGAGAAAGAGCGTTGACATGGTCAAAGAAAGAAAGGATGGGGTCAAGTAGCCAAATCCTGAACAGTGGAGGAGAAAGAAAGGTGGGGGAGGGTCTTGCGAAGGGCCTTAAGACAAATCCTACTAAGCTGGATGCGCCCACCAAGCTATATGAATAAGATCATAATTTTACATGATGAGAATTAAGTTAGTTTGGTTACAATAACATAGGTCAAGATAATAATAATAATAATAATAATAAAAATTGAAAATGATCATAGTTGAAAATGATAATGAACATGATGATAATTGAACATGATATGTTGTGGAATTTAGGGTGTTAGATGATTCAAATGAGGCTAGGAATTTGATAAACAAGGTATTGGAAGGCTAATCTAAGAGTGGATGGCCTAGCCAGATCATCGTCTCAGGTCCTAACAGTGGCTACAGCAGCGTCTCATTATTAAGCGTCTTTGGAATGCGTTGCCTAGAAGCTGCTTTGAGAACGTGGGCGTCTAACCTCATTCCAACGCAGGCGAAAAACCGTACTCTAGTTCGCTGCTGCTGTCGGGTCAAAAGAGCAAGCTTTAGACTCAGACTTAAGGAGCTACATAAATATCTGTTTAGGTTTCATAACTGTAAATTTATTTACTTTTAACTATAATTATTAGCCTACGTCTGGTTTAACTGAGTTACTAATTCATTCATTCATTCATATTAAATAAATATATAGTGCCCCTTCAAGACTACTACTGAGGAACGCTCCGACCTCTGAACTGCTAATTGATAATAATGGTTTTTAATGATATTGGCCTAATGCTGGTCTGACTAGGTTAAGTCTAGGGTGAGCACGGTCTGTTAACAAGGCCTTCACTACGACCGAAGACAATACAAAGCAAAACAATAGGAAACAATACAGAAGCGCGCACACACAAACATGCGAAATGGCATCGATGTGACTGAGCAATACTTGTGAGCGAAGGACTTGCTCTAAAATGTTGTCTGGCAGTCTCTCATCCTACTTAACTTTGCTCAAAACCTACTTCTTCTCGCGGGGCCTTTCGCGCTGACAGTGCTTCTGAATGGTTCACCCTACTAGAGGCGCTTAACAAATGTATATACGATACAGTAAACACAATACAGTACAGTACTTATATATAAATATATATATATCAATACCCTGAAACATCGACACAGTGGAAGATGTTTGGCCTACATTTTCATTTTGACAGTTAAAAGCAATAACATTTCAAGGAGGGTTTCTCGTATAGCCAATGAATGCTAATGAGCTTAGAATGTCTGATAATGAAGTATTAATAAATATTATTATTTGCAAACTATGTAGGACTGCGTAATCGTAGCCGTAGGCCTTAACTCGAAATTTCTATAGACCTATCTTTAGGCATGACGTGCCATGCCATGATCTGCGAAACTTTTTCCGTGCTAAATTTAGCCTTTGTGCTCGAAGCTGTTCCTCTCTCCTCTTTCTCTCTCTCGTTCTCTTTATTCTCTCTCTCTCTCTCTCTCTCTCTCTCTCTCTCTCTCTCTCTCTCTCTCTCTCTCTCTCTCTCACACACACACACACTCTCTCTGTCTCTCTGTCTCTCTCCTCTCCTCTCTCTCCTCTCTATCTGTCTCTGTCTCTGTGTCTGTCTCTGTGTCTGAGTCTCTCTCTTCCGTTAACTTCTCGGATTCGTTTTGTCTGATCGTTGGTCGAAGCACCCTATATATCAATCAGACACGGTAGTCGACTGGTTAGGGCGCTCGCACTGTGACGCAGTGAGAGCTCGTTCGACTTTCTCTTACACAGTTAGGCTATAGTGTATACTGTACAGGGAACCTAAGTGTTTGGCCTTAACCCACAAATGCCATCGATTGAGGTTTGGTTATTAGGAAATGGAGCTTATAATAAATTATGAATAATGTATATTAATGACGTCAATATTAACGATAATATTAATGATGGTGATTATGGTGGTGGTGGTGGTGGTGGTGGTGGTGGTGGTGGTGGTGATGATGATGGTGATGGTGATAGTGATGATGAGAATGGTGATGAGGATGAGGATGAAGGTGGTGGTTGTGACGATGATGACACTGACGATGACGATGACGACGATGATCATGACGATGAAGATAATGATGGTGACGATGACGACGATGATCATGACGATGAAGATAATGATGGTGATGATGATGATGATGATGACGACGACGACGACGACGACGACGATGACGATGACGATGACGAAGACGAAGACGATGATGATGATGATGATGATGGCGGTGATGGTGATGGTGACGATGAGAATGGTGATGAGGACGAAGGTGGTTGTGGTGATGATGATGATGATAAAATAATAATTAATATTGAAGACCCTGAGGAATCGTACATGTATACTTCGGTTAATAAAATTATTATTATTTATAATAATGATGATGATAATGATAATAAAAAAAACGATAATGATAATAATAGCAATGGCAATCTATGCGATCCTATATTCTTTGGATCGATTTCTCTCGGATGCATCTCGACTATTATGGCAGCTCCACAAGAGATCAATTAGGCTCATTACTTCATTACCTGCCGTAACAAAATCAGCGAATATTATAACAAAGAACGATTAGATCATAAGTTACAGATAATATAAACCTACAGTAGCTTCTGTAACGCTGTGAGCTCACATGAGAAGAGCCCCGTACTTGGTCACATGCAAACCCAATGTTTAGGAATTTTTCTGAACAGTTCTAATAGATTGCGATGAAACGAAAAACAGACCTCACAGGATTCAACTCAAACGGCTTTTCCTCTTCCCTAGAATGTTTATACGAACGTCCCTTAAACCTCCTTTCACCTCTCCCAGTGCTGGTTATATTACTGCTCACGCTGTCTCTGTTGCCGCTAACACTACTAGCCCACCACCATCGCCACAAAACCGCCAACGCTAAAACTACTATTGTTAATACTACTATTATATCATTACGACTAACAAAAACAGTAGTAATAATAATATCAGTGACTTGCCAAGACAGAAGCTGTTGCTTTTGAACGCCATTCCCTGTCCAGCGCTCAGATACTTACTGAAGACATTTCCTTTTCTCTCCGAGTGTCAGCTTTAAACTGCGCCACTGTTCGCACTCTGACAGTGCCAGTCCCAAGCCTGAGTAAAGGAGGAGGGCGACGCTAATGATCTTTGTTATCACACAGTGTCGTTGAAATGCAACTGCTTCCGGGCATTGTCTCTGAGATGAGAGGACTGGCCGTCAGCCCTTGAATGCCGAGGCTAAGAAAATGAAGTCGCTAGCATTTCATGACTACGGCTGCATCTCTAGCTAGCACAAGGAATTGCTTCTCCTTTTTCTTCTCCTTCTCTTCCTTTTCCTACTTCTTCCTCCTTATGCTCCTACGTACTCCACTTCATCTATGAAAATCAAACATCGAGATTAATTAATACAGTCACATGACATGTCCTGTATAAGTTTGCTACAGAATAATACACATAAGTGTCTGTTACAAGTAATAATTGTTATGACCACAAGAATGATTATGTGTAACGGACACTTATGACATTCTCTGCTTCTTCATAAAGTTGACATCTGTTTACACTCCCTAGGACGATGATATAATGAGCGGTAGGACAGATGAGCACCTTGCCTAGCTGCAGTACAATTAAATTAATTCCTGTGACACTTGCTATCATCTGCTCCTACCATTTCTTTCATGCAATCATACATACTGCAGCTTGTCTGCTCGAATTGAATATACCGAATATACATGCTCAACAAAGGGTATAGGCAACTTGGCCCAGAGTGTTTGAACATCTATGTCATCTGTCAGCTGTCGATGTGAATCCGTTGGTTGGTTCCACGCTTGTGCGTGGGCCCACCACTGGTGACTCTTTTCAGCTTACTGTCTATATATATAGTCTTGCTAATAGACAAATTTAACTCGTTCACTAGGACATTTAGCATCACTTAGGCCAGCAAAAGAGAGCGCCTCTGAATAGATATCTTGAAGCGCTATATAAATGCATATTACATTACTTTGCAATTAGAATTTATGGTAGCAGCTAAACACTGCAAACGATTTAATTGTTGTACACGTTAATTATAAAGCTATTGTCTATTCCGAAAGAGAAATATATCTGCGATTCTGCGTGCTGTAATAGTTAGATGATCCTATTAGGAAAGTCATCCCTCGGTTGCTCCCAGTAATGATTTTATGAATTTCAGTTTTTTCAGTTTAGCATATTACTTGAATGACCCGTCGTTCTCCGCTGAGACTAGTAATACCCGGGTATACGGTGCACGGTCAATGTGCTCATTATAGCTGGGTGATCTCACAATGATCTCGTTTTCAATGAAACTTCTGAGGCATAATGTCGTTCTCAAAGCCGCCCAGAATGATGTTCCTGACAGAAGTGTGTAGTGTCTGTACAATCCTAACCATTTCGCAGAATAGCGGTACATAACAATGTTAAGAAACCGTTAGTAGGAATTGGCCATCAGCAATTCACCAGAAATTTTGTCTGCTAGAGCTGCTCAGTGTAATTTTTAAGGTGCCCTATCTAGTTTCCTGTGCTTATAAAGATTGGGGTAGGCCTAATGCTTTTAGAAATTTATTGTTTAATTGATCTTAGGTGAAATGAGAGTTGTAATCTCATGGTTCCGTCAAGCAAAATGTGCTGTCCAGATGAATAAGCTATTGCCCTACGCTTAGCTTAAGAAATTTACTCTTTACGATTACTGGTCTCATGATAGCGCCTACTGTATACAATGGTTGTCACATGACTCAGGTTAAGCAAACTATGTGTTACATGCAGCGGTATGTTTGGTTTCAACTGAAGATTCCGGTCAACGAGGCAGCAAGGCGAACAGCCTCGGCGGCAAACACGTAACAGCAGAGTGTCCTTAACACACTATCTTCTGCAAATGCAAAGCCGAATACCAGGAACTACGAAGAGATGACTGTGAAGCCAAAGTGTGAAGAAAATAGCTACTGAAAACAAGCACATTCTATAGATACCACACCCAGCGTAGTAGGTCTATTTATGTGAACATTCCTGCAATAGTTCGATTGAAGATTAGCGGACCAACTTCATACAGTAATAGCCATAATTTATAAACTAGCATGTTTGACAAAAAGAGATGTGCAGGAGAGAAAGTTCTACCACTGAAGTCCTGCAATTGAAAGCTCAATCAAATAGAACAGTTCAAGTCGTTGGTATAAACAGAAAAAGACAGTGAGAGGATCTTGTTGAACACTGTTCAGTCTAGAAATTGGGATTGATTTTAGGTAGGCCTACTGCGGCTGGATGAAGTGCAATGTGTTTAAGTATTATCCCCAGCGTGAAACAGGTCCTCCGCTGGATGGGAAGTCACGGATTATAGATATAAATGAATTACAAGTCACTGATTCTAGATATAAATGAATTGCAAGTCACGGATTCTAGATATAAATGAATTACAAGTCACGGATTCTAGATATAAATGAATTGCAAGTCACGGATTCTAGATATAAATGAATTGCAAGTCAATGATAGCACTAGATGAATGGAAAGTCTAAGAGTAGCAAATGAACAGTTTCTCGCTTGTGTTTCTTGTTCACCAACACCTGTTTTATAATTTATGTATTACTTCATCTGGAACATCTATCCTTTGCCAATCAATTTCCCTAATCTGCTATCGCAGTAGATCTTTTCATATATCCGCTCGAGATAAATTATAACGTTTTGAGCAGGCGCCTAGCTCTACTCGCCATACGTCATTCCTTGATGTTCAGCTGTCGACCGGAATCCGTTCTTTGGTTCCACGCTTGTGCGTGGGCACACCATTGGCGACTCTGTCAGCTTACTGTGCACTGATTTGGTAACCTATGTATTTAATTGATCATACTGACATCCGATATCATTTAGACCAAGGTAGAGAGCGCCTTTGAGTAGATAACTTATATAAATGTTCGATTACATAACATTACATTCTCCGTCACAATGGACTGACGTTCTTGAAATTGACCCGATTTTGTGCTACTGTGTCCATAAAAGATACGATGAACAATAGTTAAAGGCCTATTGACTGAATGAAGGTTCCATATTAGATATTCGGCCTATAGGGCCTGATACGCATGATGAATCTTTAAGTCACTTGATTATCATACAAAAGGATCTGCAGTCTATAATATCAACATGCTGGTGAAGATGAGAGAAACGAAATCCCAAATTAAATGACTACGATTGTCACATAAAAATGAAATTTAACATATATTTTGATACATAGTTGAATGTTGTTACTTATTCTCTCTATCACTCGATATAATATATATATTATATATATATATTATATTTTATATATTATATATATATATATATGTATGTGTGTGTGTGTCTGTGACATATAGACCTATATGATACAAGTGATTGCAAATTTTATTGTGAAATCACTTACAGGTAACTGATTTATCACTTGACCTCTGTGAACTTCGATATCTGTAAGCGAGATTGGCAAACGTTCATCGGTGAACATATGAGACGAATTGAAAAACCTGCTGGCTTCAGATAAGAAAGGGATTTAAGAAAATCATACTGTGCTGCCCTTTCTCTGTTTAAGTCACTCTCCTAGTTGGTCTATACCTTCATCAGTCTGCCTGTCTGTCTCTGTAAGTCAATCTCCCTGTTCGTCTGTTTCTGTGTGATGAACACTGCATCCCTATGGCTGCCACAATTCCATTTTCATGACTTCAAAAATGATAACATGCTGATTAACACTGATCCTTAGTATATAGTCAACAGTCACTCTATGCCTACGTTTGTTCGAGATTTTAAATGTCTGCTGCATATTTGGTGTGCTCGCTGTTAATCTTGCATTATCAATTGCATATGTCTCACTAGGTCTTTGTCTGCTTGTCTTCCAGTGTATTAGTCTGTCTGTCTCCCTATGTTCTAGTCTGTCTTCCCATGTCTTTGTTTGTCTATCTGTCTCTCTGTGTCTTAGTCTGTCTGTCTCTCTAGGTCCTTGTTTGTTCGATACAAATCGTAATCGTTGTATCTACAATATAAATCACGCTTCAAACTGTCTTGCAAAGCACTCATTCAGATCTGTTGGAAAGCTAAATGCGCACCGCTTTCGTGTGGTACTTGGGAGGTGCCATTTTTAGCCCGTACCCAAGCATACATACGCATATATGTATATATATATATATATAGTGTTAGCATTTATATATATAAATATATAAATGGTCTAAATACCGGTGTCTCTAATCGAAAATAACCGACACATATCAAAGAAATTGCTCTGATACGGCAATTGACCAAGAACGCTGACCTAAGACGAAGACCAATCCCAAGACGGTTCCTTTAAGACTAAAACCAAGACCGACGCATCCGAGACCAAGACCAAGACCGATGGTCCGAGACCAAGACCAAGACCGATGCATTCGAGACCAAGACCAAGACCGCAGTTTTCCTGTCTCGAGACCGTCTCGAGACCACATCCCTGAACCGATTTAACAACACTGTGGTCGGTTGTTTGTTGATGGCTCTACTCAACGTCTTATTATTCGCTGTCTTCACCTATCATGACCTTTCACCCCTTCCTTTTGTCCAACCCACTCTCACCCTGCTTGCTCTTTCTTTCCAGTTCTTCCTGTTTTCTAATTCATATTAAGTGTAGACGCTCCTGGAAGGAAATGTTGCAGCTATTATGTTTCCCTACGCGTCGACAAGTAGATCCGAAGGCGAAGACAACCTCTCTTCCCCAGTTTGTCACTGGCGAGCGGAACTTAAGTTCAGCGTATTAATCTTCGTATGGGACTGAAGCCCGTATACTTTGGCTCGTGAGCGTTGTAAATCTTTCGCAGCGTCTGCTGTTATTTCGTAAGCTGTTGAAGCCAATGCTCGTGAATAAGCGGGTGCTTTACGCTCACACGCCGTTAGAAATTTGGAGTTTACGATTGCGACGTGGGCCTACACTCCTACAGCCAACGTTCGTGAGTAAGCTGGTGCCCTGCGCTTGGCTTTCAAGTGGCGCTTTAGAAGTTTGGAGATGCGATAACAATTATGACTACTGCAATGTGCACTGTACAGTAGGTTCTACTAATGGTGCAATATAAGTTTTCTGAGATCGAGATTTAATAGGTCTGATGGTGGTCACTGAACAAGTTGAAACAAATCGAGTAGGCCTACAGACTTATATGCTTTTGTTTGTGTGATGCGCTTTAGGTGACTCCTGGTAGTCCAGCTGCCAGAATCGGTTTGCGCGAGGGAGATGAGGTGACAGAGATCGATAACACACCGACAGATAACTTGACTTACTATGAATCGACAAGCCTCATCGATCAACACACAGATTCTTTGCTCCTCACCATTGAAAGGTATTCAATTTCTCTGTCGCCGCATGTCCCTTCTGTCGCCTTGGAATCCAAAGTATGTGGAAAGCTGATAAAATGACACTCTTCCGCTGCCGATCGACAGTTTTATGTCTTTTCATCTCCTAAAATGAATAGGAAGAGGAAGAGGAGAAGGAGGAGAAGGAGGAGAAGGAGGAGGAGGAGGAGGTAGAAGAAGAAGAGCTGTTCTTTAAATCAAACCTGAGAAGATATAGCCAAGGATATTACTTTGTCTGGCCTCAGCACGTGACTTGGTGGCAAGCCCTCCCTCGTCGCCTTCCTCTGACACTCTGCTGTTAATGCGCTCATTTAATAACTAATTGCGTCACAATCTGAACATGCATCAAATATGACTGTGGTGGGATTTGACCCTTGACCTCTGGATTTTCAGTCCAGAACGCTACTCACACTAGACTACCTACGCCTATAATATGTTACACATTCCTGCACTTAAAATCTCGTATACAATTCGTTTAGTCACTGATTTTCCTAATAATATTTACGTCCAACAGTTCTCTGAGCAGAGCCGTGTAGACCTGTATATCTTAAGCTTATATGCTAACCAAGGGATTCGTTATCTATCATGTGGCTGGCGTTGTTCTTGTTCTGCTTCTTACTCCGCTTCCTGTTCCTGTTCCTGATGTTATGTTACTTAGCATGTTGCACGTGTGTTATGCCTTTTTTTAAAATTATACTTTGCACGCGTTACTGATAAGCGCGTTCGTAGAAAGTTTAGTATTTGGAGCAAAGAACTTTTCCAGGACGATAGGACCAGGCGTCATCGGAATCTTCTTTCTAGGTCTACATCTAGTTTACTACGAGCAGCGTCAAAAGATATAAATAGGCTATATCTTTCAACAATATGTCTCAAATGCACACACACATACATACACACCACCCATACACACATACAGACACCCATACATACACACATACACCACTCATACATACACCACCCATACACACATACATGCAAACACCACCCATACACACATACATGCAAACACCACCCGTATACACACATACATGCCTACACCACCCACCCATACATACATACACACAGCACCCATACACACACATTCATGTGATTGGTTTTCCACGAAAGTTAGCACTAGTTATGGATGACCATTTCGGAAACAGCTGAATGTGTCATAGATTGTGTGCCTGACTCATCTCCATGACGCACGCATATAGTTATGTATATATGTATGTATGTATGTACGTGTTCATGCATAGGCCTATATGCATAGGCCTATATGTGTAGGCCTATGTAGGGACTATATCTGAATAAAAAACGCGCGACAGAGGAAGTAGAAGAGAGAAAATAAAAATAATAATAATTAATTTCAAACTGAAAAACCGCAGTATGATCACATGAACAGTATGAGCGTATGATGATAAGTTATTGCAGGAGTCGAATTTGAACATCGGCAGCCACGCAGGGCCCCCACTCGCTATGCATCTCATTTTTAACAAACGCGCCGTCTCGCGAGAGAAGGAAAGAAGTCACCCATAGATACGGGTCTCGATCTCGGTTCCTCAATTGCTGCGTCCCAGTGTGGTCACCAGTACTCTACGAAAGAAGAAAGGAGAGAGACAAGAATCATCGTCCATGTCACAAACCTTATCATCGGTAGAAGACTGAAGAAGAAGCGTTGCAAAGCAGAAACAACTACAGTAGGCCTATATAGACCCATATATATATATATTTATTTATTTAAATAGCATGCGATATGCACGCTATGCACATTTACAATTATATATGTGCTATAATTATATATATTTGCCCAGATGATAGATAACTATATATATTTACTATTCGTCTGTAGGAAAGCCCGTGGTTCAGTTCCTGTCAATCCAGTCCTTTATTCGTCGGCCGAGCAATCGCAACCAAAGCCCTACCAAACATACGACTTGAGTGGCACGAATTCAAACAACAGAACAACGACACAGGTTAGACTTACGACTGATAATAGATCTATCTTTTATAATTTCACCAATGGCCTCACAGCTCTTTGCTCACGACGAGCAACATAGCCAGGAAGGAAGTGGGGTGAATGAATTGTTGAAAACGTGTCCTGCATAGCATTCTAGATATTCTACAAATTTTCGTGCTCTACTAACTCCCTACATCCCACCTCAGTACCTGCGATCGTCAAGCACAAGTCTTTTAGCTGAGTCACGATGCAGAACAGTTATGAGCTCATGTGCAATCCAAGTCTCTGCTCCCAAGTAATGGAATCGAGTTCCAGGGGCATCAATTCCCTCCTGAGTGATGAAGGAAAACCCCCCGGTTTCAAGTGCCAGGAAGGAAAGTATTCCCCCTAAGACGCAAAAAATGTCCCCTTACTTGAAATTGGAGGCATCTGCCTCCGGACGCCCCTGGAATCGACTGCCATTCTCTCTCCGTAAATTCACTTAATTCCAGCGACTCAAATTCACCATTTTTTTCTGGTCATCTTCGATCTGGATATCTGAATGTATCATCTTCTACAGCGAATGACTATCTGCGCCTCATATTCACATTTCGATGTGACCTTGGTCGAGTTAAAAATTTAATTATTAAAAAATAAATGATAATAGAGAAAACTACTAAAGTACAAAATCACAAACTCCAAATTTTAAATCACCGCTAAATGAATGGCACTAGTAGCCAAGCCTACTCACTAGCGCTGCGTCGAGTTAGAGAGGTTGTCCAGATAATTAAGTCAAATGGACCTCCACATCCGGTTGCCATGCAGACCATAGAGAGGAGGTAGAGGACCCGACATGGTGGATTTCGTTTTCCAGAATGACTAGACTTAGTGAGAATAATGATTCTTGAAGAGGTGGAGAAGTAAAACTATTGGAGAAGTATCATATTGCTCAATTGGGTAATTTTGAGAGTACCAGGTCTTTAAATAGACTTATAATCCTATCAGGCACGGATAATTGTGTATATAAATATATATATATTTCTCCCGACTGAAGGCAGATTGTGTTTCGTGACTCATGCATTCCTCAAGGCCGACAATAACTCTATAAAAATATACATTGAAAGTTAATTGGAAAAATTGACTGGGATATGAGTGCAATTCAGTTTCAAAGCAAATCATTATTATTTCTGTAAGTAAAAATCGACAAATAATTATGGCTCAAGAAATAAGATAAGACGAGGCTGAGAACGGCACGCCATGTCACGGGTTGGAACGACCAGGTACCGTACCGGATATACACTTAATTTGCATCAACCTTCCATTATTTGTGCTAAATGCAGATATATGTATATAGATATAAATATATATTCAGGATAGACGTTGAACTTGCATTTAACCATATATTGCTTAAGTGATCTTGAATGAACTAGGCTGCTGTCATGCATTTAAGGGTGTTGTAAAATTCGGAGTTCACGATTTAATACTTTAGTATCTGTGGTACCTTGCTTTATTATGATTTTGATTTGTTTATTAAATTTGTAAGGCGCGCAAGGTCACATCGCAAGTGACTCTGAGGCGAATAGTCAATCCCAAGATGATTGACTTATATAAGTATCTAAAAATTCTTTAAATGCAAGAAGAGACAGTGGGTTTTAAATTATTTACAGTTACGTTAGGCTAGTTAGATGAGCAATTCAACAGAAGGTCGATTTTTTCTGAGCGGTTAAAAAGTATATTCGACAAACATGAAGACTGAGTGAACGGTATGTTAAGACGAAGGGTAGGCCTGTGTTAAAAATATTCAGTTGTAGTGCACGAACTCCGCCAGCAGGTGATGGCGTTTATAATGCGTTCTCAGAGAATCTGATTACTCACGAGGGCAATTATTTTTACAATTCTTTTTCCTATTGATCACAGCCACCAATCACTTCTTCATAGGCGAGTCTGTCTGTGTGACCTCTCATGACCTCTAACCACTGATAATTCATTATCTTCTCGATCCACGCCCTCCGTTTGTCAGTGTCTGGTTGGTCGGAGTTAGAACCGCCTCTGAGACAGTTGCTATAGTAACGTTTGATAAATGCATAGCAGAAGTAGTGTAGTAGTGGAAGTACATGTAGTGGTAGTGAAAGTGGGATTGATAGTATAGTGGAAATAGTGGTAGAAGTAATTATAATAGTTTCAGTTTAATTTCATACTGACAAACTGCAGTATGATTACAGGTTTAGTATATAGGCATTAATTATGACAAGTTACTACAGGAGTTGAATTTAACTATCTGCATCCATGCAAGACGCCCACTACGTTGTGCATGTCATTTTAACAGACGCCGCCTAGCGATAGAAGGACCAGTTAACCTTACGGGGCACACGGGTATCGACCACTGCGCCCCAGTGTTTTCTCCATTACTCAACGCCCCAGTACTACTCGTAATAACAGTAACTACTGGCGCTATATCAATCCAAGTCCGCGATAGACAGGCTGCGCTGTCCGCTCCTGTGCCTGGTCATAATCTTGTTCTCTGTGGCAATGGTCGTTGCCAAATAACTCAACGGCTTTTGAGAGGAACCATGGATATCACAATGGTTAGGTATATAGAAAGAGATATAGCCCTATGTATTATTATGTTCAGGTAATTATTTTTAAAATTAACTGGCGTTGTTTGATTGGACAATTTCAAGCGAAACTACGACTACCAGTATGCTCAGTCGAGACCGTTCGATACTCCGGCGAAGAGGCCTCAACAACTTTCTTACCAACAGCCTCAGTAAGTAAGATCGCGACACTTCGGTTAAGCATACTCAGCTGTACTGTCTGGCTCTTACAAGGATGGTTTCTAATAGGCCTACGCTTGCAGCATGTAGCGAACCGCTCGCATAGAAAATGACTGTAATGTACTCTGTGCTATGCTTAATAAAGTATGCCCGACACGTTAATGTATGAACATCTTTAATGGCAATGTAAAGTATCGCATTTAAGTATCTTAAAAGAAATATCAACATCGCATTTAAATATCTGTAATGGCAGTTAAAATTGCATTTTAGACTGGCCATCAAATGTATTGAATAAATTTACTTGGCTCTTTATTAATCAACTGACATTAGCATTTGATGTTAATGATAGTTGTCGGTGTAGACCAACGCTTATGGATGGATGTACATATGCAGTCTATGTGCATGTAGGCCTATAAGAGGCAATTCTTCATTTATTGTGCTCAAATGCGCATCTACCGATATTAGTCTTATCGGTCGAGGTCTCAATTGTTGAAGATATTTCGGAAACAACAGCAGCTGCCCAACAACAGAGAAGCCATTCATTACATTACGGCGGCTTACAGCATGTTTTAAGTTTTGTGTGAACTAACGGATTTGAACCCGACACGTAGAGATGAACTGTAGTTGCAATCCTGCAGATTCCTACTCGGAAGTTGATAGATTTCTTAAACAGATGAGCTACTAGCGAGCTGGAGCAGAAGGTGCATGAAATGTCCGTAGCTTAGCATTATAGCATGTACCTGAATCAATGTTTTTTTCCACGACGTAGATAGCTCATCTAATAGCGCAGAAAAAGTAGCGCTGCGACGCTGAGATTTCGAAGTTCGGCATTTAAATAACTGTTTTAAAAGGTTAGAATGATTACAAATTAAAAAAAGGAAAATACTTAATCTTTTTTAAGCACGTATAGTGAGCTTCACGTCAGCTTACTGTGCATATATAGTTTTGCCAATAGACTTATTTTTACCTGTTCATTGTGATATTTAACATAATTAAGGCCAGTGCAAAGAGCGCCTCTGAGTAGATATATTGAAGGGGCGCTATATAACTGCTTGATTACAAGTGACGTTTATCCCTTTGCTGCATTGAGCTGACTTTTTTCCAGGCCGGCCTTTCCGCTTCCAGTGGATGCCGACTTTTATTCCACTCGATCGTCGGCGGATGATCCAGACGCCTATCTCCTGCAGAGTCAGCAGCCACAGCAACTGAGTCCTACGCAATCTCAGTCTAGGACGTTCAAGATGCTACAGAGTGTCATGGAAAACGATGGTTCGTATTCATTCATTCATTCATTCATTCATTCATTCATTCATTACGAAGATTTTTATAGCGCCCCTTTCAGGCTACTACTCAGGAACGCTCCAGACCCTGGCATGGCTAAAAAGACAGTTTTACGGCGAGTATAAAAGAAGTCTGCGTGGACACTTGGCGACAACCGCAACGCCAACGAGAGCGTGTTCCGGAGCGAGGGGCCAACCACTGAGAAGGCATGAGTTTGTTTAGTAGTTGTACGGGAAATGGGACAATGAGCATGCCTCGTTCAGTAGAGCGGAGAGGGCAGCGACCCAAAGTAGAGTAACAGAGATCCCGAAGATAGGCAGGGGCGAGACCTAGCAAGGGCCGCCTTACCAAAGAGATGATACGGTACGAGATACGCAACTTGCTACAGCCTCATCCAACCTTGATGTCTTCTGAATCCCTGATCAACTTTTCGGTTCGTTCGCCATCATCTGCCTCAGGCTCCTCTATCGATTACCCCTCGGGCTTTCCATTCTAAACAAAAGTCTCACTTCTTCAAAAACTCTTACACCAACTCGTGCACCCGATCGTCCGCTTTCCAACTCTCGACCTAATCGCCACCCGCCTGAATAGCTACCCTGACCTACTCTGGACTACTCCTTAGACAACCTATCTGATTTTACTCATCGCTTGTGAATAAGCTGGTGCCCTGCGTTTCGATTTCCTGTCGTGCCTTAAATGTTTGGAGATTACAATTATCAACCTGTGCGCAACAGATAAACAAACCCTGTTAGGGAAGGTGATCTACGATGATGAAGGTCAGAAAAAAGAAGGTGAGATATTCTAAAACTTGAATTCAAGGTTTGTCTCTCTGTGACTTCTCCTTTTCTGAATTCGGAGTCATATTGTATTGGAGACCGCTTCTGTCCTAGTACTTGTGATGCGGTATGCGCTTTGTTTCGAAATAACCATTAGCTAAATCGTAGTCTAACCGTAAAGTGTAAATTTAAAAACTTTGCTTCAAATGTAAGCACAGAGATTAAGCTTATTCACGAAGACTAAGGCAAGTCAGAGGAGTGGTTCAGAGATGAAAAATGAAAATTTGCGTCCATTATCCAAAGAGAACAGGGAGAGGAGAGTTCGTTCGTATTTGGGCTTCAAATCGTGCTGCATTTATACAACGGTGCTCTACTCTCTGGTCCAGGTTGAACGCTTGAATTTTGTGGATCAGCATGTAGGTCAATTGCTAAGCGTCATCGGCTGGTACCTTGCACATTACAATGATGGTGCTACAGAAGTTCTGAGATTGAATTACATTAGTAACTGACTTTAGCAGTTAAATTCTCCTTCTGGTTGTCTGTGTTTGTTCGCGTAGAGCCCTATGCCGGCGTTGCTGGGCTGCCACCGCCACGATCCGCAACGATGGAACAGATGAAACGCGAGGGTGCTTTCCAGAGGCACCCGCACTTCCCCGCTCCTCTTCCAGGATCGTCCTACTCGGCGTCTGGCTCACCCGCTGGGTCACGTGTCAAGGTCATCATGCCCCAACAGTACAACTCGCCACTGGCCATGTACTCGGCGGACAACGTACTCGAGACCTTCACGGCTCAGGCAGAAAGCATGCTCAATAACATGGAACAGTAAGGTCCTCTTCACCTGTATACGGTAGGACTAGGAGGTCATCGGGTCATCGATAAGTAATAACACTATGACAATATCGTCATCATCGTTAACGTCATCCTCACCATTCTGTCTTCTGTCTGAATGATGACAGTCAATCATTAAAGCACAGACTGCTGACATATATACTTGACCGGAATACACGCGAATCCTCAGGGACTCACTACAGTCTGCACGTAACATATTTCAATGATCTTTACATACCCCTATCCGCATCATCCTAGCCATTCGTCTTCCATCGTCATCGACATCTTCATCGGCGTCGTCTTCGTAACAAACGGAAAAGCCAAAGTTGGCATATTTGTTAAGAGCGTAGGGTTCGTCTCATACGTCACTGTTTGCAAGAGACCGCTCGGATCGCGACTGTCTTCCCAGCGCTGGCTTATTTAAGAGATTTTAATAAATCTCGGGATAGTACGGTCCTTGCTTGGGGACCTTAGATGGCGAGGTGTCCATTCAAACGTACAAGTGGTGATGTAGGATCTCAAACGATCAGACAGTCCGACTGAAAAATGAGCTGTGTCGAGACCATGATATGGTCGCTGTGAAAAACCGCGAACATCACGTGTAGGTTTTCTCTATGAAAAGTTAAAAACGGGTCTGTTGAGGCGCAGACATGTCCACAACAGTCCAGCAAGGAAACGATCGCCTAACCATTTAATAACAATGCGACTTGCCCAATCTTCTGCTGTAGGAGGCAACGCTATGGCCCAGAGCATGAGCCTCTGTTCAGCACGAACTTCCACTAACCACCGCAATCCATCCTGGACTCCGCGGATGTTATCACGGTAAGATATCTATTCTGTTTGAACAGATTAAACGAAACCCAACGAAAGCCATTCGAGGCAATTACGGGCCTTTTGATCAAGGTAGGCTAAAGTATGCAGGGCCTTCTTATAGCAGCCCTCAAACATGTTTCAAAGTATGTAAATGAAGTCGGAAAGTTCTATTCCATCGGGAACAGTTCTCTGACTTCGTCCTCCAGCTGTAGGACTTTGTTTGGGCGCGAAGACCAATTCCAAAGTGATTATTAATCAGCACTTTTATTGCGCCCGTGTCTAATGCCGAGTGCATCAATCCAACCGTGATCAGGTCGTTCTTTGCATCGTATGACAGTCATTTTGAATGTTCGTCAATATCAAGATATCGCATCCATACTGTATCATCTAACGCGTTATCTCAGATCCGTTCTGCTGACCTAACGTTTCAAAATTCTGCGCAAAAGCAATTTCACATGCTTCGCGATCATATTGTCCGGTTTGTATGTATTGGTAGTTTTGTTAGGCTTTCGTAATCGCAGTGGTCAAAAGCTCACCGACAAGTATTTCCTTCCCCGAGGGTAGCGAAGAAACACATAACTAGATATCTTAGGTTAAATTGCTTGATTACGGACTTGTCTGGTTATTTCTGGATTCTTACATTAGATTGGAATGACTAAGTGGGAGACAATGAAGACGCGATATAAACCGCTGGCTGTGCTCGATCAACCAGGGAGGAAGAGAGACGACGGAGAAACCTACCAGATGCCTCGATGATCCGTCATCCACTTTTGTTAACTTGAAAAAGCTCTAAGACAGAAATAACTCAACGTCAGAAACAGAGAAATTGCAGATGAAGCGTGTCGAAAGCAGATTCTTTTCCTGTCAAAATAACTAGTTGCATTATTTGCGATTATTGTGGGCTCTACGTAAAATTTATTGATCTCTATAAATTATCATAATTATGAACATAGAAATATGCCAATTAATTGAACTCACAAGGTTGGCGTGTCTCCAATTAGGGAGCTGTTTAAATTAACAGTTCCTCTTGGTTTGGTCAATTCCTTATCAAAAATATTAACCTAAACAAACATTTATTGTACGCAATTAAGTATTATTAATATACGTTAAAATTTGGAAATAAAAAAATCATCGAAGCAAAATTTGAAATAAAGGAATGAAAGAAAGTAAGGCCGCTGGAGGTAATAACTTAGACAGAGTAGGTAAGAATTCCTGGAAGTTTAATAAAAAAGATTGTAAATTAGTTAATTTATACCTTTGAATTGAGCCTTTAAACAGTTTTTCCTCCACGAATCTCCGAAGTAAGACTATGACAACCACAGAGATATTTATGATTCACGGCGTCCATTGGTTCGATCAGGTTGTTCCCTCTTTATCGATTCTATGCAGGTATCGAGGCTCATACTTTGATTATTATTATTAATAATATTATTATTATTAGTAATATTAATAATATTATTGTTGTTCGCAGGATTATGTTAATTGCTGTTTTCAACTGACTTTTGCATCACAGTTTTAGTTTGCAGTGTTCGTTTCTTCTGTGTCTTGATTAATTTTATCGGCCAATGCTATAGGGCCCTCCACACCTATTCCAATAGACAACAACAAAAATCATAATGAAAATAATAATGATAATAGTGATGATGATGATTAATAATAATAATAATATTATTATTATTAATGATAATGATAGCAATAATAATAATAATAAAAATAATGATACGCTTACGCTTAAAAAAATATTGAAAACTGCTAATTAAGGACTAATGAGTCTGCGTATAAATTAATGTGTATAATAAAAAATAATGATAATAATAAAAATACCAGTATTGTTCTCAGTATTTAAAGTTAATAATTATTTAAAATAATGATTGGCTTCCCACGTGTAAGCTAATCATTAATTAGGCTTATGACTGTTATATGAAGCTACGGACTATTTTTATATAAAAATAAACGATTAATTAACTAATTATAAGACCGTTCTAAATCATAAACAGACACAATCGCTAATCTATGAATCACCGTTGCATAATATTTTTTTCATACTTGTATGATATTTCATTATTTCACACAAAAACTTAAGGTTAATGTTATCAAGATCAAATCAGTGCTACAATATTTTTTGAAAGCTGCGTAAATATGCATACACAGGCCTATGCCTATTAGCATCGGGTATATGGTACAGTGTACACTGTGCGTTAGTCTATAATCCAAATAGTCATTTGCATGCTTAAGCCGGAAGTAGAGCTGAGAGGTTGATTATTGCGTTCTGAGTAATTATTGCAAGTTTGATCCGAGTTAAAATCAATTATTATGCCTATACGATATTTTTTTAAGTTTTATTCTTCTTGGCTTCGCTGTTAGTCACGAATATAATACAGCCTCAGTTTTCTTGCGTTCAACTATTAATTTTCTATTTCATATTATTAGCTCTGGTTGAGTGCGATTGCACTGAACCGTGGACTGCTTGATTGAAACGAGTATACTATAGCAGGTGGACTGGTGAATATTTTCTTTTGAAAACTTCCTCATTGCTATTTTATATAATCAGCAACTTGGTTTGACCTTATTGTTGTTCATTTGGTTATGTATTATCTAAGATGCAATAAATACTGGAATGAAAAGAATTCTCCGATTTATTCGTCACTAGCGCGATCTGTAGTTCGCCGGCGCAAAAATGAGAATCAGGAAAGATAAAGTAAACATGGGACGAGAAGAGTTAGGTCAACAGAGGAGACAGATGAAATATTGGAAGATATAACAAGATGCGATAAAGTATACATACGATGCAGTGTCGGTTGTGGGCCCGACCAGGCCCACCGAGAGGGGTCAGAGGCAATTGCCCAGGGGTACGGCGATGATTGGTGGGGGGGGGGACGTGGACCGGACCCACATTCAGCTTATGAAATATAAAATACTTAATTTTTTTACAATTTTTTGATTTATTCAGTTTTAAATGCATACTGACACATTGTAAGTTAAAACTCCAACCATCTAAATATTACTTATCATCACATTTACACTTATCATTTTTTATATATAAAGGGAGCTAATGGTCCACCGAACTCGATCCTCGATTATGCAGCACCGAGCCTTCTCGGTTGTGGGCTCCTCCATTTGGAATAGACTTCCGCTATCACTGCGCATACTCCCTAGGAACAATCTGCCAGCCTTCTATCGTATCCTCAAGTCTTTTCTGTTTCGTCGCAGCCTGGCTGAGAGCGCCTCTGAGTAGCTTTCTTGAAGGGGCGCTTTATAAGTGTTCGAAATTAATGAATGAATATATATTTCTGCGTACTGTTACAAGTTCTAGCTCACATGTCTGGGTTAATGTTGCGTCGTAAACTAAATGGAAAGTTGCATTATAATATTATGCACTTATAGGGAGTGGTCAATGTGTGCCGTAACAGTTCGTTGCTTAAATTAAGGCAAGGTGTGTAGACTATAGAGGAGATTGTTTGTTATTAGAGATATAGCCAATCCGTCAATTATTCTCTATTTGTCGAAGAACTGGAACGGTAGGCCCCTATTTGCCGTGTAGTAAAGAGTATTGTGCCGCTTGTTATTGTGTACTTTCGATGCCAATATCTTGCGTTCGTTGTGTGCTGTGAAAAGACTTTCGTTCCGACGATTTCTTCCTTTAGTCCGCCCAAACACGAGGCGTTTATTGCATGACTTATTGCGAAGTGAGTATCTTTTAATTGTGCATTGTGTAAATGAATATAGCCTACATAGGCATACCTAGTTTAATTATCCGTTATTGGAAAATAAACTAGTTTGGGCGCTCTGTGTATCCGTTGATTAAGATTACGGTTGCATGCTCAATCTGTCATAATGTGATGCTGTCTTCTTTCGACGTTGACTTAGATGAGCAGATCGTATCTGAGAATTTATAAGTACTTCTTACAGAAGTCTACGAACTATTGAGAAGCGCTCTCAACGTGACAGCCCCGAGGGAGTAAGAAAGTCTACAGCTGCTGGCGACGAAGGATGAGGTTCGAACCCCGACTTAAATCTCACCACAAATTCTAGGGATTCGTTTTAGTTATTTATTCTGGAATTTGATACCGCCCTTCTTCCAACATTTTTTGTTCAGAAGTGCACACACACGCCTCGACGGCGCAATTGCATTTGTACTGCAGAGCAATTGTGCGCGAATGACTTGCTCAAGGTCCCTACTCAGTGACTCCCCGGACGAGGGTCGAACTCTGCGCACACTGAGCGTCACGGGCCAGCCGCTCTAACCAATTGGCCACGGTTGGTCATTTCACATAGAATTAAGGACACACGATGTCCAAGACAGAAGTGTCGGGTGCCCCGGCAGTTCAAGGTGATCAAGTCGATCAGCAGACCGGAGAGAGCGGTAAGAAGCAGCAAACATGTAACCAGGGCAGACGCTACATAAGATTTCTTAAATAACTGATGGACCTAATTGTTACTCTAATCGTCTTCTTTACCCGAATCGATCACAGGAGACCAAACAGCTTTTAGTCGGTTATTTAATTGGTGTACAATGAACACGAACAACCCAAATTCAAACAAACCAGACACGAACCGAACACCGCAAGGTGTCGCCAGATCTCGGCTGAGAGGCCGTGATTATTCATGAGAGGAAACCATCCCGTCTATTTATAAACTATAAAATAATACAGTTTCTCACAGTGATCTTCGACAGAAATTATGACGTTACAAACTTGTACAACGACACGTCAGACAGCCTAAACGAAGATGGAGGAGCAGCTGCTCTGAGGTTAACGACTGAACAAAGGTGGGACGTTGCAGGTAGAAGTGTGACCCGCGAGCTGGATAGTTAACACGAGTGTGCACTTTCAATGTCGTTTGCTATGCAAGAATAAGCAGCTACTGACAGGCTCTGTGGGCTAGGACATAGGCTTGAATATAAGAACTGGGTCAGATCAACGAGGTCAGGCCAAGGCGAAGCCTAATCTCCAGTTTGGGTTGTTATCGGAACAGGTGGTTGGTTGGCAGATCGTGAGTTAAGCCACACGATATAACCCTGTAAAAGTCTGCTGGTGGTATAGGCGGCCTACAGTCTCGGTAGCAGGATTGCCCTAGGACACTACTAGGCCTACTTGACAGTGATCGAAACCTATCTATGATCAGCTATAGCTACGGTGTTTTGCGGCTACAGACAGATGCAGACATGACTGAGCCTTGCGAGGTCTGTTAGCCCATCACTCTAGTTCAACCACGGCGTCATCGCTTCGATTTACTTTATTGACATCGTGAAAAACAACAGAACTACGCGTTTAACCTATCCGTTTTACCGAAAGATTCCAATTTAAATCATGAAAGTTAATATTAATCGAGAAGTTGTTCGGGGGAGGATCGACGTATTCGATTACCGTCAAGAGCGAGATATCGATTTTCAGGTATGGGCTAAAACAACAGCGCTGACGAAAATTTCCGGACAACCTCCTAGATGACAACGGTGATGATTGTACTTTCTCTCTCGCGCCTTACTCTTCTTCCTTGCCACGCTTGATGAACCGTACGAATTTCACGTAGTCGAGCTTGCCCCCCTCGATTGGTGCTTCCTTCCATACCTGCTTGATCTGCAATCAACGACAAAAAGTAAGGAATACAATTTGGCAGAAGAAAGTAACTGGTCAACGTTTCGTTACAGCCGACATTACGTTGAGAGGTGCTCTACAAATCTTCAGGTACGCGTCTGCATACAAACGTACGCTTGGCCTGACAAGAAGATGTTTCAGCCACACAATAAAGACAACAAATTAAAGAATACAATAAGTAGTTTCGGCAACAACCTAAGGACTGCAATGGAGCAGAAGTAGATAATTGAACAGCGCTGCGAACAGTAGACGCTGAATTGAGGAGTAAATCACTTGACAATTGATGTTTGTTTGGTAATCCCATATATAGCGAGGCAAGTAAGCTCGCTCAGTTAATCAGAAATCCACAACATGATACTTATATTGGTGACAATTCACTGACCTCATCTTTGGAGTACTGGTCACCGACATTCATGAGCAGATCTTTTACACTGTTCAGATAGAAACACAATCGTTAACTCCAAATATCCAAGGCGCTACTCTGAAACTAAGGTAGTCAAGGAAGTTCCTTGACCTTTGATTATCAGAGTGACCTGAGAGAGAAGAGGTTGTCACTGTTTAAGGAATTCGACCAAATCCTTCACGCACAAATGCTCAACGCCCTCGATGTTCAGCCATTTGGTCGAGTGCGGACTTCTGAACATTAAAATGAGGCCAATACCAATGGGTGCACAGTCCCTGCGTCTGGAACTATTTACCTTTTCACCTTGCCAGTTTCGGAGGCGCATTAAGACTATCCTGTTTCCCTGCCCATGCACAGATGCCCGTTGAGGGCGCTGATGATTCGAGCGGCGCTATATAAACGCCTGATTACATTGCATTGCATTACATTACATTATTCATCTAAAAGGTAGGTAGAGAGAGAGAGAGAGAGAGAGAGAGAGAGAGAGAGAGAGAGAGAGAGAGAGAGAGAGAGCGAGTGAGAGAGAGAGAGAGAGAGAGAGACAGAGAGAGAGAGAAAGAGAGAGACAGACAGAGAGAGACAGACAAAGACAGACAGACAGACAGACAGAGAGATATATAACAGAGAGAGAGTGAGAGAGAAAGATTAAGGGAAAGAAAGTCAGAGGGGTAAATTCCTTTCGTTTAGGGACATTGCAGCTGAAGTTAAAGCCCGTCGACAGGCAGCCACCCCAAACAACATAACACCTGCTTTTCGGTCGATTAACAGCCTGCAATGAATTGCCCAATTCCTGTCAACACATAGAAGGTCAAATTGCCATACCAGCTGCCTAAGGTCATCGTTTTACCAACTCCACCCTGTCCACGCAACCTATACAGAGACATCTGTCAACGGGCAGAACATGAACCATCCACTGATACAAGTCTTCTGTGCAATGTTTTGCCAGTAATGTAATAATCTTAAATACATTAATTTTAACATCATTTATAAGCCTAGGCATGCGCAGATCGAGCCTCTGATGTGCTTTGCTCTTTAGCGGCGCTTCATAAATGTCCAATTGCAAGTACATGTATAGTTACAACGTATTTAAATTCTGTACTGGCAATTGATGACATACTATTCTTCGGCTAGATTTCCCGTCTTGTCTTCGTCGAACAAACTGAATGCGTCTCTGAGTGTTCCTTCTGTGTCGGTACCTAAGCAAAACAGGGAACCATAGTACATTATAAAAGAAAAATTCTTTGCACCAGCTGCATCACTACAAAGAGCATTATTGTGAAGTCATAGTCATACATATGCTCTTCAGTTATAGATTGTGGTATGGATACAGATATTGATGTTGAGTAGTACCAAATGCTTCAATTTTTAGTACCAAATGTAGTACCAAATGCTTCAATTTTTAGTACCAAATGTAGTACCAAATGCTTCAATTTGGTACTACTATATTGACTTAGATAAAGATGCAGATTCAAATACAAAGGAAGCAAGATAAGAAGGAAGGTAGGAGGGGAAGGTTGAACATGAATAACGAGGAGCAAGAGGAGGAGAATGATGGAGAGAGGAAGACAAAGAAGGAAGAATGAGAAGAAGAAGAAGTAAGGTAAAACGAAAGGGAAAAGAAGAAACCAGGAAAACGAAGAGGACGAAATAGCCACTGAAAAACATTGCGGGCAGCTGGGAATTGCACTATGGGCGCTATACAAATAGAAGTTCAATTCGTTAATTACATTACTAAATATTGCTCATTAGACAGAAGAATGAATATCCACGTCTGAGGCTAGTCCTGGAGCTGAGAGTGTTAGCGACTTCGTTTTTCTTGGCTCATGCATATCAGGGCTAGTCTTCCGTCTCGCCCTCTGATCGCCCGCAGTCCAACAGCGTACGGTCAGGGTAGGCCTACTCATTGTAGCGAAGTTGACTGGGATCACGGTGAAACAAGAATCCAGAAACAAATCTCGGATGTCAGTTGATGGAAATCTCCCAACCAGTCGGCCACAAGGCTGAGGTGAATAGCGATGGGCTGATTTAATTGGCTTCAGGAGCTACAAAAGCTTCGTTTGTGAAGGAGGGTAGACAGTTGGGTCAGTTGGGGTGGGTAACTCTGCTACGTACCGTGCAGTTTTGATCCGAAGAGCGTTAAGAAGTGGGTGAAGTTGAGTTTTTCCGCGCTCTCGGCCAACATTTCCTTGACTACCTTCGGTTCAGCTTCACGACCTACGAACAGAAAGAGAACAACAGGCTTACAGCAGGTTAACAGAAGTATAACAGAAATGTAACAGCAATTTAACAGAAAGTTATCAGAAAGTTAAATGTAAGTCAACAGAAAGTTAACGGAAAATTAATAGCAGGTTAACAGAAGTTAACGAGTAAGTTAACAGAAAGTTAACAAAAGTTAAACAGGAAGCTAACAGAAAGTTAACTGAAAGTTAAGAGCGGATACCTCGACCGAAAAACATTGCCATCAGAAACACTGGACATAGTATTGATGGTTTAAAGGAACACACCACTTTGTCGCTATGAGACACGATCGTGATCAATTTTTTGGTCTAAGTGATACTATAGTCTGTGTTCCGTAACAGAAACATTACTGCCTATCTTTGATCTATGATTAATCAATCCATCCAATCAATTAATTCATCAATTAATCAATAAATCAGGTTACACTTAGATGTGTCATACAAGAACGCCGCTACTGCTTACACTCTGACAGTGCCTGCATAAAGGAGGATGACGCTAATGATTTTTGTTAAACGGAAAAATTGATCCGTACAAAAATTAACGAGCTTAATAATTTACGGCCTCTTTACAGCAGAAAGAATTACTGCCCATTAGCATTCGGTTGTAGCATATCATACATATATCATACCAGAATTAGGCTACTGTACGCCTCCTGAATAATTAATTCGATGTTCGTACCAGGTTGATTATTTAAGATGGCGCCATACAAATACATTGGTGCATCTAATTTCGTCTGCTATGTTTCAAAGAGATTTTGTTTGGTTACCGATCTGTTGGAAGATGTTACGCAAGTCGTCATCCCCAATGATACCGTCTCGATCCTGATCGATCATGGTGAATGCCTGCAGCAGAATAAACCAATTCACAGGTAAGATACAGGTAAAATAGATATATATTGCATGAACCAGTTTTAATAAATGAGCGTTGATTATAGGTGACGCCACTAAGCGTGTTCACTAAAAAAATTAACTGAAATTCGGCTCGGCCCGTGTTTCGCAGTACTCGACTAAAACTCGAACTCTTACAAACAATAATATTGGTCTGAGTTTGAAGAGAATTTGAATCGAAAATAGGACTACTTAATTTACAAAAGGACAATCTATTTGACTAAAAACACATATACAGTTAATTTTGTTTACAAAACAACAATCTACTTGACTAAAAACACATATACAGTTAATTTTGTTTACAAAACGACAATCTACTTGACTAAAAACACATATACAGTTTATTTTGTTTACAAAACGACAATCTACTTGACTAAAAACACATATACAGTTAATTTTGTTTACAAAACGACAATCTACTTGACTAAAAACACATATACAGTTAATTTGTTTACAAAACGACAATCGACCTAACTAAATACACAAATACTGCCATTAGTACTGCTTACTACTTGTAGTTACAACTTCTTAGTGTAAACTAAGGCAAAACTACAGAATAATTAAAGTTGCCAAACTAAAAATCAGCGAATGACACTTTTGTGAATGTTCGAAACTCGGACTCTGTATCGGACTGAGCAAAATTGAACTCGTCATAATACTCGGTACTCGGACTCGGCCATAAATTGAGACTCGGTTCATCCCTAGTTCACACCCGTCATGCTTAGCTGGTCATTTCTCATAGCATTTTATATCTCACTAGATATAAGCGTACTAAGCCTCAGTACCAATCATCGGCTGGGTGAACAAGCTTTCGGATGAAACAAATGCATAGGGCCTACCAAGCTGCAGCAATAATAATAATTTATTAGTAGGACTATATATAAACCAAGATTGCATTGCAAGAGATCCTGTGATGTGCTCGAAAGGGTTGAACTATTTACCAGATGGTCCAGTGCTTTTCCGTTTTATACGTCAACAGTTCCTGATGCCAAGCGTAAATATCAGGGAATTTTCGGTATCAAGTAACAAAACTGTAGAAGTACTGAAGACCATAAGCCTCAGGTAATGGGACTTAGCTTTCAATTTGCAACATTCAAGTGATTTGTGGGACCGGATAATAATGCTTCTTATCAGCCGGACAATTGATGGATCCGCTGATGCAACGAACTGTACAGATGAGAACTGCTAGCACCGAATGCATTCGGCGCTGCGTCAAATCAAATGGGTTGTCGAAAGGATGGTCCGAGGAAGAACAATTTCCGGGGAGGTCTACAGCAAGTTGAAGGCAACAGCCTGAGGAGAACTTGGCGAATGGCGACATTGGAGTACGAAAACTTCTGGCTATGACTCCTATGAGGTATACGTAGAGCCAACAGAAGAAGAAGAAGCCTTTGTTCGTGTACTATACAGTAGCAAATAGCAAAGTTAGAAGTTTCTAGGTTGCGCAGAGTAATAATCAGAAGCCACTAGAGTTGAAACACGAAGTCGTGATTCAAAGTCGGTGTAGCGCCCATCCTAACTATAAGGCCGATCGAGACCCGCCTTCTCTGACCGACGACGCCACTGATCCTCTCCAATGTTCTATTAAAAACCATCACCACGCTAGAGGGCGAGGCAGGCTGTCGCCACAGCAACGGCAGCAGCTGTTGCTTCTGCTGCTGAATAGAGATGCTGCTGGCCTCAGTGGTCTGCATTTGGTTGTCGGCGCTACGATATTTTCAGACTGCGCTATTATGTGTCAGGGATGGAAACAACCTCCTCCTCCTCCTCTCCTCCTCCTCCATCTCAAAAGGCCGCTCCCTTTCCTCTTCCTTCCGTCTTCCCTGCATCCATCCATCATCGCATTTGCTGCATCCATGCAGCCACCTCAGCCCACCTGTCGTATTCGAAGCCGAGGAACAGATTTAGACGCAAGGAGGCATACGACCAAGAGATTGATGCGTGTGCGCAGAAAAAGACTAACAGCTCGACAGGCTGAGTTCACGAGAGATCGCGCACTAGTGTCAAAGCCATTCACACTATCTATCTACCAGACTCTTCGTCTAACTTTAATGAGCTTTAATGAACTATTCAGCAACTACATTCGTCAATCAATCAATCAATCAATTAGTTTCTGATTGTCTTCTTTTCAGTTCGACTATAATTATTATGTCCTAGGAAATTTCTTCAATGTCTCGATCTGAGAGTCGAGCCCGGTATCTTTTGTTTATGTTCAATGGGCTTCAATGCTGCAACTTCAAACCATAATTTTTTCTTATTAGGCTAACGTACGTATGATGTCAGTGACTATTGAGTTCAGCTAAAACTGCTGGTGGTGTGGAAACATCTGTTCTGTCTGATTACCTGGCTTAATTTTGCACTCGAATCAATCTTAACCTAATCAGATCATGAAATATCGGCTTCAACAATGTTAAAAATTGATTCGTGTGAGGACGAACATTACAGCGATACTTATTACAATACTTCATTACGAGCCTGCAAATAAAGCTGGTGACACATTCAATGCAGTGATTGTTTTATTGTCTTCTGCAGACTTAATGCTTGCAACGACAACAATCGTACTAAGTGACGGAAACCGGGGTAGTTTTCTACGGTATAATACCAACACTTCTTAGATGTAAAAGCACGTGACTCGTACTTATGTTGCTACTTTAGCACTACACAGTAACCTGTTGCGAATAGATAACTACACTTCTGAGCAACATCGCGACGTCACTTGTCCATTCTGTGGCTTATTATCCAGACGGCATTTCTTAATTTATGCGCTGCAGTAGCCCGCCTATTAAATTTAAACTTCGGACTAAAGGGAAGTAGCAGCGTACAGATGGTGATTAACACATAACCTGACATTCATTGTAATTGGATAAATGTTCTGAATGCGACATACAACATATTGGAGTGCAAAAGTAAATTAAATATATATATATATATATATATATATGTGGGCCAATGTTCCCTTTGACTTTTTGGTCATAGCGTACTCAAGAAATTTTGCGTGTGCAGCGTTTTATTAATGGTTGAGACTTTTGTGCGCAGGTCCAAGCTGAATGCGATGATGGTTAAATTAAGACCATATCTAAAAAGTCCATGGTGATAACTTATGATTACCTAAGAAAAGTCCTATGGATAAAGATAAATAAGAGACCGTATCAGTCAGGGAACAAAAGTCTCATGAGTCAGATAGTCCGAAGCCGGCAATTATAGGAGACTCAATTTACGTAGGAAATCGTGATTCGCTATTTTTAAAAAACAAATTGTGCGCGCGCACTAAATTCTTTTGTTCGCTGGCTCCACCGCCCATGTGCGCGCGCACATGCGCACAACTAGGAGGAAACATCGCCAAGTTGTGAACAACATCGATTTGCTGCACATGTCTCACATAGGTACAGTTTGATCAACGATTACAACACATTACTAGAAACAGGTATGTTATTAGTGGAAACTGGATATGACTATCCACAATGGACGAAGGGCATTTAGGAAGTCATTGAAATTACCTACAGGCGCGAAAGGTCTTTTGACACTGAGGCAAACCATTGGTTGATACGCAGTTTAGAAACATGAGTTGCAAGCCTTGATGACCAGCGCATTGTTATTGGAGATGATGATAATGATGATGACGATGATGACGATTATTATGTGCGATGATTGTGCTACTGCCGAAGTCGTTGTTTTTGATCACGATTGATCATGTTGGCGGAAGTGCCGGTTCTGATTGTAATAAGGATGATAATGATGACGATCATGCGGTGCATGGGTGGCTAGTGACGACAATGATGATGATGATGAAGATGATGGTGATGGTGATGATGATGATTATGTGGCCGATGATGATGATGATGATTATGTGGCCGATGATAATGAAGATGATGTGATGGCTGCTGATGATGACGATTATGATAATAATGATGATAATGATGATGTGGTAGTGCTGGATAGGTGGTGGTGAAGAGGATGAGTGTGATGCTGCTGCTGCTGCTGCTGATGGTGATGATGATGAAATGTCGGTAACAGGTGGTTGTGCGGTCAAATCAGGACCCAATCGCAGACCACTGACCTCTTTGAATTCCTGGATCTGATTCTGTTTGAAGAGAGCGAAGACGTTTCCGATTTTCTTCGGTGCGGCGGCAGATGGAGCCGCTTCCTCCTCGGCTGCTGCAGCCGGGGCCGCTTCCTCCGCGGCTTCTTCCTTCTTCTTCTCCTTCTTTTCCTTCTTTTCCTTATCCTTGGCCTAAACAAACCAGACGATCTTTTCCGTAAATATCATCACAAGTAATAGGATGCTGACCCACATTGTAAGTACGTCCTCCTATCAACGTCTTACGGTCGAGGGTCATTCTGTGGCAGAGCTGGTGTAGAACCGCTCTAGACAGGTGGGCGTATACTTCTGTAATAAGCGGCGTTGCTGCGCCATGATAAATTAATAGAATGTTATGCAGTTTAATCGAGTACACTATCACTACAGCAACTACTACTACTACTACTACTACTACTACTACTACTACTACTACTATTACTACTACTACTACTACTACTACCAATATTATTATTATTATCATTTTAATTATTATTTTTATTTTTTTATTACTACTATTATTACTACTACTAAAAATAATAATACTAGCATATTATCAATAAGGATAGCAATAGCAATAGATAAATCAGAAGGCCGATTTATATAGCGACGTAATAGAGCCGAGGCCGAATAAAGAGAGGTGTAATAAACGAAGAGGTTTAACCGGTAGCAGAGATTTTGAAAATGCTTGCATTGAGACGTTGTCACGAGAAGGTTTGACATTCTGGTTTTATGTAGCGTATCGGTTCGGTAGAGTTACATGGTGTCTTTTAGCACATAGTCATGCAATGCTAAGTAAGTGTAAGTGTAGTAAAGTACTGTAAATTGCAGTAACTATAAGACTGTAAGGTAAGGTATTGTATGCCATCATTTTATAGGCTCTAAGATTAAACAGGGCAATGTGATATTGTAGGAAGCATGTACAGTAGGTCTAATCTCCAAGGAAGTGTTGTGCAGCCCGTGACAGGGTAAGGTAAATATTGTTGGGCGCCATCCCATCGCAAAATATATTTATAAATTCATGCATTTTAGTAGAGATTCTGCTTAGCGCTATATAAATGAAGTCACGTGTTCTTCTGGCTGTTGCAGCTGCTGATGTTACTCTTCATGATACTGCATCTGCTGCTCTTGTTAGAGTGCTGTAGGAATTGTTCATTTGGAGTGGCAGGTGCACGAACACAATGGGAAGATAATTGGCTTGAAATAGTCAACATACGACCATCGGAATCTATGACTATTTAAGAATGGGCCTACAGTCGAAGCGACTCAGAACGTCGACCCAGTAATTAAACCAACACTAACAAATAAGCAACCGAAAGCCTCTGGGAGAGCGTTGAACCGCTAAGAACAGTCGAAACAGCCAAATAAAACCAGTCGAGACTGTATATATTCAGAGAACGTCATCCATGGTGATTGAAGTGGCATTTCAAATAGAGACGATTGCAATATGAAAGAGAAGACACGGCTCACAGTCGTGCTAGGCCTACACATTGAATCATAACCCGAGAGTGAAGCCTGTTATAGCCATCATTTTATATGCTGATATACTATTATAAGATTAAAAAAAACAGCGCAATGTAATATGACAATGCGAAGCACAGTAGGTCTAATCTCTAAAACTTTACGTGTTGTGCAGACAGTGACATTTAGACCCTGCGATGCCGCCAAGCTATAGGTGTTTGGTCGAAACAGTTCATTACGATCCAACAGAATGAAATCTAAATGTTACGGCAAGCCAAGAGTTGTTTTTGAGCAATGGCTATGGTTTAAACTGCTATAGACGGATAAAGACAATCTCTTGTGGTTTACAGTAACTCAAGAGACGAGCGATTATTAATGAATGATCGTTAAAGTCGACTTTTATAACATTTAGTTCAACTGCAGTTACGACTATCTCTGTAGGACTACCGCAATTTGAAAGCAAGCAAGACTTAGAAATGAAAACGAAGCTTAGAAAGGAAATTGATTCGTAAACTAAACCAATTTTTTTCAAATTAAAGCCCGGGTGAAGTAATCAACTGTATAAACGTGTTAACTAAGAGCTTAATGTTCCTGCTTACCATACTGCACGTTTAAGCTAAGCGATGGACATCTACTTAAACGGATGTCCAGTTGATGTCCAGTCTGTAGGGACAGATGTCCAGCGATACATGACCTTGTGGAAGGTCACACATAACGTGCTTTCGTCGACCGATTTATAATCATGACTATGAATATAAATTTATCCAGTTTTCCATTAAGGCCTACCATTTTTATTCCCTAGTGTATTGGTTCTCGTAGTTTCTAAGCGTCTCAGCAGAAATGATGTTCAAGTGGTTTTAAAGTACTTCCAAGGGCCGTGAATTTGGTTTCTTATCATTGGCATTTCTTTGGATTTTTCCTAACACGGAGCTTTTTACCAAATCTATAATTGGCTCATAGCTGCTTATTTCTGCAAAAAGAAATTCGAAAGAATTTAGCTTAATTATTTTTTTAGTCTCGATCAGTTATCCCAATTTACTCACAGTGACACAGTGCATAGGCCTATCCCATTACACAGAATCACTTTCATTAACGCTTTAGTTCGTGAGTGTGTGGGCTTAAATCCAAAACTGTTTGAGACACCGTGCCTAGGAATAAAACCGTCTCGTGAAAACCTTGAGATGAAATTCCTTAAGCTTTTTCCTCGATTTTCTAATTCGCAACGTTCTTAACTTAGGCATATTAGAGACAGGTTACATGCAATATGCATACTGCTCGCGTTAAGCTATTTGACAACTGATTTGCAATGGCAATTTATTCGTAGGAGTTGCATCCCAGCAAATGCTAAGAGAGGATCATCTTCTAAGCAAAATGCCGAGTCGATCCAATCTAAGCTATTGTAAGCTATGTAAGCTAATGTAAGCTATTCTGTTCTAATCTAAGCTATTCTAATCCAATCTAAGCTATTCTATTATAATATAATCTAACGACTTTTGTAGCGCCGTTATATCAATGCCAAAACACCAAATGATGGTCGCTTCGAGCAGAATCGCAATTAAACTTGTAATGCAATAATTGTTAAATCGCAAAACGATTAAACTGGATGTTCGCATCATATAAATAAAAAAGTAGAACAGAGGAAACCGAAGGAGCAGACGAAAAGAAGATGATTATAATGATGATGAAGACGTTTATGATGTAAAATAAGGTGGAAAATTGAAATCAGGAAATGAAGGCAGAAAGACACGTAATAGATAATGAAGAAAAAGGAAGAACAGGAACAATGAACAAGTGACTTACCATTATGCTTCTTTGGTTTGGATCGCAAACGCTTCAAAATCTTCCTCCAAAACGGAGTCCAGGTGAAGACAGTCCAGGAACTGTGGTCGAACGTCTGAACGTCGAGGGTTTTAATTGTCGTCCGCTTAGCCGAGGACCGCAGAGGCAGAGGCACGCCAGGCGATAGGCTGAGGAGGCTCCCAAGCAAAGCCAAGGGCACCAGACGAATAGCTCCTTCTTCCCTCAACGGGGTCCCACTACCCGGCTAAATATACCACGCCCTTCCTTCATCCTCACGTCCTGGTCCTTCCTCCTATTCCTAAGCGGCATTCCGTGTCGCTCCTTCCCACCGTTCCCTCGATCACTCTCCCTCGCTCTGCCCCTACGCCGTCTCCCAATTGACGACGTGGTTGGAAGACCTCTGGCCAGGTCGTGTATGCCCAAAGTGTATATATAGAGAGAGAGAAGAGCATGGACACTATTTCCATGCGGAGGTCTACGTAAGCTGAACCAACCACTCGGGAGCTCCGGTAGCCAGCGGCACACCTGCACCAGCTAGACGTGAGGAAGAGGATGCGGGAGAGGGTGATGACGGAGGAGATGGGGATGCCATCCACCGCAGCTGCTGAAGCTGTTGCTGATGATGATGTTGCCATTCGTACTCTTATAATATCGTCGGTGACTATTAATACCGCGATGCGATGGTAAAGTGGTTGCGAAGCGGGAACGAGATGGTCATAGAGATTAGGAGGCGAGAGGTGAAGAACGGGCGAGACAGACAAACAGACACAGTGGCGGACACAGACAGATAGCGAGAGATAGAGAGAGGGAGGGAGGGACAGAGGCATAGACAGATGTAGAGACTGAGGCGTACAATAGACCGGGACAATGGTTGAGACACAGACAGATACAGCGACAGTAAGAAGGACCATGGTTTCTACAGTGAAGAGGGAGAAGAAAGAAAGTTAGAGACAGGCAAACAGACCGACAGGCAGGAAGACAGACAGGCAGGCAGACAGGTAGTCTACCATGCTGACAGACAGACATAGAGAAGGCTTGCGTATGTCAGTGGTGGAGAGACAATCACAGTGGAGAAGTGATCTCGGAAGGTGTTAATCCGTTGGCCATCTTCTCAAGGCAGGTGGCACCTTGAGCGCCACTTTGCGTATATCAGTCTATCCGTGTGTCTGTGAGTACGACTGTACTCCCGTGGTGTCTCCACGTGATCTCTAACGACGAGCAAGAAAGAGGTAGAGAGACAGAGAGACAGAGAGAGAAGTAGAGTTTGGCCTGCGATCGTAGATCAACTGGCTCAGGCCACGCACGGTCAGGGTTATCTGCAGTCGACGGTGGGTGTTTAAATCTGGTCACAGCCATAAGGTAGAGGCAGGTGAGCAGATGAGCAGCTGAGCAGATGAGCAGCTGAGTTGCGCTTCTGGAGCAGACGACCAGAGAGCGACCTCTATCCATCGCTCCATCGCTCGTTTGTTCGTTCGTTATCAGATGGATAAGAGAGTAGAATAAAATAGTCGCGCTACAATAAACACCTTAAGGAGCAACAGCATTGTGCTGCTCCGTTACAGAAAGCATCGCGTATTGAAGCCAATTATCCGATAGCCATTGAAAGCTAAGCGTTGTACGAATGTGAGTGTGTTTGTGTGTGTCTAGGTATCTCTATGTGTCTCTATTTGTATCATTAGGTGTGAGTGAATGTGCCAAGACGTGTGATGATGCGTATGCCTGTGTGATCGTAAGCCTACATAGACGCATGTGCTGGTATGTGTTCATAGGTAATAAATATGTGCATGGATGTGTGTACGCACATATACCACCAGTGCACCCTCTTTTCCACCTAATCTGGTCCTGGTCTCCGTTGGTTCGCATCTGACCCATGCACCACCTCTATAGGCTACTCCATCAGTTTGAATAAATCACACACTGCCTTGAACTGCATCCACAGGGATCTGTTCTCGGTCCTCCCATAAATAAATCATACCCGACTCCACTCTGGGCACCGTTTATTGAGACTGAGAGTGCTCTTGATTGCACCACTTGGTGCTGACGTAGACCAACCCTGCATCTATTTAATAGATTAACATCAAATCCTGCTTTCACTCCATACAGTTGCTTTCGCATTTGGATATGTTCAATCTTGGATTGGTGGTAATCATCTTCGTCTGAATATTTCAAATCGTTGCTTCTGGACCATACGTTCATGGTAGTAAATATGTTTCTATATGTGGCGATGTAAGCTACCCCTTTGGCAGTGTATATTGTATAGGAAGACCGCGTGACGGCATTGTGTTGAAAATGAGGGCGGGGTATAGCAGATCTAATTATGATATCTGAAAGGAAGCACCAAAATGGATAACCAGTGTCAAGAACTCACTGAGGCGAACAAACAAGTAGTATTCCAAACGTTCCAATCGGTTTTTAAGTATATATAGACTATATATGTTGGCTTATTGAATGTGGACTAAATTGTTGCGTTCTGCTGCGCAAGCGGAAGTTGCTTGTCCCCCATGCAAGGACTGCTATCCGACAGTGCTTTATCGCTGGCTGGTCCGGTGACCTGGAATGGCCTTCCAGTAGCACTGCATCTCACACCTGAGTGTAGGACAAAAGCCCCTCTCAACTAGGACAAAAGCCCCCCCGGGGTAGACCATGAGTTCGCCCAAATTATATATGCACGCCTGTATGTGTGCATATGATGCATGGTTGTATGCACAATATGTACGTGTGCATGGATGTGTCCATGTCGGCTAAGCGTTACTAAACCTGTAAAATATCTATTTTTAGCGGGTTGACATATTGCTTTGGTTCCAATACCTGCAAAGTTTAAAGACGAAATGGTTCGTAATATGAGGTGTGCATGTTAGAAGTCTTCGTTTCATAGACACACATTTCTGAGATTTTCATCTTTAGAGGTCTTCACCCACTCTCAGACTGAGATGATAATCACATATCACTGGCTGACTGTCATCAAATATATAACTTGTCATCATACGTTCATACTTCACACTAGTGGGGCTTTTGTCCGGGGGGAGGGAAATGTCCTACCCTAAATCGGAGGGACTTTTGTCCGGGGGCTTAATTATATCCGGGGGGCTTTTGTCCGTTCTCCTCACACCTATAGGCCAATCTGCTGTTTTTCTCTGGCCTTAGGACTGTCCTGTTTGACCGTGGTTGGGCTGGGAGCGCTTCTAATTATAGCCTTGAAGGGGCGATGTATAAAACTGCTATAATAAATCATTCGGCACAATAGTAGTAGTTTCTAAGTCCCTGGGGAACGAAGTAGGCCTACCTCAGGGCACCAAAAAAATAATAATAATAGGCTGTACTTTTTTAAAGTAAAAATATTACCACTTTTTATGCTTCGTTAAAGGTAGAAGTGCCGAACGATTTACTTGGTGTATATATATATGTATATATATATGTATATATGTATTATGTTGGCTCACATTAGTTTAGTTGGAGAGTCAAAGAGAATGAAATTTAATAGTTCAACAGAGACATTGTTGATGAGGCTTATGTCCCAATTGTTTTCCACTTTGCTTCAGAATAATTGTGATGATCATTTGGTGGTCAATTCTGGGCAGGATTTATGGCGATCATTCACGACGATCTTTGGCTGAAAACATGACATTATGGCAGTGATTAGTAAGCGTATAGGCCTATTAACTGATGTACACAGTCAATCAATAAGCATATTGACTTATCGCTTTACTCAATAAATACTGTGTAGTGCCTCGATTTACAATGAATGCTTTCATGTCTGCATTGACTTTAGGCTATAAATGGTAACGCTTACACTGTAAACTTCTACGCTTACACATTAAGGCAACTGACTATAACCAGTGGCTGTATTTAACCTGAGTCCTTAGACAAAGTGATTTAAATCATCCGACTGCAAAAGAGCAATATCGAAGGCAGGACATAGAAAGCCCATAATGTTTATATTGCCCAAGCCCTTGGAATAAAAGATTTGTATTCATCATCTACAGCGTTACGGGTAGAGCATATGAAAGTCTTCATGTTGGTACTGCCTTTCCTGGCAGAAAAGTCTTTGTCGGTTTTATGATTCACAGGTCACTTAACAGAGCAGTAGGATTCAAAATGCAGTAAAAATTGGTTGAATCATCTATTGAAGCCGACCATGGCAAGTCACCTCAGATGGCTCGCGGCAGGTCTAGTTTGCAGTAAGGCATATTGCAAAGGCTAACACTGTTGAGAAATACAAAGTAGTGAACCAAAGATGATTATTGTTTTGATTTGGTTCTCCACAATGCACGACGCCTATAGGTCAATGATCTGGCAGCTTACAGCAAAATTCTAACTTCTGGCGTTCAAAGTTCAAACAAATGGCGAAATAAAAGACTGTCCCCTTTCGACTAGGAATTCATTGAACTTTTATATAGGTGATTCATTTATGCCAGATGAGTAATGAAACAAGTATGGTTAAAACAGTTACCTGTTGATGTAATGACAACTGCTCCCAAAGGGTTTTGTAGCAGGCAACATGACGTCGGAGTTGACAAAGCGCTCCTAATATTCCTACGTTGAAAGACTCTAAAGTTAGTCAAAAAATAGCTACTATAGATTCATTCAGTCGTTCTGTATGAACATTTGTATAGCGCCTCTTTCAAGATTTCTACTCAGAGGCGCCACAGCGGAAATGGACAGACTGTAAGGGATATCCGTGAAGCGTAGATATCTTGAAGGGACGATTTATAAATGTTTCGGGAAAGGGGCTTGTATAGGATGTATCAGAAGATCTCGAGAGAGCCGACTTCAAACAGTCGGACCAACGACAGAAAACGCGCTGAGCTGCATTATAGAGTTACTTGCGAGAGGAACCAACAGCTTACCATGAGCCAGAGAGCGAAGAGATCTCGCGACTACCATAAACACAACGTGGAATGGCAGAGCTCCTGCAAGCAAGCAGGCAGTGCCATGCATCCTGACCAGCAAGGATGTATTCAAACAATAGCAGAGATCCTGTACCAGACTCACTGATGGGATACCATACCATTCAGAGCAAGCAGTGGCGTCGAGATAGAGGGTCCGGAGGCAAATGCCTCAAATTTCAGGTAGAGTGGATATTTTTAGTCTTAGAGGTAATATATCTTGTCTTCCCGACACTTGGGGCCGGGAAATTTGCTTCCATCACTCAGAGGGATTGACGCCCCTAAGAGCAGTCCTTGATCAAAGCAGGCATCAGTGTAGCCAAAACATTCAAAGCTTGTGCGTGGGACCACCGATGGTGACTCTTTTCAGCTTACTGCGCACTATTTCGCTAACTGTTGTAGCATATTCGTTAGAAACTACAATGAACATCATAAAGGCTCTCGGAGAGTCTGAGTAGACATCTTGAAGAGACACTTCATAAATGTTATCTATAAAGGCGCTAAGGAACTACTCGACTTATTTCATAGATTTAGGACTGCAGCTATATTTCATCAGGCAGACCTTATAGAGTGAAGTTGCTTACGGTCGACACTTGTTTAGAAACAGTAGGTTCATTAAGCAAAAAAGAGTAGACCTACCTCATTTTTTCCCGTGAACTATGAACGTAGTTCTTTTGTTGTATTCTTCCAAAAGTGGAAGCATTTTGGTCGACTGTCGGCGATACTTGGAAAGCAACATTGTCCAGGGTGATGGCCATCGGTTTGTCCTTGCGGAGCCTCTCGATTCTTTGGAATATATCGCCATAGAGCCCAACAATATCACCGTCAGAACCTTTGCTGAGAACATCGAGCACAAACTGTAAGCAGTGTTCCACTGAGCTCTGACTGTTTCCAAACCACCACTCGGAGCCCCCGATCTCTGCCAATTTCTCTTCCTTCAGTTGATCGAGTTTCTTCAGAAGTTCATTCTCCTGTTCTTCGATATTTCTCTTTGCCTCCTGCGCCTTCGCTCGGACATCCTTCCACGCTTCGAAGACGCTAGTAAGAAACTTCTGCTTTTCCACCTTCAGCTCTCCCACTTCCGACTTGTACCACTCGCCACGTGAACTCAAAATCTCCACGTTTTCCATCAGTTGGCTACGGAATCCTTTTGCCTGGGACACGGCATCATGGCACGTATGCGTATTGTGTTCAGCCACGAAGCAGACGGTACAGATGAGTTTCCAGCAGTTGGAGCAGTAAAGAGTGGCTCGCTCCTGCGGGTGCTGTGGACACATCTCCACGTGCTCCTTGATGATGTCTTCCACCTTTAATGCACTGTTGACTCCAAGTGTCAGCACATTGTGGGAACTGGTCGTCTTCAGTTTCTTGTGTATGTTGCTACAGGCGGCACAAAGATACTGTTCGCAATCGTGGCAGTACACGGTCGCTGCACGAGAGTTCCCCTCGTTCTCTAAACACGCTTCACAAATTGCTCCGCTCTGGGAAGTGACCTTCTTCAGCTCCACTAACCGTTTCGCGAGGTTGTTGGTCGAAAGGCAACACAGTCCACGTCCTGGTACTGTAAAGGTTGCCGAACATGTTGGGCAGGTGGCGTTAGATTCGCCTAGACCTTTCTGAATGTTGCAGTACTTGGACAGACAACCCGAGCAGAAGGAATGTAAGCAAGGCAACAACTTTGGATCTGAAAAAGTTTCACCGCATAGGTAGCACTTCGTCAAGTCCAGAACTTTCGGAGTTGCAGCACATTTTGAAGCGGCCATCCCTTCTGCTTTATAGAAATATTACCTTACAAAGTTACAAGTACGTTATTTCGTCTACTGTACTTTAACTTGTGTCGTCAAGACGCCTCCTTGTCGCTAGACACTCTAGCTCTGGTTCTGACTAGGCCAGTTATTGACAATCCACTTAAGCCTGCCTATTAGGGTCACTAACCAACAGTTACGAAGGTTAGCTATTAACAGTGAGGCCTACTGAATCATTAAAATTTTAGGTCATCTCGTGATAAGCAGCAATAACGAACGATCAAAACAAATGTTATGCGTAATTATAGGACTTGATATAATATTATATCAGGATATATTACACTATCAAGATTTAGGCTGTAGGACTACATAGCGGATTATAAGGAAGAGGAGGATGGATTAGGAGGAGGAAGAGCATTTATGCAGAGCCTTAAAATGGGATGGATCAGAACCAGGCTTAGAACAAACTCGATGGGCGGAGAGGGATAAAAATCTGTTCCTGGTCAACATCCAAGGGGTGAAGCACACAACGAAGGCGGATGGTGCTTAGGCCTAGGGTTGAAACGAAGAGCTAGGGAGGTAAGTGGAAAGAGTATGAATCAAGATGAGATCTGCCAAGCAGCAACTTTTGCATATTTTGAGTTAAATGGGCTACCTGTGGAGTGCAAGAGGGGCTTAATTGATTAAGTAAGGATTATAGACCTGTTAGCCATTGGTTAGGCTCTATACCTAATGGACGAAAGATAGGATTAGGCCTATATAATTGTCATTCGTCAGTTTATATTCATATAGTGATATATACAACTGGTTAATATGAAACTGTAATGCATTTGAAATGCAAACAAGACATGAAAGATGAACCAAGATTATTTGAGATGGTGAATAAATACGTATTTTCTTAATGCAAACGCCTGCAATAGCACGGCATCCAAGCCATACCTAGGCCTACATTCCTACAACCAAACAATTAACAGTTTTCACACACACACACACACACACACACACACACACACACACACACACACACACACACACACACACACTTAACAAAAGCTTAACAAACTTAACAAAATCAGAAGAATTGAGTTAATGACAAGAGATGAATCTCATGAGCGATTCATACTCTTGCAATGTGTAGGCCTATAGTTATTAAAAATGCATAGCGCGCGCAACCGGTTAGCCGAGGCATTAATTGGCGGAAGCAAACCTAGAATCATGTGGTCAGTGGCGGCGCTACACCAGGGCAAATGCTCTGGTAAAAATGGTTTTGCCCTGGTCAATGCCCTGACTGTTGATGCTCAATCGATCATGCAAATAATAGATCTAAAATATTGTCTTCTGCTTAGAAATATTCAGCGACTTTCTTAGAGAAATTAAGGCTTCCTCAGATTGTCTGCAACGTTCAAATGTGACTGCTAACATTGCACGCGCTTTTATTGCTAATAGCCTCTATTTTTTCGCCAGAACCGAAACGAAGTATATAGAGTGCATTTAACACATTCAGGCGTTGAAGGACATCGTAAACCAGTATACAGGCCTACGGTCTATCATCAAATACCTGAATAATCGCGCAAATGTTCCTCGTAGGTTGGATGAAGATACATGTATGGTTGTTACCGAGGGAATTGGACAAAATGAGACTGCACAATGTGATGATGTTAATTCATTCTTTCGTAATGAAATTTTATTTCCTGTTATTGCATGGTAGCACTTACAGAACTGCAAACCAGATTTTCTGGCTAGAATATGAAGCCATTGCGGGCTTCTTCGGTGTTAATTAATACCAAGCAGTACAAGTTTCTTAAACAGTGAGATCCTTGCTCCTTTTGTATGTGATTATAGAGTCAACACGAAGGATGTAAATCTGGAATTGCGACAATTGAAGAGCATGCTTGAAGACAAAATAAGAAATCGGGATATTGCCAACATTTGAAGGTGATAAACTGACTGCATTCTTTCGTTTCATCGCCGAATACGCTGAAGCCTTCTATGAGCTAAACAGGGTAATTAATTGCATGCAGTATTCCAGTTAGTCCTACATCTGCTCAATCCGAGCGCTCGATCATTCGATCAGTTGTCTCAAACTAGTAAAGACACACTTGAGAACTACAATGCTGGATGATCGACAGATTGCCAGACGTAACAGTTTTGTCTATGCACTTTGCCAGAACCGTTCATTAGATTTTTTACAAAGTTTTTACAAATTTATAGCTGAAGTGCCGCATTCAGCTGACATTATAAGTCCTAAATGTAGACATATATATGCTGTCAACTTGTCACTTGTCAGTACACGAGTTACTTGCGCATTAACATAACGAATACTTGACTCTGGAGCTCTATAGTTCTTAACATCTCTATATATGGCGAGCTTATAGGTCTTTATGGGCAAGGAGTTTGACCGTTGTGGCGAGCTTATAATAATTATATGGTCACCAAATGTTAAGGTCGCAATTTGCTGTTATTATTGTCATAGCCATTAATCGCCATGCACTGGTAACAAAAACGACTGCCCTGTCTATGCCCTGGTTACCAAAATAGTCTGGCACCTCCACTGCATGTGGTCGGATCGAGTTTGTTAGGATATAGGCGCGAAGAAGGATTCATCAGCACGATCACACAGGTCATCAAATAAGACTTTTCTTTAGGGGTTTTTCGCACTGGGAGCGCCTCTGATTATATAGGTTGTACGGTGAGAGGCGCTTTATAAATCCGTAAATAGAATAGAATAGAATCAAATGATGGCTGATCATAAGGTATATAACATCTCAGTTTCAGTTTGCAACAATACAACTTTCATTTATAGCACGTCTGTATAAAACAGAGTCTTATTTAAAGGACGCGCTACAAGATAATACATCGATCATAATTATAGCAGTGCCGCACGGGAAATAAATGCGATTTTTAGTTTATACTTGAAAGCTTCTATCGATGAAGCTCTGCGCATTGCTTCTGGAAGGGTGGTCCATTCAGCTGGCCCGGCTATTTCAAACATTCTATTGCCAAACTGTAGGTTAAGATCTTTTGACAACAAAGTCTTCTTTTGATGTAGATCGTACACCTTTAGTTTCGAAAATTGGAATCTTGGTCCAACGGTAGCACACGGTGTGACCAGGGCGGCCAGGTAAGGTACGTGGGCCAGACTTGGGGCCTCAACCCTTCCAAGACAGAGTTTATCCTCAGGCCTTCCTGGACATAATTAATAAAGAAAATAGCCGACCCTGCAATTCACTTACCCACTTAACTATTCATCCCAGAGCCGTCATCAGAACACCCAAGCATCATCACATCACTCCAATCCTCAAATCACTTCACTGACTAAAATTTCCAGAGCGCATTCACTTAAAATTCTTATCACTGACTTAATTACAACTCGGATCCATACAATATTCCCAGCCCAAATATCTTGGCGAACTCTTCATCATCCATTGCAACCAACCAGCTTTGCCCGATCGTCCTCCTGCCTCACCCTCACTCGACCTCCTATCACATCTCATCTCTAGTTCTCCAACCGCGCAATATCAAACGCCGCACCTCGTCTCTGGAACGACCTTCCTCCTGAATTTCGTGCCTTCTCGGTTCCTTCACCATCACGGCCCGTCATGCAACATCATCTGTCCCTAGCACCTCGAGATCTGTCCATCACACCCCGGGCTTTCCATTCTAAACTGAAGTCCCACCTTTTCAAGAACTCTTACCCAGATTCACTATAGTTGACATCACATCTGTCACTCCTCGACCAAAGCGACACCCTCCTTAACAGCTACTTTGCCTCCCTGCTGACCGCCCAAGGACTATCCTTTGGACAGCCCTTTCGATTTGACGTATCGCTCGTGAATAAGCTGGTGCCCTGCGCTTAGCTTTAAAGTGGCGCTTTAGAAATTTGGAGATTACGATTACGAGCCCACAGATGCAATGACGCATAATATTAGTCATGCATCTAGACTAAGGTCTTTACTATTTATTACGCTCTTCGGTTTTCACGGTTCCTCATTCTTCGTGCTTGCACATCGATGAATAGTCTGGGGTCACGTGACAAGGCAATTTCGTACTTATTGTTTTGGTTGTGAAATATCATTTTATTTATTCGCTAATAATAGACATTTCGCAATAGTTTCTGTACATCGGAAATTTTAAGGGAATTGTAATAGCATTTCAGTTGTATATAAAGCACAATCGTAGCTTAATCTAATATAAAAAGTTTTGGGTGTTGTACGTTTTGTTACGAATACGGGTATAACTTATTATTAAAAGGGGTTTAGTGGGAAGTTCTTTTCGTGTTAGCACGTGGAGTAGTCTTTGAAGTACCCAAACCAGCGTTTTATTGTTAAATTAAAGGTACCTCTTCTCACTACAAGATCGCCTCATTTATACTTAACAAACGAAAGTTTTCTCACAATTTTCGTGATTGACGGTAACAGTTAAATTTATCCCAAACAGTTGGGTTGATTTAGGGTATTTTAAGAAAATGAAGGTTAAATATTATTAAGAAGTGTGTTTCATAGAAAAACGGATAAAAGTTTGTTAGATTATTGATTTGAATTGGTATCTTAGATGATTTACATGGATCTGGTAATAAAACCGCCTTTGACTGGTTTAGGTATTACAATGTAGCACTCATGAGGAGTATTAAGTACCAGATGCATGGTGCTTTACTGCATGGCAGCTGAATATTTGGCTATTCTGCAGCCAACAGTTTTTCACATATATCTAAAAACGACACTAACCAGCCTGACCCTAACCAACTCCCACGTCATATATTACAAGAATTTAGGTGTTTTAGCATTGCACATTCTCTGAAGTATGAAGAATATTACACACTGGAGACTGCTGATTGGAAATATGAGTCTTGAAATGACACAAGAGTCGGTGCAAAGCAAACAGATGCCGGGAGGTAATTTCAGATTTAAGTCCAGCAAACAAAAACGTCATCTGCCAAGAACAGCTGGAGTTTTTTTGATTGCTACAGATGACCTGCTTTAATAATTATGATTGGTCCAAGGATTGATGATTGATTTAAATATTGTGGTTGGCTAGTGTACAATCTTGTAATTGAGATAATAATTACTCTACCCACTACAGTCTAGGCATTTGTGTCTAACAGTACCTGTGCTTATAAGCCTGGTTATCACGTTCTGAGGCATTTGATCATTTTACATATTATGATATTTTTCAGTTATTATAAAAATGGAAGAAATCAACGTTATTAATCCACACACACCAGCTGTGCAGCCAAAAACTGTTTGGGGTGGTTGGGGAACAACGCCCGTTCTGGTGCCCTGCTCCCTTGGAGACGTCATGAGTCAGGAGCTGGCAAAGGAACTCCAAGTGCGGGATGAAACAGCTTCTAGTACACCTCTCAGGTACATACTATATAGAGTTTGATGCATAAAAGATGTTAGTAAATTTTTTACTTAGAGAGAATTGAAGATCTGTGTTGTATATCAAAAGAATGCTCCAACCGTCTACTTAATTCATTCATTACGAAAATTTATATAGCACCCCCTCAAGGTTGCTACTCAGGAGTGCTCCCGACTCAACCCTTGCTGAAAAGAACGACCTTAAGGCTACTATAAGCACATTTGAGTGAACCCTAGGCATAAGACGCAATGATACTTAAGTGCTCTGTATTGATATATTTGGGGTATTGCTCAGTTGTCAGAAGGCTATTGTGAGACTGGAATTTTCATGCTCTATACTATATAAACTATACTTATAAACTATACTTATAAACTCTTGAGTTTATAAGTATAGTTGATAAAAGCGAGTATTCAAAAAACTGTTATAGGATTTCTTGTCTCTGCCAAGGTGTCAATTGATCGTCTTTTTATCTCCTTCTTATTCAGTCTCATTCCAGACGATTTCTCATCGTGTGTGATTCCGGAGTCTTGCGATACGTCAAGCGATCTGCTCATTGCACAAATGGTGCAGTTGCAGTTGGATGAGGAACATGACAGGCAGCTAAAGCGAGAGGAAGCAAAGTGGAATGGTACTAGTAAAGGTGAGTTTAGGCTGTTGAGATAATGTGAATTTGAGGCCCTTAGTTTGTAGAGGTCCTTTTGCATGTGTGTTAAAAGTATTGACTCCTAACTTGAAGACAGAAAAGTCCGATGTTCATATAAGCATCAGTTTTACAGGTCATAGATGTTTTGCTTGTTATAAGTCTTTACTACTCCCATCCAGTGGTGTATTTGCTTTGAATATGTAGAGAAGTTATTTATACTTTATTGCATATAGAGCAACTTAGAGTCAATAGAGTTTGACTTCTAGCATGAAGAAAGAAAAGTCTACAGGTCATTGATGTTGTGGTGTGTTTTATTTTGTATACATAGTAAAGTTATTATATTTTTTGCTAAGGAAATATCCATTCGGATTTTATGCCATTAGTTTAAGAATTTTGCTCATTTAAAAATTGATAGATAAATTCATAGATATTTGTGATGTTTCCAACCTTTTTATTATGACTGATGCTAATGAGCTCTGTCGGGATTAATTGTTCACCTTTAGAAGAGATCTGGACAAAATCATTACGAACATTATTTTTTAACCCGAATCTTAGCTAAAAATCATTACTCTCTGTATCTCATTAAATTTCATATTTGCAATGGCAGTCAGGTAATTAATTTGTTGATCATGGTTATCTTCAGTGAAAATAAGTTTTGACAAGTACCGCACAGTACATCCGGTGCTGCAGGAAGATCTCGATTTGGAAGATATGAGCCAAGAAGTTGAAGAAATCAAGGACAAGAAAGGTCAGTTTATAATGGTTTGCAATTGCTGCAGAAATTTGTATGTATTAAAACATTTTGAAACTGCTGAAGAACTAGGGAACACATTTCAGATGACACACTGATTACTAAACAGTGAAACTTACAGTTTAAATTGTTTTTCATAAGTGTTAAATGAAACAAGAGAAGTTAAAGTGAGATTTATTATGTAACTCTTGTATTACATCTCCATGGAGGATACAATGGGTTTATGATCAGTGTTTTTTGACTATGTAATGATGTATGCTTTAAATAACTCAACTTGATTTGTTTGCATGGATTTCATCACCGATTACATTCTGTTGTACTCTTCGTGGTTGATGAATGTCATCGTGGAGTCAATCATGAGGACAGTAGAAGCTTTAGTTTTTGTCTTACAAGTTCTTTTGTTCATCTGACAGATGCTGTTCCCTGCTTCAACCGATTTGGAATTGCTGGGAAGGGAAAGAACATTGTCACAAAACACGATCCTGTTATATGTGGACGCAAGAATGCCACGAAATTCATGGAAACAGTACGTCCTTTAAACTACTTTGACAGAATTGCTTCTAATGATTTTATTTTCACTTAATCACTGAAGGCTTATTTCACAGCAACTGTTTAGGAGAAAATGAAGGATAACAGTCATATGTATAAATAAGATATGATTGTACTTGCAGTCGCAATAGGTCGATACAGTCGTTGCTGACTGAAATGGTCTGCTGTTAAAATTTGCTTTTTATCTTGCAACTCTATTTTTGTGGCCTTGCTAATACAGTCCTGCTTTTTTTAATCTGAGAAATATCTGTTGATCTGCATAATTCATTCTGTAATGGAGGAGCATATTATATAAATTTAAATTCATCATGCTCATATTTAGTATTCCACAATCAGCTTTGCAATGGCTTTCAAATGGGGCAAATCGAGTCAATGTGGAATTGAGTAGTGCAGTTGTTTAAAGTGTACACCAGTAAATTATGTTTGTTCAAAATATATATTTCTTAATGAGTCCATATTTCAGAGGGGATGACCGACCAATTACAGTGTGTGCTCTGAAACTTTGTGAACACATTATGTGAGTTTGTTCCTTTCAGTTTCCACCTGAATTTGAGACGGGAGATGGTGTGACGTACAGCATGTCGATTCCCAACAGGGTTTACAACAAGTTGAAGATTTACTCAAATGTTGAGTCGAAGAGAGCACAGCGCAATCATGAGAAGAAAGAACATTCAACGATTGTGAGTTATCGATTTCAAGCGAATTAATGTAGAGTAATTGAAAACTTTGAAGGCATCTTAAGATATATGGATTATTGAATGCACCCAGGATTGATGTCACTCGAATATTGATGATTAGCACAGGCAAGGTAGGTGTATATAACTGGTATATGGGATATTTGTTGTTAAGCATAAGTGAGCATTTTAATTTATGTGTGGTCATAATTGTATGAGATAAACAGGCATTTAAATTCAGATGAATATTGAAGCATAGAGAGCAGAGTTGCTGAACCCATAATTTATTTTGAGTTTTTGTGTGCAGTATTTGAATTCAGATGAACATGGGAGCAGAGTTGCTGAACATGAATATATCTTGAGTTTTATGTACAGCTGAGCACTCATATTATTTGAGCCTTAGTGAAGTGTTTGGTCGATCAACAAAAAGTAAAATTATGAGCTGCTGGCCTGATGAGCCTGCAGTAGATAGGGACTTACTCATCTGCAGGCTTTTAAGACTTTTTATTTCTTCTTCTTCAGTCCTCTGGCGATGAGTTTCTTTCTCCCCCACTCCCTCTGTCAACTAACTTTCATCATTTTATTTACTGATGATTATTTGGTGAATTTTAGGAATTGGCAGTTGATGAGAAGACCCGTTTGATCATGTACAAGTTGGTTAACGCTGGTGTCCTGAATTCCATCACTGGTGTTGTTAGTTCAGGAAAGGAGTCCATTGTGTTTCATGCAGATGGCGGCAGGTAAGACGTTTGCATGGTCACTTTGTTATGATCTTAAGTTTTCAGTGTTGCTGTATATGGTCATAATTATGCATGCAGGTCGGATTTTTAAATATTGTTGTAATGTAGTGTAATGTAATTGAGCATTTATATAGCGACTTTCAAATCAGCAGCGCTCTAAAACTTAATAGTTTGAGAACGAACTCGGTAACGTGCTGTGGTAAATGGCGCGTATGTATCCTCAGACAATGATTCCATAAATCAATCGCTTAAAGTGATTAAAACTGTATAATTATAGAGTAAACTCCTTAAACAGACCGGCCATAAGTGGCTACAGTCCTTCATTACTCATGAGTCCAAATGATGTATGGTAAAGTTTATGATTGAGAAATATGAAATCTAAATAGTAGAACGCACAGACATCCACGCGGTGTTTTGACGCTAGACGTGCCACCTCCCTCCGTGTTGCTGCATATTAGCGATTTCACTTCTGGCAATTGTATACTGTTGACCCTTTTCTTAGTTCTTTAATGATGAGCCTGTACTAAAGATAATACATGTATCAATTCAACTTGTGTTAAACTGTGAAGTTGTTTTATGTCAATGAATTTGATTGATCGAAACATGCATTCTGAATATTTTGTGATCTATAAATGTGCAATTTTAGTCTAAATCAAAATAATTAAATAGCATGTTTTATGGATCTTGCGGAGATGACGCAAAATGGTTGTCATGTTCAGCTGAAAATGTACAACATACGGTGACGATGATGATTTCACTGTACGAAGGCAGGCCTGTTGGCTGTATGCCACCCGGGCATGACAGGAATAAGGTGGTTTCCTGTTGTCTTCCTCACCGGCAATAATGGGTGAACAATTTGTCCAAGGTCGCTACGTAGTGACTTGAGGTGGGTTCGAACCTGTGACCCTTCGGTTGTAAGTCTGAGAGCATACTGCAATGCCACTGGGTCCCATTTTACAACACATGGTGGAGAGTGGATGTGCACAATTAATGAGTAATTCTGTTGTTTTGTTTCCAGTATCCTAAACAAAGTAGTTCCTACTGAGTGCGCTTTGAAAGTCTTCAAGACGACGCTCTCAGAGTTTAAGAATCGGTTCCAATACGTCTGTGGCGACGTGCGATTCTTCAAGGATGAATTCAAGAAGAAGAACCCTCGAAAGATTATGAAGATCTGGGCTGAGAAAGAAGAGATGAATCTGAGAAGGTATGTCTTCCTCAGAATTTATCCTCGACTTGATCGCCTAATTATGCTTCTTATGGACAGACATCGAACATTGAGAATAACCAATTACCTTGAACATTTACCTGAGCCAACTATCCTGTTTTTCGGCACTGTTCAGTATCGTACCGTATCTTTGAATTTATATAGCGCCTCTTACAGAATAACTACTTAGAGGCACTTGGCAAATACTAAACTTATGTATACATATTAGGACTGTACCGAATATTCGCTTCGTATTCGTTTTGCAGCTGAATAGTGGGCCAAATAGCTATTCGGTATTTGGCCGAATAGTAGCAGTCGGACCGTATACGAATAGTGGTCATGTGACATCTGTTTCTGCACAAGCGGCCGCCGATATATCGAGTGAATTGAAGTAACTCTCTACTGCCTGGACCACAGTGTTGCAGTGTCAGTCATCTCATTTATAAGTTTAGTTAAATTGGTTCCATTCCTAGTTTACACGGATTTGCGGAAGGATGCAGCAATTACATGTAGTTAACTGTTTACTTTTAGTTTATGTATTGTATTTACTGAACTGAAGCTATTGTTCACATTTGAAATTTGTCGGTTGACCTATTTTGTGCACTATTTGTATTCATATTCGGCCGAATAGCCTGTCCCAATTATTCGTATTCAACCGAATAGTGAAAATCTCCTATTTGTTACAGTCTAAATACATATAGATGTTCTGGATTTTTATCAAAATGATCAACCGACTACTTTGTTTGACATTATGATAATGGCACTTATGTAATTCATTGGATTCGAATAGACTTTGAATAAGTTCTTTATAGCCCATATAAAAGTGATAGACGAATGTAAAAAAATAAGCAGAGGAAATGTACTTAAACATTATAAAATCCATTTTCTTCAAATATTCATATGCAGAAAGTGCATCAGTTTCACTTAAGTCAGTTGACAGGAGTTCATTATGTTGTTTTTTCCAGAATGGAGAAGTTCCAGATTCCGTGTCCAACGGTTGTGGTATTGAAGAAGCACATCTTGGTGATGTCTTTTATTGGGGAAAATCGAGTACCAGCGCCAACGCTCAAGGATGCTAAGCTGTCGACGGTTGACATACAGATCGCCTACGAACAATGCCTGCAGGTAAACTTCATTTTCTCTGTCTGTGAACTTTAAATTACGTTGTTGAGTCTTGCTGTCAGTGGTGGCCATGGTGATAGCGCAATGAATTAGTTGAGGTGATTGTCAATGTTCCCTCTAAGCTGTGCGCACATGAGCCGTAAAGCCACCATACACAAGAATTTAGTGAACGCATAGAATTTTATTTATGAAACTATGTAAATTGAGTCTCTTAGCTGGCTGCGGCTGAACTTACTCCAGAAACTTTTTGGTTCCTTGGCTGATATAATTATGTTCCCTTGTTTATCTTTAGACAAAGGACTTTTCTTTGGTTATTAAAGCTTATCACCTTAGACTCTTAGCTATGATCTTAATCTAACTAGCTATCATTGCATTCAGATCAGACCTGCGCACTTAAGTGTGAACCATTTATAACATGTTGCAAAAGCTGAATTGCTTGAACACACTAACTTGAAAAATTAAAGGGAACATTGATGATTGTGGGATGAGAGCAGATGTTCTTACTTTTTATTTATTTTTTATTTATTTAGATGTTCTTACGTCCATATTGTGAAAATAAACGACACTCAGTGGATTGTAAACAAGTATTTATTTTGTGGAATCATCTGCAAAAACACTGGGAACATCAGATATGAACAATCAAAGTACAATATGTTGCCTACGTGTCTTGCGCACTGACCCGAGTTGTGCAATACAGCTGTTACTTGAGATATTGCCCTTTGTACAATTAGTTCAGAAGTGATCAAATGCTCAATGGTGCAATTGCAGTTATATTTAAGGGTCAAAGTAACTCCTCGGACGAGGATTGAACCCACAATCTCTGTGCTACAGGCGAATCGCTCTAACCATGCCACACATGCACTGCATGAATCATTCAGCATGGTTCAACCTCACAGTGCCGTGTCACCCTGCGCCTCTGAGTAGATTTTTTGAGGAGGCACTATGTTAAGACTCACTGAGTGATTGATTGATTGATATGAGCAGTGTTACCAAGGTTGATTGATTGATTGCAGACTCAAGTGACATGTGCTGGAGTTAATTTCATGTGTTGATCTTTTCTTCTTAAGCACTCAGTATTGATGTATACGTATATATTTCTGCATGGGATTGCTCATGGAAAATCCTCTACTTATCTTGAGCTTGAGCTGAAATCTGCCGCTCAGACTTTCGCAGAAGGTGCTGTTGCGTTCATGGCTTGTCGATCATTCACTCAGTAGACGATGATGTCTTTTGCATTTTATAGAACATGAGGACAATGTTCCGCTCATGTCATTTGGTACATGCCGACCTCAGCGAATACAACATGCTATGGTTCCATGACCGAGTCTACTTCATCGACGTTGCACAGGCGGTCGACGCAATGCATCCGCATGCGATGGAGTTCCTGCTTCGAGACTGCGGCAACATTTCTGAGGTAAGTTAAGTGCATTTCTGTCATCCATGTCAGCGATGGGGTGGCATTAGCAATATGTCTTATCTAGTGGCTACTGAAACTTGGGCGAGGGCCACAGACTCAGTTGATGGAGCACTGGCCCCTCTTGGCCCACTCTTGATGCAACTTGGCCCAGGGACTCTGAACATCCATGCCATCTGTCGACAGGAATCCGTTGGTTTGTTCCATGCGTATGTGTGGGCCCACCATGACTGACTCTTCCACTTACTGTGCAGACTTTGGCTCATTGTGGTATGTTATTCGACTATAGTGACATTTAACATCATTTAGGCCAGCGCAGAGAGTGTGTCTGAGTAGATATGTTGAAGGGGCGCTATATAATTGCTCGATTTTAGTACATATATTGAGCTTATGGGTTTTCACCTTGCAACACTTCTTTGCTTTTTTGAGAAATGCATTCTCTCTGACCTGTCCTATATTGACGGAAGATGGTTTTGATGAATGTTTTCTTCTTCGTGTTACATCTCTAGTCTTCTTTCTGGCTGCTTTTATTGTTCTGGGAATATTTTGTCTTTTTTAAAATGGATAAATTCTTTCTGTTGTGGCTATCATTAGGTGATTTCTGTAATATTTATTTTGTTATGTTTCTGTAAATCAGAAATCTGTTTTAATGCTATCTTTGGAAGCCAGTACCAAGATTCAATTATTATGAGATGTTATTAATTTTCTATATCATAATTCTTTTTTTTATCCAGATCTTGGCTATATTATGTTGTGTTTTGGCTGGCCTTAGAATCTTCATTATTCTGTCCAGGGCGAATTAGTTACTGCTTTTGCATGCATCCAAATAGTGTAGTGCTGAGCTATTCCTGTGGTTGGTCAGTCCATGCCTCTACTTGGAATGGCCTGCCTTTGGATCTGCGACTTATCTTAGATAGGAATTCTGCATGCATCTTCTACAAACACTTGGAAACTGTTCTGTCACTGCCGAGGTTGTACCAGGAGCGCCTCTGAGTAGTCATCTTTAACCCTTTTGCGACCAGTGCATAGTAAAACGTAAGGCATAAAGGCATGGTCCTTAAAGGGTTAAGAGGCACTAAAAATTGCTGAGAAAGAAGGAATGAATGAATCAGAACATCAGAGTTCGTTTTATAACAAAGCGTATTTTAGCTATGTCAAACTCTTACAAAGCAAAGTTTCAGTTGTTTTCAGGCCTGAATTGATTTATTAGCCAAGAGGTATAATGTTGACATGCCTTTTTTGTGCCGCAGTTCTTTACAAGAAGTGGAGCGATTGGGGTACTTTCACCGCATGATTTGTTCAACAATATCACTGGGCTGAATCTGTCTGGAGAGGGAAAGGACTTCTTGGCACAAGTAAGTTTTTCAACTCATCTACAATCTACGAGTTTTTCGACATTGAGATGAGAATTTATTTACAATTGTGTGCACGAAGGTGGTGGTTATCATTTAGTGACTGCGGTTGTTGGGTTGGAACAAAGCCTAGTATTATGTGACGGATGATCGCTTGTTTTATTTGGCGGATTGGTTAGAGCGGTCAGCCTTTAACGCAGAGAGTGCGGGTTCGACCCTCCTCCGAGGAGTTACCGTGTTGAGACTTTGAGCAAGTCCTTTGCACACAATTGCTCAGCAATTCTAACTGCAGATGTGCCATCAAGGCATGTGTGCCCTTCTGAACTAATTGTTAGAAGGGCAATATCAGATTACAGTTGTATTGTAGCGTATTGTAATTGCAGTTGTATTTATTGCTATGCAAAGCTTCTGAACAGTCTTGGGATCAATCTGTTGAATCTGTCTGTCTTCCTTTGTTCTCTCTTCTTTTCTCATCTAACAAAGTCTTCTCTTTAATACGATTCAACTTTAAACTTCCTAACTGCTTATACTCTGGCAGTGCCAGTCTCAGGCCTGAAGAATTGAGGAGGGCGATGGCATTCATCTTTGTTACGAAACGATGTCATTAAACAACAACTAACGTTTACTTGCATTGGTAGTTATATGGGAGTCTTGTATCTGGACTTCTCTAGGGCTAATTATAGGAACCCCTCAAACAGGTCTTCTCAGATGGTTGGAAGAGTATTTTTATACTCTAGCATTGCAGTGATCAGCAGCCGGAAGATGTTTCACCAATGGCAACATTTTGTGCGAATAAACTGACAACCTGCTATATATGTATATATGGTATATGGTTGTCGAGGTTGTATGTTAGTTGGCCAAGTGGGAAAGTCCATAGAGATTTTGAGGATGAAATAGATGCCTTTGTTAGGAGTTAATGTCTAATTATCCAAGGTTTTTGTTGTTTCTTAATGCTTATTCATGGACCTACGGTTTGAAGAAGTGAATACGGTTGTTCCATTCACAAAAGGCACGAGTGACGGTTCCCGTTCATTTCGTCGCAGATCATTTCATCGCAGATCATTTTGTCGCATTTTAAAAGCCACCCTGACCCTAAACGACCCTCACGGCGCATAACCTGACCCTCACCACTCATAACCTGACCCTAACCGACCCTCACAATGCTTAACCTGACCCTAACCGATATGCGACTAAATATGAATTGCGACTAAATGAATGCGACAAAGTGATCTGCGACGAAATGAACGGTCACCATGAGTGACAGTGTGACATGAAGAGAAAATAATTCTACTACTAATTGTTTCTACATTTGTTTATTTGTGAAAAAGATTTGAATTTCATTTCAGATTGTCGAGTGATTTACAGTTTATTTACGAATATCTTTATGTTCTGTATGATCTTTGTCAATAGATTGAAAAGTACGAGAAGGATGAAGAAAACCTCAGACTTGGAATGAGCAAGACGGACTATCCTTTTGATTTTTTCTTCGCAAAGGCCTGTGCAGAGAGAGATCTTCAGAAGGAGCTTCGTGCCGACCATCAGGACGATGACTCAAACTCTGATGCGGATGATTGTAACGAGGATGATGCGGAGGATGGTGATGATGAGGAGGATGGTAGTGATGACAAAAGTCCAGAAGAAAATGCTGCAGATCTCAAGAGCTCGTAATTGACTGTCAAACTAAACTGTTTAAAAAACTGCAGCTGACTTGCAACACTCTGTTCTCCTTTTCATATTCGACTGGTTTTCTGCCTAGAAATTGACTTTAGAAGAGTTTGATGTGAAAGTTTCTACGGAAAAGTTGTTCTTCGATGTTTTGGCAAGCGTTACAGGTCAACTGTAGGCTGAGCTTGACTGCTCTTGTTGTTTGAATTCCAGCCTAAGTTCTACTTTATAATCCTTTAATAGTATATGTGGCTTAATAATATTATGTATCCCAAAATTTATAAACATGGCACCTTGTATTGAGTCTTTTGAGTCATTTTGTTGTAGATTGTGGCGGTTGTACAGCGCTTTTAGAAGGGCTTTGCTTAGGCTTTTGTTGGATTAGGTCATTTGCTGTTTTAAATGAATGAGTTGACAGTTGTTGCATGACATTAATTGTGATCTTTGTGATTCAAACATGTTTTAAGTAATAGAGGTTCACGTAACTGTTTCTGGTTTGGAGAATTGTCTAAAATATCTCAAATAGGTAAGATAACAGTACACAAGTACCACACTGTGTTTCTCTTATATCTTTTTATGTACCATACCTCTTACCTTCCTTGCCATGGTTCCTTGTCTCATACCTTACCTGCTTTAACTATCTTACCTTGTGTCCTGTTATCTTTCCTATTTTGGTAATTTGGACTCGGACGGCTATTCCCATGTTGTTTTTTGCCCCGAGTTAGGTTGATTAGGTTGCAATGGAAGAGGCACTATAAAAATATGTAAATACAATATTTATATACCATGCTGTGTTCCTCTTGTATATTGGCTGTTTATGTACCATGCCTCTTGATTCCTCTTACCTTCCTTGCCATTAAAGTAAGAGTAACCAAAGGAATGTCCCAGATACCCTTTAAGAGAAATGTTGACTTAATGTTTTGCAAATATCAACATTTTTATCGAATAATTGCTCGTTATTTTAATTAGACTAGACTGCAGTCTGTGGTCTTCGCTTGGATGCTGTCTTTAGAGTCCTTGTGGCCGACTTGAGTCGCGTAGGTTTCATCGTCCGAACCTCGGCGTCTGCTATCGACGTCTTTCCGTAGTTGACTAAGTTCCCTTTCACGGCCGTTGGTCCAGCAACCGTCCTTGACCCGTTTACCACCTCGAAACTGGTCAATGTCGGTTTCAGTAACGAATATTCTACGCCGAATTTCGCCTGACCGATCCGTGGGCCAAGATCTTTGAAAGCGCCGATAAGGTCACTTGTTGCGTTGACTCTTGGTGTACTGTTTAGTGCGTCTGTCGTCGAGGTGTGCTCGTCGACTCGCTGAGACGCTTCTAAGGGTGCAATCGTTGGCCCGCTGTACTCGTTGGCTCGCATTGCTGAACGGGCTGCGTTGGTGATCTTTGCCCGTCCGCGAACGGCACCTGGAGCTGGAGTGTTCGAGGAGCGTCCTTGTACCGTTGGACCCACCCGGTTGGAAGAGCCGTGCGGCGTCATCCTCTCGTACTTGTCGAAGTCTATGGTCGATCTGCTACGCGATGCGTAAACGTTTTCCACACATGAGCGAACCGTGTGCCGCTCGAGGCACAGCTGGCAGACGAAATCACCCAGGGCAGGCGGCCCGTTGGTCTTGCGAGTGTGGTCGAAGTCTGGGTTACCGCGACGAGAGGGTATCCGACCCCTGGCGGCGGTGGCGTTCTTCACCGGTGTCTGCGTTAGAAGGTTACTGCCGTTGCCACGCATCGGTCTTCGCATTCCGTTTTCCAGCTCCACTGTCTGAATCTGAAAGCGCTCCATCTGGAGTAGGCGATCAAGAATCCGCGCCTCAGTCTGGGTCTTTGGTCGTACGTTCGTCAGGGTTCTCCAATCCCTTTCGACCCTCGACATTCCAGCCAGATCCAAATGCATTACGTCGTCCGAAAGGGGAGTGGCGAAGCGATAGTCATCCCGTGCCGCTGATGCTGCCTCGTCCTTTGTTCGTAGACTGGATTTGGTCTTCTCCAGGAAAAAGTAACGCGAATCGTCGTCACTTGAAGTAGAGTCGGAGTCATGATCTTTTCCTTTTGTACTCATAGGGCGGTAGTCTTCGTCTCCAGATGAGGGCTGGTTCGTTGGAAGGTCTCTGGAGACCTCGGTCCCAGTGCTCGGTGTCTGACTGAGCATCAGCTTATGATCGATGGTTCTAGATGGATTCAGCCTTGCCTTCGACGTGATTACCATCTGATGCTGCATGTCGTTCGTCGCCCTCTTACCAGAACTGGAAGGTATCCTGCAGTTAGACAACTTTTATAAGGAAATTTCTAATTTCTTATAAGGAAATTGCTGACATATTGTGTTGTATTGCTATGCGCTACGGGTAAGGGAGCCTATGAAGGACCTTCGGATCCGCACGTCCCTGACACTCGGCCGAACTTGGGAATGTTGCCACAAAACGGGCGGCCGTACGCAGGGCCCTGTCAGGTGTACTAGTCGATAGGCCGGGAGCCCACATAATTTATATGGCGCTACATTTGTCCAATCTTGAGGCAACACCACCACTGCTTGCAGTCCAGCAGTGACAGTCTTAAGCCTGGATGAACGAGGAGGGCGACGCTAATGATCTTTGTTATTGCATAGTGTCGCCAAACTGCAACTACACGCTGTAACACTACCACCAGGAGCGAGGCTACGAACTTTACGAGGGAATGGACAAGCGTAGACGCAGCGTCTGAGGAGAGCTATAGCGCAGAGGCGGCGATCTCGCTTAACAGGTGGGGGACACCCAATGAGTGGGGTAGAAAATGTCGGGGTGGAGGGACACAATCGTGTAACGCGTCCACTCTCTGTAAAAGGTGGGAGGACTTGCCCCCCTCGAAACCCCGGGATCGCCGCCTCTGCTATAGCGGGATATCACCCTAAGTTGCCAAAGCTAGCAAATATCAGCCTACAGCTTCGGTAAATTAAGGAGGTTGATGCGATGTTGGACAAATGGTCTAGGGTTAATAATAATAATCATAATTATTATTATTATTATTATTATTATTATTATTATTATTATTATTATTATTATTATTATTATTATTATTATTATTATTATTATTATTATTATTATTATTATTATTATTAGAATGATAATTTCTGCTTAATTTCAAAATGACAAACCGCAGTATGATTATAGGTACAGCACGAACGATTGATGACTAGTTATTACAGAAGTCAAATTTTTAACTGTTGGCAGCCATGCAAGGCGCCATATATCTCACTATAACAAACGCCGCCTCAAGCTCTGCCCAATATGTTCATTGGAGCACACGCCCGTTCTATTGTAGGCATATGCATTAGATAGAGCAGGCCTATCTATTGTAGGCCTATGCATTAGAGTAGGCCTATTTATTGTAGGTCTATCTATTGTAGGCCTGTCTATTGTAGGCCTATCTATTGTAGGCCTATGCATGATGAGTGCGACTCTATCATCTTTAATTTGTTTTTACCATCGTTCGATATCTTGAACATATTTTCATATTGAAATCTCACTCTCTCTTGTCATATCTCTCAGCTAATTCGTTCTATTGCTACTGTGACTCGAGACAATAATGTGGTTCGTCAGAAATATCAAAACCTTCCTACTGCTTTGGTTTGTAGGCCTACGTAGGCATAGGTGTGACTGTGGTCGCTTTGGCGTGATGACACACCTGTTTTGACTCGGCTGTTTTGGTAAGACTTCCACTGTTTAACTTTTCGTGATAGTCTTACTGGATTAACTATTGATTGACAACGATTTCTGCAGTTCGCCTTAGATTGTGGCGTTGGTCCTTGTATGAGGAAAGCTTTTCACTATCTTTGTCGAAATATTGACTTTTCATTCCTAATGGATACGCCCACTTCGAAAGTGTACAGTCAGGACTTGCTTCGGTATTTAAGCATAGGCGCCCATCCTTCTCTACGCGCTGTTCGCATGATACTGTGTTTCGCTAAGGATTTGACGACCTTTGATCAGCCATTGATGCGACTCAAAACGACCGACATACTGCTCGATCACCATCTCCTCCGCCCGGGTTTCCCTCTCACCAATTGAGACCTAGAACACACAACCATGTCCCGCACGGTGCCCCACCCTAAGACGACTCTCAATTTATCCCTAGATCATTATACAAAAACATCTACTAGTTTGTTATTAATTCTAGCTATTACTATAGTTCAATGCCATTCATGTAAGTATTTCTGCGTTATTGTGAGGTTGTGTTATTTCTAAATGAACGATCAGAGTTTAACTACAGCGTTGACAGCAAAGGCGTTTGCCGTCGACAGAAATTTGCTCGGCATATTACAGCACTTACATGTTCAAACTTCATTGTTGGAGCAGTTCCCTTTATACAACAAGTAGCTGGTCGTCTTGGTGACCTGATTGTAGCCTACTTCTTTGAGCGAGGCCACTTAAGCTGAGCTTGGAACAATTGTCCTTAAATCCGGTCCGAAGTCGTGTGAACTAGACACCCTCCCCTACATTCCTGATGCAGGAATTCGTTGAGTATCTCCGTCGTTTTCTCTCTCTCCTGCATGTGCAATAGGCCTACTTATCCACAGGAGTGCGTACTATTTCCCTCGCAGAAACGCTCGTTGGTGCTTCCTATTAACACACCAAACCGAAGCTGTAGATTATCAGTAACCCGCTAAATGAATTGTGAGAGAAAATGCTAACGTATAAGCACTGCTGCTAACTCCAGACGCCACCGCTACCTTTGTCCACGCCTTTATCACAGCCCTAGATTACTGTCGCTCACTCTAGGCCTTCCTGCAGCTGGGCGGTTGCGGTGCCTGGACCGGGTCCTACGTTCTGCTGCACAATTTGGCCATGTCTCCGACTACATGCTGGATGTGCTCCATTGGCTCCCCTTCCAGCAGCGAATCTCGTACCGTATCATCGCTTTGGTATGGTGGTCCTTGCTGGAATAAACTGTGGGATCCTAAGAAAATGCTCTAGGGAGTTGGACCCCAGCAATTTTTACCATTGGCAATACCATTATTGGTGAATATCTGAGTCAACCACATGCTACGTTTAAAATGTTACGAATAAGAAAATACCTGTCGATTAGATGTTGATTTGTGAATCCTTTGAACGATTGTTGCAGGAGACACGGTTGGAGAAGGTACGGTCGTGGCGTCCTATCTCTAACCACCCTCGAAGGCGAACCGTTGGCAAGTTGCGTTCTGTAGATTTCGTGGCTCTTTGCAGTCGAAGTTACGCCTGCGTTGTTGATTGACTTCTAAAGACAATCGGACCAGACCAGGTAACTCAAACCGTTGTGCCATTAGAGTAGGCTATTTGATCCGATTATATATAGATATATATATGTAATTATGTATGTATGTATATGTATATGTATATATATATACAACAGGCAATCACAAGGAACTCCCTCCGTTTTTGTGTTTCTTAGTCTACAGTTGAGTGTGGCCCATGGATTGTCTGTTAAAATCTCACGCTTGAATATATATCTTCAATGGCCCTTAGATAGATAGATAGATAGATAGATAGATAGATAGGTAGTCAGAGAGGTAGTTAGATAGATAGTTAGATAGGCAGTTAAATTGGTAGTTTCAATAGGTAGTTTTAATAGGTAGTTTTAATAGATAGTGTTAAATTGGTAGTTTCAATAGGTAGTTTTAATAGGTAGTTTTAATAGATAGTTTTATAGGTAGATGGATAGGTAGATGGATGGATAGGTAGATGGATGGATAGGTAGATGGATGGGTGGGTGGGTGGGCGGGCGGACGGACGGACGGATGGATGGATAGGTGAAGTAGATGGATGAATTGGATAGATTGATGGATGGATATATCTAGGTAGAACTGATAGATGTATGGATATATCTAGATATGTAGATACGTAGACAGGTAGGAAAATAAATAGATAGACTAATTGGCTGGCTGACAGTGCCAGTCCCAAGCCAGGATAAAGGAGGAGGGCGTCGCTAATTATCTTCACAGTGTCGTTAAACCCCAACTACTGGCTGGCTGGTTGACTGACTGACTGACTTACTTACCTACTTACTGCATGACTGACCATTAAATAGAGAAATAGATAACATCAGATTAGATTAGTGCTAAAACTATAAGATTAACAGTATCTTGACTGGGAAAAGATTCAGTAGCACTAGGTCTATATTTAATTAGAGTTCAATAGAGATGATCGAGCGTCCTGTTTTATACTCACAGAATGTGCGACGACCTGTCTTGCATCTCTCAGTTGAGCTGTCATTGACCGATATTCGCTCTTAGAGCAAATAAATCCACAGGTTATTCGTCATAAATGTAATATGAAATGGATCTACATATAGGTCGAGTGCTTGTTTGGGATGCCGGTGGAACAGAAATCTCGGAACAAATACTATTTCTGTGCTGTTGTGGCTGGGAGCTTAAAATTTGGAACCCCCGTCCTATTGGTTGACAATCCAACACGCTAGCCATTGGACACAAATTACAAACTCTCTACTGTAGACGAACCATAAAACCAGAGGTGAGTCCATAGCCAGGTGAGAGTTACGGGATAACAAGCGCCACTGGTCTGTATAGCCTACTCGCCTGACCAGGAAGATATGTGTTATTGATCCTTTGTGAGCTTACACAATGTTGTGTAGGTCTATACCTGGGCATTTCAGTTATTGTCTCCATGTATGGCATTCTCTGAATTGAGAAGACGCTAGGAAGATGCAGTGAGACAATCAAGAATACAAACTATAGGAGACAGAGAGACAAGCAGACACATCGGTCGATACTAAGCAATGCTGTAAGCATCTGTTAGAGTTTCTTAAGGCTTAAACCCATCAAGTAATGTTTATTATTTTCATGTTATTTCAAACAGTTGAAATTTTGTCCTCAATAAAACGCAAGATGCTTTACAGAAAGATATCGACTAAGGGCCCATGAAAGCGAATGTATAATGCAAAATCATCTCACCTCAGTAAATCTAATTGGCTTTTCATCTGAAAATAAAGATCATACCAATCAATCAATCTTTATTCATAATGTTATACAGCATTAATATTGCGAGGATCAACCTCGTCTAATTCTTAGCTGATGAATACTCGAATTGAAGAATTTAGACTTAGTATTTCTTCAGGAGGTGTATCCTATAGAGTGAAAGGGAATTTACAGAGAGAAGGAGTTAAGACTATCTCAGAGGTTTAGCCTATGTGAATTCAAGGATTTTGGTGCAACATGGTTATTACACTTATAAGCCATTTATTTCGAGTAGTCTTCTATCTTATCCCCATTTAAGCTCAAATAAAGTGCTCCAAACTCATGATTAGTTGTCCCAAGAATTGAGCAGATTAAACTTTTGATTTTTATTATGTTTTTGTTATATTTACAAAATTCTGCCTTGTAAATATTCCCTTTCGCTCGAGCTCTGGTGGTTTTATAAGAGAAAAAATAGTTTCCAGTGAGACTTGTAGGCCTATGTATCTTCGGTCTAGAGCATTTTTCTATCTACTGGGTGATGAATTTATATCTAACTCTTGAATGACCGTTGGTCTGTTAAAAACCAACAGCCATCCAAAGTTTTTGAAGCCAGGATCGCCGATTCGCAATAGTAGAATTGAATGACGCATGACAAGAGTAAGTCATTAACATGGCAAATTTCGCAAGTCGTCAATATCTGGAACCAAGACAGTTACTGGGAGTGATTTTTTATGATATTTATCGACACTGACATCAGCGATAAGAATTCAATCTCTATCCAGAGAATCTGCTGTGGTTTTATAGTCAAAAATACGAATACTGGTATGTGATCAGCGACATCCGTAGAGATTATTGACTTTGGGCCAAACGTTAGGGAAAAATATTATCAATGAATGTAGTGGAATTACTGGAATAGCCAGCTGTTCTGGTAGGTGGCATGGGTCTTCTTATACCGTGTAGGTGATGATTGGCTAACATGCCGTTGTAGATGTTAATATTGTCAAGTAATATTATGCATTTGTGGGCATTTTTAAAGTATAATTTGTCTTGCGACATTAAATTGCATATAAAACCTTTCAAATAGTATACTTATCATATTATATTAATCTATGATATTTCAGCAATAGGCCTAATTTTGGTAAAACGCCCTACAAGGCATATGGGGAAAGGAGAAGAGGTGTGGCGCTCTGCGTGTAAACACCGAGTGTGGCTACCTACGTGCGAATTCTGTTTTAAATTACTGAAATCGTATTTGTTTAGATCTGTTGAGTAGCTACGTTTAGCACCTTCGAGAGGTTCGTATAAGGCGCTAAATAAATAGCCTCATACATACACACGGCGCATTGGATAGAAAATCAATAGTTAGACATAGGTATGACATGCTATTTACAACATAACTACGGATGACGTTATTATTATTATTATTATTATTTCCGAAATTTGATATCGCCCTACTTGTAACATTTTTTGCTCAGAAGTGCACACACGCCTCGACGGCCCAATTGCAGTTGTACTGCAGAGCAGTACAACTGCAGTACAACGAAGGACTTGCTCAAGGTCCCTACACAGTGACTGACGCCCCGGACGAGGCTCGAACCCGCTCGCTCAGCACACACTGAACGTTACGGGCTGACTGCTCTACCCGATCGGCCAGTGTGCCACACCAACGTTCATTAGACAATTCATCGCTACGAATAGCTTTACAAAGCTAGACATTCAACCTGGCCCATGCAGTAGGATATGAGAATGACAGTAAGTACGGCATAATATGAGCGCTCTTGAGTACAGTAGACAAACGTAAAGAGGCGCTATTGCTGTAAAATTGCTAAATTTTTCCGCTAAAATTGCTGTAATAATAATAATTCAACGTGACTCTATCAGTGTGTGCATATATAGCTAAGAAAGAGGTCCATCAATCATCTGAATCAGTCACGATCCAAGAATATAGTATTATGCAAATATATATACTTTATTTACATTTGAACATTTTCATAGCGCATTTTCCAACCGCTCAGTCGCGCGATTAACTATATCTCAGTTGGTATATAAACTATTTAATTGTGGTCTCGGATATGTTCAAAATTTTCTTAAGAGGTTCCAAGATGTGCTTACGATGGATGGTTTAAATAAAATAAGCATTGCCATAAAGAGCTGATTCATGTATGTCAATACACCTTTGCGATATCGTGAGGTTCTAATAAGGCGATATATAAATGACCATATACATACGTATATAAGCCAGCAAGCCAATTTTACCAGATGAAGGGATATATATCCGTTGAGACTGAAGCCAACGACAGAGACTTCGAAGACCGATCCAAGCGACGCAGCTGGGTCTGCTCCTAAACACACGCCATCCTAGTCATTCCTTCCAAGTCGCCACTTCACGGTCGAGTGACTTTTGACGTCACACTGCATCGCAATGCTTATGCCAATCATCGGCATCCTTATAACCTAGACGTTCCGCAGCACTGCTTCTTGACGTTCGGAAAATATGACGCTCGCAAGCGGCCGATCAATTTCGGATTATATAGCGCTGTCAAGAGTCGTAGAGTCGAGACTGGCGGTTCACGAGACATAATCGACCTGCCTTATGAATATTTCATCTGCCGATGCGTAACCCGCGCAGACGATGGGCCCTACAGCTGACTGGCCTCCTCGACACTAGATCGAGAAGCAAGAGCCGCATCGCAGCATGCAAGCCGACAATCGATTAGAAGAGCGCAAAGCACTCGCTTCAGTGACGTCGTGTCACGTGTTATCTACCTCCGTCATGTATAGAATTTAGCGCCGCTGCGGCCATAACTTCCGTTGCTAATGGCAACGACTGTCCGACTGAAGATGGCGCTACGTGTGAAGGACTTCCGTTGTCATTGGCAACGTCCATTAGGGCATATCACGTGGCTTCGGTTGCTATTAGCAACGTAACAAGGGCAGATCACACATCTACGTCTGAAGGCTTCCGTTGTCATTGGCAACGTCCATCGGACTTCACCTCATCGCAGAGGGCTTCGGTTGCCATAGCAACGCTTCAATGCACACTATGCCGCTACGTATGAATGGCTTCCGTTGCCATAAGCAACGTCTTCGGACTAGAGGCTCTGAGCGTATAGTGCTTTGTCTTAGCGGCATCGTCGGTCATCACTCGTAGTGTTAGACGAACGAACCGTCTGATTACTTGCAGAGCAAAAGATTCTCCTGTCTCTATGACAACAAGTAAGCGTTGCCTGCAATCATGGCAACACGGATCAAAGCAGTGATCTTAGGCCTACGATAGTAAACACTTTTATCAACGGAGGGTTCTTATGACTAGAATGATATATGGTTATGGAAATGGCGTAGAACCTGTTTCGCAAAAGCCAAAGACGCTATTCAAAGCGGTCCAATGTGTAGTGAAGTTACCACGGGTGATTGATCGTGACTGTGGAGAGAGTATTATGTCCTGTTGAAGCGACCAATTTGACTACGATTCGTTTTCAATGTAAATAACTGACCAGCGTCTCAGTATAAGTGGAGCCAAGGTACGAACAGATGGTTCTGAAGGCAACGCGCAAGAGTTTCCAATAAATATTTTGAAGTGCAGACAATAGGAGAGTAAATTCAACGCGGATGAGTCGGCCTGGAAACATTTTGGGGCCTTGCCATTTCAATTATGCAACCTAACGAACTCTGACCTCCCAAGGACTATCCTTTGGACAACCATTTCGATTTGAAGCAGCGCTCGTGAATAAGCTGGTGATCTGCGTTTAGCTTTCAAGTGGCGCTTTGGAAATTTGGGGATTACGATTATGATTACGATTACGAACCCTTAAATCATTCAACCAATATTCGTTTAACTCACAAAACCCAACTGGCTACGTGTAACAGCTATTGTTGACCAGTGAAGTTAACTGTCTATTTTGTAAACATCTACTGAATTAGCGGAATGTATGTATTAAGCAGTAACCATGCTCTAATGAGCATCTTTTGTATAGAACCCGCGATATGTGGTTTCACTTATCCCTGGAGAGGAGGGGGAAGTTGACCTTTCTGGATCTTAGGTCATGATTGTCCTTCAGTGGATAAGGGATGATACCGAGGACTACATGGCATGGATTTAATTGCATTTATGGTTAGAAATAGTCTTACATTACTAAGCCAGTACAGAGAACGCCTCTGAATGGTTATTCCCGATAGGGCTACATAAATCTAGAAATACAATACATCGGCCGTATTCAAACATTTATGTAGCGCCCCCTCAAAATTATCTACTCGTAGGCGTTCTCTGCTCTGGTTCAAATGATGTTAAAAGTTACAGTGAACAAGTAAAAATATAACTCGGAGCATGACTAGCACCGAAACCCTGGCGGAGATTTTGTCTAGATAGTAAAAATTGGTTTGGGACAGGTCGGAAAAAAATCAAATCCCCAAAACGGATGCAGCAAGAAATGATGTACAGTGGAAAAGACTGTAGGCTCCACAAATTTAGAATATTAATGAAATATCTGAAAAATATTGGTAAATAGTAGCCGCTAAGTCTCCACCTCTGTCTGCATCAATAGACAAGGGGCGTTACAAATGAATTTAACCTTATATTCCCACCTTACTAGAATTGGTCGAGACGAGTATCTATGTGAGTACAGAAAAGTGTATGTTATCTTTGCGTCCCTGCAGATCATATCAATGCAAGGCGTTAACGGTTTCAGTCAGTAAAATGGTGTTAAGTAGGGCCTTATATATATTATATATATGTATAATATATATATATATATGTATGCAAGAGGTGGCAGTTCGACACGTTGATCGTATTCGCTCGATGCCCGGAATTGACATTGATTGCAACCATTGGTGCATTGCATTTCGTTGGAGTGATTGGTTGAGATTGCATGCTGAGACCACACCCATAACGTATTGATGAAGAGGAGGTCGTTTGGTACACAAAAAATGAGCAGCATAAGTCAACCTACCAGTCGTCTCTGGTTCTGATCTGTTGTCAAAGAGCATCTGCATCATACGACTCGATTTCTATCGAATTTAACAACATTCTCAATATTATAAACAACAATGATATATATATATATATATATATATATATATATTACGGTAGGTTATAGATAGGTCAAGGGGTCTGACCTGCTAAATCATGCTAATGAACTACTAATGTGACAAGTATGGACCATATTGAGTCCCACATGGACTTCAATGAGGCATTCTGACAGGATGTTGGGCAACTCCAATGTCTAAATTATAAGCCGTACGAAAAGAAGTAGGCCCTACTGTAGTAGGCCTACAGAGTTCGCTCACGATTTCTAAAGGTAGACTTCCAATGTAGCCAGTAAGCCTACATAGGCCTATATACAGTATATACAAATATATATGATATTTATGTATATATATATCATGTATGCATATATGAATGTGTGTGTAGGTGTTTGTGTAGGCTTAGGTGCGTGCCTGCGTAGGTGTGTTTGTCCAGGTCTGAATGTGTGTGTGTGTGTGTGTGTGTGTGTGTGTGTGTGTGTGGGTGGGTGGGTGGGTGTATGTGGATGTCTGTTTAAATTAGAATAATAATTTAGTCACAATGTATAAAATGTTATGCCCTGTGAGTTACATTTTGAGGTTGTTGCCATAGTCCTAGATAGTTTTCCACTTTGAAGCTTTCCACATCCGGCGGTAGGTGTGCTTGCGTCATCGTTCCGTTTTCTTTATTTCGAGTGACTTTTCCATTCGCCGAAGTGGTTGTATTTATATTCGATTCGTTCAGGATCCTCCTTCAAATAGTTTAGAACAATAACAATAATTATTCTCATTTGATATCCAACGGACTATTACCCAGTACGATTACATAGTATGAACGAAAGTCAATTATACAGGAGTATAATTTAACTGTCGACAGCCGTGCAGTGCGCCCATTACGGATACGGAAACCAGAAAGACGATCTTGTAGTAGATACCCACAGTGACAGAAAGTCAGTGCAAGACTTCAGACATATATGAGTAGATAATATCTTCTTATGATAATATCATATTATGGCAGATAATGATATAGTATCATATTATGGCAAAATCGAGGGAGTCGGGCTATGAGCCTAGCGTAAGCATTTAAGAGCGACTGAAGAAGGAAATGACGCTGTTTCAGGAGCCCTTAAGAAGTGAGTTGCAGCAGTCTAGGCGGGTACAAAAACAGCGACGTCAACGAGAATGATGACGTAAGTGAGGACGATCCCGTGCACTAATGCCTTGTTCATATGACCAGCATCATCAGTCATTTATTTTAACATTTATATAGCGCCTTTCTAGAGAAGTCTACTTGTAGGCGCTCCGAGCCTAACCACTGCATGCGATACAAATCAACCTACATAGAACGAGGGCGCATTGCTCCTAGGCACCATTCGCATCTTACAAGAGGGCAGTGTCATGAAGCCATGCCATTCAGTGTGCAACTAAACTGAAACCATAAGTTCAAATCAGAAGCGAATGTATATAAAGTGCTTTCGATGGCGTCACTTACCATTGATTGGACAAACTGAGAACTTGAAATGAAGACAACCCGATCATTGCAACGGCATCAAAGACCATCGATTGATATAGCACCTTCACAAGATGGCTTTCGACTCAATACTTAGATTAAGATTGCGTAATTATAGTCTTGTAAAATTATATTAAGAGTCTGTGGATTAATACGAATATTCGAAATTTCTTTGTCTTTACATTAGGGTTGTCTTCGTCTTATTGTCTCGGATAGTGGGCCAAATAGCTATTCGGTAATCGGCCGAATAGTTTCGGTCGAACCGAATCCGAAGAGTGGTCACATGACATCTGCTTTTGCACAAGCGGCAGCTGTTATATCGAGTGGGCTGTGGACTGAAGTAACTCTCTACTGCCTTGACCGCGGTATCGCAGTGTCAGCCTTCTTATTCTTACGTTTAGTTAAAATAGTTTAATTCCTGGTTTATGCTAACTGGCTGAAGGATGCAAAAATTACATGTACATGTAGTTAACTCTCTACATTGGTTTATGTATTAAATTAACCGAATTGAAACTTTTGCTCACATCTGAAATTTGTCGGTGGACCCATGTTGTATACTATTCGTAGTCGTATTTGGCCGAATAGTTGGTCCAATTATTCGTGTTCGTCCGAATAGTGAAAATCACCTATTTGGCACGGCCCTACGTTATGTAAATCCTCTTTCATCGCCGGTCTTCTGATTCCTTTGGCATGAGCCCAATCAATGCTAAGCCTTCTTCGATCGCTCGTTTCCTGTAGGCCAATGCTATCGAGGCCACAGCGTGTTCAAAGCGTTAACTTCCATCTGCGCTGCTTATATGTTTTGATACAATGTTTTCTGAAGCTGCAGCCATTGAATAATGCCAAAACTTATTCGTCCACTTGATTCCTTTCGTTAACCTATTGTTTTTTCTTTTTGCTCCTACAAGACTAGTTATTTCCATTTTATTACGCAATTGCAGCAATTATAAACCATATAATCCTTTAAATCACCAGAAGCCTCTTAATCGACTTAATTTGTCCTTGGTCCTCGAAGACGACTTATTCGGCTTGTCTTCTTAATTACCAAGGAACACGCACCACATAGCCTAACATCTAATGTTTAATTTTCACTATTTACCTTTTAATGTTTAATTTTTAATATATAATTTTTGTTTCTAATATTTAATGTTTAACTTTTAACATTTATTATTTATTACTTAATTTTAATATTAATTTTTAATATTTAACCAGCATCCTTGCCTGCCATTAGAGCAACCCATGCGTCGAGGTTTAATAAACGACGCGGCGCCATGACCACCTGTTTTGACGTATGCATCATGTGGTCTCCGCTCAGCGGCTGAGCCCAGCGATAGCAGTCTCGGTAATTACTGAGGTAAAGCACAGCACACTTGAAGTGCTCAGTACTGTAGCAGTCTAAAACCGAAATTCTGGTGGACAGACTAATTGTTTAGACCTTGGTCTATGACTTGTTTATCAACTATCTAGGGAAAGCCTAAATTCCTATGTGGGTGAAACCTACACGTTATTCTGAATAAACACTTAGACGCATCGATCTATATCTACATATATACATAAGCATATATGATATATTTATATATATATACATAAGTATATATGTAAATATATTAAACATGTATATATATATGAATATTGTCGTGGTATTTTGTATATTCACTAATGTCGGCTAGACATATCCCGATCGAAGTCGTTGATCTAAATCCGTATTCAATCAGAACCCTCTTTCCACTGCCGAATGCTCAGCATAGTTGTATTGATACCACATTATAGTCCTCTCTTTTCGACTTAACGATGTCTGCTTATGTCGCTCCTCTGTATTTCTACGTAGTATCTTTCATGCTGCAATCTCTGTCTTATAGAATTAATATCTCCAGAGGCATCTAACGCAAAACCTGCGAAAGCCTTGTAAGAACCAGTGTTGTGAATACTGACAATCGAAGTCCGGACTTTACTGTTCTGCACAAGCGGAAACTGTCAACATATCTGGATTTCATTATGACCAAGATTATCATTATCGACAAAGCGAACTGATGAGTGTAATGGCTACTCGTATTATTCACTAAAATGACTAGGACACCTGCAGTCAGACACGGATCTCTGATAGCAACGCGCTGTCAACGCAGTCAACATAATTAGTGTCTACTGTAACAACGATCAGATGTATACGTATTTGACTGTGTGCTGGCCATTACCAGACAGTATAAGTCTCTGACCACGGTAAGTGTACAAAAGTACTAGAGACACCACGATGCCAATCACAGTCTGTTTGAGAAATCGGATCGCAAATTAATTTCACGGCGACATGAATGCCATGAATAACAGTCCGGTCGTTTCTGCTACACAAGAACCCGTCGGCAGGAAGCCACTGAGCTAGCGAGTGACCCTGTGCTGCCAGGACAAGCCACGACGTGTTTGCCCTGTGTCCCGTTGTCATCACGACCAGTCATCAACTGAAACCATTGCCCTTCTGCAGTCACAACTGTTTGCCGTCACGTGCATGCAGTCTCAACGAAGACTACAGATCGGGGCATATGCTTGTAAAACTATAGATAGGGCATGTAATATTATGATCATACAACGCAAAATGCATTATGCGTGGGCGTCGCATGAATGTTTTAAAGGGGAGCAAAGGAAGTTATAAATTGTGGGCATGATGGCTAACGAGTGTGCCGAATGCAACTAATTGCATCACTCTTGGATCCCAATGCCCGCCAGCACTTTTGAAAGCAGTTGACACGACATGGGTCTGTTGATTGCGTTCTTGGATCCCGTTTTAAGATATATCTGAACTCTTATTTAAAAACTTTTACTTTGGAAATAAATAGTAGTTAAAATCTTTCTTGAGACTCTTATAATTATTAGTCCCTGCAGGTCATTCCTAAATGATTGAGTGAGTACCTTTTCGCATTGAAATCACGTTATAGTAATCATAATAGCCGAGAGATGTTTGTGATAGCCGAGAGAAGTTTCCTAATTCTACCAGAATTATGAACTATAGATATATTTTATGAAATTTGCAATGAAGGTTACCGTACTATATCGATCTTGGTAGACTTGTAAATAATCGAATCAGACTTCTGATGATTAGTTTTCGTTATCTAGGTCTATACGAAATGGGTAATTGCTTAACTCACCCCAGCTTGTCTTAACTCCGTCAATCTTATTTATATCGAAGAGCACTTAATTAATTTAATCGCTTTGCCGTAACTTACCTTGCTTCAATATCTTACCTTTGAATTTGATGGTGTCGCGGGTTTCACTCTCGCCAGCTCCTTCTTCTATATGACGAGAGTACCGCCAGTTCTTTCCTCAATTACCAAGCTCAGCAACACGACACACTCGATGGTTTTAATATGTATAGTTAATTATATATGTACACACCACTCATCCTATCTACACTTACTAGAGTTATTAGTGTCTTTTATAAATGTTTCTCTGGTTTACGTTGGAGACGGGGTTCCCCAACTACGTTGATTGGCCTTATCGTCAGAAAGACCTAGCGTCTGCCCCAGTTCCGAAACAAGTCCTTGTTCCTTTTCTTGCTACGTTATATGAACCCTTCTGGAGGCGATTTCCTTCGCCATCCCAACCGCACAACTCGTATCTCTATTGGCCGACAGATCACCTGCTGCAACTATTACTAAACCTGGCTGGTCGGGTCCTGGCGTCCCTAGCGTCACGTCATATCCCTAGAGACGCACAGATAATGTTTGACTAGCGGCTGTTATGGCTGGGCCTTGTTGGTGTCATTGAATTCCATTACTACAGTTATACCGCCTAATAGATTGCGCCGTTCGTACCGGAATTGTCCCTTATTCTTGATTAGTGTTAACAAGCCGGTCCAGACCAGATCTTCAGCTGGTTCATGAATTTCTAGTCCGTGGGTCGCAGAGATGGTAGGGGCAGGCGGCTCTAACGATTTGTCGGGTTTCGTTACATGACACTTCGTTGATCTTTGCATATTCCTTGAAGTCTGTATTGAGGCCGTCTGCCTTTCTGAGGAACCCATTGATGTCTCCCTTCTCAGGTTTCAGGTGGACAACTTCATTCGTAGTCCTCCGTGCCTCTGCTGTCGGTCGATGACTTTTATATAGCGCCATCGTCCAGAGTGTCGCGCATGACAGATGGTTTCCGCAAAATCGTAATTGGGCGCTGTATAAATCTTGAGATTGCGATTATCTGAGCGTGTCTTTACTTCTTTCTATGCCTTTCAATGCATTATATATGAACAGTCTTATACCTACATGGTCGCACGAACGATGAGATTGTACAATCAATTAAAATACACTACGGTACATTATACTGATACTTCCAGAACATTGCGAATGTTCAGTAGGATAACTGGCTAAACATGTTGCTGCCTGTGTGAAGAATATAATCTAACAGTTTATTTAAATACGTCTGACCTGCTGGAGGGTGAATCCAAGTACAAAGATCGATTGAAAAACTTCGGAGTAGGCCAGAACGGTAAACGTACTGCAGGCACTGGCTTATAACCGACAACTCCATCAAACGACATTGTAGGATTTCGATACTTCCGCTAAATATATACCGGTAAGTCACAGACGTTTCCTCCGTGGAACGACGTATCCTTTCGCTTCGCTTCATAAGCTTCAATCCTTGCCTGGTGTTTATCTGCAAACGTGTTTGAGACGCACACAATGTCGTCTATAGGTCTATTACCTGCTCCACGATATCCATGTTATATCGACATCTTCCATCGTGTTCCATATACACCTGAAGTTTGACGGTCTGGACCGCAGATATTTGCCGTGCAAACATGTAGCAAATCGTGCAGCTAAAAGAGTCATTGATTCGGTAAAGGTGGCATCTTCAATCAATGTGTGCTTGATATAGCGCCCCTTTGAGATATCTACTCAGAGGCGAAATATATCTTCGCTATTGTAAGTCAGATTGTCTACGTTGCTGCTGTCTCGATCTAGCCAATGGTTCCCAATGCAAAATCTTTCATGAACAATAGGGCCTATAGTATACCGACACAACTATACTATAGGGACCACAACTTCATTTGAATTCAGTTCACTAAGCGACTTGTGTATCGATGTACGTTGAAGTACACGTAGGCATATACTATACGCTGTAAACAATATACTTTCTTTAAAAAATTATCCAGAAGTGTAGGCCTGTATACGCTTTGTTGACACGGATCTGAAGCGCGTGTGTGTTCGACAACTCGAATCCAATGAAATTGAGTAACAGACGGCCGTGTGCGCTTATAAACTCCACTGAACTTCTACTACAGATTCAGTATATATATATATATATATATATATATATATATCAAGAGGCCTATACCTATAAATACGGATATGGCATACATATAGAAGTTCTCTATAAATGGCCGCTCACACATACGATTATACAACATACATATATAAATATGGCTTACATATATACATGCATATATATTATATATTATATGTATATATGTAATTATGAGATAGTAACGGGACGAGTCAAGATTTAGTGTTTGCACATACGATATACTTGAATATCTGTTTACGAAATGACCCTTGTATGCGCGAATTATGCACGCGAGTGGTCATAAATTTACTCTAATAAATACACTGCATGCTGGTCTCATTCTTTCTTTATAAGTGTGTGCGTGCGTGTCTGTGTCACTGTGTGTGTCACTGTGTGTGTCACTGTGTGTGTCACTCTGTGTTTCTGCGTGTCTGCTTTGAGCTTGGGAATTGCATGCTGCATGGGATCTTCGCATCGATAACAATAGAGGCACGATGCGAGTATATGCAATGTAGGCCCCATGTAAGCGCCGGAGCTACATAAGTTTAAAGGATCGTAATCACGCATGCACAATCTATGACCATATTCACTCGAGTATAAATTATGTATATAATTCTAAAATTATCCACAAGGTTGCATGTTGTCCCAAAATAAACTTGGCTGAGGCTATAGCTTAGATACCGCAGTCTGTATATACATGTATTTCCTGTGGTGGTCAAGCATGGGTGGTTGTTTCTGAAATATTGATTTGAAAAAGTAGAAGGACATCAGATGCAGATGATGAGGTATACAGAGACAGAGAAGGATACATGTACACGGACAGAGAAAGTTACAAAACCATTATAATTACCTTATTTATTAAATTCTGTGCTCACATAAGCTTTGACCGTTATCCCAGCAGGGCACCTGTAGGCCCTACCACAGCGCGTGGCACTAGTCGAGTAGATCCGCAATAATTTCCTATTTTGAGATGGTCACTTTCTCTGGCGAAAAAATCACCTGGGCGCAGCCCTGTCAACGACACGTGGCCAAGATGTTGAACATATAGTATAAAGAAATAACTTCAGAACCTTTAGATTTCTTTTAACCGATCTATAGTAGGCCCTACTTGTGATCATAAGTAGGCCTAATTCCTTTTTGCGTGAGCTGTATGTTTTTTCCTGCAAGAAACATATTATATTGCATGACCGTTTATGACTTAATCTACGCATGGAGCACGATACATGTAGTCCAAGCTAAATAGTCTGAATATAAGCTGAAAATCGATTCCCATAGATTGCTACTGCCTGGTCTCGCAATGTGCCATCGCGTATATAAAGCACGAGACAATTAAACATGTTTTCATAGCAACACACACCGCAGCAAAATGAAGTTTTCGCCCTGGTATATAATTATACGCCATGTTTCACATTGTCTTATTTTAACACTTTAACTTCTGAGAGTGACTATATTGGAGACCAAAATTAATTATACAGCTCATTCGTTTCATGAATATGCACTTTTTTATACAAGATCCGTGGATTGAGAATATGCATTGAGCCTGAACATTAAATCATTTGGATCGATTGACGCTTGCGCCTTTATGAAGACACGAGCTATAAGCGCCAAAGACACAGAGGACCTCAGAGGTGTTCTATCTTCAAAAGGTTAAGACTTAAGAGGTCGTCGGGTCTTCTGAACCTCACACATGCGCCTAGTCCGCAAGCGTTGGATTCGACATTGCTGTTGAGGTGGATGCGTAAACAGGGGCGTCAAACCCTCTGAGTGATGGAGGCAAACTCCTCCAGCCCCAAGAGTATGGAGGCAATATAGTTCCCCTTAAGATTAAAAAAATCCCCCTACATGAAATTGGAGGCATTTGCCTCCGAACCCACCTCGCTATCTGGACTCCTCTGTGCAGAAGGGACGCAAGCAGAGATCTCTGCTCACACCTACGTGTTCCAAAATATTAAGTCTGTTCTTTAAAGGCGTGGAACCTTAAAGTTAGCTGTTAAAGTAATTTGTTTTTAGCCGTGGATGGGCTGGGAACATATCTGAGTAGGTTTACTTGAAGAGGGGCTATATAAATTCTCGACATGAATGAATAAATATATACTCAATCTGCGAGAACCATTTAAGACTAACACACAGAACCTTCTTGCACTTAGCCGCGGCTGTCGTGGTTTGCTTAGTCATCCATATACACCCATTCACTCAGCTTCTGATGAGCGGTTTTCGCACAGTTGGATGGAGGCGAATTTACAATTCCATGTTCTTTCATAGCAGACCTGCGGGCTGCTGTAATCAATCGATAAAAATTACCCGCCAAACATGTGTTATACCTTTAACCATAACTTCTTTATCTAAGCGCCATGACCTCTGCCCTCCCTATGCCACTGCTCTTGTCTCCATTTCCTGCGAATCCATACGCTGATCGTTACAGTATGCCAGCTGTGCAAATTGGTTGATATATCTGGGTTGTGTAACTTCTGTTCGCTTCGTGGGTTCTCTCGTCTCGTTGTCTTTCGGTTGGTACTAAGATCTGAGAGCCACCTAGCGAATGTATACTCTCATCATGCAGCTGAAGGAACTTTTCTATTGAAATTTCAGCTCCACTCTATACCCATGTGCTATACGTTGTATCGACAATAAGGGTACTAAATAGGCTTTTTATGAATATATTTAGAATAGCAGTGTCCGACGTTGCAGCGCGTCAGGTGCTTCGCACTGACAAGGGGTGAGTTTCTTGTTCCACGGGCTTGCTTGGCTAATAGGCAATTCCATGCTATTTCGTTTGTGGGCCCTTCCATCTGAAATGCCTTTCCAGGCTCCCACTTGAGCTCCGTTCTTTGCTTGTGGCATAACCGTCAGGGTTTCACAATTCGCGCAAGTATTTTTTTAGTCATGGCTGGGCTAAGAGCGCTGCTGAGTAGGTTCTTGAAGGGGTGCTATATAAATACTTAGAATGAAAGAATGAATTTGTGATGTCAACAAAACCTGATGAATCTTTAAACTGTTGAAAATACCGCAATCAATACAAGAGGCTATAGGACCTACCCTATTAGTGGCACTTGTCGCCCCTATTAGAACGTATACGTACTTTTTAAATCTTAATACTATAGTTTCTATGATTGGTTGGAATATCAATTATTGTAATCATTGGTGCTCACTATAGGCTGATTGATTTGATTGACTGATTGATTGATTGATTGACTGACCGACCGACCGACTGACGCACTGTAGTTACACGCTGCAAGACACATCGATGACCATCAATGTTATTGCGTCTTTAATCTCTATTATCTGCAAGCACATCATACGACTAGATGAGCCCATATTTCTCGCCAGCACTAAAATCAATCTAAAAATCTTCTTGTAAGCCCTATTATACATCTCATATATAATATGACAAGACTTAAGAAGGAACTACAGGGAAATATTCCAAACATGTGAAAAGTTCAAAGATCTACTTGTGCTTGTTATGCAAGGTCATGTCTGATAACAGGGAAATGCTCTGTCGAAAGCCAATATATAAATACTTCGTCGAATGTATACCGGCTCCCAGATGAAAATACGTATGCCTTACCTCCGCATCATTTCGTTGCACACACATACACCGACTCAGGGACGATACTTGCGATTTATATGATTTGTGGTGCATATAATACAACCGACTCTAGGTTTGTTCTCCATTGAGACCCATGATTTATATATTGATGAGTGATTTACGATCTGGAAGCTAAGCAGCAGCTTGAATTGCGTGGATAGCCATGGTCAGAGCCATTAGAATATTCAGTAGCAAGGATAATGAATAGCCTATGCATCGATGAGCACAACTACTAAATTCTGACTTAGTCGTTTTTTGCGGTCGTCATAGTCCGATGGTCATCAATACAAACTCCGGCAATGTGTCTGGCTCATCATCCCCTCATGATGGGTTGACAGGAAATTCTTTGTAGACACATCCCTGTTCGAGAATTTGATTATTCATATAACGCTTTCTCAGAAAGAAAATGAGCTACGATCCTGAATTATACATATCATGGCCAATTTGCATGCTATAGCATGCAATAGCATGCTATAGCGATCTGGGGCATGCATTTTCACTGCCTATATATCTCCGGTTACGCTTTTATGCTAAAGGAGGTTGCATTTTCTTCGCATTCCACGTGAATTTGAGGCGATTTGTCATACAAGGTCAACTTCCAGCGTCGAAATACATATCATTATCGCCTATTACCGCCGTTGTCTCATCCGTTTTCATTTTTGCATACCTGCCTGTATGCTTGCATGACTACTTGCCTGCATGTCTGCCTTTGCGCGGTCATTGTCATTGTTTCATGTCCACCTTGTTCCAACGAATCAGCTGTGGAAGGCAAGTGGGCGTGGCTCTGAGAGCGTCGTCGAATCACGTGAGAGATCCATTGGAAGTGCCACCCATTGAGACGCCATCAACTGCGATGAAGAAGAGAAATAAGTGATGGAGACATTTATGTCTCGTTTGGAACATGTAGACTGTCGATAGGAGTAACAGTCTCACCTCAAGAAAACAGAGTCAAACCTCTACTTTTTGTATACATATTCTGTTCGCTTTGTAAACAGCACTGTGTGTCTTTGCGGCGGAGAGGGCGTGGCGTATGCCAACGGAACTGATCCGCCTTTATTCAAGAAATTGCTTCTAAATAGAAAATAAACGCGTGTACCAAATTTTACCCGTTGCCTATCGCTTCGTCTAAACTCTTCAGTCCGGCGAACACGGCGAAAGAATCGTCGGACTTATTTTTTAATGGTAATTTTCATCAACGAGCTCTAGCGCCGAAGTTGCTGCTCTGACCAATCCAACAGCATCCACCACATCAAAGGAAGACTCCCAAGGTCTTGACCTTGCATAGCATCGATGTCTAGCCTAGGTCGCTTCCAGTTTCCCATTCAATATATCTCGCACGACGATCTATCGCTCGATGATCCAGGAGACAGTTCGAGCGAAGATGATGGACCATCGGAAGAGAGGGTGTTTCCATCAGATTCCTCTCTCGGCATCGGCGTCAACGAAAGGGCTTCTCTGCAGCCGCATCCAGGAAGCCAAGAAGCGGGCGAGAACGACGCCAACAGCTCCAACTCGGATCAAGGTCGGTCAGATGTCAAGTTCAATCCGGGTCAGGTGGATTGCATCTGCAAGGTCCTGCAGCAGAGGCGAGACATCCAGAACCTCTCGCGATTCCTCGGATCGCTGTCTTCCTCTGAACTGACTAGAGACAGCGAGGAGCTGTCCAAGGCCCGCGCAGTGGTCGCCTTTCACCAGGGCGAGTTCTCTCAGCTCTATTCCATCCTAAGCGGACACAGCTTCGACTACTCGAGCCACGGTCAGTTGCAGCAGCTCTGGTACCAGGCGCACTACGCCGAGGCGCAGAAGGTGCGCGGTCGACCTCTAGGAGCCGTTGATAAGTACCGTCTACGGCGGAAGCACCCGCTGCCGAAAACCATCTGGGATGGAGAAGAGACGGTCTACTGCTTCAAGGAGAAGTCCCGCCTGGCGTTGAAGACGAGCTTCAAGACGAACAGATACCCGACGCCAGAGGAGAAGAGACAGTTGGCCAGGCAGACGGGACTAACAATGACACAAGTCAGCAACTGGTTTAAGAACAGAAGGCAACGGGACAGAACGGCCACGCCTAACTACTCGGCAGCATCCTCGACAGTGGCACAACATCCCTACTCTTCGCATCCCCAGTATCATCATCAGCAACAGCTTCAGCAGCAGAATATCAACTCGTCCTTAGCGTATGTATACAGTCTTTTAAAGGATTCGGTCTAATATCATTTTGTGGACTGGCACAAATCCAGTATATTTGCTACGGATATTTAGTGAGAAAAAGTTGGCATTAATGGCATATATCGTTGGAAGAGCAAGACTGGGTTGGGCTGAACTATAGGATGATTAGATTTGATTAATTTACACTGAGTTGCGTCAGTATTTGATTGAATTGGAGACTTTTATTGCACCGGTGTCCAATGCAAAATGCATCAATCGATGTCACAGAGCAAAACAATAAGAGTATACATGTCAATATCTCAATGATTGAATTGGAGTGGAGTATATATATACTTTCACATAATATGGTGTTGATTAGATTGCTTTTGAGTGAACTCTATAGTTATAATTGCATAATTTTTGGATTATATACTATAGGAAATAATCATGTATTTAGGAAGATTCTATGTTTTGACTATAAATTCTATACACCGATTAATTCTATATTTTGACTGAGTCTATGTTTGAACGATTCTGTGTCTGACTCAAATTGGATTAGATTCACTTAATAGATCAAATGCGATGTTCTTCGATGTTACATGTTAGTATACGCGTTAGACGGCTGGAGTGAGACTAGAAGGATACCAGCTGCATTGAAAGGGTCGTCCAATGACCATGTATAATAATAATAATAATCGTTAATTTCAAATTGACAAACCGCAGTGTTGTTTGATTACAAACATAGTATGAGTGAATGATGACAAGTTATTACAAGAGTCGAATTGAACCGTCGGCAGCCATGCAAGGCGCCCATTGCTTTATGCATGTAACTTTAACAAACGCCGCCGCCTAGCGAAAGAAGGATTAGTCAACCTTACGGGGGATACGGGTATCGAACTCGGATCCTCAGCTCTGCGACCCAGCGTGCTCACCATTACTCTACGCAGCAGGTTTTAGGATCGTGTTCAAAAATTCAGATCGCTGTTTATGATGCTTGTCGCATGTATAATAACCGTCACTTCGTCTGGTTTTTAAAAGTTGCCAAAGTCTGTTTTCTTTAACTGGGCTGCATGGGAAAGCTGCTGAGTGGTTACTAAAGAGGCACTATGTAAATACTCAGAATGAATGAATTTATATTTATTTAAAAGTAGATTTAATGGGCTCTTTTCTAAGAATTCATTGTGCACAGCGTCAACTTTACTCTTCAAAGCCACGTGAAAATCGCATGCAGGTAGGCCTACTTAGGAATATTTGTGTTGGGAAAAGTTATATGAATCTTTCGTTTAGTAAATATGAGCGTCTAGACTGCCTGCAATTATAAATTTCATGAAGTTCAAGAAGCGTTTGTCCGAAGCATAAATATTTGCAGAAACAATCTAACAGCTATTTTTATATGTTTAATTCTTAAAGTGGAAGAGCGGACGTTCCCTTGCATGGCTACACTGGGCCTATATAAGATATAGGTACGAGGAAGTGGATTTGAACATATAGGGCCTTACTGAGCACCAAAATCATGGCCAGAAGAATAGAGGAAAAAATTCAAGAGGAAAACGTATAGACGAATGCTGCTGGACTGGATGGATGATGATGGAATGGATGGATAGAGATGGAGGCCTAGCAGCATCGAGAGGAGTGGCACTAGTTGGACGTTCGACCTTGCCCAAGGACACGGAGCTTGACGAAGATGAGACGAAGAAGTCACATGACCTTATTAACCGCAAGATAATTATTGTGAAACTATTACATGAAAACGCAGAGATTCACGGAACGATTATAGATCGTTGACATGTATGCTGCCAATCAGAACTAGTATCCACTATCACCAAATTCCTATATTGGTCCACTCCGTTGCCTATCCACAGTTAGCGTTGCTTATTAGTATATTATGACACCAGATCTGACGGATCATAAATATAGCTCGGCCATGATAAAACTAGGCCTAGTAAAAATTAAATGCTGCTTACATTCAAAAAATTCTATGTTTTTTAAATTACGTCACAGAATCGGAGCATGCGAGGAAAGTAATGTATATGTATATATGCCTGTATACATGCAAACTGTAATGCTGTGAAGTATCGATCGTTGGAAGAGCAAGACTGGGTTGGGCTGAACTATAGGATGATTAGATTTGATTAATTTCATGTGTACTTGTTCACTCGTCGCTGAGAGACGAGGACTCTAAATAATAAGTCATGTATACGGTCCTTCACCTCAAATTGTCATGCCTTATATTGCCGTAACATATCTTGTTTTAAATATATAGCCGTAACATATACGGTTGATAAGCACACATATTACCTGCTTACAGCCTATACTTGAAGCATTAGTATATATATATATATTAATATTGTATTGCAAATAATATAACATTGCGCAGTATGTATATACAGGTTTTCATTATATATATTACGGAAACGAGAAATCTGCTGATATAAGCGTGTTGCCTGCAGAGGGTCCGTAATTGTCCTGGGTATATAATAAACAAAAGATGTTATGTTGTCACCCGATGCGGATAACATCCCTCTGGACTTTGGCAAATCACTGGACAATGCGGACTGACCGCGGCTGACCACCGACACGTGCGCACGTGCGAAGCAGACGACGGCGTCCAATGACAAGGTGCGCGGAGTTAAGGCGGATAATTGTTGTATTTAACACTTGCACAGACTCGACTCCAGTTTCAGCTGTCTGTCTGCTATCTGTCTGTGGGTCTGTCTTTCTGTCTGTGGGTCTGTCTTTCTGTCTGCCTACTTGTTTTTCTGTCTGTCTCAACCCCTCTGACGCGATATTTTACTCGTGAATAAGCTGGTGCCCTCTGCGCCTTGTTTTAAGGTTGTGCTTTAGAGACTTGGGGTTGACCATGTTTTAAGGTTGTGCTTTAGAGACTTGGGGTTGACCATCAGTATTATGATGCCAATAATTCAGTCAGTCAGTCATTCAGTGAGTAAATCAGCCAGTCATTCATTCAGTCAGTCAGTCATTCAGCGAGTTAGTAGGTCATTCAGTAAGTCAGTTAGTATCGTTATGCCCATACTACTAATCTCATGTGTTCAGCTTCTCTGCTTGCACGAGTATGCAACCTTCTGTATGCCTGAACGTGTTCATCTGTGTATCTGTTCCTCCTTCTGCCTGTGTGGTTTGGTCAGCCTCTGTGTATTCCGGGTAGATTATAACTGGCTGCAGTTGAACTGTAATTTCGAACAGATGAAGTTCCACCGGCAAACAGAAAGAAGATGGTTGAAAGGATGAGCGGCGTCGGATGACAACAGCTCCACTTTCAATGCAGCGATCACATTAATATTAACCAGAGAATTTGGATGAGGTGGGTCAGAGCAGAAAGAGGAGGAGAAGGGAAGGATACCAGGACGGAAGACGGGAGGAAGAGAGAGGATCACCCCTTTGGGTCCGTCAATATGAACCTCAAACCTATGATAATGATCAGCTAATGTCCAGGTGACGTCACAACCTCTCGGGTGTCCAATATGACAAAGCTGACAATTTGTCGATACAGTAGTTAATGAATGTCGTAATTACTTTCAATGTATCTCGATATATATATATACTTTAAATCTATCTTGATTATAATATATGTATATATATTTGCATGTGTGTATGCATATAGGTATGCGTGTGTGTTCGTGTGTGCGTGTGCGTGTGTCACGGTGTGTGAGCTTGAGATAATAATCCTTTTGATTGATTGTGCATTGATCTCTTCGCTTCAATTCACATTGATTGATTGATTAATTGATTGATTAATTGATTGATTGATTGATTGATTCTCCCAAGACGATCGTGATATACTTTCTGTTTGTGTAGGGGAAACAATAAAAACACGTGGTTACAGCTATTATCATACATACATACTTTGTCATCTATTTTGATAATGTGTATCATTTTCAGTGGTGTTCTGTCATCGGATGATTTCTGCTATAACCAGCAGCATCCGACTTGCGTGATGGCTCACCGGACCGTGCAAAACCTGGCGGCATCTTCTAGTTCGTCGTCCATAGGTGCTCGTCAGTACCACCACGACCACGTCTTCAACATGACAGACTACAACAGCAGAGTAAGAGCAGGAGGAGCAAGAGGTGGAGATGGAGGAGGGGGAGGAGGAGGAGAGGGAGGAGGGGGAGGAGGAGGAGGATACGCCTCTTCCTCCTCCACCGCCGTTGATGGAGTGAACGACCTTCTGGACGACTACCAGGTCTATCACTCCTCGTCGTCCTTGACGCTGATCCGACGGAAGCAGGAGGACCAGATGGAACAGGAACAGTTGACGCTCGACCTCATCAAGACCGAGTCCTCGGCGCCGCACACCACCTGGAACTGGTTTTCCAATCGCTAGGGAATGGAGTGACGAACGAACGAGGAACTCTCCCATTACCACCTCTGTCATATTGCTTCAGGGCACTTACGAAGAGCCTCTCGTTTCTATATAGTATGAATTATTCCGATGTAATGTATTCAAGCATTTGTATAGCGCCGCTCGAATCAGCAACACTCTCAACGGACGACTGTGCCTGCATGAGCAAAGGACCAGAAAAGTCTTAGGCGTCTCCAGAACTGGGAAGGTGAGAGGCTTAGTAATTCCAGGTACAGGGTCTGTGGAAGACAGTTTCAAGCTGACGGACCAATCTATATGCGGAGCTTTTCGCCTGGGCCGTAGTAGATCGTGATCTTAGTGATGAAGCCCGGGCGAAAGAGATATGGAGTGGACCCCTGCACGCATTAGCTATGTCCTTGGTAGAGGGAAAGGTCATTCTAGGCTGAGGGTCCGATATGAGCACACGTTTGACGTTAGGCAAAAGCGGTCCTAGTCCGAGGGCCAAAATGTTCCAATCGGTGGGTAGTTCTAGAGAACGACGCGAGGCAGCAGACAAAGGTTTCGCATGAAGTCCGAGAGATATTTACAGGCGAGAAAAACACTGAGTTTTATGCCAGAAACAGAAATTTATTGTGAATGTGTTAACATTATCGGGAGCCAGTGTAGGGCTTCAGATGTGTAGGTATACAGTAGATCCTCCACTCACGGTTGCTCAATGCCATCGATATAAGATATTATATTGTGTCATGATCTATGGTCGTGTGTGAGCTTCTGACTTTGGAAGAAGGGTAATTATTAATTGATAGGCCTATAAAATACAGTTGTATTGTCGGGAGTTAGGCCTATTGTTATTCGATTTCGCAATATGTAGGTGTGATGTGTATATCTTATATATACATATATATGGATGTAAAAAGAACTTGTCAATAGAATGTCTTCATGTTTGAGAGTCTAATTATTGTATCTAATAATGAAGTTGCAGTAATCTATTATTTTGAAACAATATTATTTATTTATAGAACGTATACTGCATCTAAGTCTGATAGGCTTCTTTATACTATATCTGTTATTCTGAGATCATTGGACGCAGATTAAACGGACTTTATGCACTGTTTATGCTCTAATCGTCTGAAATAAAGGCTAAAGTGTTTTGTTTGAAACGATCACCCGTACGAAGACCTTATACCCACGTATACACCCAGGAATACATCCATCCATGTTTTCCACTTTCCAGTGTTCTACTGAGTACTGACGTGTCATTCTTTCCTCTCTGTCGGTGTAGGCTACACGCATTCTGGTCCTTGTTGAAATCTTTACGAATGTCTTGTGTAGCCTGTACATGGAAGGATCCATTTGCCTCCGTTGGCTTATAGTCTTGGCCTATATTGAGTCCAAGCTCGTAGCCAAGGGATGGTCCACTTAGCGGTTTAATGCATTTGCATAAAGGCTATATTAAATTGTCTATTAAGTTAATAACCACCGACCGACGCGTGCACACACGTTAAATTTTATAATGTTATTCAATAATTGCGCCACAAATCCGTCCCGTGCTCTTGAAGCTTGAAAAACTTTCTTAAGATCGTTGTTGCGCGCTTTATTATATGATGTCACAATTATTGGCGCACTTGAAAACAAATGTTTTTTAGGGCACAGTCAGGAATAGTCGATTATAATGTGATTAAGTTTTCTAAGTAGCTTGCTTTTCACTTCAATGGGCAGACTATAGCAGAACAAGCGTAGCCTACGTATACCGTCTATAGCTTAAAGGACCTATGGATGTCATTCACAGATGTATCTTCGTGGTTCTTCTGCTCTTTTGGTTGTACTTCAGACAGCGAACGATGCTCTTTGTTGACTAAAATAACAATGATTGTCTTCGACATCGGTGAAGCAGGACGCGGCGACTTCAATGGTTGACGAGATAAGTCGTTTCGAAAGAAGAGATCAAAGAAAACCTGCGACTTGTCATTTGATCAGTTCCGATGAGGAGGAGGTTGATGATGATGGTGAGGAGAATGAATCTGAGTAAGTTGAACCTCAAAGGCAAGTTTTAATATGAAACTCACTCAAATTGTCTTTAATTGGAAGTAAGTGATCGTCTATAATTATAGACAATGAGCGTCCAGGCACTTGGCTGCAATCATCCAGAATAAAAAATACAGGTCAACCTTCACCTTCACCTTCACCTTCACCATTCTCACATAATATTCATAAAAGACTGGAACGTTGGAAAAATATTTATATGTAAAGAACTATCAACATTATTTTTAGAACGTAATGATATATAATATAGACACAGATGTTACTATGAGCGCATGTTGTTCCTGGTATCCAATACGTATATTGTAGATGTAATCATAATATTGTGTGTAATGCTTATAGGCCTTCATCCATATGTGTAGGTGTTGAGATGTGCTTGAGTATTATATATAATATGTCTCCTTTGAAAATTACTTGTAGAGTTAGGTGGAGTTGGTGGAGCAGTTTCGAAATGATTGCGGAAGTGTATTCCTCCTCCTCCATCTCCTCGTCGCTCGTCTCCCAATTCCGGCCTTTGATCAGAGTATCAATTTCTCCTGGCCAACACTATTACTCTGTAATAGCTCTTCATATATCTGCTGACACGAAACCAAAGCAAGTTTCAAGGAAAATTGATCACTGTATACAATGAAGAGGTAGGCGAGCGTGTATGTGTTGGGTGTCTTGGGGATGTGCCTCAAATACCTGGGCAAGAGGTCAGCGTAGATATCGTAGTAAAGAGAAGATATATAAGCCCTACGTGCGATTTGTGTTGCGTTTCACCTCGTTTCAAAGTGAAATGCAAGGCATATATAGACAGTAGAAAGGCAGATATAAGTAAATTGTATACGGACGTATTGATGCAGTCACTCTGCGCCAGAGCCGTCTATAGACCATAGAAGCCTTGGAGCAAATGCTCCATCCAAGAAATACGGGGAGGAGGAGATCTCACTGAGAAATAAGGGGGAGTTAATTAATTAAACCATTAACAATCGTCTATGATTAGCAATTGAGCCATTCTGTGCCATACTAGTGGCAATGTGTGCACCGATAACTTGGTTTAATCTATCATTCATCCATGAATAATATTTGTCTGTCGGTCAGTCAAAGTTGGGGAGGAAGTTGCTCCAGCAACGATTTAAGGGTGGAAGAGGATGGACGCCTCTGCTGAGCAGCTGAGCTGTAAGATGTCACTGATTCTGGATATGTGCGCCCCTCGGCTGCTTGGACTCGCCTGCAAAATGATGGCCATTATTTATTAATCAACACTTTTATTGCGCCCGTATCTAATGCTGAGTTCATCACTCGGTGGCGCATCAAATCCAATCGTGATCAGGTCAATTTCAAGAGGTAAGTCCATCAAGGCAAAGAGACAGCCTACGGAGGGTATGGCAACTGAAAAAGGAAGGTTTTGAGTCGAGATCGAAACACAGAAAGAGACTGAGCGGACCGAACAGACACAGACAGGGAGTTCCAGAACCTGGGTCTAGCCACCGAGAAAGCACAACAACCAAGAACAGTCCTGGTCCGCCGAATTTTCAAAGAAAGGCAGGTAAACTAACGAGTTGATTACTTTCAACTGGACGAGAGACAATTCTTCGTTTTGATGAAGCTCATTGCACAAAGTCTTTCATCGTCGCTGCACTTTCAAGTGATCGTTGCACAATTTCTGTATCACTGCGCAGTAAAACAAGCCCTGCGCGAATGGCTGATAACGCCGGACATGCTGCAATTTCATGTCGATTCCGATTCTCGTCTGTATCAAAGAACTTCCGGTGAATATGATGCCCTAGCAAATGACCCTCAATTTTAAATTAACACAGCCTCATGCCGTTGACTCTCCTCAACTCTAGAATGTCGCAAAAACTGCTCGTCTGTGGCGTGGTTGACGAGACGTTACGTTCTCAGGAAGCAGCCTAAGGCAAGACCAAGTATTCTTAATTTTGACATTGGCCATGATATACATTGATATCACTATAACTATAGCCAAACAGTTCAGTTGTAAGAGACAGAAATGCGATAGTCTTTGCATATATATGACAGCTCAAGAGATTACCTTGAGATTTTAATGCCACTCAATCTGACTGTCTGTTTTTCGAAATGACCGCTTAACCGATTGTCAATGCTCTATGGCATGACAGCTAACGTGATTATTAGTAAAGATAAGTAAGGTGGCAAGGGGCATCATTACTGTTTAATACGGCAAGGAATGACTATCTTGAAGAGGCGCTGGAGAAACTTTTGATTACAGTAAATTAGATGATTGCAACGAGATGTTGGCATAGTAAGGAAAGTTGGCATAGTAAGGAAAGTTGGCATAGTAAGGAAAGTTGGCATAGTAAGGAAAGTTGGCATAGTAAGGAAAGTTGGCATAATAAGGAAAGTTGGCATAATAAGGAAAGGTAGACTCAAGTATAGGATACTGGGGGTTAGGCAACTTAGGCACGATTGAACAGTGTGAGAAAGCGGCAATGTTACGTAGAATTGCGCATTGTAGACTTCTGAGTTGGGCCAGAATTTAAATGAAAGAATCGCAGCCGGAAGTCTTGTCATCATTTTCAGACACACCTTCTGGCTCAGCAACCACGATTTTCTATTCCATATGAACATGACTTTGATTTTGCGACCAAGAAGTATGAATACGTTTTACAAACAGATCTAAGAAATTTATTAGTCGTTCATAATGGACCACGGCGTGTCTTTATAGGCATACCTGGAAATAATAATCATATTAATAGCAGACATTAATTAAAACACAATTAGAACTCCTAATTGATTCTATAGACATATGAAATAAAAGTATGTTGTAGGCCTACTCAATTGGAAATATATCAGAGGTCGCTGTTAAGGACAAATCTAATGAAAATTACGACAGTACATTCTTGGTTGGAGCGTGCATCCATTATGTTACTTACAAATTTAAAGTGCACTGCATAGCTATCTGTAATAACTTTAAATTGATGTAAATGGTGTTTTAGTATTACCGACTATTACGATCTTGTGCGTAACAAATGACACACAGAGTCTATATATCTGTTACAAAACTGCTTCCCGCAATTGTATAGGTGTTGTTTTGCGCTTCCAGTCAACTCCAACACAAACAGGTCATAGTAGGCCTAACAATAATAATAATTCGACAAGACAATCTTATGTAAGCTTTCGCATAGCATGACTTTCAAACGGGAATAAAGCGCTGAACACACAACAATCATTGTCTCGTTGGTCTTTGCATGAGCGGTCAACAGGTGTCTTAGTTAGCGCGTAAAAATGACTTGGCGAAAATTAAGGCCTTGTAGCGAAGGAGACAAAAGGGTGCTATTTCTGGGCCTAGTGACAGTAGATGGCACCGTGTCCAACAAAAGACAATTATTGAATAAAGGAATATGGAGACAAGGCAACGCATGGTCGAATGACTGACGTTGCCGTCAATGATAGCGTGAATCAGGCGCAGGTAAAAATCACCGATTAGTCCTTCACGCTTCATTTACGGAAGACATTCGATAATGATAGATAGCGACCAGATTGCTGAAGGCAGTTTCCGGGAGAGGATAAACTGGCCTGGGGCTCGACCTTCTGGTATCTAGACGGCGGTCAAAGCGCTCCTATCATGCCATAGGGAGACGATGCTTACTCTCCACCGAGGCACCACTTTGTTCTAGGCGAGCGAGCCCAGTTGTAATGTTCAATATGACATTATGGCTAGCCGAAGCCATAGTTTCCATTGGTTAGCATATACCGTCAGTTTAATACAGCGCTGTATGCAAGACTTAACACTTCAAGACCAAGACGAGACCGAGACAGTGAGGTGCCGAGACCGAGACAGTGAGGTACCAAGTCTGAGACCAAGACCAAGACACTAGGTTCAAGATAGTACGAGACAGTAAAAGACAAATGATCCTATATAAAATGCTATAAAATGCTAATGTATCAGTTTTTGGGAATAATGTTTATTTGTAATTTCAATTTGAAACTTATAATGTGTGTAGTACAAATTCCTGAGAATAGTTTTTATATTGCCGCACAAGATTTTAAGACGGTTCACGCGAAACTTATCGAGACCGTTTATTTGAGACAGAACAAGACATTCACTTCAAGACAGTTTCTAAAAATTCGAGACACTACCTCGAGACCGAGACCGAGACAGCAGGCTTCCGAGACCGAGACACTAAAAAACTGTATCGAGTCGGTCTCGAGACCGAGACACTGTCTCAAGACCATACAACTCCATAACGGCTACCGTAACAGCTACCGTAACGACTACCGTAACGGCTACCGTAATAACTACCGTAACATTGATTGAAAATGACTTAACGAGAAGAAGTTTGGTATTCATTCATCCATGTAATACCGAAAATTAATTAAGCGTTCAGTTGGTTTCTTTTTTGTTATTAGTAAAGACTGGAGATCGGATGGTAAAGCCTTGCAGTGAAATTGAATAGGCTGTATACTATAGATATGAATAGCTAGCTTCGAATGGCCTACAAGAAAGCTTGCATTGATCATAATTAATGCTCATGGATGATGCAAAAACGTTTCTATATGGCGTCGTGAATGACCTCGCGCGTATGCTCCGACGTCACGGTTACGTCACTATAGGAAATGCGCGAGTGTTGCCTTTTAAAGGACCGCAAGAATGGCGTTTTTTGGGAATAACGCTGCGAATGAGTGAGTTAAACATTGTTTCTTTCGTCGTGCTTAACACAGCTTCGATAGATAAAATACGAATAACTCTACAGTCGATATTCAAATGTGAAAGCAACCTGCCGTGGGGTCTATAATAAAAGCCCCACCGTCTCTTTCTTATTATAATTAATCTACTCATCTGGCTCGCGTGGTAGGCCAATTGCCCACCGAAGTAAATTAACCATACGCTCACTAAAGCAACAACGAAAACAACGATAACTGCAGCAATTTCAACAAAATCAGTTACGACACCTCAAATTGCAATAGAAGTGATGATTGATTCACATCATTTAGAAGAATTCCAAATGGGTAGAACCTTATTTTAGCGTCGTAAATTATTTATCGCTAACGACAGTTAGGCTATGAGCTACCGCATTTTAGTGTCGTAAATTATTGCCGTTGTTTGAAATAATTATGTAAGCTTGCGTCTTATTAAAATTACAAATGGTAAGGCCTATATATCCCAAATATTATCTATCTATAGATCAAAACGGTCACCGTGTGCTGTTATTTCTTGGAAAGCTAGCGACCGCCATGACCAATCCTCTCCAATTTTTTTCTGTCCGAAGTTGCATCTCTTAATTCCTCCAGGCTCATTTCAGTTTTTTCATGTATCACATCTATCCATTTTTTCCTAGGGCGCCCTCTTTTCTTCCTTCCTCCTCCACATGCCAGCATCATTTCTTGTTCCATTCCATTTGATCGCATAACATGTCCGAAAAACCCTAGCTTCTTTTTCAACGCTGTTTGTTGTAACGTCTCATCATTCTCGACTCCAATCTTCCTGCGCACTTCTTCGTTTGTCTTCTTCTCCGTCCATGATATTCTCTGAATCTTCCTCCATATCCACATTTCGCATGCGTTGATCTTCTTCCCCATGTTCTTTGTCATTGTCCATGTCTCACAGCCATAGTACTGTAGGAAAGATCATTTCTCTCACTAATCTTTGTTTGTGTCTATGCTCACATGTTTGTCTTTCCATATCTTTTCCAGTCCGTTCATTACAGCTCTCCCTATCGCCACCCTTCTCTTTATTTCCGAGCCACATTTTCCCTCTTTTTCTATTAATGAACGTGAAGCTCGTTAACACCTCTATTTCCTCTCCGTCTATCTCGAAACTGTCCCAATCAGCTGTTGTCATTATCTTTGTCTTCTTTAAGTTGAAGTATAGGCCAGCCTTCTCACTTTCTCTCTTCAGTCTTCTTATCAGATTTTCCAGATCTGCTTTCTTCCCTGCCAGTAGTGTTGTGTCATCCGTATTTCTTAGATTATTCAATGTCCTTCCTGCTATCTTTACTCCTTCAGTTGCTTCTTCCATTTCTGCCCTCCTCATTATCCTTTCTGCATACAGGTTGAAAGAAATGGGGACAGGATGCAACCTTGCCTCACCCCTTTCTTGCTTTTTGAATTTGTCTCTGTCTCCAAATTCTGTTCTTAACACCGCCTCCTGGTCTTTGTACAATCCCTTTAGTAGTTGTATCAAATGTTTTGGTATACCCATTTCTATTAGAGTTTTCCACATCTGTTCATGGTTAATGCAGTCAAATGCTTTGCTATAATCGATTAAACATATGTGTTTTTCGTCCATATTCCCTTTGCCTTTCCATTATCCACCTCATGTTGGCAATATGATCTCGCGTTCCCCGGGATTTCCTAACTCCTGCCTGATTGTCCGGAAGCTCTCTCTCAATTATATTCTCCATTCTTTTATGAATTATTTTGAGTAGTATTTTGCTTGTGTGTGATATCAATGCTATTGTCCTGTAATTTTCACACTCTCTTGCGTTTTCTTTCTTAAATAATGGGATAAACATTGATCTCTTCCATTTCCTCTGGCCACTCTCCGGTTTTCCATATGTTATATTTTTGCTATTGTCTTTATCATTGCGTCATCTCTCGCTTTTATCAGTTCTATGGGTATTCCATCCTGACCTGGCGCTTTGCCTCTGCTTCCATAACCACCGGTTCCTTTTCGTGTTCTGTTATATCGTTTTGCTCCATTTTTACTCTCTTGTCTTCGCTGTACAGCTCCTCCGTGTAGTCCTTCCATCTTTTCTTCATCCCCTCTTCATCACCAATTACATTTCCATCTCCTGACTTCAGTGAGCCCATTCTAGGTGTAAATTTACTCGTTACTGCCTTCACTTTTGAGAACATTTTTTCGTTTTCCCTTTCTTTCCTTCTTCCTTCATTTCACTGCACATTTCATTTAAATGTTTTTCTATATCTTTCCGTGCTTGCTTTTGTAAGGCACTGTTCATTTCTCTTACTTTATCTTTGTTTCCTGAGCTTTTACAGCTTTCCTTTCTCCTGCTATAATAATAGCTTCTAGCCATAGCCATGGTGTTGTTGTGAATTTCTTCTTCTTCGGGATGTGTTTCTCTGCAACTTCCAATATCGTTACCTTCATCTTCTCCCACAGGTTGTTTGTGTCCTCCTCTACCTCCATCACGTCCCTCGACTATATATCCCAAATATTGTCTATGTATAGATCAAAACAGTAAACCTATCAATCTAAGATAAAATTTTATTTAAACATTCTTACTTAACAAATGCTTTTCATCCTTTTTGTTTCGCAAATGATTCAATTATTTTTCCAGAGATCTACTTTTCGCGCAACATCACAGTTTATAAATGACGTTTATGTATTAAGTAAACAATGTTCAGCCCAATCAGCCACTGTTGTTCAATTGTTGAACGACGGTAATTTTTGATTTGTTCCAATAGCCTACATTGAAAGTTCTTTCACCAGAAGCCACTGATGCTAGAAAACTGATGAATTTAGGTCTATGTAGACCTAGTGCAACAGTGATATAGGCCCTAAAGATCTCGAAGCTCTACAGATGGACCAAGTCAAAGTATAAATCTTTCAGTAGTTTTGTCGGTTTGCATTCTTCTTGAAATTAGTGTCATTAACACTTCTAACATCTCATTCCCAAGATCTTGTGAGGTTTTTTTTATCATAATGCTGTTCGACATTTCTTAGCATGCAGCCGACAATAAATCTTCGTATACGTCAACTTTATAAACCCCCAAAGAAATGCAAAAAATTGCAAATGTCATCTAATGAGTGAAGCCGGTGTTGTAAACTTGATTGTAGGCTACGACACTGAGGCATTATAGATGATTGATCACATTATTAATAGCATAGGCGGCGATCTCGTTTGACAGGTGGGGGACACCCAAAGAGAGGGGTAGAAAATCGGGGGAACAACGTGTCCCCTCTCTGTAAAAGTATATGTGGGGGACTTGCCTCCTCGACACCCCCCCCCCGGATCGCCGTACGTTTAAAAGAAACTGCTTTTGTTTTGAGGCATATATATATTCTGTTCACACCTCTGTTACCGGCCATACGAGGGAGACATTATAGCGGTCCCGTACGTATGAGCAATGAATATTTGGTATCAATATCAATACCATAATGGAACGGGGCCTATTCGACAGTGACCAGGATGACGACTTGCAGCCCCGTCCGATATGGGGGTAGTTCGTGTTGCAGTCCGCTGAGTAAGGCTTCAGTGGTTTGCTGAAGACTAACCATTTAAGGTTTAAATAGCTCCTTTCTGGATGACGCTTGGAATAAAACACACGCTTGTTCGATAATCTTCTTTTAATGTACAACGGAAAACAATACTTCTGTAGCGGCGATTCCGAACAGTCCGTTTCTCACTCCCTCAATACGCCCTACGTCGATAACTAACGAGTAATTGCAACGCTACGTCAATGGCTGACGGCGACTACTATGCTACGTCAATGGCTAACGGCGACTATCGCAAAACTACGACGACTATTCGTGCTTCCTAGGCGCCGAGACTGCAAGGCCGAAGCCGAATCTACAAGGTTCCCCGATGACGATCTCCAGACGACGACGACGACGATCCCCAGGCGACGACGACGATCCTGCGACGACTCTCCGATGACGACTCTCTCTGATGACACGACTCTCTCTCCACGACGACTCTCTCGCCTTTTATACTAATTTGCTGTAGATAGTAGATGATACACAGTAGATAGGAGACAGTAGACAGTAGAGACTACAGAGTGGATAGGAGACAGTAGACAGTAGAGACTACACAGTGGATAGTAGATATCTACAGTAGATAGTAGATAGGCTACAGTAGATAGGATACAGTAGATAGTAGATATCTACAGTAGATAGTAGATAGACTACAGTAGATAGTAGATAAGCGTACACAGCAGGTAGATACCACAGAAGAAAGAACACAGTAGACAGGCGTACACAACAGGCAGACACTACAGCAGGCCGACACCAGCAGGCGTACATCTGAACCGTTACAATACAAATTTAGTTTTACAAGGCGGATCTGATAAATATTATTTTTAAAATGTTGTATTAATAAAATAATTAATTAATTAGAAGTATTTAGAGCGTATCAGTGTTGACTCGCTTGGCTGTCAACTCACGCTTGCTGCATTCCGAGAGCGTTGGGCTATTTCGTGCGAACTGCTATTGCGCATTTTTATGTCACACAAGGAGCATCATCGGAGACTAACGTCAGGTAAAGTTTTACACAATACAAAACATTAGAAATTTTATTCTAAACTCCTAAAATCATAAATATGTTTGTATACCTTATATTTCAAGGGCCATCTGTTCCTACCTGTCTCTTATTTAATGTATGATCATTTTATGGACTATACGCGGATGATTATATGCCACTGCCATTTCATCCTCAACTTACTATGAGTATTTTTCGTGCACATCTTTACTGACTAAGACTGTCATTACTATGTCATTAGACTCGTTACCCTAGAGATTATGGTTTTATACCAATTGAGATTGTGTTCTTGATCATTGATTATGCTACTTGATATTTCAACAACTTATTATAAGAATGTAATAATTCATTATAGGCTTACAATATAATAATGATAGTTAATAATCAATTCTAAATTGTCAACTGCACTAATGTTGATTGTCTAACGGTGGATTTACTTTATATTGATCTTGAAGTTAATAGGCCTACGGCGGAACTGCTGTATATTGCCCACGGCCTTCACTTGATTAGGCCATAGCCATTGTCAATGGAGGATGGGCTGTGTTGATCGACAATATTTTTACAACAGCTTGGCCAAATATAATAGACAGAAAAAATAATTCTGTCCGATATTTCTGACCGCCTACCGAGACCTCCTTCGATTTGGTAACCAATAAAGATCCATTTCCATTAATCGAGCACTCCTTCACAGACTGGTTATTTGCTGTATTGCTGGTATTGCCTAGGGAACCCATAGGCCTACTGACACAACCTATAGGAAATACAAATTAATGAAGCTTTCCCAAATCTCTACACATCAAATAGCTATATTCAAGCTTTTGCTGGGTGGATTTTCATACTATTTCGAAACTGGCGACATGACTTTCATTCCTATGCTACCAGATCTGCTCCTAAATGTCGACTAATATATGCTCGCACTAATACTCATAAATTTGCAATAAGATGGACCTAAGATTTGGGATGATATCCCTTACGAAATCCAAAATGCTGCAACACTTCAATAATTCAAGAATAAGATAAGAATTCACTTGTTAAATTGCCCATTCAACTGATTTGAGGTGCCTAAGCCTACTTTTGTTCACTTCTTACTGAGCGATTAGTTAAGTTAGGGTACTTATGAATAATTATGATTAATTAAGATTTATTAAGATTAATTACCATTAGTTAGATGTAGGCCTACAATTATGATTTGAACATTTTCCTAATGTCAGTTTACATTAGTATTTTGTTCGCTCTGCTGGATGTCGCAATAACATAGTCTACTTAGTGCTAAATCGCTAACGCTATATCTGACAACACTATGTATTTGACTCTATATAGACAGGCCGGGCACCATTGTCTAGAAAGGGATGGTCAAATCGGCTATATAAGCGAGTGCTTGACTATTTATCGGCCCTTTTGATTTCGGTTCCTGTAACTTAGGTAAAGCGAAGGTGCGACGAAGCCATTTAGCAAAAAACCTAGAGACGGTTTGGTGGCTTGGAACGGTGGAACAGGTATTGGGTATAGTGATTTTCGCGTTTCGACACCAAGGTGTCTGGTATTGCGAAGGTCCACCGTTCCGTCGAATAGTTAAGACTAGTTGTAAAAACACTAGCTTTCGTTTGCTCTCGGTGCCATGCTTGCTAGCCGACCGAGCTGCTTGCATAAGGTTGTAGACGTCTGGAAACTCCTGTGAGAATCTCGTTTGAGGCTGTATGTTTTGTTATCTTAACCGGGGTGAGAATATAATTGCTAGCTTAAAAAACATATCTTTGTCGTCTGTTTACAGCAAGACCTAACTATCACTTGCCTAGTTATGATACAAATGGGGGCTCGTCCGAACGTAACAACGATGACAAATTAAAATGTTTCATGTAAGATCATGCCACAAATGAATAGATACTAAAACAACCAGTGATTCAATTCGAAACAGATAGTAGAGTAGTCAACGTGGTGCAAATTGTTCGTGAAAGAACGAGCATTACTTTTGAAAGTACGGAAATTGATAAATTGCGGTTTGCGCTGAAAGAGCAAAGTCAAATTTTGGAAGGGTACGTCCGCAACCCATCAGTAGGACTGCGCAGAAAGGCAGCATGGAGACGCCAGGTGCTGAAAAACCCCTCGTGGTGGAGGACGTTTTTGAGATGACCTTAGAAGAGGTTACGTTTGAATTAGAACGCTTAGGGCAGGGAATTTTTAAGTCGCAGATGCAGAGAGCCTTATCTAAGTTAATTTCGCCTGTGAAGTCGGAAGAAGAATTTAGATTGAGAAGCAAGGCCTTGAAATTGAAAGCAAACAAGGAGCTAGAATTGCAATTGAGGCGTGAAGAAATCGAGAGACTCGAAACCAAGGAAGCCATTGAGCGGGAGTTCGAACTAAAAAAGTTAAAATTAACCATGTAATTGGAGCAAAAGAAGTTAGAAGCGGAAGAGCGGAAAGTTAAAATGGAAGTTGCGGCAGCACCAGAAGCGAGGTTACAAGAGGAGAAAAGAGAGGAAAGGCTACGAGTGGAAAAGAGAGAGGAAACGGAACGAAGGGAAAATACGGAGCGCTTGCAGAGTGAGGCTGCAGTGAGGGATCGTTTGAGGCAGCATGACCTTGCACTTTTGCGAATCGAGCGTAATGTAAGAGAACCTAATACGGACAATGATGGGTTTCGGCTGTCGGCAGCGGTAAAATTTGTACCAAAATTTAAAGAATCTTGTGGCTTTTGAAAAAGCCATGTTGATTCAAAATTTTCCGAGAACGAAATGGTCCGCGTTAATCCATACGCAACTAAGCGGAAAAGAACAAAAGGTGGTTTCCGAATTAAAGGTCGAAGAATGCCAAGACTATGATGTCTTAAAGCAAGCATTGCTGTTGGCATAAGAAAAAGTACCTGAATTTCATAGGAAAAAATTTCGTTCAATGCGAAAAGGTGATTTGGAAACTTTCTCCAGTTTTGCGTATCGCCTAAGTAGTCCGTTCAAAAGTTGGTTGGATGGTCTCGAGGCATACAATGATAGAGAGAAATTGTTAAAAATTTTCAAAATTAAACAATTTGTTTAATGTTTGTCAACTGAAATGCATAAATGGGTTTCCGAACGCAAACCTTTGACCTTACGTCAGGCGTCGAGGATAGCTGACGAGTCGCTGTGCTGTACAATCCCTTGAAATTTGGAGGAAGGATTGGTAGCCCATGTGATACTCAGGAAGGGAAGGGAAAATGGGAAAATTGGGAGACCCAGTAGCAATTTGGTAGCCCACAACGAGAACAGTGGAGCCCAAAACAAAAAAATAAAGGTTGGGGTCAAAAGAGTCAAAAGAATTTTCCTAAGAATTTTGGCACACAGATCAAATGTGGACGGCGTGGAAAATTTGGGCATTTAATATCAAATAGTTATTCCAAAATAAATTGAGGATGGTCAAAACTATGATGTCCAGGCAAGAGATGTGCAGTTAGTGCAAACAGACCCGAATAACACACGGGGTAGTAACACTAATGTGCATGAGCAGTTTCAGCCATACTGCGCACCTGTCAAAGTGTACGACGACAAAAGTGTACAGCGTTCAGTTATTCTACTCGGGGACACAGCTAGTTTGCAAAGTTTATGTAGCGCGGAGCAGTTAAATGAATCTGAATATGTGGATTCATCGATTTATCCAAGGGATTGTTGGTGAACCTACTAAAATTCCATTAGTCGAAGTTTGCATACACTCGAAGGAAGGGGATGATCTTTTGCAGTTTGGTTTAGTGCAACGACTTCCCAGAGGGTGTGGCAATCTTACTGGGAAATGATGCGGCGCATGTACTGCCTGTTGATGTTGCAGTAGTCACTGGAGCCCAGTTGGCTCGATCACTAAAGCATCCGTTGGTTAATTCGAATGTGAGTACACGTGTATCATCGGCCGACGACAATAACTGTCTACATTTGGTTTCAGACGACAAGTCTGCGCCAGCCGAAAAATTATGTACACCTGTTGATGTACTCGACCGTTACGAGATTGGACTGGAGACGGTGAGAGGTCATAGTGCAATGCAAGACTTCACTGTAGGACAGGCCGAGTCGAATTTAATTTCGACCGACGAAGGTTTTGCAGCGTCGAAAGGAATTGTCGTTTCTCGAGCGGAGTTGATTAAGTTGCAGCGAGACGACGAATCGTTAAACCATTTGTTTGCATTGGTGGGTAAGGGTACGAGTATAGATTCAAGAAGTTTATATCGCGTCCAAGAGGGAGTGTTAGTGAAAACATGGGCTGATAAATGAACACCTGTACAGTTAGGCTGGACGCAAGTCGTCGTTCCGCTGTCATTACGTGCACAGATCGTGTATGTTGCTCATGATATACCGGCTAGTGGACATCTTGGCACACAGAAATCATTGGACAGGGTGCTTACGCATTTCTGGTGGCCTAAGGTGTGTGGTGACGTACGGGCGTACTGTCGCAGTTGCGAAATGTGTCAACGGGTTGGAAAAGGAGCTTCGATAGAACAGGCGCCTTTGATAAATTTACCTGTGATAGGCACCAGTTGGTCACGTGTTGCAATAGATATCGTAGGGCCACTGAAGGTATCAATTAAATCAGGGTCGGGTAGGCTGTGTACTGATTTCCGGAAACTCGATGCGGTTTCAGTCGCAGATCCATTTCCGATGCCTCAAATTGATGCCATGTTAGATAGGCTTAGTGGTGTGCGATTCATGACGAAACTGGATATGGACCGTGCTTGTTGGCAAGTCCCTATTGAAACTTCGGTAGTGCCACTAACGGCGTTTGTAACCCCTACTGGGCATTATCAGTGGCGTTATATGGCTTTTGGGTTAAAAGGAGCACCCGCCACGTTCAGTCATTTGGTTCGCATACGGTTTGCTGGATATGATGATTTTTATGTTGTGCTGCATATCTTGATGTGTTAGTTTTTAGTCGTGATTGGAAAAGTCACATGGTACATTTGGAGTTGGTGTTTCAACGTATTAAACAGGCATATTTGAAGCTAAATTTAAAGAAATGTGTATTTGCCAACGCTGCATTGGATTTTCTGGGGCACCATTTGAGTGTAAATTCGATACAGCCCAGATTTGAGAAGGTGCAGGCTCTGTTGAACTTTCCAGCACCTAAGAACAAGAAGCAGGTCCAGTCGCTCCTCGGTATAGCAGGGTATTACCACAAATTTTTGCCTCATTATGCCGAGTTGACCATTCCTCTGACAGCGTTGCTGAAAAAGAACGTAAGGTTTAAATGGACAGAGGATGCGCAACGATCTTTAATTGATTTGAAGTCGCGGCTTACCTCAAGACCCATTTTGCGACCATCTGATTATGCTAAACAATTTTTTTTGGCTGTTGACTCGTCACAGTTTTGTGTCGGAGGTTGTTTGTTCCAGGTAACTGATGGAATCGAGCATCCAATATGCTACTTGAGTAAGAAGTTGAAACCGCATCAGTTACACTACGCGACGATCGAAAAGGAGGCGTTGGCGTTGGTGACGGCTGTACGTGCCTGTAGCGTGTACTTCGGTTCGGCGCCTGTGATTGTGTTTTCCGATCACAGCCCTTTACAGTTCATCCACTCAATGGCAAATACCAACCAGAAACTTCTGCGTTGGCGATTGGAACCCCAACAATATGAGTTGGAAATTCGCCATCGTCCGGTTCGCGACAATCTGTTGCCTGACTTGCTCAGTCGGCCGTCGGATGTAGGTGCCTGAAGTTGCTTGTTGGAAGAAGTCTCATTTGGTTGTTGCGTGAGCCATGTTTTGTTGCGGGTTGTAAGTTTTTCGTTGTTTATGTTTGAGCAATTTCTAGTTTCGGGTAGATTGATTTTGGGTATTACTTGAGAGACAATTGCATTGAACATTGAGCTAACGTCGTCTCTTGCTCGAAAACTATTGCATAAGTTTTCTCATGTGTAAGTGGGGGGGTCTGTTGGATGTCGCAATAAGATAGTCTACTTACTGCCAAATCGCTAACGCTATATCTGACAACACTATGAATTTAACTCTATATAGACAGGCCGGGCACCATTGCCGGTTTGGTGGCTTGGAACGGTGGAACAGGTATTTGGTATAGTGGTTTTCGCGTTTCGACACCAAGGTGTCTGGTATTGCGAAGGTCCACCGTTCCGTCGCATAGTGAGACTAGTTGTAAAAACACTAGCTTTCGTTTGCTCTCGGTGCCATGCTTGCTAGCTGACCGAGCTGCTTGCATAAGGTTGTAGACGTCTGGAAACTCCTGTGAGAATCTCGTTTGAGGTTGTATGTTTTGTTATCTTTCCGGGGTGAGAATATAATTATCATCTTAAAAAACATATCTTTGTCGTCTGTTTAGAGTAAGACCTACGATCACTTGCCTAGACATGCCACAGCTGTGTATGGGTATAGGGGCCGTCAATAAATGACGTCACGCGAAATTGGCTGATTTTTTACCCCCCCTCCCCCTTGTCACACTTCGTCACAAAAAGTCTGACTCCCCTCAAATATGACGTCACAATGCTCTGACCCCCCCCGAAAAAACCACTTCATTTAATTTTAAATAAAACATAAAAATTAATAATTAACTTTTTTAAACATTGCTGAACTTAGCATAAAAAATCATTTTAAAATAATCGTAGACTCATCGTCTATTAATGCTAAAAAAAGCAATGTTCAGAATAATTTTTATTCATTTATTTTCTTATAAAAAGAAGTAACCAATAGAATTAATAGTAGTAATTATGTATAGCAATATTGAAACTTTGCGGTAGAACGACTTATAGTTTTTTTCCACAGCAGGATGAAAAGTTCTGAAGTTCTGGTTGATTTTCTCGAAATTTAATGGCAACTGTTGAGATACGCCAGAATAGTTCTCGAGCAACGTAATAGTGACAGGAATTACAATACTTAGGTTTTATAATATTATTAATTCGAAAATAATGCGTTTTTTTTAATATAGTAGCCTACATTGAACGACTGCATAAAAGAATAATTGCAATTTCCTCTTCCTGACAGAGTAATAATAAACGTCAAAAGTGAACATAAATTTAGAACCAAAATTTTGTCAGAAATCCTATGCTATTGACATCTAGTGAATAAAAGAAAAAATTTATATTGCTTTATAAAATATTAAAGGACGTTTTTATAAATTTATCAAAAATTATTTTTTTAATGTGACGTCACATTACTCATACCCCCTCCCCCTCGTCACACATCGTCACAAATGTCAGACCCCTTCCCCCCCCTAAGTGCGTGACGTCATTTATGGACGGCCCCATATGCTTGATGTTCTGCAGTTGGCTACAATAAAACAGTTTCGGTCGTCCGTTCCTTCGTTCATCATGGCTGTTACTGTATGCTGTTACTGCAGAAGTAGTAACAGCATAGACTGAAGTAACAGGATTTATGCGACCAATAGATTTTACAGGTCTGCATGCGCTTTAACACCATAAGCTATTTAAATAACTATTATTTATCAAACAAATTGAACCATTTAAATGGGTAATGTAATTGTATAAACTGATTTATATAAATGTGAATATTAACTGACATAAAATGAATAATTTAGGGCCTAATTATTATTTTGTGTTCTGCTTGTGACCTAAGAATTTGCATCATTTTAAGAACTAAACTTTTTAAGACACATTCATAACACTATGATAACATCATAGATTTATTATTTATTGGCAAATGTTAATTTTTTGGAGGCAGAATGCCAAAAGAAATGTCAAATAAGGAAAGACAGCGTCTGTATTGGCAGCGTCGAAATGAAGATTCGCTGCGGCGGGCGGTGTATCTCGCTCAAGAGAAGGAGAGAAACGCTATGAGGTCCAGTGCAACCTCTATCCCATATCCAGAGTTTGTCTGTCTTGTCAGTGGTCTTCATCTCCATATCCATTCTCTGTTAAGGACACTATATTTCGACGAAAATTATAAATTGTTAATACTATTTATTCTCTTAAATTGGTGTCAAGTGCATGCAATTCATCATACAGTACTAAAAACAAATGTTTACAAATGTTATAAATTGTCAAAGTGGTTAACCAAGTATTAATTACCATGCTCATGCTTCTGTCAACTCTGTCAAACTACATCCAACTCTCTTGCCTTATTGTCAACTCTGTTATGATTGTTTAAAATATTTTTATGTAATTGATTATTTAGTATTTAATTCCTGGTATGTATCTATGTGCATGTGTATTTCCAAAAAATTTTTACATTTTAACTTAGTTTTTATCATTCTTATTTTGCATTCATTGAATAGTTTTTTTAATCTATATATGTTGTCGAAATTTTGTTCAAACTTACACTTCTTCATTGAAATGCAGATCTTTTGCATTTGCATGAATTTATATAACAGTTATGACAATATATATATATATATAAAATTATTGTTTAATAATAAAGTTGGTTATTGGCAAAATAATGCATTATATCATTGGGTAACTGGTGGTTTGTTTGTTGCTGGTTACTGACACTGTCGTCGCAAAGTTGGATTAGTGTAGCCCTTCTGATTATTAGTAGTGGGAGTGGCGCTGCTAGAGTGTCAAATCCATAATAAAACACGCGCATATTAGGCCTATGATGTCGTGTGTGATCACGGCATTCTAAATATAGCATATATAAAAAATATAGCGTATATTTATATATATTAATATAAGTATATATAAATGATACAGTAGTTATAGGTGGCTGTGGTGTGTACGGTAGGCCTAACGCAATTAATATTTGAAATGATCACGTGTCTGATGCCGCGAACGAAGAAAGCGGTAAATAGAGATGCGACCAGTCTTTTATTTTAGTTAAATAAAATTAATTATTAAAATAGAAACTTAGGTAATACAAGTAAATAAAGGTAAAAGATATGGAAACTGGTCTTTCAGAGATTTTTTCCCAGCGGACAGTGATAGTCTCGTCCGTCTGTGTATCTATGCTTCACGGTCTATTTTTAGTGCCTACGTTTCGGTAGAAAACATTGGGAAACCAAAAGTAAAAGTCTTCCTCGACTATTCCCAAAACTAGAAAGATTCTTGGGTTAAAATTTATAGCTGTCATTAGTTTGAATAGATCATTTATAGACGACGTCTGGATTTAATCTGTTTGCAGAACCTGCATTTGTGTTTCGTTGCGTTTGGACAACTTTAATGTGTAAATGAGCAACTCGTTTTACCGCCATGCAATGTTAGTGTTGGTTGTAAGTAGTTGTTATCTGTAAACGTCCACTTCCCTGTGTCGTGGTTTCACGTTTGGTGCGATTGGGGGATTATGGAAATTCAGCTGACGAAGTGGACGTTCTGATGTGTGTGGTTTCCTGCCTTTGCGCTTTCTATGCGGCGCAGTTGTGGCGTTGTTCATCGCACGCGTACTTTGCTTGAAATAACAGTTAATTCAGCAGAATCTCATTTGGGTTTAGAAATTAGCGATTATAATTATTTATTGGTTAACCGGATCAATATAATGTAGTCTGTTCTACTGGCTGACTTTGGAACTCATGTTTGGCAGCATTAATTGGTAGTGCCTTATAGTTGTACAACAGAGCAGTTAGCAGGATTATAGTTCCTGATTTGGACAGTTGGCTTTCATAATTGTTGATTTCCTTATCTTGTATGTAAATTCCAGTTGACTTGCAATCTCTAGACTACTGGTGTGTCTGTCTAATTTATCTGTGTGGCTTCTAATTTTCAATTGTAAATATATGTTGTATATTATGTACTTTTTTGTCACAATTTAAAGATCAAGGATTAGTCACTGTTACTTTACTGCTGAGTTGTACAAATTGCACAAGTATCGCATTGTATCTGGACATTTATAAAATGCCTCTTGAAGTATGAACTATTCAGCGGTGCTCTCAGTGCAGAAGCCCTGAGGAAGAGAAAGTAGTTGATGGTTGTGTGCAATATTAATTTGTGAGACTTTTGGGAAAATTGCTTTACATTAAATAAGATGAAAAGCTGACGTACACGTATTTAAAGTTTCAGAGAGATATGATTATTTACTTGTGACTTTGTAAGAGTATGGTATGAAATGATTAATGATTTGTTAAATATTGTTTTGCCTTGCTTTAGCTCAGAGGTTCCCAATATTTTCTACCTAAACCCCCTTGGGAATGTTTGACCAATGTTCACGTCCCTTACAATAGTGTGTTGCCACATTTAAAGATGCATACCGGAAATTGTTACTTTTTGAACCACTACTGAATCCTGTGTTTACAAGCCTTTGGCTTTTAGGCTTATAATATTACATGGACAAATACTTGAAATTTTATGGTCTTACCTAATCTTATCCTAGTATATTGAATAATTTATAATATACCATCAATGCATTTTTCTAATTGATACTTTCCCTCTTAATCCCGCCCTCTGAATCGACATGTCCCATCCCTTGGGGGCGATTCATGCTCCTCGGTTTGGAAGCCTCTGCTTTAGCTGGTTGCTTAACACTATTGTATTTGCTTTTTTATCACGATTAGACATTTGTTGATAGGTTATTAATCATTTCTAATATTTTATTATATTGTTGTTGTTGTTTTATTTGTGAATATTTACTTATTTCTTTTTGTATTTTAGAGCGTCAAAAAAGCGAACACATACTCGGTACCAATACACAGAGTAAGTTACTTTTTCAGTGTGTGTGGCATGTTTAGGCATAGAAACTAGAGACTGCATTGTAGAATTGAAGGAAAAGAATGTGCTGTGATTGGCTGGACAGTTGGATGTCGTGCAAACAACACTGACCAATCGGCAAATGCTATTGCCAGATAAACAGAGGCTTCAGTTGTTCAGGTTGCACGTTTCAGACTGTGATATCTGATAACTGGAGTTTGTGATGGCATCTTGTTCAACTGTAGATGCTACCTATCAGAGGATGACCAGACATTAGAACAGCTGTGTCGTGCAAATGGCAGATTGGAACCTCTATACTGCTGCCTTGGTGGACCCGGGCCACGTTCTTAACCCACTCCTCCCTCCTGTAAGGACACTCCCCTGTTCTCTGCATCCTTGACTACATGACCAAATCGTTCCTGGGTGGGCAACTTAATAAGGAAAACGTTTGACAAGAATGTTTTACAATGCTTAATTTAATATTAGCCAAAGTTCTGTTAAGTAGTTGGATAAATAAGGAATTTACTTACTTGGTTACTCGATGACTGAGCCACAGATGCATCCTAAAGACTCTCATGAGTATTTTATGGGTATGATGTGAATTGAGGTGTTATGACTGTAAACATATGGTAATGCAGTTGTTGATCATTTAGTGTTGATTCTTTTTGAGGTTCAATTGATGACTGTGTTATTTCGTTTCCAATGTTTGAGCCAAATTGAACAATGTTAAAAGTAGTTATTGATTATTATTGTGTCTTAATATTTTTTTAATTAAATAAATTAGCTGGAAGTAGTGAACGATTCCTTATGCGACTGTTACAGGGACAACATGGAGGAGGAGTTGGCCTCTGCTCCTTGTCCTAATGACGTGGATGGTAGCGTGTGTGTTGAGCTTCTCACGAGGAAGATGAAGTACTGTCCTCAATGCGGGTGGTCTGTAGATGCGTCTATTTTTCGGAGGGTTATTCCGCCGTCCGATTCAGGTGTTTACATCTGTGATGGCCTGGATGATGACCAAGTCTGTGGCAAAGAAGTTTTGCCTACAATGAAATTCTGTCCACATTGTGGAACTAAACGTAAGTGTTTCATACATCCAGCTAGGGCTCGACCATTTTTTGTAACTGTTACAGTTGTCTCTCTGGTGATGCCAACTTGGCCTTGCATCAGCCTACCTGATAGATCTTTTCAGCTGGTATTGAGGGCTTGGCGAAGTTGCTCTCTTCGCTCCGCTAAGAGGGGTTCTTGTGGTTCCATTTGCCCATACAGCAGCTGTGCAAAACCGAATATTCTCTGTGGTAGGCCTACGGGTTTGGAATGGCCTGTTCCCTAAATCGTGTAGTGGGACATTTTAATGGTCATTTTAGAACTTACCTGTTTGCTCGGGCTGAAGTTGGGAGCACTTTTGAGTAGTTGTCTTGACAGGGGTCTATATAAATTTTTGAGTGAATGAGTGAATAATATATATATATATATATATATATATATATAAATATAAAAATATATATATATATATTATGTAGCTATATATATTATACCTCGGTATATTTTCTTCAGGCTGCCAAGTGTATGCTTAACAGGTATTCATAGCCTGCTGCAGCAGACTGAATGTAATATAATTTAAAACTTTAAAAATTTGTCATTGCCCACAAAGCCATGCCAGGGAGACCAGCTTGTTCACCGGCGCTATACCAAGTGAAGTCCGCAATAGCCAAGCTTCTCATTTCATTCCGATGCCAGGTCAGAATCCGTGGAGGTCAGGCTGAATGAGACACCAGCAGTGACTTACCGAACTCCTCCTCTGACAGGATGAGAATCGCATTGTCCTTAGTTTTCAGACACATCCCCACTTCAGGAATCGTATCCTTACTTATCCATGCCACTGGGTGGCACGGTGTGGCTGATCGGTTAGAGTGGTCGGCCCATATCACTCAGTGTGTGTTGAGTGAGCGGGTTCGGCCCTCGTCCAAGGCGTCAGTCACTGTGTAGGGACGTTGACCAAGTCCTTCACGCGCAATTGCTCTGCAGTATAACTGCAATTGCGCAGTCGAGGCACTTCTGAGCAAAAGATGTTGGAAGAAGGGCGATATCAAATTTCAAGAATTTCAATTTCAATTATACAGTGCAGGCTAATGCAATGCAATGCTAATGCAGGCTAATTTGGGACAATGCAACTTAAAACTTTTATGATCCTCAGCAGCAGAACAGATGAGCGCTGTCTGATGTGCTGACTTCACTATTGCAACTCTGGCAAGTTGAAAATTCTCGAACAGTTTTTGTACTTGGACGAAATGATCTGCAAATAGGACACAGAGATTGAGTAGCCAACAACTGGCATGGCCAGTGATACATGTGGAAGTTGTAACTAAAGGGCCCAGAATCATTTGTTTCCACACCTACTATTATAATGCTTGAATGTGGTTTTCTTGATCGTCATTTGGGGTACCCTGTGCAGAAAATAATCTCGCAAGTTTAGTGTTTTCACACAAATTGTTTATTTATAAATTGTCACGTGTGGCCTTACTGTTTAAAGACCTCTATCAGCATTGGAAGGTGGTTTTTATATTATGGTATTGTTAATTTTGTAAGTGCAATTTAAGAGTTTATGTTTGGTTTCCAGGGAAAAAGATTGCAAGGTCAGCTTCCAACATAGGTGTTGATGATACCAGTGTGGCACCGGTCATAAGTGGTGCCCAAGTCAGTAAGTCTTTGGATAATTTGGGACAATCGAAGACTGGAGAAAAGAACATTCCAGATCATTCATCTAGGAATAACAATGAAGAGGTAGAAAATCATGAGGTAGGAAATTTTGATGTCGGAGAACGATCTAAATCCGCAAGTGAAGTTCAGGAGGGCTTTGTGTTCGGGAATCAGTCACGTGCAGACTATGAGATAACATTACCTTCATACTCGAACCAAGTGTTTGGCAGTCCAACTGAGGCAATGGAGGCAACAGAAGCTGGGGAACAATATGACGCCCCGTGCAGAGCCGATGTGGATAATTTTTTTCCTGGCTCCTCTACAGATGTGAACCCTAATGTGGTAAGTTCAGAAGGTTGCGCTGAGAACCAGCCGTCATCAACAGATCACAGATCGAAGAAATTTAAATCGGAGACTTTGCTTGCGATATCGGGAAGTGGAAATGTTGGACAATGCGAGCAAAGTAACCTACCTTATGACGACCAGGTTCAAAACTCCGTAGTTGATGTGGCTAGTACTAAGAAACTCAATATGACAGATAGTACTTTGGAGAACACAGAGTCGGCTTCAGGGAGCACTGGTAGTGGTAGTCACCCAATGGAGCCAATCGATTTGTCAGCAACGGAGTCAGACTATAGGTCGAATGACGATAAAAATAGGAATGTGTCGTATGCTGCCGCTCTCAAGGAAAATCTAGTGAGTCATAATTGTTATCTTTGTTGTATTGGTCAATGAATGAAAATTACTCTATTTTCATTTGATAATCTTATGGTCCCGTGTGTTAATTGCAGTGTTATCTTTGTTGTATTGGTCTATAAATTGATATCACTGCTTTGATTTGATAAGCTTCTCTCACCTGTAGAGTTTAGTCTTGATTTGTCAAGCATATTATAACGATTTCTGTTAACATAAAATTACTAACAAACAGCTTTTTTCAACTTGAGCGGATATAAGTTGTTTTTACTCAGTTATGTGCACAGCGTGATGGCCCAAACTAGCGGGGTCATTTGGTCCCTAGTTGGGTCTCCCGGGCGATCACCAGCCATAATGATGCTTATTTATCTGTGCTTGATTTTGGATTGCTGAATAAACTTCTTTTGATTGATTGATTGATAACAGCAAGGTGCGACTCTGAATAATGGAGTACAACAATCTGATGGAGGCAAAAGCAATGACAGCCAACAAAGTGGCAGTGATGGAACACCTACAGTCAATGCAGCAGATGAAAAGCCAGTGAGTTAATATATAAGTTAATAAAATTCTTTGGCTTATGACGTAACTGAAAAGTTGCTTGTGCTTGATCTAATTTTATATTTATTATGCAATTATCTGTCATAAATCTGCCTTTGGAAATGATTAATTTGAGTTTCTCTAGTTTTAATGTGCAGAGCAAGTAGGTATATATTTGAAACATGTTTGTTCACATGTTTAATTATTTTTTATAAGAATGAAAGAATAAAGATTCAATGTTTAAAATACGAGACATGAAGTTATTGTGCATGAGGTTAATCTTGTTACAGGAATGAGAGCGTAATGGAACGGTTCTGTTTCAGGCAGATTGCAATCATCTTTTGTTTTAATATTTGTTTTAACATGAGTTTTTTTGAGAGTTTTCTTTTCAATATGAGAGTTTTTTGTTTTAATACAAGAGTTACCTGAGATTGCTCTTTGTTGTTTGCTGTTCTGTAGGTCCAAGTTCAGATATTGCTACCTAAAAGTCAGCGTGGCGAGACAAATGAGTTTGCAGGAACGCCGAAAAAACAATCGAAAGGGTATGGCCTGCTTTACATGTTAAGTTATCAGACTTTACACTTTTCATTTCTGAAAGTTTTCTATCAAGGCATAAACTTTAAGCATTTAACGGTTGATCCTGTAATTACCAGAGGTTAAGAAATCCTGTGACTGGGGGAAGTATATATGTACATAGGTATATAATTATATATGTATGTGTTTATGTATGTATGTGTTTATGTATGTATGTGTGTGTGTGTGTATGTATGTATGTATGGTCAGTCCTTTCTTTTACTTCATGTGAAATATTTATGTGTATAATGCATATGTATGTATTATATTGTATTATATTTACATGTTTCATACATATATGTATGTATGTATATGTAAATATGTATATGTGTATGGTAGGTCATGTGTACGACAGTATGTATTCATGTGTATATGTACGTAGGCAGGGTAAATCATATCTTTCACTATATATATATATATATATATATATGTATGTATATATATATATTTGTGAACATGTATGTATGTATATGTACATGTGTATTTGCTTGAGTTGTATTTTTTTACAAAGCATATATTCTTTTTGTGTATTCACAAAAGGTCTTAAGTTTGTCTTTTTTGCATCATTCTGTTGTAAGTCACAATTCTATGGAACGTTTTCCACATTAGCATCACGCTTGCTGTCTGAAGTTAACATTTCTCGATATCGGCGTGGAACTGAAGAGGAAACTTGAATGTTGTCCATTAATTTGGTTGAATTCTGGCGAATATACTGATTTCTTGAAATAGTTTCTGTGTAAAGCTTATAAATGTCACTTCATATATTTAAATTATGCATTTTATTTCATTCCAATATGTCTTTCTCTGCACATCATGAAGCCACTTGCAAACTGTTCTCTCTACAGGTGTGTGTGTCATACTTCCACTTGCATCCAAGAGCTTCTTGGCTTCACTGGCTAATGCTCTAGTTTCTAATGGCTTTGAGTAACTTTCGAACAGCATCAGGAACATAAATTTTAACAAATTAATTATGCTTCAGAACTCCTTGACGAGGGCTATAACAACCAAATTCCAACTCACTGTAAGCAGAGCACTGACTTTGTATAGAACAAATGGTCCAGTTTTTGAAAATATTACAAATTGGTCTGCCAATTCAAACTGCATCTTTGCTTGCTACTCGTTGCTCTCGACGTTGCTCTTATCTTGGAGGCCCTGACTTTTATTTGTGCCAAAATTAGTGCTTAGTGTCTGCCTCTGGTTACAGGGCTCTGGAATCTGTCACCTATTTCTGTTCATTCAGTGGGTTTCACTATGTTTTTTCACAGAAATCCTGTATTCTTTGGATCATTTTTGTAATCTGTGGCCTCTTTGCTACTGATCTTAAGAGCCATTGCGCAGCTCAACTGCATGGTTCTGTCTGAGGGATCATGGTGTTGGCAGAAGGTTTTAATTAGAATATTAATAATAATAAGGCAAATTATATAGCACCATAGTACAGCCAAGGCCGAAAGAAAGGGCGTTTAGAAGTTACCGTTGATTGATAAGTATGCTGTAGACATTTACAGAAGTTTCTAGACTATATTAGAAGCCTTTACGACTAGCATGTTCTATTATGATCTATGGGAAAACCTATGGAGCTCATCATTAGGGTCATTAAAGGGTTAAATCAACACAGCTTCTTACATGACTGCCTCCATTTCTGTTGATTATTGGCATAGTTGTTTGTGTTGATTGGAAATTCTGAAAAGTTTTAAGTTTTTGGTTATCCTGTATTCAGGATAAGGGTTACTGAGCTTAGAGACAAATTAGTCTATACAGAGGTCGGACCAGTCAGTCAGTCTCTCAGGAGGAATGATATTGTTATCAAACTGAAGATAATTGGTAGTTCTTTCTGGACATATTATTTGTTGATTAGCTTCACCTACCTCAGTGTGTACAACCAATTTTGAATTTTTAAGTGTAATCAGTGCATCACACTGAGCAGTTCATTAAGCAATGGCCACTCTGTTAATATTCAGTGAATTATTATTGAATACAGCTTACAATACTTTTAAATTTCTCTTCTAGATGAAGAACTGCCAATTTTCAGCAAATCAGAAGTGGTGCGTTTTGGTGCTTAAGTAACCCACTTACATTTACATGGGTGTCTCTTGACTCAGCACAAATGTTTTAATGATTATTTTAAGTTTTAAGATGTTTTAGGGCTTGCTGATAGTGAAATTGATTAATTTTTCTGTAATTAATTAATCTGATTAAATGAATTGCTTTGTTTAGTTCGTCCAAAGGTCCAACGCGCAAGATCATGATTCATTTCCACGTGATTGTATCAAAGGAAGATTTCAACACTTACAGGCGCAGCAAAGGAGACAAAGTGATTATGAGATTTGGAAATGAAGGGTTGGGAGGATGGAAGAGTTCTCACTTGATCATGAAGGAAGAAAAGTAGGAATCGAGTTTCTTTTCTTTTCAACATGTGCTAAACTTCATTTGATGGTTTGGGAAACTGCATATGAAAATTTCATTCAAATTTTTGATGTTATTTACACAGTGAACCATTATGCACATATGCCACCTACGAGTTAACTCGTAGTAATAATGTTACCTCTAAGCGCCACCTACGAGTGAACTCGTAGTAATAATGTTACCTCTAAACGCTGCCTATGAGTTAATGCTTAGTAATAATGTTACCTCTAAACGCCACCTACGAGTTAACTCGTAGTAATAATGTTACCTCTAAACACCGCCTATGAGTTGACTAGTAGTTAACTCTCTGTACAGTCAATGGTGCAATGCATAGGCATTGTCACAAGTCTAGTGATTCTGCTGGCATATAATTGATACCAGATGTTTGCATGGTCAAAACGGATGAGAAGAAATAGTGTTTCATTGAGGAGGGTGTCAGACAAACTGTGCGACTCGGCAGTGTTGAATACCGTAAATGGTCTCTATTCATCGGATGATGATGATTTTAACTGAGACGATTGTGTTCAAGATTCAAATTATAAGCATTGCAGACAGAATGTTTATGTAGCTCTTCAAGAAATAATTATAAATGGTTATGGTAGTTCACAATGAATAGTTTGAGCATTGATGAATGACAGGGGATATTTAAAAAGGACAATTTGTGTTCTACGTTGAAAGATATAAACTATTGTTACTGGTGCTTTTAGAAAACGGTGTTGACAGACTAATAAGTAATGCAGTAAGATCAATTAAAAAGTGAATTGTTGTAATAGTTATATCCTCAAAATTTCAGGGTCATCGATGAGAAGGACTTTTTAATGACGCTTGATGTTGAAATCGATAAACATCTGGTGAATGGTGGCTATTCTGTCGAATATAAATACGCCATTCTTCACGGTGGCAAAGATCTTGTGGAGTTTGAATTTTTGCCCAAAAAACCAAAGAGTTACAGCCAGGTTGCTGCCAATCGTGAGCTGAAGATCCCTTCCGAGCAACTGAATCAATGTACAGGTAATGAATGATACTCTGAACGTTTTGTTGGTGAAGGTTCAATGATTCATGTCACATTCCCAATTAAGAAAGTACAAAATTATCTACAAGTTGCTTTTTCAGTTTTTTTTACTGATGCAAGACCTGTTTTTATGCCATTGTTTTTCTCTGTTTGTTTTATGCATTTCAATGGCTGTATAAGGTGCACAATCATGGTAAGTCTATCAATCAGTCAAAAATACTTGATATAGCGCCCGTTCAAGATATCTGCTCGGAAGCGCTCCAGGTCTAATCCTTGGCTGAAAAGTACAGTTTTAAGAGAGGCGAAAAGCACAAAGTAATTTGATTGCAAGAATTTTGGAGACAATGAACAGTAACAAGCTTGTTAAAAATGTTTGCTGGGATAAAAATTTACCTATTGTGCTTTTAACAGGGCACTGAATTACTGTAATGTTTATGCGGCACATTTTGAGGTCTGTCTTTTTTGTCATTTGGGAATCACTTATGGTTACTGTTTCACAGGTTGTCTTCTCTTCAACCTTTGTCGGTCCAAGGGTTGGCTGCACTTTGGACAACTCTGTGCTAGCTGTTCCTGTTCTGGGCACAGAGTCCATGGTACAGCCAATCCGAGGAAGGTTGAAGACAAGACAAGGTTTCACAGTTTGCTTAATTATAATATGAACTTTTGTCCTGTATGTTACTATTTTACCATGTTTTAAAACTTTACCATGTTTTAAAATTCTCATTGTATGATTGAAAATGTAACTAATTTTTAAACCGACTTAACCATTCATTGGTAATTGTCAGAATGTTTTAATTCTGCTTTAAAGAGCCACAGGTGCCTTCTACTCTGAATAATGTTCACAGTCAGTTAGAACAGGGTATTCATCACTTAACAAGAACTGCCCAGATAACTAGAAAACTACTAGTTATGAGCTCCTGCTCACATTCATATCCTTATGAGCTCCTGCTCACATTAATATCCTTATGAGCTCCTGCTCACATTTATATCTTTATGAGCTCCTGCTTATATACAGAGCCCAACTAACAGGTTGTCACACAGAGGTGGCGGTTGAAAGTATATTAAAAATGATGATACATTTTTTGAGCTTGTTCATAAGTTTTTATTTTTTGGACCAGAACTTCATCTAACGAATTTTCTCATTCACTTTTATTGTTTAGTTTAGTTTAGTAAATAGTTTTGTCGTGCTTGTCTCTGCTATAATTATTGAGTTTGAATGAGGCACTGAATTTTCTGTCTCCTCTAATTTCAGAGTGGCATCAGTACGATGGTATAATGTCACGTGAGCCTGAAGGTGGTTTCATGGCTTTCTTCAGTGAAAAAATAGGCAAAGTGACTGGGAAATATTATGACCAGTTGATAAAAAGAACCAAGGAGGCTGTGACTGCAATGCTACCAAATTGGGATGAAATTGAAGGAACGGATTCAGGTTGTGCCAAAAATTTCCTTGAAAAGTTGGATCAGGTCTGCCTTTGTGCCGAGAACAATTTCCTGAATGAAAAACTGTCACCTGATAAAACGAAAATGAAAGAGGTGAGTAGACATAGAAACATTGAGGAAGATATTAATACAATAACATTGTAATCAAGAATTATATGTGTTTCAAAATTATCTATATCATTATTTTGTATTTTTAAGGGATGAAGATATAATAATATCGATATAAAATGACTTATAGAGTTGCTACTTGTTAATCAGAAAGTTGGTTTGACTTCAATCTGAAGTGGCTGGCTATTTACGTGGCATCTTTTGTATGACAAAACTTTTGCACTGTTCATAAAATAAGAATCTAGAAATGTGAAATGTCTTACCTTGTTTTATCTGGATCAGTCACAAGTGTATGTACCTGTGCAATTAAGTATCTCAAAAAAGTGCATCCATTTAATGGGCAGATTTTGATTGCTAAACTGAGATATCATTTTTTTGTGCCATTTGTCAGAGGGCTGCTTGCTGGTTCTAGAAAGTCACTCACTCTGTGTCTTTATTAAAATTAATGAAACAGATCTCACCAGAAGATCATATGTTATGTGATTATGTAAGTCATAAACGATGCAGGAATTCAACTGCAGACACATTCTAACTCATATCTGCAAAGTGTGGAATACTTGTTTAGTCAAAGTGGAAAAGTTATTGTTGGCATAATTTTAAGTATGTAATGAAGGAGGTTTATTGTTGTTTGTTTTCTTAGTTCTGATATATGTGATTTTAGTTTCTTGAGGAATTCATTCAGCCAGCGATAAGACGACTTCAGAATCAAATTGGTAAGGAGCATGGTGAATCTGAGGCTGAGGGAGGAGTTCGACTGGCTTTGGCTTGCTCTCTTGTCTACATAATACAGCAGTACCAATTGAAGTTTGATAATGCAATCGCAAAGTCCATATTTTATTCTCTACTATTGCGACCAGACAGAGCGAGCAAAGTGTGCCATGATTACCAGCAGCTGATTGAAATTCATTTTCCTACAGAAGCCTGCAGAAAGTAAGTTTGAAATATGACTTTGTGCTTTTGATCTGTTTCTGTTGTACTAATGCTTTCATATATATAAATATTTTTATATAAATACCACAGTGCTCATTGGAACTGCTCCATTGTACATGTCATTATGGGTGGCTCTGTCAGCGAGAGGATATTCCTTAGGGCCTTCCCTTGTGATCAATATTGTTCATAGATCGTTAATTCCTTGTTTTCATGTCTATTCTGTTGCGCTTTCATAGGTATTGATTTCATTTTGTTTGCTTTGCAATAAAAGCATCATTATCGTTATACTTGTGATCTCAGAATTGCTACAAGTGACCAAGAAAGCAATGTCGTGGGAACCAGGTTACTCAGAGGTGCTTCATCAAAACAAAATCACTAGACACGTGCATTCAAAATCAGGATCTAAAGAGGCAGACAGAGCTCGCTATGGTTGGTGTTGGAATTAAAGCGATGAAAGAGATGTGAGGACAAGGAGTAATCAGGATTGTATTTGGAAATAGTCATGCTTCAGTGTTGAGTTAAAGACGTGTGACTCGCGTATGGCGCCGAGAAGTTTCTTCGATTTACCTTACATTACTTTTACTGTTTTGTTTGTTCACGGTTGGAGATAACGATGTGAATGCATGTTTATATCTTATGTGACAGTATTTAAACTTTTGATTTCTGTAGAAAAATTGGAGACTCTCTGCTGTACTTCATGAGTCGTATGGCAACTAAAGATTTTCTTGAGGCGATGTGGCTGTTGGCCGTTCCACTGTTACACTTCCTCAATAACTACATCAAGCCAAGAGGTGTCCCTAGGGCTGATGTTACTCATCAGAATCCTGACTGGTGGGGCATCAAGAACTTCAAAAACCTTGTTGAGGATTTCAAGTGGCGTAATGCAAAAACGATGTGAGTGATGAAGGCTGACAACTATAAAGCATTGCTTACTCTTACATTAGATCTTTAAATTTATAAATTGAATGCAAACTGAGCGTTGAAGAAGTGTAATTCGGCAACTTGCAAATGATACTGTGCATCTTGCTGCTGGCATTATGTTGTGCAAATTCAAGAACATTGAAATCTCAATCCAACAATTGGACATTTTATCTAGCTTTACAGAGGTGCCATATTACTTATGTTTACCCAAATGCTAAACGATAAGCTTTTATGGCACGATTCAAAATTTATTTGATGCATTATAATGTGTAAAATTAGCTGCTCCTGTGGTCTTCTTAGTTTGGTAAGAATTTTGACGAAATCAACTGTATGATCAGCATGACACTTTTATTAATATGGTGTCCTATAATTTTATTTTGGAGTTTCCTTGCATTATTTACAAGGCACAGTTACACTGTGAATAGGAAAGTTTTATTTAGTTGTAAGTAAGTAAGCATATTCTTTATTGAACCAACTGCATATCCACACTCTGGTGTACGATAGATTTTTAAAAAACCATTCTAATACAAAAATTCAAATTTAAAAAAGGATTTTCACTCTAGATTTTCTGCCTGAGGAATACCGTGGTCGTGGGTGATGGGGCAGCAATACATTTAAGAGTACAGCGTTCTCGTTAGAAATGATTTTCACTCTAGACTGTCTGCCTTTGGAATAACACGGACATGATGGATACGGAGTAGGAGGTTGTCTTTATTGGAGGAAGGAACTGGTGCAGCACATGACCCGAGTTAACCAGTACCGCTTTGAATAGACCCTCATGTGGCTTGGCAGGTCATGGAATGTCCATATATTCTTCATTAAAAATGAACAACCAACAAATACACGTCAGTTTCGTGTTAGTGTAATGTGTGTCTGCATAGTAAGATGCTTAGTGAAGTGCCATTAAAAACCGATGAAAAACATGGCATGTGTTTAGATAACATTAAGAGCTATTCAAATTTACCAAGGATCTAAATCTAAGGTATTGGTAAAAAAAACGATACCCTTCTTGTACTGGCTTGGTGCTCACTTTATAGGCCGACGAGAGAATACATGGAACTGCTGAGTCCTCTTTTTGATCAGGACAGGCTACTGCCCCGAACTCTGATGTCCGTCATGAGCCATGAACACGTTCAATATCTGTATGGAACCGGTCTGATTCCTATGGAAGTCTGCTTAGCAAATATTTTCTACTTTGCTAAAATAACTAAAGAAATAAAGGAAATGGAGGTGAGATTTGCTTTGTATTTAGTGATCTAGTTTTAAAATTGACAATTCTTTAATTTGGAGGCTGTTTGATAGCAAATTAGCAATTTTGCAGTTTATTAAAATTCAATCATGAAATGCGTGTCTGTTTTAAGCCATTTCTAATTAAGCAGCAGAATAGAAAGTGATCAGAACGGGACAAATTTCACGGCCTTAGATGTCCTCATGAAATAGTCTTCCACACAAAATTAGAACTTAACTGCTACAAGAATCTTTTTAGTTTATCTATAAATGCACCCTGTTTGGCTCTGTTTGGTTGATCTATTTCTTCATGTGTAGCATAGAGTTTAACATTCAATCATACGATGATGATATTTATAAAATCGCACAAACTCTTTTGGACCTTTTTCGTGCTGATTTCCTCTGAGCATATCTCTCGCTTATTAGTTTTCAACTTTGGGTTGGATTTTTTAATGCACTGTCACATTTGGCTAACTTGTTTTGCTGAACCAGCATATGTAAGACCAATCGAGATTCCCAGTTGGACAAACACGATGCAATCAAATTTGTGATGTTGCTGGTTACTTGTTCTAACATAACTTGACTACTGCAACTTGGTATTTCATGGCATACCTGAATATAACTAGAATACTGCGTCAGACTACAAGACTGTGCCTTAGATTCTCCTACTGAGACCATAGCACATTTGTTCTTTGTTCTGAATGCTGTCTTCCTGTCTGTAAGAATATCTGCTACATGCTGGCCCACCTCATAGAGTATCTGTCATCTTTCTTGTCTTCCATGGTCATACTTTGCAGCTCTGTCAATGGCTACTTCTCTTCTCAATCTGCATCTTCTGGTAAGCATGTTGTTCTTAGTCTTTTGCCGTCAGTCATTCACTGTTGCCTGTTTCTCCATCTGAAACTATCTTCATCTTCCTGTTCGGAATTCTCTCGTCGAGACTGTCTTTCGCTCGAAGCTAAAAACATACGTCTTCTTCTAGTCTGTTTATGGCTCTTAAAGGTTGTGCTTCAATGTGCACTTCTGAGCTTTTAGTATGGTGAGCATTATCAAATTATGGTTATATTGTATAGTATTGTACAGAACCTAGAAGTAGAACTTCAGAATATGGCTCAAGTGGGAGCTCGTTCCAAGCTCAAGGGCCGAAAACTGAGAAAGTGCGGGGCTGCCTAATAGCCAGGCAGGCCCGTGGAACTAGAAGTTCACTCCTCATCGCAGAGTGAAGCGCCCGACACGCTGCAACGTCAGACACTGGGCGGCAGAGTAAGGTGAAGCACAACTAACAACGCAACGCGAAACCAGAGCTGCCATGCGGTATGAAATTTGTTGGGACACAAGCAGCCAAGGCAATACATTGTGCATGTATGCAGAAACAGAGGAGAATTTAGGAAAGCGCCCAATAAACGGAGCAGCCGAGTGCAGAACCTGATCCAACTGCTCCAAAACAACAAGAGGAAGACCTGCAAGTAAGGAACGACAATGGTCAACTCGAGCAGTAACAAAGGCATGAACAAGGACCTCCACCGTCTTCCATTCTTTAGATTGACACTGCCAGAAAGCATGTAGGTGTGTGTGTGTGTGTGTGTATGTGTGTGTGTGTATGTGTTTGTGTGCGTGGATGTGCAGGTTGCTGTGCCTCTTGTTTTGACTAAGCATGTTATTGTTATTGTTGTTAGCAGAAGATCCTGCCTGCTCTGACAATCTTGGAAAACTTAACCAAAACATGGTTGTCAGAATTTCATCCAAGGTCTTGTTGTTTACTAGCATTTTTCTATCATTTCACGCATCCAATTGTGAAGCTCTCTGGGGCTTGATTTTAATTAGTTTTTATCTGGATAAATGCCAAAATGTTCTTTGGTTTCATTGACCTGATAAACAGAGTGCAGGCATCCTTATTTACAGATGTGCTATGGATTCTGATCTATGATGTTGTTTGTCTCAACCTACCTTTTTGTTGTAAAAACTAAACAAATATTTTTTTGACTACCCCAACAGAAAAAACATGCCAGAAACGTTCTTTGTTTATTTAATTTAATTAGAATAGATTATTAGAACTTGAATATTGGTTATAATATTATTAATGAATTTTGATAAATTATTTTATTTATGTATAATATACGAGGAACAGATAAACACAGAATAAAATAATAGCAGGAAAACTATTTTAAAATATTTAGTATACTACTATTACTGTATAGCTATAATATGCATTAAATATGGCATTTCAAAACCTGCGATTATTATCTGTTTTTGCACGAAAGATTTATTTTACATTTTTTGTGTGTACCCCTTGGCAACAGCTGCTGTACCCCAGGGGTATGCGTACCACTGGTTGAAAACCGCTGTTTTAGGCCACACAAGTAACTAAATTAATAGTCCTCTATTGCTAACATGTATTGTGTAGCTTCTGGATTGAATAAATATGTATAACTTTGAGATTTAAGCACCACAATTTAGCCACTAAAGTTTTTTTATGAGTGCATCATTTTCCATTCACCATATTGGGTGTAGTTTTTATAAATATTTTTTAATTTATGTATTTATGCATATTTTAAAATTTATATGAAATGCTGTATTGTTTAATTACAGTGATTCTAAGGAGCTGGAGGAGAAACAAAATGAATTAAATGTGCAGAGGAGATTGTCGTTTGAAATTCTGGATAAATTGTGCGATGGACAATGGCTGAAACTTGGTTCAGTTATAATAGCGGCTGCAAAACTGGTTGCTAATGTTATCTCAAATCTGCAGAGGCTGGTGATCCTTGCAAAGAAGGCTGAGGAAATTAAAGAGCAGATCGTGCAATGTTTTGTTGATGCCATTCGGAGTGCAGTTGAGGATTTAGTCAGCAAAGTGCTTCAATGGGTCAATCGTTGTACCAGATACAGCTTAGTATATGGGACAGGCAGCCAACTGATCGACTATGACGAAGTGCAGGTAGGATTTGACAATATATTTTGCTTGGTATCCGTTCCTCTCGAGAAATCTAAACTTTGTACGAAATTTAATTGAACCATGTGGCACTGTTTTTCTTAAAATAGATGTGCTACATAATGCATGGCTGTGACGGTTAAATTCTAATCCCTTAATAACTTTTCATCATTCGTTCGCACTATGTTTGCAATACTGTGGTTTGTCAGTTTTAAATTTAAGGAAAATGATTGTTATTACTGTAAAAAAAAGAAATTTGATCATTGTTATTGGACTGCACAGAGTACAGACCTAATTATTTGTTGAGATTTTTTACTGTCTTGGATAGAAAAGCTGCTTAAAAGCGATCTGTGGTTGTATCATTTGTAAAGCTCTAAATGAGAGACTATGAGACTGAGTTTGATCTGAAGTGAATTCTTAGTCTAAGTTTACAGACTCAGTTTAATAAGAATTACTATGAACCGATCTTCTGGATATTGACCTGAGTTGTGGCTTGGTTTTTTGTTCTGCCATTGGTTAAAGTGTTCGTTTCCTCCCTTGCTGTCTCATCTTTCCACTGGCAGTGTAAGGTCAATGTACTCATTATAGGTTAGGTGGCTAGGAGGTGCACAGATTACAGAAATCTCAAAGATAATTTCTACTCTCACTGAAATTTGAACCTGCGACCTCTAGATTAACAGCCCATCATGCCAGCTACTACACTCTCGAGCGCTCTGATCCTGATGTAAAATCGCTTATTATTGACTTACAGGCGACCAATCAGTTAGAATGGGTGTTCTTGGTTTCTTGGTTTCTAACTGTTATGCAGGAATTTCAATTCCAGGGTTGCATTTTGAAATATTTTGTTGGAAGATAATTATGTGATGAATGTGTGAACAGTTTTATCTGTTCAACTTACTGATGTAACAGTTCACTATAGGAAGATATTATGTATATTAGGATATTTTACAGGTTCAAATGACAAATTTATTCATCCAGCAAGCTCTTGGAAGATAGTCTTGTTAGAGGTCGAGCGTTTGATGGCTGTTTAATATTAATTTCTGATATTTTTAGATGTATGGCTATTTATATGAAGTTGAGTTTTATGAGGAAGACTGTACAGCACACTGGAAAGCAACAGTTGATCAACATGTAACAAAAAGGCTGAAAAGGGTACGTATTCATGTATACGTATACATTGTATACTAGTGTGACTGTATATTAACAAAGCAATCGATGCGCCCATGGCTTCTGCACTGTGTGTTTTATCGATGGGGGAAGGTTTAGGTGTGGCATGGAATGTTGACCGGTTTGTTGTCCATGAGTAAAATGCCTAGGTCTGGCAAGTAGTTTGTGTGTTCTTTGTTCAATTAAGCAGCTCTTTAATATACACAGAGCAGTGAGCAGAGGGCATGTTAGCTATGCACTAATTATGCACGATTAGAATTATGCACATATGCGATAGGCACCGTAGTTGTCTTCCACTGAAATACCGAGTATTAAAATGGAACAAATACCCCGTATTAAAATGGAACAAATACCCCGTATTAAAATGGAACAAATACCCCGTATTAAAATGGAACTGACTAGTATCGCTGTCCTCAGTCATCGCTCTACTCTTTTAGCACAGCTTTGCCTAGAGACTCTGAACATCCATGCCATCTGTCAGCTGTAGATGGGAATCTGTTGGCTGGTTCCACCCTTGTGCATGGGCCAACCATTGGTGACTCTTTTAGCTTACTGTGCACTGTTTTGCTAACTGTTCGTTCACACAGTCATTAAAGTGACATTTAACGTCATGTAGGCTAGCGCAGAGTAGATTTCTTGAAGAGGCGCTATATCAAGTTTCATTGATTCAACATAGACGAAGTATGCACTTATTAGTTATGCACTAAAGCAGCTTCAACTGTAGTCTAAAATGAAGGCGAGTTTTCACTGGTAATAACTGGAGGCAAAGAATCCAGTTTGTTCACTTTAATTTGAATGGAGGGCTTTAGTGTCTAGTGGTTGTGTCATAATGCTCATTGGCAAATGCTTTGAGAAGCTGCGAACATCAGACTCTAGCATTTTAGGACCTTTAATTCTTTTAGATTTTATTTGTAATCAGGATTCATAAGCTGCTAAAGTCATTTCTTTTTGGCCATGGCTGGGCTGGGAGCACCTCTGAGTAGTTTCCCCTGAAGAGGCGCTATATAAATTATCGAAGTGAATGAATGAATGAAGTCATGATTTGATTGAGTTTTATGTGAGGAAACATTGATTTATTTGTCAGTGTCATACTAGACAATAACAGTCAAAAGGGTTTGTATTTAATATAGCCTTGCGATCCAGCATTGTCTTATTACTGCTTTAGAAGATTAATTTAATGTTTACTATTTCTTTCTTTGATATTTAGCTGTCACCAACTTTGCAAATTATGGTTTTTGGTGATGTGGATTTCTCAAAATATCCACCGGAAGTGGAAGCCTGTTTCAGCAAAGTTGCTTTTGATGTGCTGGAAAATGTGGAAAATGTATGTATATGACTGTTTTTAAAGTTTCTTAGTTTGTCTCTGTTTTTTGTATTCCATGAGTGGATTGTAGTGAGTTGATATTCAAGCACCAAATTCACATGCCTTATGAACATTATTAGAATAGGACTGTACAAGAGAATAAGCTGGAAAAACATCTGGTCACCTTGTGCAGCAGAGCTGAGGAGGTATGTCTCAAGATGTAGAAATGGCAGTCTACACGAGTTCAGATTTCAATGGCTGCTGTATGATATTTTCAAAAGATGGGTCTTAAGCAGAGGTGGTGCATTTATTGCATCATCGGGAAGACTGCTCTACGCTGTGTTTCCAGAGACAGAGATGTTGTAGCGCATCATGTGCGTCGCTGTACGATAAGGGGAACTCTTAGTTCCACAGAGCTTACTTATCTGCTAGGCAATGCCAAACTTTCTTGGTTTAAGGCCCCTCTAGAATGATCTCCGATAGGAGCTTGTTACCTCTGGCTGAACAAACCAGGTTGTATATATCACTCCAGTCTGTTCCTTTAACTGGGGCTGTGCTGGAAGTGTTCCTGAGTAAGTTTCTTGAAGGAGTGCTATATGAATTCACAGAATGAACTAGGTAAACATTGCCAAACCCTTGTGACAGATCGTAGGACGTGCTGTTGACTTCTCATTTCGAACCAGACCCTGGTTATTATCTGTATTGTACTGCAAGAGGTGATTTAGAAATTCTTGAAATGCAATCCAATTATGCAATACTTGAATGCAGACGTTGGAAGTTTAGTCTGGGATAAGGTCATTCAGTGCCTTGCAAGTGATTAGGAACAGTTTTGTAGATGATCCACTGAGGAATATGTAATTATTGCAGGCTATCACACGGCAGACAAGTGCCATATTTACCACTAGGCCAGCAAGGCTCTGGCCCAAGGGTGGCACATTTCAAGGGGCAGCAAATGTTGGATTAAAAATGTTTATATGTAAAAAGTTTGTGAAAACAGCACAGTGGACAGACTAAGGTAGAAATGTTTAATCATTGTGTTATACTGTTATTAAAGTTTAAGCTTATACATTCACTAAGTTTATACTTTTTATTATTTTCATTTTTAATAGAAACAGACTTTTAGCACTGGTTTCACTTCCTACTACCCCATCTGTTAATATTTGTGGATTTCAATATGCAATTTTCAATGGGAAGGGCAGCATATGATCAAAAAGTTGCTAACTCTGCCCCAGACAGCAGATCAGTGATGTAATTTAATGGTGTTTGATTGTAAATCATATTGGCCAAGACACTGATTGAAATGGACAATTACAGGTGTCTAATCCGATTCAATGATTGCGATTGTGCCATTGTCGTGGTGTGCAAAGCGCCACTGCAAATAAACTTGTGGTCAGAATCCATAGTCCACTGGAAGAGATTGGTTATTTAATTAGCAAATTTGTAGCAGGTGCAAGGTCACACCGAAATTTGAATCTGAGGCATGGTTGTCAAATACCTGGTGAAGTTACACTTTGATTTCCAGATCCTTTGAAGCCAAAGGGAAATGGTGAGTGTTGAGCCGCTTGTTGAAGGAAGGAAGCAAATTTGAGCTATGAAGAGAGAGAGCAGCAGTCGATTCCATTCCTTGGAATGCATGAGACCCCATTACTGTTCTGCATCGTGGCTCAGCTGTGAGATTTGTACTTTAGGATTGCAGGCATCGAGGATTGTTGCAAGGAGTTTGTAGTGCTAGAAGGTAGTAGATGTACAGGTGCTGGGGCGAAAATTCGATAGGTCAGGTAAATGAGAAATCAGGCTGTGGTAAGTTAGCAAGTTAACGTAGGTAAGTCTCAAGATTGGTGTATGATGAGATTAATTAGCTAACAGAATAAAGGGAACTGGGCTGTGAATTCCAATGCAATGGGCCAGTCACAGAGAAGTCCTGGGAGTTGGCCTGAATCTATGGTATGTACAGTCTTGGTGTAGTTGCCAAATCTGTAGGCAGACTGAAGTGGAGGAAAGACATGCGGCGATTCGGACAGATGGTGTAGGAGAATTCTTACTATTGTTAAGAGCTTAACATAAATAAGTAGAAGCAAGGTGCTTTGACCCTAATGAACAGATTGCACAAAAAGAAGAGCAGTCACTTAAACTAGCCCTGAGGTAGCCATTGGTATGATGTTGTAGCAATCTCATTTTCTTATTCTATTGGTTTTTATAAAGCTGTTATCGTGATGTAAAAGGCACAGGGTATATGTTATTGTTTGTTTAAAATGAAACCAATTAATTGTTATGGCCTTTCAGATAAGCTTCTTCGAAATATGACGTCTCAGAGAACCGGAAGTCAGGTTATGGTGCATGAGCAGATTGGCAAAAGACAAATCACAACTATGTTTAGGCCTGAGTGACTTTAAAGACCTGACAGAATGTGTAATATTCAATACGTCCTTGTAGACTGATTGACTGATTTGGGGCATGAGCAGAAATGTGCACGTTAGCATGCTGTTTTACATGTTAAAATTGTTTAAAGTATTGTGTTTAATCACTCCTGAGAAATGCTGATTGTTTGTTGAACAGACCCGTCATGTTGACTATGGTTCTCTGTTCGACCTGCTGGACAGAGGTGGCTCAGCGTCTAAACTGCAGACACTTCTGTCACGAATCTTTGAGAAGTCGTGGCCAAAGGAAAAGGACAACAAGCCGTCCAATGACGAAGCTGCTGTTCTTCATCATATATTGACCTGGCCTTCATTCAAAAGATATCTTGGGCTATTCTGTAAGTTACTTTCTCTGCTCTACTACAGACTGTGTTAATAGAGCATGTTCACGGATCTATTTACGATATGATGTATCGATGTTTGGTGTGACTGTGTAGCTTGAATTCATTGCTTAACCCTTTCCTGTCTGAATTGTTTTTTTCAGATAGGTATGAAATAGATGGTACTTATGTTAGAACAACAATACTGCAAAAAGGGTTATACTTTAGCATAATAAAGTATATATTTTCTGAAGCAGCAGACCTCTGGCTATGAAATGCATATATAGTTTTGAACAACAATTAATTTATATAGCGCCCTGAGCTGACAAATGGCAAAACAGGCAGCAATAAGCAGATTGACACCGCATCCAACAATAGTAAGCATTACAAGCTATAGTTTATTGTGTACAACAGTTTACTATAATAGTATCCCACTATAATAGTGGCTCAGCCTGAACAATATTATAAATTCTGAATGTTATACAAGGCAAAAAAATAATAGTTTTTCATAAATAAGGTGATCTATAGACATGCCCACTTTTTTTTATTAGAACATACATAATTTTACTTATATTATTTGTTTGCTTGGAATATCAGTAACCAGCCCTTCGCTTTCAAACAACAAAATCACAAATCTCTGCAACACAATCAAAACACTACATCCTGACTATCAAGAAATTTACTATTAAGAAAGAGAAAGTCAAAAAAAAAAATCCCACTTCATCAACATTCAGAAATGCTCATTCAAAGAAATAAACAAGGCGCAACATTCAAATTCGGATCAAATTGCAACCAATGAGGATATAAATAATTCTCAATGATTGCAACCCAGGTCTATCCCACACGTGCTTCTGGCTATTTATCTATACGTTGTCGATCACATCTTTATCTAAAACTTATTCTTTTATAGACGAAAATGCCTCGTTGCTCCAATCCAAGACATTGCTAAAAGCCTTAGTAAATGGGCTACTTTCACACATTTTTTCAGCTGTTGTAACTCGGAAAATATTTAGTTCATAACAACAAATTTGGTATCAAACGATCGCAAAATTGTCCATAAGCACAGCGATTGCTATTTTTAGGTATGACCTAAAGGAACTATATTTTTCTCATAGTCTGTCTCAATGCCTCCCATTTCAGGTCACTCGCGACCCGATCCGGCGAGAATGGGTTAATAAGGTCATGATTTTTTTTATGTTGACATTACCATGTATGAGCATCCATTTCATTATCATGTTTAGGCTGAAAAGTTGTATCCAGAAGCAATTAAAGTAGATCCATCATTGTATTACTGATCGACAATCCTCATTGATTGCCACATGCTGTTGCAATTGAGAACACGAATTAGGATCCTTGATATTGATGTACTTATATATACTCATAGAATACCTAAATATCTATCAAGAAATAGGGCTATTATAGAAATGTAGCAGATCAAGTTTTCTGTGTTGCTCTACTTAGATTGCCATGTGCCACAATTAAGGCTGTCCGGGTACCCACCCGAGGCTGACTTCCCTGGGTAATGAAATCCGTTTTTGGGTACCCAAAATTCCGTAAACATGCGCGATTTTATCTGAACATATGTCAGAAATATTCCGTTGGTCATAGAGGCTGACTGCCCGGGCAATGAAATCGTTTCTCGGGTAACAACATTTCGTAAAAGTGCGAGATTTTACCCGAACTTACGCCAGAAATATTTCGTTGGTCATTATTGGCCCGACTGCCCTGGCAATGACATCAATTCTCGGGTGCCCAACATTCCGTAAAAATGCACAATTTCCTACATTTCCTAACAAGATATTCGCGTGGTCGGGTACCTGGATACCTGACCGCTCGGATCGACGGGTACCTGGGTCGTGAGTACATTTTTTGACAGCCTTAGCCACAACTGGATAACTAAGCAGATAGCAGATATTTAGAACTAAGATTCTTGTTGATCCTAGGTATTATTAGGCATGTTTGTGGACAGCCTGACCTGGAAATGACAATGCAGAGGGTAAAAGCTGTGGGGCTTTAACCTGATTTTACTGGCCTTGTGTAAGCATTATTTGACCAGGTGGTACTGAAGATGATGGGAATGCACTTTCCCATTTGTACATCTAGTGCAATTGGTTTTTGTCTGGTTTGGTCATGGATTTAGCACTGACCTGTAGGTTAGCTTATCCATGGAGCACTACTGCACTTACCTTTTGTTCTGCGAGAGGCGCTTTATAAATTCGTAAATAGAATAGAATAGAATTATGATCTAAGTAAACCTGCAAAGGTTTAAACCTGAACTGTTCATCACATGACCCGCAGGCTGCAGGTGGCGGTTGGGCGTGTAATGATGTTAAGTGGCCCACCCGAGCTTGCTTAATTTTTGCAATTTGTGTAAATATGAAATAAGAGTCTAATTACTAAGTAAGAAGACCCAACCTACTTGCTTTGCTATTCAGTCTTAACTTGGCTTATCATTTGACAATGTGAACACATGGCATACATGCAATTATTTATTATGATTATTCCAAATTAAGTGTTTTTACAGTTTCAATATATTTCAGTGTTTCTGCTTTGAGTTTACTGATGTGGCCTACGGCTTCAAGAATAATTTATCAAAGAAGGACAAGTGACAAAAATGTGCACCTCTATACTGTTTAATTTCAATGATGCTTATTTGACAAGCAGTCTTGGGGCCTTACTATTGGGCCTTGTCAATTACCAGTACAAGCAGCTAATACGTCTCTTGTCGTTTCACGCTCATTTAAGTGGTTTTATGTGTTTAAAACATTAGTAGGTATTGGGATGTGTGACAAAGCAGACGCTCCAGCGCCCAATGCTCCTAATGATAAAATGATCTTCGGTCCAAGCCTGCTGTGTGAATACGGTCTAAGGGCGTCGGGCAAGTTGCTTGCACACAGTTTGCGTTTGTTACTAACCGCTTGTTAATTTGTTGTGGTTAATGTTTTCATTGGAATTCACGATAACCAGCTTGCACTCAGGAACAATATTGGTTACTATTAAGTGTAATCATTATGCACCAAACTCCTCTGAATTTGGGCACCAAGACTTTAAGGTGTCAGATATTTGGTGAGACCAGTGTTATGCCTATTCGCACCAGAACTTCTAAGAATATTCTTCATTTTCTTTAAGGAATTGTTAATTTTCATTATGTTTATTGCATGAGCAATCATGTGGCCTCACGATGAGAGCTTATAATCTGTACAAGCAGCTTATACTCTAAGTTATGTATAAATTATTTATTTATAATTATTCAGTAACAATCACCCCTGGGATCACTTCAGATTTATTGACAACCTCCTTGGTTGTCATTTAGGTAATAAAAATTAACAATCAGCTGTGCACTAAGCCACCCGCAAAATTATTTGAACTTTTGCAGTTACTGCCTCTTCAGCTGACTATTAAGATTAAAATGTGTACATCAGCTCAGAATTTTTGACCTGACTTTTTGACCTGAATAATAGATACCCATATAAATAAAACACTACCAGATTTTAAATTATGATTGTACTCTGTCTTTTAAATTGTGATCGTACCCTGTCTTTTAAATTACGATCGTACCCTGTCAGACTTTTAAAGCTTTACAGAAATTCATTACTAACCTATAAAACCTATAGGTATCTGTCAGACGAGTTATAACTCGTCTGACAGACATACAGTTTAATATTGCTATTTGAAAATTAGTATGTGAAAAAAGTATATTAATTATGACAAGATATGAATACCAGATTACCAGACTGTGATCTACCACCATTTTCTGACCAAATTGATAATGACGTTTAAAAGTTAGAAAATATTAAACAGTCATTGATGCGTTTCGTTTTCCCACCCCACAATGTAATGTTCAATGAGTAGCGATTGGAATCAGAACCACAGTGATGATCTTTGTGCATTGTTGCTTGAAGAAGTTAAACTTGTTCAGGTTGTTAACAGTTAATTATATTCACATTTATTTTAGAAGGATTCTTCTTTCTCTTTTCCATGTTCTTTGTTGTTGGACTGATATTTTACCCTGTCAGACTTGTAAAGCTTGACAGAAATTCATTACTAACCTATAAAACAAAAACTCATCTGAAAGACACACACAGTGTAATATTGCTATTTGAAAATTAGTATGTGAAAAAAAGTATTAAATAAAATTAGTATGTGAAAAAAACCATATTATACTTAGATATGAATACCAAATAAATAGCCTAATACATATTTTCTCACAACAATTTCTATGAAACAGTTATTTTACACTGTCTTATTTGTGAAATATGAATACCTTCCAGTTGTGTCGTACCTATTTCGAGTTGATAGTACTAATTTCCATTTTCCCCCTATATTGACTGTAACATTGGAATATTCCACCAATTTTAATTCGTCTATCCAGCAATATCAGACTCTTTAAAAAATGTATAAAGAACATGTGTTAATTACCCCTCTTAATAACTAGTATGTACACAGACAGCATTGGTTAAGTAGTTAAGATAATGAATTATGTTTTGAATTTTCTGAACCTGCTGCCTAATGTTAAGTAAGAAAGGGTATGCCCTGTTAGTGGGACCCATCAGTCCCTTAGAAGTTTCTTCTTTCCCTGTTATCCGTCTTCTTCAAGTGCACTGTTTACTTATGTGTTCTCATCATTGTGCTCTACCGGTTGAGGTGATAATGACATTTGGTTATGGTTACATAAACCATGAATTTTCTACGGAACCTAAGGCTTCACATGCCTTTGATGTTATGCTCCTTTGGTTGCAGTGACTGGATTTCCTGACTGGTTCAGGTTAAGTTCTGAATCTAGATGCACAATATCACATAAAGAGCACAGCTTAGCATAAGTGATTACTTGTGAAGTGCAACTTCAAGAAATACTCGGTAGCACTCCCAACCAAGCAGGGAAAACCAAGATCATACAGAACAGACTTCAGGTACTTGCAGAATAGGGACAGACTGATTTGGATGTACAGCTTCTGTACTGGGTAGTGGAGGACATAGCCCAGAGTATGGCTAGAATGTCATCTGCAGCCGATTGGTGACCAGGAATAGATGAGGCAAAGATATGCAGGAATCTGAGTTGGGATCGAGTGGGAACCACTGGGCAATTTCGCCAGTGAGTTAGAATGTTATATTATTCATTGCTGATTATTATTTATTCACTGCACAACTGAATTATCAAGTGTCGGTGGATATATTTGACAAAGTTTTGGGACTTCACTGATCGAATGAGCACATGCATTTAGAACAGAAGGTGATTTCCAGATAAGAAAGTGACCCAAATCCAGAGAAAATAGCATTTCTAAACTCAGTTCCAGAGGATACGAAAGCGTTGATGAGTGCGGATTGTTGCACAGTGAAAATCTTACGATGATGATATTAACAAGTTTGACAAGAATATGACAGACCTTTGGTATATTGTGAAGAAGAGGCATTGTTGTAAGATTTTGTTTGTATAATGTGATGTTGTCTCTGAGAAATTGCCTGTGAGTGGCTGCAAAATTTAAAAACCGATTGAAGATCAAATTGACTCAAGACAACACAGGACAGGCAATCATAACAATTGCTGAAAAGGTGTGAAAATTACGATTTGCCTCCTCTTTCTTTTTCAGATGGCCCACAGCGTAAAACAGGTCTGCTGAGTGATGATTGTGTCGCTTGGATTCAGACCGGCATGTCCGTTTTTGATGCCGTACTTGCAAAGCTACTAAGTGGAGCAATGACCGTTTCGCAGCTCAAGATTCTACTGGAAGAAAAAATGAAGAAGAACTTCTTGGAGCTTTTTGTGATAATTGAGAAGACGTCCGAGTCTGGAATGACAAATGTTCCTGAATCTGGCTTTCCGGGGTTCGACAAATGTGCGGTGCTTACGAAGGTGCTTGTCTGGCGACAGGCTGAGCTTCGCAGCTTTGAAGACTACTGTCTCAAAGTCAATCACTTCCATGGTCTCTGTGCTAGCCTCAAATCAGGTATTTATAGGTCTTTGTTTATTTCAGCTTCAAATTATTCATTAGTAAACCTGCAAGCTGTGCTTTGTGTGCATAAAATAAATGCAGGATGTTTGTTTTACAACTGTGGGAGTTAACTCTTTTGCAGACTGATATTACCATGTGAATGCACATTCAAAACATTCATCAGTGCATGGTTGCCTCAAAGTTGATCAAATGTTAACACTTTTCGAAACATGAATAATGTGTCTACTATCTACAATAGATATAAATCGAACTATGATTGTAGCTGATTATATGCCGTATACGTGTTTCGTTTATGTTTTAAATCGACTATTGGGCAAAGCTCCATGTTAAGCTGTGGTGTAGTACAGCCTCAGATGATACGAATGCATATGGTGGTTGCTATATCGTTTGTCAAAGAATTTTTGAATTCCAGAATGAAATTGATTTCTGGATTATGTTGAACTGTTAAGTGTTTACACGCATTGTCAAATTACTGTACTTTGTCGCAGAGGACTTGGATAAGCTGAGGAATCTGTCGGCGTGCAATCACGAGAAACTGATGGTCAGCGACTTTTGTAAACCCAGGGTCTACAGTCCAGAATTAGCGCAAGAGCCGAAATACCAACCCGAGATCACTTACTTTTCTATTTTGCCAGAAGGTGAAGTGATGCTAGTCCAACTGTGGAATAGAAAAGCCAGTATTGTTTTCAAGGATATGTGGAATTGGTCTGTGAAGAAAGTGGCTGAGAAGCAAAATCCCTGCAATCTTGCTCATGTTGTCGAGACATGGAAGTATTGCAACCTCTGCTGGACAAAGCTTTCCAAAGAGATTGATACTGGAGATATAACATTCAAAAAGGTTGACAATATCTTTAGTTCCTTCAACAAGAAGTATGACTTAATCGAGAAAGAATTGGCCCTGATCATGCCAAAAGAGTTTGCTGTGGAACGAACAAAACAGATCGAGCAGTACCATCGGTTGGATCAGTACAGTCGAGGAGCTAGCATCATGCTTAAGTTGAAAGATGAATTTGAACTGGAAGGAAACTTTGGTGTGGCGGAAATTTTAGTCGACATGGTGAGCATTGTTTTTGGACAATCGTGGATGCATTATTGTCATAATTTCACATAAATAATTATTTCTGTTTAAGTTCAAACTGACAAACTGCAGTATGATTGCAAGTACAGTATGACCAAATAATGACAGGTTATTACAGGAGTTTAATTTAACTGTCGGCATCCATGCAAGGCGCCCATTATGTTATACATCTAATTTAACCAACGCCGCCACAGCCCCTATAACTACTTAACCTACAGTACTTTTTTTACCCTCGCAGTTTTTGTCATTGTTTTCAAAATTGATTTTTATTTAACAAGGTAATTCTTTCGTATTACTTTGCATCACTCTGCACTGAATTATATTACAGTTCATTGTTTCTATAGTGTACTAAATGTTAAGTTACTTGATGTTACAATGACTCAACCTTGTAATAACCAGCATTACAGTGACTTATCAGTGTTACCAGGTTTTGTTAACAATATTTACAATTGTTCTGAATTAGTAGACAAGTTTCATTCAGTCATTATAACATTTATATAGCACGCTTTCTAGGTTACCACTCAAAATGCTCTTCAACTTCATTTATGAGGATATAAGTAGCGAACATACATTTCAGTTGTGCCTTCGTAGAACTTCTTAGGCACATCCTAACTGCATAACTGATATTAGAGTTGAATGAATAACCCACACCGTGTTCAATTATTCATCCATGTGTAAATGACCCAGGGCAGCTGGGTATCACCAGCAGAGGGTTAGAATGTACAACCCAATTATTGCTGCATCAAGTTGGTTTTAACAGCTGACACTTGATTTTCAGAGCTTCTGGCTTGCACTGCCTTGGAGAGTATGAAATGATTGGAGACAAATGAGTGAAGTTTAGCAGAGTATCTATTGCTCATTAATAATAATAAGTTTTGTTCAATTTCAAACTGACAAACCTCAGTTTCCAGAAGTTGAATTTAACTGTTGACGTCCATGCAAGTCACCCATTGCATTATGCATCTAATTTGACCAATGCTGTCACCTAGCGAAAGAAGGACTAGTCAACCTTATGGGGAATATGGGAATCGAACTCGGTTTCTCAGCTCTGCACCCCAGTGTGTTATCCTTTTCTTTACTCTAAGGCCCCTGGTTTAGTCTAGGTGGTGTAAATCACTGGCAGTTGTGACTGGCAATCCTGCTGTACCTTTGTTGTATTGAAGTTCATTTTTGTCTATTGAAATGTTTTCCAGGTCAGGGACAAAAGCAAAGCTTTGCGAGAGATCACTAATCAGCTGGTAGACAGCGGAAAACAGCTGGAAGAAATTACAGACGAAAAAGTGGAATGTCTGGATGTATTTCGGAAGCATAAGAAATTTGCCGACTGGTTGCGCAAGTCTGTCAAAGGTTAGGAAGTTGTTATTTGGTTATTTGTCTTGTGCCTGTAAAGTTTACAGAAGTTCATTACTAAGCTATAAACTTACTGTCTTTTATAAATAATAGTCATATTGTTGAGGTAAAATTGGAATGGTGCAACAGACTTTCATCTGTACCTGGGACCTTATTAGAAAAATATAAATTTTTTTCAAGTGCCCTGGTTTGGTCTATTTGAGTGTGAGATAAATTAATTACATTGTTTTCAGCTGCAGTATCTAACCAGCTTTTCCCTGGCCTTTTCTGTCGATATTTTTTAAAGCTTAGTAAGGTCTCTCGAGGTATGTCATTGATTTTCGGTAACAGAGCTGTTGTTACAGTTCTAGATGTGTGTGTGAGACATGATAGGTAAACTCTAACTTCTGATGAGATGGTGCCAATCATTGGTACATACTTGCTTTCTTTGTCATCTAACATTAGCAAGATGCTAGATTTCTTTCGATAAATGTATGATCATGTAAACTTTATGATTTACACAATGAATTTAAAAATAAAATGTTGTTTGCTGAAGTGGATTTCCTCACTGAAGTTACTTGACGCTTTGCAGGTCCAAAGGAGGTTAAGGTCTTGGTTGACCTTGCGATGATCTCGGCAGAAGGTCAAGGTGACATGGAAGTGGAGAAGGTCTTGTGCTTGAATGCAGCTGCCATCGGTTATGCTCCGCTGATCTATGACCTCACCCAAACGATGGGCTTCAAGGAGTTCTTACCTCTGTGCCAGGCAGTCTGGCGTATGCTGGATGTTGATCCAGCTCTACCCAGAAAATTTGTGAGTACCTAACAGAGCATTCGCTTAGTATTCGCTTCTGGGCCGAATAGTGGGTCAAACAGCTATTCAGTATTTGGTCGAATAGTAGCAGTCGGACCTAATACAAACAGTGGCCATGTGATATCTTTTTCTACATAATTATGCAGCTGCTATAGCGAGTGAATTGCCTGTACCACAGTATCTCAGTGTCATTGGTCTCTTGTGTACAGTGACTGAGTGTTAATATTCAGCATATGAGGCTTGAGCAGGTCAGTTGTTAGTTAAACATATTAGTTAAGTTTACATAATATTCAAATTACTGTTGGTTAGCTCGGTGATGGATGAGTGAATGTTATTGGTAGACCTAATTTTTGCACTATTCGTATATGGCTGAATAATTAGTTATTTGGTACAGCCTTAGTACATAATGAGACAAAATAACAAATCTTTGAATTACTTTAATCGATTATTTTTCTGGTTTTTACAAGCCCTTCTTACTGAGGAATAAATCTGATGAAGGTGAAGGCTAGAATTTTTATCAGAAAGTCATTAATAATTATTAATTTCACACTTATGATAAATTATCTGTCTCGATTGTTGTGGCAAATTTTGAATACCTGATGAATTGATTAAAGTGGGATGTGCTAGCTGCCGGCCACGATACACCATTGTGATCAGGGTCACAGCTTTTGTGTTTGTAATTTGAGACAGAGGGTAATGTGAGTCTTTCGCTTGTATTTAGAGAGATACCGCACTGCAGTTGGACTGGTTGAACCGTGTGAAGGAATCACACGGATCAGTGGAGTTGAATGCACTTGCCAACGCACAGGCGATCAATGCTAAAGGCATCTACTCTGTTGGCTATCTCGGAAACAACAGAAAGGTGAGCAGACACTGGAATTGATTCTGAACTGTTGTGGGCGCAGGGTAGGATGATCTACCACATAATCTAACCTCCTGTGCTATGTAGCCTGACCCAGTGTCCCTGCAGACCTTAAAAAAATGATTGCTAGTCTACCCAACCAACCGATACACTTACCGGTAGTTATGAAATGCTAAGGTGTTATATCATTGTGTGTCTGAGTCATTTATATCCTGTATGTCCTCTACAACATGATCAAAGTCGATTAGTACTTAATGGGGGATTTTCTGGTTTCTCCCTCAGACACTGGATGGCGTCGTGGAGCTGAGGCTTCGGCTGGAAAAAGGAGATCGCGACATCGATTCAAGCAGCTTTGTCAGCGAAGAGTCGGAAAGAGGAAAATGGCAGAGCCTGAACCTTCAGCAGCTCAACGATCTTCAGAGTAAGCTGATGTTGGTCGCTGGAAAAGCACAAGAAGGAAAGAAGGAAGTTGACAATTTTGTCGAGGTAACTAGAGTCAATCTATTTTGGTCTCAGTTAGCCAACCGGCTTCAAATGTAATCTAATCTACTGACGTCTATAGCACTTATCATTATGTATGTATGTATGTATGTATGTATGTATGTATGTATGTATGTATGTATGTATGTATGTATGTATGTATGTATGTATGTATGTATGTATGTATGTATGTATGTATGTATGTATGTATGTATGTATGTATGTATGTATGTATGTATGTATGTATGTATGTATGTATGTATGTATGTATGTATGTATGTATGTATGTATGTATGTATGTATGTATGTATGTATGTATGTATGTATGTATGTATGTATGTATGTATGTATGTATGTATGTATGTATGTATGTATGTATGTATGTATGTATGTATGTATGTATGTATGTATGTATGTATGTATGTATGTATGTATGTATGTATGTATGTATGTATGTATGTATGTATGTATGTATGTATGTATGTATGTATGTATGTATGTATGTATGTATGTATGTATGTATGTATGTATGTATGTATGTATGTATGTATGTATGTATGTATGTATGTATGTATGTATGTATGTATGTATGTATGTATGTATGTATGTATGTATGTATGTATGTATGTATGTATGTATGTATGTATGTATGTATGTATGTATGTATGTATGTATGTATGTATGTATGTATGTATGTATGTATGTATGTATGTATGTATGTATGTATGTATGTATGTATGTATGTATGTATGTATGTATGTATGTATGTATGTATGTATGTATGTATGTATGTATGTATGTATGTATGTATGTATGTATGTATGTATGTATGTATGTATGTATGTATGTATGTATGTATGTATGTATGTATGTATGTATGTATGTATGTATGTATGTATGTATGTATGTATGTATGTATGTATGTATGTATGTATGTATGTATGTATGTATGTATGTATGTATGTATGTATGTATGTATGTATGTATGTATGTATGTATGTATGTATGTATGTATGTATGTATGTATGTATGTATGTATGTATGTATGTATGTATGTATGTATGTATGTATGTATGCATGCATGCATGCATGCATGTATGTATGTATGCATGCATGCATGCATGCATGCATGCATGCATGCATATACATGCATGCATGTATATGGCCATTTATATAGCACCTTACAAGAATATTATGTAAAAAGTCTCAACTGTTCAGGTTAACTCATCAAAATTATAATCCACTCATGACATCAGGTTGAAGGTGACCGAGTCAGAAACAATAAAAGTTAGACTTCAGCAAAGACTCCAGCTTGGACTTAGTGCACAATGTGACTAGGTTACAAGCAGAGCGTGCGGGTTGTAAATTACAACGCTTAAACCCACTGGCTGGCAAGGTTACCTAAGAGAACTATACGATTCTGGTGCAACAAGAATTACAAAGTATCCAAGTATCTTTTTAACAAATGATATTAGATGGTACAAGGAGTGAGAAGGGATGAGAGATACGTCGGCTGATTTAATGTAATACTCTTGGAATGTTACTAAAGAGAAGTGAGACGTTTACTGCCTGCCATGGAATTGTGGCAAATAAATAGCCAGTTTTAACAGAGACGCTGTGCCAAATTATTTAAGTAATATACAAGAACAGAAAATGTGCTTCTTCCTTGAAAGACACTTAGTTAGTAACTGATAAATGGCAGTTTATGAAGCTACAGTAATTTAAATATATGTTTTTTTGATCCTATTTAACTTGCATACATTTAAATCCATATAATGCTAGGCCAATTTCAGGTCTTCCAAGTTACTAGCCAATCTGTGATTCATCGTGTCACGTGCAATTACTAGCAATGAGGTGACTGAGTAAAAAAGAGTGAAGTTTTCAGATTGACTAGTTTCTGTATCCTTGTGTGGGTTTCTCTGTATATATATGTAACTCTGTGGGTTTCTTTGAGCAGTAGTTAAAAATCAGAAATTTTCGGGATTTTTATAGCACTACTGTGAAAATTGAATCTTTCAGATCCTCGATGGGATAACAAGGCTTGGGAGTCTCTACATCCGAATCTGCAATGCCGGCTGCAGCCTTTTTCATCACTGGAAGGCGATTTTCTACTGCGACCCGACCAAACCGATGTTTGCTCGAGTGGAATTCGGCAAGGAGGGAAAGCACATTTTCTGTGGATGGAAAAAGGATGCAACAAACGGAGTGTCCGGATACATCTTTGACTTATGCACGTTCATGGAAGACTGTTTGAAGGAGTGGCTCGAGCACATTGCGAAGCAGCGAGTGGAATCCTATTACCTCAACTACTACACGACGGAGCAGCTGGTCATCCTTCAGAACGAGCTGCCGAAGATTAACACAGGCGTAGATCGCATCTCGAAAAATATCTACCCTCTCCTTTCACTCGTGAAAAGGAACTGCACGCTGGATAACGTAGAGGTTGCTATTGTCTCGGCTTTTCAGAGAATGGAGGAGATGGAAAGAAAGGCTGCTGCTGGAGGTGGTGATAATGTAGAGGAAAAAATGTCTTTGGAGGTTGACACAGCGGCTGAGGCACAAAAAGAACTTGAAGAGCAGCAGGAAAATGTGAAGAAATTTATGAGAGATATGGAAGATGCTGGATTTTCTCAAAAGCTTGCACTGATTGCTCTGAAACAGCACGGTTCGGAGAACATAGAAGACGGTAGGCTTAATTATTATAGATTTAAAAATTTGTTGGGGGGATATATCAATAAACCGAAAATGGACTTCCACGGTTCATCCAATGAAGGCTTCATTTGCCGAGGCGAATACTTCCGAATAGTCCAATATTCGGCCGAGGCGAATGTCTGAGGCGATTTCCGGTTATGCCCTAGTTGAATGGTAGTACTTGTTAACTCAACAAGTTACAGTTTAAGTTGGTGCATTGAATTACTTGCTGAAGGACCCTACATGATATGTAGGATTGCAAGGTCTGTCTTCTTCTTTACTAAACGAATTTATATCTAAATTAAAAAATAAATTATTACCTCCGATTTTTGAGAACTATTTTGTACCGATATCCAGTATTAGCTCTTATTCCCTGCGCTCCTGCGACAACTGTAGACTTGTCTATGGCCTTACCAATACTCGCAAATTCTCTGTTAAATGTGCCAGTCCATAAGAATAATAATAAGAACAACGCTGATATATAAGGCACAGTAAACAAGGCCCTAACCGCTACAAAGGCACCGTACAACCTAAAATGAAAGTCAGCAAATGGGTATGCCTTGGAAAACAGAAACACTTCCAACTTAGTTTTAAGGGAGTCTACTAAGTTGGCCAATCTAACGGTAGGTGTGAGACAGTTCCTATACCGCGGACCAGCTAGTAATTTTGCTATTGGATTTAAACTCTCAAGTAAAGTTAGAGATTTCTTGTTAATCTATTCTTCATATAAGGAAAGAATGCAGCGGTTTCTATGCTTTGTGACTGATCACGTGGTTCACCTTTTGATCTTCCAATTACAATGTTGATTAATTATATATCCTTCATTTGTTGTAAACAATTTTTATTGCCTTTGTAATAGCAATCATGTGGTGTATGGACCATAACATGGACGTCAATGAAGGCGATGACAATGGCAATGAAGATTATGATATGGAAGAAGAAACCAGTGTCGATCACTACAATGCTGACAGGTCGAGGCAGGAGCCACGAAAACCAATCCAGTTCACTGGACTGCATCTGGAAAAGACGATGGACTCATTGACAGCCAATCTCTTCAAAGATCCAGCTCTATCCAACAAATTAGAGTAATTCTTCAAAATCTTCTCTTTGCTTAAACAGTGTAATGTATAAATTCAGAGTAATCTAAAGTGTATTATTGTTGTTGTTATCATTTCTGTTAACTTATGATTTTTCTATGCTTTTGGATGTGTAAAAGTTTTCTCCTTGCAGTCTTTAAGGTAAATGGAGCTTGGTTTCCTTTTTAGATCACTCACTAAGAAACTGGGTGAGCTGTGGAGGATGTACCAGAATGAGATGAACACGAGCCTTTCTGATTATCTAAGTGTGAAGCACTTGGGATGTACACTGGATCGACTAGCTGCCATGGGTAAAATCGATCACTTGTGATCTTTATTAACAGGCAAATGTGAACATGTTTACAAATTTATTAGGAATTCTCTTCAAGAGAGGCAATGTATCAGTGCAGAGTTGTGGTTTTAGATGGAATTGGGCCTTACACATTTTCCTATTTTAAAAATTATTTATACAACTTGGGCTTTCTACTGTCATTGAGAGGACGACTAAGAAACGAGGATTCCTTGAACTCGCTCCCTCTGTTGGCTGTCTTCATAATTTGGTGGATTTTCCTCTTGGTTTTTGATGACACAACTGCCTTAGATTTTGGTATGAGCAACATCTTTACCCTGTATTAAGCATAATGCCGTAAGCATTAGGGCATTGGATCTTTTTAGGTTTTAATGATATTAGTTTAGTGTAACGCTGTTTAATTCTGCACGAAATGCATTTAAAATTCAGACTGAGGTTGAAATTAAACTGGAGGTATTGTGTTAATAAGATATTGACCGAGTATTAACGAAGTAATTAATTGTTTTCTATTGTCTTACAGATGATGGTAGAATTGATCGGTCATTACCAAGTTACATGAAGAAGGGAAAACCGAATCTCATCCTGTGCTCACGGGGTGAACTTTAATCATGTGTTTCTATAGCTCCTCTTTACTTTCCGAAAACTTTCGTGTACACACACTCTAAAAGTTGTGGTTTATTTGAAAAAAGAATGTGTGAATATTTGACTATCTGATCATTCCAGATTATGTGTGCACTCATAATTGTTTAAGATTGTTCTCATTAAGCACATAGTTAACTAGTTAGGAATTGTTTTTCCATGTTCAACATGTTAGCTGAAACCTTTCTAAGGACTTGCTCTAACATTTCTGGATCTAAGAAGTAGCTCTAACCTTTCTAAGGACTAGCTCTAATTGTTCTGGATCTAAGAAGTAGCTCTAACCTTTCTAAGGACTAGCTCTAATCGTTATGGATCTAAGAAGTAACTCTAACCTTTCTACAGACTAGCTCTAATCGTTATGGATCTAAGAAGTAGCTCTAACCTTTCTAAGGACTAGCTCTAATCGTTCTGGATCTAAGAAGTATCTCTAACCTTTCTAGGGGCTAGCTCTAATCGTTCTGGATCTAAGAAGTAGCTCTAATCTTTCTAAGGACTAGCTCTAATCGTTATGGATCTAAGAAGTATCTCTAACCTTTCTAGGGGCTAGCTCTAATCGTTCTGGATCTAAGAAGTAGCTCTAATCTTTCTAAGGACTAGCTCTAATCGTTATGGATGTAAGAAGTAACTCTAACCTTTCTATGGACTAGCTCTAATCGTTATGGATCTAAGAAGTAGCTCTAACCTTTCTAAGGACTAGCTCTAATCGTTATGGATCTAAGAAGTAACTCTAACCTTTCTACGGACTAGCTCTAATCGTTATGGATCTAAGAAGTATCTCTAACCTTTCTAGGGGCTAGCTCTAATCGTTCTGGATCTAAGAAGTAGCTCTAATCTTTCTAAGGACTAGCTCTAATTGTTATGGATCTAAGAAGTAGCTCTAACCTTTCTACGGACTAGCTCTAATCGTTATGGATCTAAGAAGTAACTCTAACCTTTCTACGGACTAGCTCTAATCGTTCTGGATCTAAGAAGTAGCTCTAACCTTTCTAAGGACTAGCTCTAATCGTTATGGATCTAAGAAGTATCTCTAACCTTTCTAGGGGCTAGCTCTAATCGTTCTGGATCTAAGAAGTAGCTCTAATCTTTCTAAGGACTAGCTCTAATTGTTATGGATGTAAGAAGTAACTCTAACCTTTCTACGGACTAGCTCTAATCGTTATGGATCTAAGAAGTAGCTCTAACCTTTCTACGGACTAGCTCTAAACGTTATGGATCTAAGAAGTAACTCTAACCTTTCTACGGACTAGCTCTAATCGTTATGGATCTAAGAAGTAACTCTAACCTTTCTACGGACTAGCTCTAATCGTTATGGATCTAAGAAGTAGCTCTAACCTTTCTAAGGACTAATCGTTCTGGATCTAAGAAGTATCTCTAACCTTTCTAGGGGCTAGCTCTAATCGTTATGGATCTAAGAAGTAGCTCTAATCTTTCTAAGGACTAGCTCTAATTGTTATGGATCTAAGAAGTAGCTCTAACCTTTCTAGGGGCTAGCTCTAATCGTTCTGGATCTAAGAAGTAGCTCTAATCTTTCTAAGGACTAGCTCTAATCGTTATGGATGTAAGAAGTAACTCTAACCTTTCTAAGGACTAGCTCTAATCATTATGGATCTAAGAAGTAGCTCTAACCTTTCTAAGGACTAGCTCTAATCGTTATGGATGTAAGAAGTAACTCTAATCTTTCTAAGGACTAGCTCTAATCGTTCTGGATCTAAGAAGTAGCTCTAATCTTTCTAAGGACTAGCTCTAATTGTTATGGATCTAAGAAGTAGCTCTAACCTTTCTAAGGACTAGCTCTAATCGTTCTGGATCTAAGAAGTAACTCTAACCTTTCTACGGACTAGCTCTAATCGTTCTGGATCTAAGAAGTAGCTCTAACCTTTCTAAGGACTAGCTCTCACATTTCTGGATCTAAGAAGTAGCTGTAACCTTTCTAAGGACTAGCTCTAACTGTTCTGGATTCATACCATGATTACTGATTGTATTGGGTGACCTGACTACGAGACTTTTGTCCTTTCAGGGTTTTTCTTCCTTATTACCCCTCTCCTTAATAACTTGATTTGAATTATACTTGTATTTCTTGTTGCTGGGATCAATAAATAAGAACAGTTGTTATGTTATTGTTGTTATGTTGCACTCATATGCTTATATACAATACACTCACACACACTTACAATAACTGAATTTCTTTTAGTGGTCTAAAAGCACTGTTTTCATATATCAACTTGAGCTGACTGTGTGTTATGTTTCTGTGCAGCTGAAATTTTATCTGTTGTCCTCTCCATCTACATGAATGGCAATGCTGGGCAGAATTCTCTTCCTGGAATTGATGAAGTTCTCTTGTGCAACGCCACTACCACAGCAGAAGACGTAAGTTGAAGGAACTCTGCTCAACACATAAGTTTTGTAAAGAAACTCTCTCGCATGTGTCTCTGGGGCATTGCATCTGTAGTCCAGGCTATATATGCTTTGACCTAGGAAAAATTGCTTCAGAAGCTTTCTAGGTGGTATCCTGAAAATCACACAGAATCAGACCACTGGATGACCCCACTATTTATGATAAGACTATTCAATGACGTTTCTGATGCTGCTTTTTCAATTGGTCTTGCGGATGATTTCTTGCAGGTGGAACTGCTTTGGAGAAGAGCAGAGGGAGATGCCCGGAAAGGCCGGCATGGGAAGATCTACTGTCTGGTTCATGCGGAACTGCTGGACTATGATGTCGCACGAAAGGCAGAGCAGAGCCTGGAGAAGCACAGCCATGCGGCTGAAGGTACGGAGCTCTTTCTCTTAGGTTAGGAAAGTAGGGCGTGTAATTTGAAGAGAACGAATACAGTGCGATTGCTCTAGGGATCATAGTGACTCCATAATGTATTCATGGAGCTGTGTCACAGTTTGCCCCATTAGGAGAAACTTAAACCTGATTCCACTGGTTCCACTATGTAGAGCTTTGATTGAGTATATAGTAGGCAGTCTACCGATATTAGAAGATAGACTGTTGGATGCAGCCGTAAGTTAGTATCCAGGCACTCATGCTGCTCCTTTTGAGAAGTTCTTGAGGGCTTAGTTAATTTACATTGTCAGGCTTCATGAAACTTTTCTAAATAATAGAGACATTTTAAAATTTAATTTAATAATAACCTGGTTTTAAAAATATTTTTTTCTGCAGAGATCAAGTTGGTGGTTGTCTGCTGTCGGGAGCAAGAGGACCGCTCACACATCATCAACGCCCTCGATCGTTACCGTGTCAAGGTTCCTCCAGTGGAGTTGCAGGAAGTTCGAACCTACCTACAGGAACATCTTACAGTCAGAAAAACCTCGACTGTCAGGGCTGCTGCTGAATTAGATCCAGAAAGGTTAGAGCTAGTCCTTCGATCTAGAAAGGTTAGAGCTAGTCCTTATATCCAGAAAGGTTAGAGCTAGTCCTTCGATCTAGAAAGGTTAGAGCTAGTCCTTAGAAAGGTTAGAGCTAGTCCTTAGATCCAGAAAGGTTAGAGCTAGTCCTTCGATCTAGAAAGGTTAGAGCTAGTCCTTCAATCTAGAAAGGTTAGAGCTAGTCTTTGGATCCAGAAAGGTTAGACCTAGTCCTTATATCCAGAAAGGTTAGAGCTAGTCCTTCGATCTAGAAAGGTTAGAGCTAGTCTTTGGATCCAGAAAGGTTAGAGCTAGTCCTTATATCCAGAAAGGTTAGAGCTAGTCCTTCGATCTAGAAAGGTTAGAGCTAGTCCTTAGAAAGGTTAGAGCTAGTCCTTAGATCCAGAAAGGTTAGAGCTAGTCCTTCGATCCAGAAAGGTTAGAGCTAGTCCTTCGATCTAGAAAGGTTAGAGCTAGTCCTTCGACCAAAAAAGGTTATAGCTGGTCCTTAATATCCAGAAAGATTTGAGCTAGTCCTTGGTCCTTACCATCTAGGCTATCATATTTTTTTGGCCTAATTTCTGTGACATAAATATTTAAATTCGGTGTTTTTTCTATTGTAATGTTTTGTTATAGCACCTACAAAACTTGTTCATTGTCACTTTTGCCATGTAGCATATTGTATCAGTGTGTAAACCAACCAGTGAAAGTGGTGTCCACTGTCAGGCAATTTATAGTTTGACATGGGAAAAATTGCTTCAGAATCATTCTAAAAGACTTCCTGCTCTGATAGCATCTGGTACCTGAAGGGTTGTGCCATGTGCTCTGAAAACTCGATTTCGTTTTAGATGTTCAGTTCGAGTGATCAAATCGCATCGTGCGGGCGTAGGAAAGTCGCTGAAAGTCCGGCGTCTTCTCGAGCAGAGACAAGATTGGAATCTGCCGAACAGAGGTTATGACGGCAGCTTCCTCGTCAGCATTCCTCTCCACTGCAAGGTCGTAGATCCAAGCGTCGTCCTGTGCAGGCTCATTCAGCACAGCATCGAACCACATCTGGTTGTTCCACGAATATTTCACATCGATATCGCTCATGAGGTTTGTGTCTCAAAATGGTAATATGTGCAGTCGTTCTGTTAGTTTAGGTTGGCAGTTTTATACATGCTGTTTGAAATGTGTTTATAATATTTAATAGAGATGGTCGTTTTCAGTAACATGGACAAAAATGACTTTGCTTAGGGCAAATTGTTGTGAATGACGACGACGTCTTAAATGATTGGTTACAATTATGTAAATTATGTAAATTTCAAGTTTAAATTGTTGAAATTTCTTGTATTTTATTGGCACCAGTTAATATGTCACGAAAACATATTTTAAACATACTCTGCTAATTTCAGATTTTGAGTGCTTATGTATTAACTTTAGGTGCAAGAAGGAGTTGACTATCTGCTCTTCAATCTACTCATCCTCGGGAGCCTCACTGACAGGGAAGGCTACATCTGGTCGAGAGCTCCCACTGATCTATATCTCATCGAGACAATGCCATTGATGCAAAGAGAGGCAAAAAATCCTGTATGTATTTATGAATTAATTGGCTCATATTGTGTAATTATTATTTAATTAATTAATGTTACCAATAATAATGATTACTAGGTGTCAGAAGGGTAGATTTTTTCTACCGAAATCCGAATATTTGGATACGTACTATTTTCCAGATCCGGATCCGAGTAGGCCTGCCATTTAGTTTACTACCTGCTATGAAGCTTTGTTAGGCGATGTAAGTAGCCTTCTTTTGCATTTTGCTGACTTATTCGCATTTTATTCTACAGATGGTTATAGCAATGCTTCAAGTAACATACAACACAAACACAAACAGTTGTAATCAATCGACATGTGTAATATTTTTGTGTATTGTGTAGCTAACTACGGGTAACCTGAATAGTCCAAGGTTTTCAATCCTGAGTATTTCTGATTTATTTAATTTGTGTAATTTTCAGGAGAGACGTCAACAGGAATTGCAATATGTTCACCACATTTTCCAGCTGTTGCCAACTCTTACCTGCTGGTCACCCACTGACAGTATGAACATACTTAGCGATGCACTAAATGGTGAGATTGAGTGCAATAGGGGACTCTGTGGGCAGTTCCTTAAGTAGAAGCAGGTGGTGCCAGTATGCACATAGGTCTAAGAAATTTTTTTTATATTGGCCATGCGTTGTTTATTTATGTTGTTCCGATTGATGGCTGGCATAAGAATTAAAATGTAATTCCATTATGGATAAATATATAAATTTGAACACTAGAAAAGGAGAGAGAAGAGGGCAACCTATGTCTCATTTTTACGTCCAATCACAGCGGACTTTCCATTTACTGCTGCGCGAACAAGATAATTATAAATATTGCATGCAGATTAAAACCTCCAGATCTAATAGGTTGCCGCCTTCTTTTCCTTTGAATTATGGCACGCAGCAATACGTAGGCATTTTATAATTTGGCTAACTTTTAGATTACTTCTGCATGAGGAAACATACATCACACACAATTTTACCTTGGGTAGCTTACCCACATTTGATACTGGCGCCATCTATTTCACAGAGTCCCCTTTTCAGATCATTTAAATTTGTAAACCTTCCTGTTTTGATTTTCAGTCAAAATTTGTTGAGTATATTTTGTGGCAGTTGTTGCAAAAGCTTTTTATGTGTTTGCTGACCTGAAGTGCTTTGATCTCTATGTTATTACATTTAGATTTTGCAACATTTCTGAAGTTCTAAAGATTTTGGCATTTAACGATTTTATTTCTGTTCTGCTTTTCACGTCGTGTCATCTGCATTATTTCATTTGGAAATATGAAACATGTTTAACATTTTTTACTGCGTCTTAGCACAATTATGTTTGTAGTTTTTCTGTGAAAGATCGTAATAATATTTTTTTATTGAGAGTACATTTTTTTTAACTTTTGCAACTATACTAAGTTCTGGTGTTTCTTGATATAGTGTACTTTTATAATTTGAGATAGATTTTCTGTTTGCATAACATAAGAAACTTATCTTATTTGTAACTTGTATCTATTGCTCTATTGTGTAATGCACAGGATATCAACACTGTTGTGCTTAAATTTCACATGTAGTAGATGCCAATTACATTGTGTTTATATAAAATTCTGTAAATTTAATTATTTTCTGTTGCTGAAATAGATGTGAAAGAGCGCTACACAAATGCAGTGTTGAGTGTCCACGATCAGAAAATGGATGACAAGGAATTCCGAAGTGCCATGTTCCAACGACCATTCCAGTACCTGGTCCGATTTACGGGCAATCAGGAATTGCACAGGGTACCCTACAACACCTCTGAGGGGACCTATGTGGATTGCATTCGTTGCTTACTCAGGTAAGAATTTTTTACCTAAAGAATTCCTCTTGGAATAATTCTTAAGGTAGGTATAAGAGTTTGCACACGGTTGTTATTAATTATGGTTTATTTTACATAATTTAATCCACGAGAGTGTTATGAGAATATTAAACGCAGAATTACACCTCAGAATACTTGGATGGTGTCACACATTCAAAGCTTTAATATTCCAGAGATTTGGGCAATGAGGAAGGAAGATATAAAAATATTGGAAGCCTTCGAGATGTGGATATGGAGGATAATGGAGAGAATCAGTTGGACTGAGCATGTAACAAACGAAGAGGTGCAGGGAATAATAGGAGAAGAAAGAACCCTACTGTGCACGATAAGACAGGGACGACGGAAATGGATAGGGCATGTGCTAAGAGGAAACTCAATAATGAAAATGATCATAGAAGGGAAGATGGAAGGAAAATGCGGAAGAGGAAGATGGAGATGAATTATGCTAGACTGGATGATGCCATAGTGATACAAGAGACTTAAGGAGGAGGCACAGAGGAGAATGGCAACGTCGAACATTTGAACCTGCTTGAAAGGCAGAGAACAAGAAGAAGAAGAACGTTTTATTCTCTTTGATTCTTACATTTACTGGTCTTCTGTTTTATATGCCTAGATAGGTAAGTGAAATTATTTGGACTGCCCAATTCAATGGAGACTGCTTTTATTTTTGTAGCCACTGTGGTATTCGTGATCCATCTTGGTCAGAGCTACGGCATTTTGTCAACTTTCTTAATGTCCAGTTGTGGTCCTGTGAGGATTCAATATTCTGCAGCGATTTCTTGGCACCAGATCTGCCTGGGTTCCTGAAATTTGTGGTTTCTTTCTTGATTCAAATGTCAAAGGTGAGTTGGGATGTTGATGTCTTCTACATATTTGTTCCTAATGTCTTACCAGTGTTTAGCTACAACTCAAGTTATGATTAAAATTGTAATTGCCAAAGTATTATATTTTGTAAAGTAAATATTGTTTCTTTTAATATGTTTATTTTTTTTATTTTTTCTTGATATTTATTAATTCTGTGCTACCCGTTTTCTGGTGAAATTTTATCAATGCACCAAAAAATAAAATTGATATTTGCACAGCTTTTGAGCTTTGAAGCTTGACTTTTTTTATGTATTTTGCTTTATCGTAATATAGGTAGTGATAATGAATCTAAAGCTGTTGTTGTGATTCTAGGATTTTGCAACCCGTTCTCTGACAATTTCAGAAGAGACTCCAGAGGTTGCTTTGCAGTTTGATCAGGTTAGGCTATTATAAGACTCATAATATCTCCTCATTGCTAAATGTTATATAATGCGGTCACTCGAGAAATCATAATCAGCTTTTGAGCTTCACTTTGCTAAGCGCAGTATTTTTGTGAGGGTCAATGTATTGGGTGCAGGGTATTTATCACCATATGTTTCCGTATTACTTAGGGTGTCACAACTTAACTAGCATCAAATTTTAACTTTTCTACTGGCTTATCAATTTCCCAATATGTAGAATTTTGTAGATGGAATATTTAAAAAGTATTAAAATCTGATTAAGTTTGCAGTCCTATTAAATATAAAATGTTGTGAGTTACTAATAATGTTAAAAGGTTTCAATGCACAATGAAGCAAATTTTATGCAGAGGGTTCACGCTGAAGGACTGCAAGGGTTCGTCATGCTTGTAATTTGTGTCACATGAAAAATTCTTTACCTATAAATCTCGTATTTCTTATACCTTTCAGGACGATCGTCAGGCGGACGACATTTTGGGTGACTATGGTTTGAAACGAAGATGGGAAACAAGGTGAAACATGCTTCATTAGGATATTTCCTTTTTGTGTTTTATTTACTCATTCAGTCCAGGTGACTGGTATTAATATTTACTTAGCATTATCATAATGCTGAATATCTAAGTTCCATGATGTTTAATTGTTTGAACTTCCACTGAAACCTGTAGAAAACAATGTTCATTTTTAAAATCACTTGAGAGGCCATTATTCATTTCTGCTCAAGTAATGCTTTGCAAGAATTAATATCATTGCAAATGTTCCTCTTCAGCATCACCATCATAAAGGTTTTACACAGTTCTCACAGTGATTAATTGTTATTCTGCAGCTTATAATGGTGTCTTTAGTTTATGTTGTCAATTTGCCTGTGTTTATGTAGGGCATATTTTGACTTGAGAGGTTTTAATCCATTGTGCTAATAGCCTGACTTGTATTCTTGCCATTTGGCTGCAAAGTACTTTTACGTATGCTCGCCAATGTATTTATCTTCTTTCTTGTTGGGGGATTCATTGAGTAATGGATAAGACACTGGCATTCAGAGCAGAGTAAGCAAGTTCAATTCCTGGTTGAAAAGTCCTTCTTTCGATAGATGACGAAGTTTGTTAAATCAGACGTTTAATGTGATGAACACCTTTCATGTCTACAGACAGTTAAATTCGACTCCGTAGTAACTTGTCATCATCCGTTCATGCTGTACTTGCGATCATTCTCGGCTCGTGTTCTTTCCATGTTGCTGCCCCGGTAATGGAACCGAATACCAGTGTTTCTGTTCAAAGTTTGGGAGATAAGAGTGGTGTTTTAGTAACCATCTATGACTATTACTCTTTGCAGACACTTTTTCCAGTGATAAAACCATCTGCAAGTTGTAGCTAGCTATTCGAGAACAATGCTCCCATAATTTCTGTAACCCTGGTGAATTTTTTTGTGCCTTGTGGAAATGATTATTGCTAAACATAATAAAAGCAATGGGCATCTACAATTTATAATTTGTCGGTTGATTTATCTGTAATCTCCTTCTCTTGTATTTTTCTTCTAACTGCAAATTATTTATCTTCACTCAAATGTAAGCTTTTGAGGTTTTGCAAAGATTTATATGTTGATTCGATTTTGAATATAGATTGAATTTATTTTATTCATTTCATAAATATTTTAGCCCGCATCCTTACCTGTTCTTCAACGCTGATGGAAACTCATTTACTTTCATGGGTTTCATTATCAATGCGGCCACTGGAGATATTCTGGAGCCAGGCACTAACCGCATCCTTGCACCAAATGCAATTCAAAGGGAACTCTACGATGCACTCATTCGCAACCGCGTTGACTTGAGTGAAAACTTTGATGCACTTCCGAGGTGAGCTTATACCGGTTTATAACCAGTAAAGAGAAAGTGTACTTTAAATGTAATTACATATTTTAACATTCTCATTTATTGTGATGTGTGAACTGGGCCCATTAACTCTTTAACGACCAGCGTGTGCTAAAGTTGGTAAATTGTTACTGAATGATATTTGTAAATTGTTAGTATTATTCTTTATACAAGAGCGATTATGCTACATGCTCTATCGTAAATGAATGTCACAGTCACTGTGACAGTCACATTTGTAGAGCTCACGTTTAAAGTGCCCTGGAAGTAGCTTGCTACAAACGGCGCTATATAAATGGTTGTAATTACTATTGCAAAGTGTAAGGCATAATCAATAACGCTGGTTGTTAGAGGGTTAACACGATATTGTCAGGGACTGAATCCATATTTAGTTTACAAGTGACATGCAAAACGAAGCAATGCTGGAATAGTGTAAAATATTCTCTAGGTGAATCTTCACCGGGTACTGTATGCTCTAGCTTTGGGCTCTATGGTTCAGCCACACGTTGAGTGTATCGTTGTGATAGTGGGTTGCACATGAAAGGAACTGTACTGTGTAATAGATGGCTGTCGATTTATGACAGAGCAACCCATATGCAGAGCATTTTGTTAATAGTTCGGCTGAAATGGTGTCACAGAAATAATCAAATGATTGTTTAGGCACAGAGAACGGCTCAGATAATTAATTTATTCTTTTACAATAGAAGTTGCTTTGGAATTGCTATTATCTTGCACATTTTGTTTACGTAGTATAAGGTGTTGTGTGAACCTCTGTAGTGAATAATTATGTAGATATTGAATTGATTGATTGAATGAAAGATTGACTGAATGAATGATTGATTGAGTGTGATTTATAGATCACTTACTTAATTGTATAATAAAAATAATGTATTGAATAACATTAAGGTGATTGTATATGTAGTTCATTGTTTCTGTTTGTGATGTCAGATGGGAGAAGATCTTGAAGATGTGCAATGTGCTTGGCATTGATCTTGTCCATGATCCAGACAACACATATGAGTTGACGGCTGACAATGTGAAGAAGATGCTGGCCATCTATATGAGATTTAGGTTTCACCCAGAACTTCTATCTCAAAACATTTAAGGAAATGTATTCAAATGATTATAACTGTGTCATATTGCACATGGTTTGGTTTAAGTCTTATGGAGCTAAGTAAGTAAGTATATTCTTTACTGTATCAGCTGCCAGACCACTCTGTCTTGCACATACATCTTAATAAAGTAGTGAATGCTAATAAGTGTACAGTATTTGAACCATGAATACTACTATAACGTATATACTTTGACTAGGAGATCCATCCAGCATAGCATTATACCAATAATACTGCTGCCTGATGATATATTATTGATGACACCACTTCAAGAGCAAGGAGTTAGGAGAACGTCTGACCTGGTGATGCAAAATCATGATTGATTAACATGCTTTTCAAGTGTGTATGGAAAAGAGGCAAATAGAGAAGAAGAATTAGAAGTTGAGATTGCAATGCAACATTTTAAGAAACATCGACCGACAGACGGAGGCATGAATCGAAGTTTGCTGAATGCCAGTTTCTGGAACGCTTTCACTCTGTGTGTGTCTTTCACTTGATACAACTTAGTCTTGCTTTATTTACATTTACAAAGCGCCCTTGTGAGGTTCTTGTAGGGTGCTATATAAATGTTCATATACATACATACATACACACATTTATATCAAACTTTTACTCACCAATTATGGTGGCACAGTAACAAAATAAAGGGAGAAAATCAGGGGTACAGCTAGATTATTAGTACTCCTGCCTGTACAATGCTGATTAAACATACACCATAGTCCACGTTTCCTTTATATTATACCAGCGTTTCCCAATCTTTATTGATCGTGGAGCCCTTTTGATCTTTAATTTTTTGGTGGAACCCCACCCAAAAATGAATATATTCTGTTGTAGGTAACTAACTAAACAGTATTGTTGAGAAAGCAGACACTTGTAGGTTTTAGCCTAGATTAGATTAATAATAATACATCGATGACATTGACATATAAATTGTCTTTAATATAAAGTTATACACATAACAGATGTTAAGCAAAACACGTGACCCTAGGGTTCTTTGGAACACAGTTTGGGAAACGCTGAGCTATAATACTATGTGTATAGGGGCTGACACACAAGATTTACAATGTTCAGTGTTCACTATATTTGGACCCCATTGTTGAGTATCGTTCTTCTTAACATCCAGCAGTTCTTGATGATAGGTTCCTGCTCAAAGTGCATAGAATTACTTATAATTTGTTTCATATTTAGGTGTGACATTCCAGTGATTGTGATGGGTGAGACCGGATGTGGAAAGACAAGGTTGATCAAGTTCATGTGTGATCTATGGAAGCCTCCAGGAACCGAAACAAAAAACATGATTCTTATGAAGGTGAAATTGTGTATACTGCAATCTGTGATGTTTGAGATAATTAATACCCCTGTCAATGGTTCTTAGAAGATCTATCTAAGATAAGGATCTATCTTTAAGTGACTATTAATATGAAAGTGATATTGAGAACAGTATGGTTATGGAGCATGATAAGTTTTACATATAACATTGTCACTGCTCCCAAGGCAGCTGACATCATCCAGATAGGATTATTCATTGACTCAGTAAAAACTGCCACAAGTTTTGCAAGAACAACAATTTCACTTGAACAATGATCGTTGGGAGACAGAATTTGGTTGCATTTTAGTGTTGGCTGGTTATGGCTACTTCATAACTGTAGCAAAAGTTCTGAAGACTATATTATATGGGGTGCGGTGTCGTAGTGTGATGTTCGGTACCTTGCGTTCGGAGGATCGTAGGTTCAAACCCATCCCGAGTCACTGCGTAGCGATCTTGGACAAGTTGCTCACTCATAATTGTCTGTGAGGAAGGCAATGGGAAATCACCTCGCTCATCTCATCCCCGGGTGGCGTAAAGCCATTGGACCTGCCTTCGGGCAAAGCACTCCTCATCATCAGCATATTTCTGGAGTATGAATATTAAAATTGATGATAATTAATTTCAGGTGCATGGTGGTACTACTGCAAGTGACATTGAGCGTAAAGTGAAAGAGGCCGCTGCGCTGGCGAAGGCAAACAGAGATACCTTTTCAGAATTAAACTCAGACGTTCAAACTGTCCTGTTCTTTGACGAGGCCAACACCACGGAGGCGATCGGAATGATCAAAGAGATCATGTGTGATCACACGATTGGAGGAGAGAAGCTGCCTTCAATATACGGGTTGAAACTGATTGCTGCTTGCAATCCATACAGAAAGTAAGTCTGGAGGAAGTGACATTCTCATCGTATTGATTCTAAGAACGTTCTCATCGTATTGATTCTAAGAACGTTCTCATCGTATTGATTATAAGAACGTTCTCATCGTATTGATTCTAAGAATGTTCTCATCGTTTTGATTCTAAGAATGTTCTCATCGTATTGATTCTAAGAACGTTCTCATCGTATTGATTCTAAAAATGCACTTGTTTATAGTTACATCATCAGCCAATTTTTTGTATTGTCCATCTTTCCTGAATGTGTACGTGCCAAAATTTAGAATTTATTTGAAACAAACTGGATTTGAGTCCTACCAGAACAAAGCTGGACAATCTTCAGTCACCAAAAATTCTGAAAAGAAGTTTGGAAGAAAGAGTTTGAGTTGTAATCTGAAGGCCATCGTGTCTTTCTTTGCATAGTAAACATGTGCTGTAAGAAAGTTCTGCAATCTGTAATTTGTAGCGAGATGACGTAATACATTACAGGAACCATTATTAAGCTATTGTCAATACGGTTTAGGCATTCTGGTCTGATGAAGATGAAGCTTAGAAGTCAGCACTGATGATGTGGCTGAACGTGGTATCAATTTATTTATATAGGCAGGGCTTTATTTCACATTCCTAATTCATGAGAGACATAAAGTACTTGAGGGCTACTCAGATTTTTGTGTCTAAATATTATTTTTTACTGGCTGCAGTCCAGGGATCAGACCATGTGGTCTACTATTATGAAAGCATAAAATTTCATGCAGTCATCCATGTACTTCATGAGTTATTTAATGTTTAACTTGCACTTAACCAGTGTAAAGAAAGAAGAGTCTCTGTGATGGTAACGGTTTATTTATCTACTGCTTGAGCGTGTTCCAACCTATCTGAATGGACAACTATAGCACGAATTACTATAAGCGACAAGTTGATTTGTAAGTTAAAAGTTTTACTTTTGTCAGGACCTTATTGTGAAATTTAGCAATGGTTTATCATGATTTGGAAGCATTCGTTGAAATTTGAATTACTTTTTCAGGCACTCTGATGCAATGATTCTGCGCCTGGAGCATGCCGGTTTAGGATATCACATTCAGGCTCATCAGACGGCTGATAAACTTGGTTAGTTTACAGTTTCTTTAATATATTCTAGTTGCCTTGTTTAGCCTTTTTGTGCTGTATACAGTGGTGTCTGCCAAGTGAACTGTATCGAAATTGTGTAATTTATGTGGATCCTCTTCACCAGAGACTCCTCATCAGAGACACTTCTCACCTGAAAACATAAAACTGCGATTGTACAAGTTGGGTTTGACATGTTAATAATAATTATCATTATAATAAAATTCATTTATTAATTCAAACTAAGATTACATGATATAGTTCTAACAGATCATGGCAAGTTTGACAGGAATTGAATTTAACTGTATGCAGCCTGCAAGGCGTCCATCTGTACCACTGTTCATTTTGCAGCTGCCCTAGGAAGGGGGAAGCTGAGGTCAATCTTATGAGGCTAGTGGGTATCAGATCCATGTCCTTCTGATCTTTGTACCAGCGTCTTAATGTTCGACCTTCTCCCCAGCAAAAAAGTCCAAGAAATTCATGTTGCCTTTATAAGGCAATGGGATTTAAATGGAATAATACTGCTATTACAGCTATGCAGGTTGTGCATATGTGAACATAATTATTTCTATTTTTGAATAGGTCGCATTCCCATGAGGCAGCTGGTCTATCGCGTCCAGTCGTTGCCACAGAGCATGCTTCCGCTGGTCTGGGACTTTGGACAGCTCAGCACGGAAGTTGAAACACTCTACATTCGTCAGATGGTTCACAGATATGTGAGCTCTTTTCCATTTTCTTTTAAGCTCTACTTTCATCCTCTATAAGAAATATATGTAAAAATATAATTTACATTGTTTAATTTAAAGTTTTACAATTAGACATTCATGTGTGCTTTTGGGCATGAGGAATTAAGCAAAGGATATTCAGATTAAGTTTGCATAAATTTGTTTATAATTATATGGTTACGTAACAGAGTTTTCTGTTGACAGATCACCAATATTCCCGTGCTCCGTGGAATTAATCATCTTGAGGAAACCATTGCGAGAATTCTTGCTGCTTCTCAGGAATTCATGAGACAGCAGAAGGTATCTCATGTTTTCACAGACCACAAATGCATTCTTTATCTGTAGCATGTATACATCGCATATTTGTAAGAAGCAAGAGGGCAGATGATTTATACAATACAATTGGGCAGCCAAGATCTGAGTGACTGGACAGTATGCTACTATCATGGGCAAGAGGGCAGATGATTTATACAATACAATACAACTGTTGTTTGATATTCGCCCTTCTTACACTTAAGTTCAGAAGTGCACACGGGCCTTGACAGCGCAACTGTAGTTGTACTGCAGAGCAATTGTGTGCGAAGGACTTGCTCAAGGTCCCTATACAGACGCCCCGGACGAGAGTCGAACCCACTCACTCAGTGCACACTGAGTGTTATGGGGCGACCGCTCTAACTGCTCGGCCACCATGCCACACTGAACTGCTTTTATGCATTTATGCATGACATTGCATGTATTCTTTTTATGATGTAACCTTATGGTAACTGGTGTGCAAATGATAGCAAGGGTTGTAGTATCTAAAGCGTAATGAATTAACAATCTATGCTAATCTAGTTACGCTCATGCACCAATCCATGACCAACACTGTATTTTTTTTACTACAACAGAGCAGTTGTAAAATAAGAACTTGCAAGACCATTGCATATCAGTTACTATTTCAGTTAAGGCTTGAAGGCTCAACACATCATGCACTAGTTTTTTTTGTTTTGTAATTTAACAGTAAAATGTTCTACTTGCAATATAGGCACTAGGATATGCGGATGCACTGGACCCTGCTTGGTTGGTCTATCTCCTGCAGCAGTTTATTCAAGACTAAAAAACCAAGCTTTTAAGTAGTCCCATCCTGTTTCTGCTTCATCATCATCGCACGACGACCATCATGAACAATTTCCGCCACTGCACCACTTTTCTTCTAGACTTGACGACCTCCCCTCCCAGATTCCGACCTGGCACCAAAATCGAGCAAACAACCTAGCTCTTGAAAACTTGATTTGATGTTATACCAGTGAATAAGCTGTATCTCTCTCTGAAAGCAACTGACTGATCCCCTAGGTGTGTTGACCTGGCATACCATCAGTTGATGTATTCTGCACTAGACACCATTGCTACAGAGGTAACTGATTACAGATAGTGAAACACCTTTTGTGTGGCACTGCGAATGTTTACATTGTGCATTCACAATGAATGGACAATCTTCTCTTCTTGCAGGATGAATGCAGCTTTGTGAGTCTGCGCGACGTTGACCGTGCCTTGCAGGTCATGATGTGGTTCTACCCTCGTGAAAAGGAGCTTTTTGACAAGATGAACGAAAAGGCAGTGGATGATATCAAAGAGGCATATAAGGGTAGGGTTGCTGTAGGCGATGAGGACGATGAAGAGGGAGAGGATGAAGAAAAAGACAATGTAATCGTTTACACGGTAAAACTCATCTTTTCTTCACTGAAATGAGTCGATTATTAGTCGTTTGAGTGTGATAAATTACTAACCATGAATGCATGTAGACACTGCATCCTCTCTTGGAAGATGGGTGTGCGGGAGACAAAATCCCTGCTCCACGCAAGAACGTCGCATTCATTGGAATCTCTAACTGGGCTCTGGATCCAGCCCAAATGAGTTGAGGAATCTGTTAAAATTTTTGGTTCATTGTGTTATATTAGGTAGTGGCCAGTGTTCCCTTTAAGCTGCGTGCATGAAGCCAGTGCACACAAGAATTTGGTGTGCGCTCACAAACATTTTTTTGAAACTACGTAAATCGAGTCTCCTAACTGGTTGCATTTTACCTTATTCCAGAAACTTAGGTTCCTTGGCTGATATGTTCCCTTGTTTATCTTTAGACAATAAACTTTTCTTAGGTTATCAGAACTTGGTATCATAGACTGTTAGAAATGGTTTTAATTTTACTATCATCACATTCAGCTCGAACCTGTGCACAAAAGTGTGAACCATTTATAAAATGTTGCACACAAAAATTTCTTGTGCACACTCTCTCCAAATCATTAGAGGGAACATTCGTAGTTGTTGAAGCTGTTGTATATCGAGCGGTTAACTTGAATGTTTTTCAGCCTCCTCATGACTGGACGAGGGCCTTGATCCTGGCAGTTGGTGTCTGCTACCATGCCTGCCTTCAGAAGCGCAGAGAATATCGGGAATTCATCGCAAGACACTTTGTTGCTCCCTGCGAGCTTGAAAATGGAGCACAGACTATCGAGAAGAATATTAACTGGTGAATATTTTGTAAATTTGCATTTTAATGGGCATTTCCAATCTTTTGTTTATATGCAACAGATAACTGTTACAATATGTTTCGAATTTTAGCTGTTTGTTTGCATATCAAGTGGTTAACTTTAACTTAGGAAGCTGCACTGCTTGTGAGGCATTGTGAGCTTTCTTCATATCAAGACAATTTTATTTACCGTGTCCTGTCGTTCTTCACAGCTGTAAGCAGTCATTATTTTTAAGTATATGTGCAATGTAAATACATGGTTTCATTTTTATTAATTCAGCTGTTCATTTATAATTGTTTATTAATCTATAAAAGACTTTTTACGGTGTAGTTTATCTTTGTTCCTCCTGGAAAAATATAACCTTTCAGATTTCTTGAATTGACAAAGCAGAAATGCTGTGATTATTTCCTGGTTCCTGTTTTCCCTAACGCTGTGGATGTTATATTTATGCACTTAGTTGTTTGACACTTATCACAAAGTTAAATTTTGTCGTAGCTGTTTCATTGTTGAACTAAGTCTTGGTGTAGTTCTTCTTCGTTTGTACAGTTTGGAAGATGTGCGTCTTGTAGGTGTCAGGATGTTTTCCTCGATGAGGTTGAACTTGGTGAGAACATTGCAAGGAACCAGGCTCTGAAGGAAAACCTCTTCATGATGGTCATCTGCATAGAACTTCGAATACCTCTCTTTCTTGTTGGTAAACCTGGAAGCTCCAAGTCCCTGGCAAAAACCATTGTAGCAGATGCAATGCAGGGAGAGGCGGCTCGCTCGGAGCTCTTCCGGACGCTGAAATCGGTTTGTTGCATTCTCATTTTGGTCTTTCAGAAGAGCATAGTTTTCCAATTGTATCCTGGTGAAATGTCACGTACGGCAATCGGAAGTATTACGTTAACCCAAAGAAACAGTTATGTGTGCAAAGTGTGTGAGCAGCTCAGTTTTTCTTAGCTTTGGCAGAGGAGGGTTATGGAAACGTTTACTTTGGAACATTCTGCAGTGCCAATGGAAATAGCATATCATGTGCATCAAAGCTGCATTACTTGATGCCATCTTGCTTAGAATAATAATACTAATGAGAGTAATAATGATAGTATCCATTTTAATTTCAAACTGACAAACTACAGGATGATTACAAGCACCGTATGAATGAATGATGACAAGAATTTCGACCTGTCCTAAGCTGCACTTATCCCGTCCAGTATGCTTTTATTATTACACTTTAGTGAATTTGTCATTGAAGGCAATGTTGGAATGTCTGATGACATCTTGTCTCTTCTTATAGGTCCACATGGTGTCTTACCAGTGTAGCCCTCTGTCGACACCAGAGGGCATTGTTGGTACTTTCCGCCAGTGTGCCAAACTCCAGGAGGGTCAGGATCTCAACAAATTTGTTTCCGTTGTTGTTCTTGATGAAGTCGGTCTCGCAGAAGATTCTGACCGAATGCCGCTAAAGGTATTTTGTCTTAACAGTCTCATTGTTTGTCTTCAAATTAACGTTGTTTTATTTCCTGTTTTAAGTATACTTGGGTCATTCAACATGAAATCAACGAGTAGAACAGCAATTGGCCATCACACCATTTTGGATTTTTTTTAAATTTTTATACACTGAGTACATGCAAAATGAGGAATAAAAGTGAACATTTTAGCAGGATATCTCAAAATTTGACAGAGATATTAATTATTTCTGAATTTTTTCATTGTAGTCAGTTTTCCAATTATGCAAGAATCTAGGGATGTTTCCTTTGTTTTAAATATAAAAATTTGTAAATATTGCCCAGAAGCCAATTTTCACACAAGTTCCAGACATCATATCAGCAGGCAGAGATGATATATGGTAATGCTTATACTGGTTTTGTACTGAGGTACATGGTGCTCATCAGACATGTAGTAATTGCCTGATTAGTTTCCTAATGTCTAAGGTTTCTAAGGACATTTTCCTTGCCACGATCGTGAAAAGTGGAGTCTACGGCTAACCCAAAAGTGAAAATGTGTATCTAAATCTGATGATTTTCATGAAAGTGTTCATATATACTGTGGATAGATTTATCATTGGTGAAACATTCGAGAGGGTGTTCAGATCCTTTTCTTGTAAAACATTTTTTTAATGTTGACCAATTTTACTGTGTCACGAGTTGCTATTTATAGGCCTCTTGCTGCATTGTGGCAACTTATCAATGACCTCCTACATACAAATACTTGATTACTAGCATAACTGATTTTATCAATACTATGCTGGCAGTCATGTTTTCTCATTTTCCATCATCTGCCATTACCTTCATTACTGTTTCTTAATTAATTGTAATGTTATTTTGAGTTTCTTTATTATTTTTCGATACCACTGCTGTGCTATTCTAGAATATCTTTTGGTGAGTAATTGATGAATTCTACTTGGCTGAGAGCATATAAAGAAATGATGAATGGTATGACCTGTTCACTGTGAACTGGGATCTGCACATTGCTATTGGGAGGTCCGTAAGTTGCATGTTGATGCTCTACAATAGCTCAGGTGCATGCGTGGAGCACCATGGCTCGATTGGTTAAAGCCCTTGGTCAGTAACTATGTGAGTCCAGTTCGAGCCTCTCCAAGGTGGTTACTGTTTGGGGACCTCAAGCAAGGAATATCGTTTACTCACAGTTGCTCAGCAAGGCATATCCTTTGCTCAGAGTTGCTCATTAAGGCTTATCCTTTGCTCACAGTTGCTCAGCAAGGACAATCACAATTGCTCCATGCCATTTGTGTCCTATTGTATGGCTGGGTATGCCCTGCTGCGCCCGGGGTGTGCCCTGCTGAACTTTTGAAGGAGGGCAATGTGAAATAGAGTAGTTGTTTATTATGTACATACCTTTTGTACAGAACCATAAACGATGTAAAAACTGTCAAGTAATATTGTATACTGTACTTCTGTAGACACTGCATCCTCTCTTGGAAGATGGATGCGAGGGCGACGAAATGCCTGCTCCACACAAGAAGGTCGGATTCATTGGAATCTCTAATTGGGCTCTGGATCCAGCCAAAATGAATCGAGGAATCCTCGTTCAGAGGGGTGTTCCAGATGAACAGGAACTGGAACAGAGTGCCAAGTTGGTTTGACTTCCTTTTCATTGCTTACTTATTATTCGCAGAGTGTTAGAATACTATGGTTTCCATGTGGCTCTAACTTCATTGTTGTTAGTAAGTAAGTGAGATATTCTTTATTAGTACTAGCTGATGAACAATAGCTAAAAGGAGGTATAAATAATAGCATCCATTTCTATCAGACTCATATAACATATGCATAATATAAGTTCTCTTGACAAATACATCAACTTAAGGTGGGATAAGGTCATGTGGCCTGGATCGCTTGTTGTTGTATTGAGTGACCTTACAGGGAAAGAGAGGGTCATGAAGGATGTGGTATGGGTTCAAAAGGACTGAACAGAAAAGAGTAAAGTTTGCATTAGAGCTGTGTTCTTCAAAAGTAGGAAAGTCAACAGGAAGGAAGTCAGAACAGGTAGTGTTGTAGTAACTTGGTTACTGTACATTGGGTAGGTTGAGCTTTCTCTTATCTGGAAGAGGAAAGCATTAGTACATGGGCTGAAATATGATAACTGGGACACAATTTCCATTTATGTGCATGGAACAGCCTCCTAAAACTATCTTCCACTAAAAATGGATGCTGTTCAGCTGAATTAAGGTTGAGATGCATTTTCAGCTTCTCAAAATTTGCAACATTTTTTAGCATCATGATAGTATGCAGTTGTTTATGAGGTCGTCTTACTTTCTATGATTTGTTCTTCTGCAACAGAGGAATTTGTGCAAAAGACGGAATTATTGCACGTCAGATTGAGGTCCTTGTCCGACCAATGGCGAAGGCCTATCTGGAGCTATACGAGTCAGCTCTGAAGATCCGAGAATTCTTTGGTCTTCGAGATTTCTACAGGTCTCAATTCTTAAATTGCTTTTATTGCAAGATCATACTGTTGTGTAAAATGTTTCCACGCTCTTTCAGACATCCTGGTGGCTGCTATCAGCCACTATCTGTCACTAATATATGTCTGTATGTATGTATATGAACATTTATATAGCGACAACCTATAATGATTGTTGTATAGCTGAATTTCTGTTTGGTTATGGGATATATTTATGTTGTTTGCCATTTTTTGCATGTTAAAAGTTCAGGTTGTTTAAATGTGAGTCAGTTTGTGGAGTTAAACTTGACAGTTCTGTCACTCAGAGTAATGTTTATGAACACTTTCTTGATGATAGATACTTATAATAAATGAGCATTAACCTTATCATACATATCATTTGGTTCTTGTAAAGTTTTACCAAATGAAATTTACTACTCTGCAACTTTCAAATATGCAATCACTCAAATTTTAGCTCTGTAACGACCAGCATGTACTAAAGTGTAAGGCATAATCGGAAAAGGGTTAAGCTGAACATGAATCTGAAAACATAGTTAATATAGTTATTGTTTTCTGTAGCCTTATAAAGATGGTCTACGGATTCATGAAGCGATCGGGCAAGTTCCCAACTTGGGTCGAACTGCAGCACGCCATCTTAAGAAACTTTGGAGGACTTGATGATATTCATCCAGTTGAAGTCTTTGAAAAGCATATTCAAAATGTTGATAAAAATCAACCGGTTAGTATAAATGTTTAAATTTTGAAGGCAAATGTTTCATGGATTCATTTGTAGATACACTTTCAATTGATTTGGTTTGTATTGTTGATGCAACATTGCTGGTGCAAAACCATGGAATGTTTGCTGGTGCAAAAACATGGAATGTTTGTTGGCCCAAAAGCATGGAACGACGTTCTTTACCCAGCATCTGTTTATCTAAAATGAATTTACAAGTTATATTATCAAACAATCAGTTGTCTAATGTGCATTATCCTGATTCTGTGAATAGTTGTCTGGTTAAGTTCATTCATTCATTCATTCATTCAGTACGAAGATTTTTATAGCACCCCTTCAAGGTTACTACTCAGGAGCGCTCCCGACCCCAGCACGGATAAAAAGAACAGTTTTTAGGCGAGTATAAAAGGAGTCTGAGTGGACCCTTGGCGACAACCGCAACTCCAACGGGAGCGTGTTCCAGAGCGAGGGGCATCCCACTGAGAAGGCACGATTCTGTTTAGTAGTTGTACGGGCAAATGGGACAATAAGCAGGCCTCACTCAGTAGAGTGGAGAGGAATGGCTACCCGGTACACTCTTAAGTAGAGTAATAGAGATCGTGAAGATAGGCAGGGGCGAGACCTAGCAAGGACCGTCACACCAAAGAGATGATACGGTACGAGATTCGCTGTTGGAAGGGGAGCCAGTGGAGCACATCCTGCCATACCTAACCAGCTGCTCCTACTCGTCAACTAGAAAGGTGACCCTGCTAACAGGACTTGTATCCTTTTTGGGTTTCCATCTAAGAGCAAGTTGTCAAAATTTGTATTTTAACTGTGTTTTTGTTGTTGCTTTTTGTTTGTTTTGTTTTTATGCCCTGAGGTACTTTGTTCTCCCAGAGTCTTAAAGATTATTATTAAAATAGTTATCCGGAGGGTCAGGCCTCGTTTTCTGGGGTCAAAGGAAAATGTGGCATTAAAAGCAACCAGATTGTAATGCTGGATACAGATATACAGACACTGAAAAAGAAAGGCAGTTTTATGCCTATCGCCAATTATGAAAGAAGTGTGATTGCCTGTGTTTGTGTTTTGGGATCGATATAGCATGCTTCATTTAGTAACTCTGCAATTCTTCAACATGATTATTATTTGTGATTGCAAATCAAAACAAAAATTCTTTTAAATGAAATTATTTTGTGATGTGCAGTTGCTGCAGTATATATTATCCATTCAGGATAGCTGATTTTAAATGTAATGTTTAGTAAACTGCGATTTTATATGATTTTGGTTTCTCATCCAAGATGATCTGTACCAAAGAAAATCTAGATGTGGCACAGCCGTACACAATTGGCTAGGTTGTCTGAATTGTTTCACCCAGTGACTGATTTGTTAACTGAGCTTGCTTTCTGTTCAATTTTAGTCTTCAAGTTATTCTTAATTTGTGTTGTTGAGTGATTAGCTGTGATGTATTGTCCGTGTTTGACTGTTTAGCCAACATTGACTGATCCTGCGTGTGATTCTGCGTCACTCATTCGATGTAGCCTCACAGGTGAAGAACTCGACAGGTGAAATGACATAAATATCTTCTTTTGCCAGAAATTGCTTTATCTATTTAATGGCCTGCATGTACTCAAATGTTTGGGAAGCCAATGCAGCTGGTCGTGTTATTTGCCGTTAAGAAAACGTTTATTTTGCACCTGTGAAGAATCTACCAGGAACGTTAAGATTGTTTTGTGTGATTTGAAATTAAAGTTTAGAATTTATTGCCAGTAGAATGATGCTTAAAGGTTTTTCATATTTGATTTATTTTTGTCTTTGAGGAGATTTGCAGACTAATAGAACTTTATCAGATATTTATTTTTTATTGTCATGTCATTAAATTGTTGATTGCTATGGCTGTTATTATTAGATTCAGCTATATTAAAAGCATATTTTTCATATAATTTTTTTTTTTATTTATTACCGAAATTTGATAACGCCCTTCCAACATTTGTTTGCTCAGAAGTGCGTACACACGCCTCGACGGCGCAATTGCAGTTGTGCTGCAGAGCAATTGTGCTCGAAGGACTTGCTCAAGGTCCCTGCACAGTGACTCCCGGACGAGAGTCGAACCTGCTTGCTTGCTCAGCACACGCTGAACGTTACGGGTTGACCGCTCTTAACCGATCGGCCACCGTGCCACACACATAATGAAGTTGGTTTAGTCAGATGTGTTTAACTGGTTGACTGTTTCTAGTGAAAGTCGTTACCTGTTGATTCTGACGGAGAATTATGCCGCACTGGGTCTCCTACAGCATGAACTGCTTAAGATTAAAGATGCCATCATCATCTTTGGAAGCAGCTTTCCAAAAGACCAGGAGTACACACAGGTTTGTTAATCACCAAGGTGGTTGTGGACCCAAGCAGTGTTTTACATCAATGTTACAATACAATTTTTTAATTAGCCATATTTGCTTGCTGTGCAATTGATTGCTGTCTGCCTGAGTTGTGTAATTTTTACTGAAGGTTACATTACATTTGATGTTTTATTGTTGTAATTAATATTCAGGGTGAACAACTGGTTAACTGACTGCCGAAACGCAGGCTTAACGAACCAGAAATTACTTTTATCACTCACTGACTTAGTCACTCAAACATTCTCATATTGACTTGTTCAATTGATTAATGTGTAGCTTATTGGTTGATGACTGATTGACTGATTGAATTGGCCGATTGATTGATTGTCTAGGTTTGTCGTAACATCAACCGCATCAAAGTCTGCATGGAAACCGGGCGAACAGTGGTGCTGCTGAACTTGGAGAACTTGTACGAGAGTCTTTATGACGCTCTCAATCAGGTTTGAATCATTGCTTTCTGCATTGATTTTGGCTGTAGTTGAACCACTGATCTGTGCAAGAAGGCTTCCCAAATGTCTCAGAAATGTTTTTCAAGTCAAGGTCATAAGTTAGGAAACACTTGTTTTTATTTTTCATTGTTGAGTATTGGTATTTTGTTAGTCTCAGATGTCAAATGCCACAAGGAAATTAAAAGAAGGATTGCAATTGGAAAAGAGGTGTTCTCAAAATGGAGAGAACTATTACTGGGAGGAAAACGAAACAGGAATCTTAAAAAAAGTATGGTGGAGGCGCTGATATGGGATGTGGTGCTGTAGCGCCTATGCATCAGAATCAAGGACCATAAAATTTGTGGTCATAAGAAGACTGGAAGCTTTCAAAACATGGACATGGGGAAGAATATCCCAACAAAATCAGTGGAGTGGAACATATCCAAAAGAGGAGGTGATGGAAAGGACCGGAGAAGAAAGTGCCCCTGATACATACAATGGGAAAGAGACAAAGATTGGACACATGCTGAGAGGAGACTCACTGCCAAGAGTGGTCATTGAGGAATGAATGTTGGGGAGGCAGACAAGTAGAGAACTATGACAGAAGATTCTGGATTGGATGGTGACAGGTGGCTATGGAAAGTTCTAAAAGGAGGCCTCAGATAGCGCAAGGAGTCAATCAATCAATCAATCAATCAATCAAAGATACTTGATATAGCGCCCCTTCAAAATATTTACTCAGAGGCGCTCCCGGCCTAACCCTTGGCTGAAAAGGACAGTTTTAAGGAGTGGTCATGTCAGACATTTGAACCAGAAGAGGAAGGATATTTGCTTGATGTGAAGAGTTCTTCATATTTTTTATAGCACTTTTGCTTTCTTCCTGAACTAAATTCATTTTATACTTTATTGAATCTCATGAAAATTGCTTTTCTGGTGATAATCTTTTTTGTTCTCTTTTAGTACTATGTGAGGTTTGGCGACCAGCGCTTTGTTGATCTTGGTCTTGGAACGCAGCGAGTGAAGTGTCGTGTTCACCAGTTGTTCAGGTAGGAGGAGGACTGGAGGAGCCTGTGCTTCAAATCTCAAGCTGTGTTTTTTTTAGAATTGCCTTACAGCCCAGCTTTACCTGGGATTGAATTTTGAACTCTGCAGATGTTCTGCTTCGCCATATATATTGTTTCCGTGTAGGTTTATCTGATCGCAAGTGTTCCATTTGTCGAGTGCTTCGAGTGCGGCCATGACTTTAGAACTGATCCACCTGATTTGCATACTAAAATTAGTAGAGCCTTCAGATGATGCGACTGCAAATGGCAGTTGTTAGGATATAGAATGTTGGCGAATTGATTTGTTAGCATTTTCATATCAGTAGAGAGTTTGTTCGTGCACCTTTCGTGGGATACATAAAACGATGTTCTACTTTTTAGATAAGAATTTCTGTCATGTTACAATTTCAGACTATCTGCAAAGTCAGGTTTTAAAATTTCAGGTGTTTGGTTGTGTTCGTCCTAAATATACACCAATACATCAATGTCCTGTAGTAGCAAAAGATTTTATTGAATTAATTAAACTGAATACACTAAACCAAATGAAGTACTCAAATGTCCTTCATCTATAACTATTCTGCATTTGTTTACATGTCCTCAGAAAATGGTCAACATATAACAAGCTGAATAATCTCCAAACAAAAGAACTTGACTGAAATTTACAATACGGGGTCTGTAATCTTGTGGTCGCAATGTTGAGGCTTAAGCTGAAGGAACAGCTGTGTTTTTACTATTCTTAGTGATATAAGAGGAGTACTATAAGCTTGAAGTTTTTCCCAACGTGTAAATACTCTGTAAACATAAGGAAGATTGGTTAAGGTCTGTATTGTCAAATCCTGTGTGTACAGGTTGATTGTGGTGGCTGAGAAACAGGTCGTCTATGAGAAGTTTCCAATTCCTTTGATCAACCGTCTGGAGAAACACTTCCTGGCAATGAGTACAATGTTGACTGCAGAACAGATGGACGTCGCTGATCGACTGAGCAAATGGGCAATGGACTTCACCAGCGTTCTAGGCTTGCCACCAAGGTCCAACAAGTGAGAGGCGTTTCTTGCCCAGTCTAAGTCAATGTTGAACTGAGCTTAAAACGGATGATTTTAAGTTACTCTCTGCTAGTAACATTGCATAATCTAATAACCTATGTAAAACTACTACTCGTACCAAGCTGAAAACTGTTGGATGTATACATTTCTATTAGAAATTAATAATTTATATATCGCCTTTCTTATTTACTGTAATGTGCAGTATGTATTGTCTGACACCAGTCTTCCTGCCCTATTTACCCAGAGTCTAATCAAATCTAATTAAAATCAATCAATCAATGTGGACTGAATATGGCACCCCTTCAAGATATCTACTCAGAGGTGCTCGTGGTCTGACTACGACTGAACAATACGAATTTCAATGAAAAGAAATATATATGCAGGCGAGAAATTTCTAAGCAGAAGGTATTGAGCTTCATTGGGCTTCCTTAGTGCCAGTGTGATGTTACCTAATACACAGGATGTCTCTGGTGGCAAATGGAACTGAGCATGGAACATGTCTACAATGACGTGCACCAGTGATCCAACACAGTACCATCCTTGTTTAAAGTTCTCATTCTGATGCAAAATGTCTTGTTGACTCTGCCCCATCTTACCTTTTGGCTGCCTGTACTAAAGTGTCCTTTTTACCCCCAATGAGGTTTCTTTCCGCTCAACTGCCCATATATTACTGGTGGTCCCCGCATGCGCACTGCTCTGACCCAAATGAGGATCTTTGCTTATGTGGGTCCCTCCAGTTGGTACTGTCTCCCTCTCCCCTTTGGTTGGAGCTGCTAGTCATTTCCTCCTCTGAGTTTCGGAAGTGCCTAAAGATCTTCCTACATTCCGCATAGCCGCTGACTTGGGTCGGGAGCGCCGCTGATTTTGAGTGGTGCTTCAAAAATATTCAGTTACAATTACAGTTGGTCTTCATGCAGAGGCTGAGAAGTAATTACTTGCAAGATTTGAACCTCTACCCCACTGATGTCCATTGCATTCTTTTGACTTTTGACAGTTGAGTGATTCTCTTATTGCAGGCAACCAAAACCTGCCGACGTCTTCATCGGTCATCATCCTGATACGGCCGCATCATTGGTTCTTCAAGTCTGCCACTCTGCAACAAACTCTGATCAGAATTCCAAACGGACAACGGAACAGGTGAGAGATGCTTCTCTCAGCTGGCTCCTAAGAGCTGATGCAGCTCTCAGTGAGCAGCTACTCATTGTCAGCAGCATCAACTTATCAATCTGGTGGCAATTGTAGTGTGGCATGATGTCACCTCGTAATATTTTGTAATCTAATGTTACTGAGTCTTCAGCTATATCTGACCAACAGGACGAGAGCAGAAGCAACTGATAATTGCATTCACAAATTGGAAACTGATTCAGAAATATTTTCTGTATATATAATGTTTTTCTAGCTAGCAGATACAAATTGAACATGTAATGAAGCTAATTAAAATTAAAGAAGGAAAAGTTCTTTTTCAAAGAGTCTTGTCTGATCTGTCAGTTGATAGCAGGCCTTCATTATGGATTTGATGGAATTTAGACAGCATTTAGATCATTGTGTTAGGTTGATTTTAACTTCCTTTTTCAGATTCTCTTTGAAGCCCAGGATCTGCTCCTACGTTGTGCTGTGCCAGAAGCAATCCTTCGACTGAACAACACTAGATTGGCTGCTTCTGCCAATAAAATCTATGACAAGTACTTTGAAGAGCAGTGTCATAGCAACCTGGAGGATTTCTTAAAAAGGATCCTTGATGTCGAATGCCCAATGGAAAGTCTGTTTGTTCAGGTTAGCTCAACATCAAGTCAGCAAGTATTACTTCTGTTTTTGTTGATTTTTTCTCCCAGTCTCATTCATTCGTTTTTACTACCATGCTTTTAACTTCTTACCATGTAGGATAATCCACACACCTCATGTATCAATCATTAATTAGCAAAGAAATTTATAATTTACTGTTGGAAATAATTTTATTAAAATCATGAATCACAGTACAAGAATTAACCAAAGATTAATTTAAGTTGCTAAGGTGTGGCAGTTAGCGTGATAATCATGATTAAATGATTATGAGAGGGGCTACGCTGACGAATGTTAATTTTACAAATCCCTGAAGGTTCAAGCTGACCCCTCAAATCGTTAGGCAACCCCCCGTGGGGGTTACGACCCACAGGTTGAGAACCGCTGGTCTACGATATGCAATTGAGTGATGTAGGTCTTGTATCAGAGCAGAAGTCACCACCAACCAACACTTTTCTGTAACATAAAGGCAGTACAACATTTGGCAACTTAGACCCAATGTGAGGACAATGATACTGACAATTCTGTCGTGGCATCCAGATCTGCAGAGGACTTGAAATAGATGCTTTAACCTTACCCCTCCAATTATTATATCAAACGCATTGAAATTGGCCGCTGTGAGCGGCCTCAGGATGGGTAAGGGTTAATCATATTTAGACATTTCTTGAGTATTTAGAATTAACTGTTGTTGTGCAGGTGACAACACACTCCCGTCTGCTGCTTCCTCGCGATGCGTTGCACATAGCCAAAGTTCTCAACATGAAGAAGGCAGATGTGGCTCTTGAAGCGCTGCATGCATTCGGAACAGAACAGCAGTTCTGTCGAATGCTACGGTAAATATCTCCAACTTGTATAGATGTAGTAAAAGCAATGGTAATACAATGCTTACTTGTCTCAACATTTCTTTGCTGTATATGTATCCTAAAATGCTGGGGAAGGGGTTTAGGATTTTCAGTTAAATTGCAATCAGCAAATCCATCATGGGACACCTTTTTGTAACCTCCCAGTTTGTATCAATTCTCTTTAACTTCTTACTGAAAAATTCTGATAGACTGAGTATAGCCCAGATGACCTGGTGTTAAGTAGATAGAACGAGATCTGAGGAAGCACTTACGTGGTAACTCCCACCCATGTAGGTACTTTCTAAGTTCTCATGTTACTGGTTTTGGGAAATCGAGCAACTACCAACGTTTCTCCAATGCAGAAACTTTTTCTCCCTTCAAGACACCTCAGAACACGCTATTTCAAATATCCGGATATCTAACTGCTATTTTCATGGCCTCAGATTGCATTTCTGTGTGATTTTGTGTGCATGAAAAATGTTCTTGTAAAATGTATAATAATCTCTAGCATCATAATCCACTGTGCCAACCCACCAATTTCAACATAATTTATACTGAAATTCATGAATTTACGTTTATTTAATTTAGAAAGCTATGCCTGTAGGCGATTCTGTTCAACCATGACTTTACTGTGTTTGGTCAGAAGCGCCTCTTGATGTGGCGCTACATAAATGTTAATTACTATTACTATAGATGAAGGATGATATTGTCAATAAGTGATTGCATGAAGCATTATTGCTATTTTTTCCAGAGAGTTCTTTACTGAAGGTCATGGAGGAGGTCGACGTGTTCTCCTTCTGCAGTGTGACTCTGGGGATGTTCATGCTGAGTTGATCGCCTGCGCACGATACAACATCTGGAATGAATTCTGTCAGATATCGGCGGACAACAACGACGTCGCCCAAAGGCGATGTCAGCTGCTTCATGTCATCTTCATTGTTCAGCTGCCAAGAATCGCAGGAGGATGCTTTGTCGGATTTCAGGTAAATATGCACACTTATGAATCTAATGTATACTCTGTACATAAAAACACACACATATTCAAAGCATTCATGATGTATGGATATACGATGTGTTAAAGGTTTATGGTATATTCATTCATTCATGTTTAGGCTTGTGTTTGACCCTTTACTGATGATCTGCATCGGTTTCAAAGACAATTTTAATTCACGCCCATTGTTAAAGGGTTAATGTGTCAAACGTTTATGATATACCTTTTCATCATCATCATCAACAGCAGCAGCAGCACCACCACCATCACCATCATCATCGTGAATGGTGTGCCGCCTCTCCAGAGTGTTGCCATATCAAAGACTGTTTGCCAATTGTGTCAGTAAGAATAATAAGTAAGTGACTACTTTACCTCACTTTACCTTGCAAAGCAGCACTTAGTAACTGAAACACTTTATATTAATTAATTAATTAATTAATTGTATTGATACATGCACACCTTTACTTTGGGCTGAACATGCTCAGTTGAGATCTGCCTGTTTGACGTAGGGTGGAAAGTGGATGTCGTATCATATCGATGATCTCCACCCACACGATGAACGAATGCCATCTTTGATCGCACTGAAAGGTCGTTCCCTTGGAACGCTGTTTGCAGCAGCCACTGCAGCCAAAGACACATCAGACGAACCGATGGAAGAGATGGAGGAGGAAGGGGAGGAAGTACCTGAACCTATGGAAGATTATGGAACAGAAAAGAAAGTTGAGGAGGAGCCGATGGACGTCGACAAGATGCCGAGTGACGCTGTAAGAGAAGGGTTTGGTGACGGCTTTGAACAGTTGGCCCAGATGCAGCGAAAAAAGGCTCGAGAAGGAGTGAAGTTCGTGAAGGAGAAGCTGGAGTCACCGGAAGCTGCACTGGATGTTGATGGCATCGTCAGAAGCTGTCTGCACGGCGCAACCGCGATGCTGAAGGATGCTACAAAGGAAGAGGCGCTTAAACTGAGGAAAACTCATCGACTTCAGTTGCTGATAGAGCTGCTCAGTGGAAAGAATGCTGAAGGTATCGCTACATGTTATCATATCCTAGCTGTAGATTTATATAGTGCCTCTCACAGGATAACTATTCAGAGGCGCTCTCAGCGCTGAAACCCCGGTGATAAAGAAATGTCTTTAAAGAGCGAGAAGCCGATGGAGAGAAGCCAGTCATTAGTTTAGTCCTTAATGATGGAGGACGGTCATTTCAGAGGGTCATTTCAGAGGGTCATTTCAGAGGGTCATTTCAGAGGGTCATTTCAGAGGGTCATTTCAGAGGGTCATTTCAGGTAGACTGACCCACAATGCAGTTCAGACTAACCCTATAGCTTAACGTGATATGAGACATTATCCTCTGAGCAGCAATGCAGTTCATTTTCTTTGTTTCTAAGCTGAGTCATTTCAATTGTGTACCGAGGTCCAGTTTGCTAACTTGTTTGATCCTAATTATTGAATGTATCCTTCATTAAGGACTAATATATATAAACTTGTTTGTAACATATTATCTGAGTGTTTGAGTGCCATAGACTATATGTGCAATTGTTTCCAAAGATGAGTATTGTGTATGGAAATTGAGTAAACACTGGATGCACATATGAAGATTTTTGTCTAGATTGTAGAGCATAGAGATGGATAATTGCAAAATACATGGAAAAACACTTGAATTTTTTTTGGATTAAATGATTGCAATTATTAGTACTTTTAAAAGTACTTATTTGTCTCTGTATTGACTGCTTGTTGAGTTTTTTATACGATTGTTCAATTTACTTGTTTTGTACTTCTTAGAAAAGCTGAGTTTGATGACTGTCCTGAGGAAGCGCCTGACTCTGCTACTCAATGACAAAGAGGAAACTGCTATGTCGGCCGTAACAGCCAGCGGATGGCTAAGCAACGAGGCGGCTTCCTTTGAAGCCATCTGTCGAGCTGGAACTTTCCGGTAGGAGACAATTGTGTTAAGTGCTCTGCTTCATGCTGGTCCAGCAGTTTAGAGACTCCATTTCATCCTTCTAAGACTTGCATCTCCTTTATCCAACATCCAATCCAGCAGCATTGTTCTCAGGCTTCTTTCCATACATTCTTCCTCCTGTATTATTGTTCTCAACCTGGGTAAGTTGCTACGAAGTACATCCGGTTCAATCCAGGTCTTTTATCGCTTCTTTTGTTGTACTCATTGCTGTCCTCTCCACTGATAGCAGGTCGAGTACTTCGCTTGCATTCTGTTATTTTATATCTCACTTAATATTATTGATATCTAATCAAACTTTTATATAGCACCCTTCCAAGAAAACTACTCAGGCTTTTCCAACTGTAGCATGGCTAAGTAGAACAGTCTTAAGGTGGGAGAAGAACATGAGAGAGAATGTTCTGGATGTTGGATATGTTTTATTTATTTTTTACTCTTAGAAAAATGTTTGTATGTTTGTACTCCGTCATGTGGCTATTGGTTTGTTGGCTTTTGGTTTGACATTAGTGTTTGATATGCACCTCTGAATTGTTGAGTGGTGCTTTTATAAATAAATGTTTGATTACAAAATCTTAACACTTTTCAATATTTCTTACAACTAAACTGCATTGTTAACAAATATATTGCTGGCCTCTGATTTCATTGGCTTGATCATCACTGGGATATTTTCTTAAATGTAATTAATTGTATTTAAGAAAAAGTAGCAACTTTTGACAGATTAATTATTTTTCCATTATGGACGTGAAAGTAAATATGCAACAAAGTAGTGTTTGGCTTCATGAAAGAAACCATTATTCTGGATAGGCAAATGTTAGCACTTTGGTTGTCAAAAGGAGCCAAGTAATAAATTGTTTCAAAAGAAGAGTTATTTATATAAGAAGATAAGTAAATTATTTGTGATATCATTCATTCATTACAAACATTTATATAGTGCCCCTAAAGGCTTACTACTCAGGAGCGCTCTTGATGACGGCATGGCTAAAAAGAACAGTTTTAAGGTGAGTACAGAAAGAGTCTGAGGACCCTGGGTGACAAGTACAGTGCCAATGGAAGCGTGTTCCAGATCGAAGGGCCAACCACCGAGAAGGCACAAATTTGTTTAGTAGTTGTGCGGGCAAATAGGACAATGAGTAGGCCTCGCTCAGTATCATTAATATTCATTTTCTTATTTATGTTTGTGAATGATGAGAGGAAGTGAAGGATTGTGGGTATATTTTGTTTCAGACGTGCGCTTTGGCAGTATCTGGAGACCAGAGTTACCCCGCTATTGGCAGGTGTCATTGCATACATTGACACAAATGCCAATCTTGACATTCTTGCGGAAAATGGAGATAGCCTCTGGATCACCTCCATGTGGATGGATATGTTCAACAATCCTGATATTACCATGATCAAGTACAAGTTAGTATGGACAGCCATTGTACTGGGACAATCACGGTGTACTGTGTTTTTAATCATACTGCAGTTTTAAACTAAACTAGGATGATATTATTATTATTATTATTATTATTATTATTAACAACTGTTTCTTTTTATGACTTTAGGCTGACACAGACAGTGCTTTAAAAACTGTAAAGTAACTTAAAAATTGCCATCAAATGTCACCATGCATGGTCACCTTCTGATAAATGAGGAGTACTTACAAATTTGGTGTTGATGAGAATCTTGAAGTGCTCTGTCAGTGCTCCATGCCGTAAAGCATGTGTGGCACGGTGGCCCATTGAATAGAGCGGTCAGCCCGTAACGCTTAATGTGAGTTAAGTGAACGGGTTCAACCCTCGATCGAGGCGTCACTGTGTAGGGACCTTGGGCAAGTCCTTCGCGCACAATTGCTCTGCAGTACAACTACAATTGTGTCGTCGAGGCATGTGCACTTCTGAGCAAAAAATGTTGGTAGAACGACAATATAAAATTTCAGAATAAATAAATAAATGTATAAAGGAGATAGAAGGGATTATTTGGATTTGATTCTTTATTTGACAGAGATCTTCAGACTGCAACTCAGAGAATGGAGTTGACAGATTTTGAAGTAAAGACGACCGGATCAGATGGAAAGTTCTTTGCAGCACGCCTCCCTTTCTCCTGGATTATTAAGGAACAAGTCGATCGCTTGACATATACAGCCAAGCAGGATGGTAAGCAGTTGTCAAACTAAATATGTCCCATGTCTACTTTTTGATGGTACTTGAATTCACCCTTTGCTACGTTTGATTAATGAACTGATGACTTTCTATCTAGATTGCTTACGGTTTGGCATGAAGGCATTGATTTTGGTCAAACTATCATCAGTTGACAGCTGCTCATTGGGATCTTATTGCTTAGTTTAGTAGTTTATTTCTAATAAATCAAAACATAATCTACTCATTGCTGTTTAAATAATTTTGTTGTTGCTTGAGTTGTCATCTCAGAAAACTGTTATTTGCTAAACAAATATAACATGCCGCCATCTGTCTATCCATTGTGTAAAAGGGAATCCTTAGATAGCAGGACATGTCCCTTTTTGGATCACCCATTGCTGAGCATCATACTGAGATGTTAAGACTCTGATGATAAGACTGACTCTATCATAATATGTTAAAATTGTATTGACTTCGATTGATTGATGTCTCAATAATAAAACTATAAATGGTAAAATGGATGGTTAATGTAATAATATATCTGAAGTATTACTGTAGGCCTATTCTAACTTTCTATCTATCATATTAATCATTTAGTGTTAACAGAGCACTGTGCAACACTGACTGACTTTCAATATTATTTACACACTAACCATCGCATCTGCTTGATCACCCTACAAGGAGAAAACTAATTTCTGGTACCTGAGAAGGAGGTCTTTGTTAAATGATATTATATCAGATCTAAATATTTTTAGAGTGCCTATCACAGTATAGACTAATTAATCAGGGATGCTTTCAGCCCCTCACAATGGTTTTTGATTGCATTTTCTATGTATTTCTTTCCCCATTTGAAAATGCCTCTAGCTACTTGATCTCAAGCTGTATGTTTATATTATGGTGATGCTGCGTTTTCATTTTTTGAGGATGAAATGATTTGTTGAGCAGCTTCTGTGAAGGTGCACGGTGTTTTATGTAAGGCTGTCAAAATTGTTGAACTCACGACCCGGATACCCGTCGATCCACGCGATCAGGTACCCGACCCGCAGATATTTTGTTCAGAAATGTAAGGAATTGTGCATTTTTACGGAATGTCGGGCACCCGAGAATCGATGTCAGCCAATAATTACCAACGGAATATTTTATTTTTGGCATAATTATGTTTGGGTAAAATTACGCATTTTTATGGAATGTCGTTACCTGAGAACCGATTTCGTTGCCCGGGCAGTCAGCCAATATGACCAACGGAATATTTCTTGCATATGTTCAGGTAAAATCGTGCATTTTTACGGAATTTCGGGTACCTGAAAACCAATTTCATAACCCAGGTAGTCAGCCTCGGGCAGGTACCCGTTGACAGCCTTAGTTCTATGTAGTGCCAGGCATTAAAACTGGCAGATACAAAGATGCCAGGAAGCAAAGCCTGTTGTGAGAAATGCAATATCTATTTGTTCATTGGTTGCTTCTTTGCACTTTGGATTACTGATGCTACTGTGCATTGTCAGATTCCGAGCCAGAATTTTGCTAATTTAGAAAATATTTTTTTTGCAATGGGCAACTGTGCCTTTTGTTGCAATGTCTTGATTTTACGATGTGTGCCGTCAATTATCTTGGTCGCCAGAAAACTTAAGGCAAGAAGGGGTTAGGCAGTTAGTGCAGTTTTAGGTGTGCATGATACTTTAGAAGTTTAGAGGTTATTATTAATTACTCTCACACTGGAAGTGTGTGACCAAAACGCTCATGGACATGGAACATTTGACAAGAGTTTCTTGCTGTAGTCTGGCACTTGTGAAAGTGAATTAAAATGCTACATTATAAAATAGAACAGACCGTGTTTTTTTACCATGGCCCTTTAGCTAATTTAGAAAATATTTTCAGCAATTTCTACATTTTATAGTCTGTCAACAGCAGTTCCTGATTGAAAGTTCCCTGGTGAGTGTCAAAGGAACTAAGCATTTGTTTTTTGGTGAAATTATTCAATTATTCCTTGAAAACGTTGAATCATTGCGTACATTTCGGCTGTGTTTTGGTTGACTAGCTTCGAAAGATGCTAGGATCGTGGTCGAGAGTACACTGCAAATGAGTGCACTTGGGAAGGTGCTTGAAAAGGCTGCAAGCGAAGACAAGACGGCGGAAGTTATTCAACGCTATCTCGTTGACTTTGTTCACATGGTCCACAAGCCTCATTCGAATCCACCAGACGTTGAATATAATGTAGGTTTTGTTGTCTGTCTTGGGAGTCAATGGATGATCTTGTGTGAAGTAGCGTTCTTGTAATGTAATTAGTCACATTTACTTTGCTTGTGTTGAAGGAAATTTCTACTTGGCAACAGTGCACATGTATTTCCTTGAAAATATACCGATGGCTTGTTTAGTAAAGTTTGCTTTATTGATCTTGGTCATTTGGTCATTTGCAGTCAGTTCAGTTGTTGTTTGACCACAAATGAACAGGACTTCCTTGGTGGACATTATAGTCTTGATTAATTCTGTACTTTCAATGTAAACATTTGTCTCTGTGATGGCGATGGTTTACATCTGTTTTGTGTGTAAAGATTCAGTTTACTTTTAATTTATCCTTAACCATATGTCAATCTCTTGATCTGTATGATGAAGCTGTGCCTACTTTGATGTGTATATGTATTCATATGTACTGGGGTTGATTTAAATTGCCATTTGTGCATGCCTCTCTTTTGTTCGCATTTGCCACCTCTTAAATCTATTTCAAACTTGTTGGTTCACTGTTAATTGGTAGGAATTCAATTCATATTCTACTTATACATGGAATGAGCTCTATATGGGATTGAGATCCTCTAGCAGATACAACTCCTTGTCCGGTTGTGCTGAGGTGGCTATGCAGTTCATTGTGTCAAATGAATGATTTGTTTAGTGTTTTCTCTCCATGGTTGTCCTAGATTTCTTTACCTTGCAGAGCAAGATGCTCTTGATGTCCCTCTGTCCTGTACCTCCTGCCTCAATGCAACATGACGTCTTTGGTTTGGTTGGTTTTTCACTCTGGAACAGATTGCCATCTAGGATGCTACCTGAGCTTCTAACCCTCTCTCCTCTTCTTCACCAGTGTTTCACGACAAAACTATTTAATTTTTGTCTTTGGGTTAATGGGTCGTGAGGACCTCTGAGTTGTTTGTGTTGGAGGTGCCATATAAATAAGCAATTATGTTCATGATTACAATTGCATTATGTAATATAGCCTATAGCATGCACGCACACAGGCACGCACACAGGCACGCACACAGGCACGCACACAGGCACACACACACACCTACTCACACACATGGACACACACACCACACACACACACACACACACATATATATATATATATATATAAAATAATAGGTTCACAGTGCAATTTGCAATTTTTTAAATTATTTTTCATGTTTCCATAATTTATAGGTGACACACATATTAAGATGCTGCTGATGGGATTTGGATTCCATTATAAACTTACATTATTTATGCTGTTGTAGCTTGTGGTCAGTGATATTGAGTATGCGATGCGATGCCAATTCATGCAAGAACGAGACAGAGAGCATGAAGAGACCAACTTTGTTGATCCATCTGAGCTCTCGCAGTTCTCCATTCCGAGAATCCATCTGACGTACGAGAATATTCGCAAGCGTCTGACGCTGTTCTCAGAGTTAGTCCAGATCTGGCCTGAGAGCATACTGAAATTGGCTGAATCGAAGATCCCTAAGAATATGGTTAGCATTATGTCTAAATTCTCAATTTGAAAGCAGACTTTCTTTGGTGAAAGAAGAATTGACCGCCTGTGTACTGTGATAGCTGATACATCTGTTTGGTTAGCTAGATCTCCTAGTTGTGCATTCATTCTGGCTGAATGTGTTTTGTGTAATCTCTGGACAAGTTGTTGCTTGCACCATTCCTCTGTCATCAGGCATTGTAAATTCATATCAGCAAGAAGACTGCATTTTCTGAGATGCAATGCCGTTTGTTCAGCACCTTGATTTGTCATATGCTGGCTCACGAGTCAAAGAATGGTAAATGGGCATTTCCATTATGTTCAACTACAATACAGTGTGAAGTAATTTCATAATGCCCTCCATCCAAAAAGATTTTTTAGTGCACATTGGAGCCGGGCAATGATTAAGATCCATAGAAAGACGGGGTGAAGTCAATTTTCAAATGCGACATCTTTAAGTTATTGGTTGAAAGTGAGCTATGTGATGCACTCTTCCAATTTTTAATGATTACCATATATACTCGCGTATAAGTTGATTCGTGTATAAGTTGAAGTGTAATTTTTTTACCAAAATAGCGTCCAAAATCGACGAATAGTCGAATCCATAAACTCAAAACGAGTGATGAAATTTAGTAGTGATAAGAAAATTTTCCCTAATGTACAAAATCTAATAAAACTGTGTTTGAAAATCATACAAAATAATATAAAAACCAACATGTGAATACAAATGGATGACTTTCATTCACTGTCTCCGGTTTGAGTAAGAAATATAGTAAGTAAGGGTGGTATCTCTTGCATAGCATTAAAATTTCCATGCTGTTCAGCATACTCAGCAGCTTTCAACTTGAAACCAGTTTTGTAGGAGGCTCGCTTTTTCTTCAAATCGCTCAATGTGTAAAGTATCTGTAAATATTCAACTGCACTAACTCAAAACATAACAGTTTTCTAATTGAACGCTATGGTACAAGTATATAATAAACTTAATTAAAAAATGATTTTTCGATTTTAATAAAAGTGTAGAACAGTGATGTATTGTGAAATAGATGTTAAAATAACCAGATAACTAAGGGTTAAGTTTTGATTTTGCTTTCATAATGCGTGCGCATTTGGTCGTCAAAAAATCTGCAGTCTATTTCGCGTCTCGCGTATAAGTCGAATACCGTATTCGTCGTCCTGAAATAGCATTAAATTTCTCAATTTATACATGAGTATATACAGTATTATTCATATAGTCCATGTACTTACTGCTAACTACATTAGGAGTTAACAGCCGAGCATTTGTTTTAGTGTTCAAAGTGCTACAGAATTTTCTCCATTGCATTTGTGTGAAATAACAGATTTATATGATTTCTTTTTTTAAAGGACTGCTTTGATTTTGTGGGGAATGTAAGAGAACAGAAGTGTTGATGTGATTGTCAAGTGTTAAATGGTGCGAATAGTAATCCGTTTTAACCTGACTTGGTGGACTCTGTAGAGCATTTGATTCTAGTAGTTTGTACTGAATCTGCTTTCAGCCACTTGACCTCATCTGCCTCCTTCTTCTCATGGAGTCTCATCTGATTCCTACAAGAGATGAGTTGGACAACATCAACAGTCGACATAGGTGGGTTGAGAAGGTGAGGATCACGAGTCCTATCGTTGTTCGTCTGCTGGAGTCTGTCTCGGACGTCGCACAGGAACACTTGCGATATCGTGACATGTGCAGGTCTGTATAGTTACGGCATTTCTTCATTTTCGTTTTATCTCTATTTGCACTCTTTAAATTTCTGAGAGATGATTTTTCGAAATCAGGTTGCAGGCACAAGGGAAAGTTTTCTTCACATATCTACTAACTCTTTGAAATTTATCTGACCAAGATTCTGTTAATCACTTATTTGCTTTGAAACTTTGCTGCATTTTTTATTATTGAGTATTATTATTGATTAGCTGCCTGAGTTTGATGTTATATGCTATGAATCATGTTGACCTAACTGATAGTGTGAAATGGACATAGATCACATTGTCATCTTTGATAGTATTCCTTCCTTATCTGTACTGGGGAAAGAGACAGACCGACAGACAGACCGACAGAGTGAGAGAGATAGAGAGAGTGAAAGACTCCTTAAAGCATAAAATTATAGGCAAACGAATGAATGACATTAAATAGGACTCGGCCGTTGTCTTGTTTAATGTAAAGAATTTTTCATTTTACCATGCATATGCAACTATACATCTGATGATTACAATTGCTCTGCATATTTTTAGTTTTAGCCATTCAGGTATTCTCTGGCAATTGTTTTTGCATCAAATGTATCAATTGTGCATAGTAATAAAAGCAAGCAAATGTGTTGAGTTCAGGTAACTTTCTTTTTGTACAGTAGCATGCATCAAACATAATATTTGAAGCTTATAATTATAAAATAATCCAATTTTACCATTTTTCATTTGGGAGCTCTTCTGATTGCTGCCCAGCGAGGAAGGTGCTGTGCGTCGATGCGTTGTTACCTGTGAAAATAAATGAACAATGGTCATGATGTAGAATATTCATTAGTGATGACATTTAACATCATTTAGGCTCGCAGAGATAGGCTGGCTCTGTCGAATTGGCGCTACATAAATGTACAATTACATTACATTTGTTTCAGATTCACTTGGAATCGTGTTGGTGCTGTGCGGCTGTTCATCGAGCATGTCTGTTGTGCAGATGGTGGTGATGCAGGGCTGAGCGTCAAGCGCTGTATGCCACTCTGGACGGTAGGAGTTCTTCTGATCTCTACAAAATCCCCGCTTTAGTGTTCATAGATATAATAGGAAAATAGAGCAATCTGCTACTGCACAGTCCAGCTTTGCCTATGTTGGCCCTTCAGCCTGGAACTGTCTTCCACAGTCCCTGTGCCTGGAATTACTCACCCTCTCACCTTGTCGGTTTCGAAGACGCCTTATGACTTTCCTGTTTCCTTGCCCAAACACAGATGCCTATTGAAAGCGCTGCTGATTCGAGCGGCGCTATATAAATGCTGGATTGCATTTCATTAAATTAAACTTAAGCTAGCCCTGAGGCAGCCTTGGGTTTGAAATATTAGCGACTTCATTTTCTTAGTCTCGGCATATGAAAGTGGGTCGTCTATGGTCTACCTCGTCCTCCCACCCACACTGTACAGTTGGTGTACTCCTTGTAGCTGAGTTTGGTAGGGGTGCGGGTGGTGCAGAAGCCTCGAACCAAATGTTTGCCCTCCTGAGGATTTGAACTCTCAATATTTTTTTTATAGTTTCTGATGTATGAATGTCTCATATCCGGCTGATTGATCAGCTGAATCTTTCTTGTTATGTGGTTAATGTCTCGTGTCCTGCTGGCTGTTGAAAGTATAGCGCTGATGGAAATAACCTCCAAACACCCATATCCCCATGAGGTTGACTATCCTTCTTTCGCTAGGCGGCTGCATTTGTTAAAATGAGATGTATAACATACTGGGCGCCTTGCGTGGCTGCCAACAGTTGAATTCGACTCCTGTAATAACTTGTCATCATTCGTTCATACTATACGTGTGATGAAACTGTGGTTTATCAGTTTGAAATTAAACTGAAGTTATTATTATTTTTATTTAACATTTTAACTATGAACTGCTTAGGTTTCCCAGTCACTTGTAGCCCGCTCTCGTCATTAATGTGTTAAAACTTCATGATGTTTTTATACTGTTATTGGCTTCCAGCGTAATGATCTGCCAACACACTCAAAAGCCAATAATAGCCCATGGGCAATTAACCCCCAGGAAGATGACCTCTAGTTTTAAACCCCCAGAAAATATGTCCAATGAGCACAAACCCTAGGAAAATAACCCCAGCTTATAATGTGCTAGAAACAACCCTTGGACATTAGCAGATTATTTAACTGATGGCCAATTTTGATAATTGGTAGAGCAATTGTTTGATCTTCTGTCTGTCGACGAATCACATTACATTACTTGATTTGCATATCTGTTTATTAATGGCAGACTTTGGTGGTCTGAGGTTACTTAGTATTAGTATTAATTAATTAATTAAAAAGGAGTTTCTGCAGTGTCTGTGACTGTTGCAGTAGGTATCAACTAATCATCTTAAGGTCTAGATCAGTCTGTCAGGAGAGTGATCATCTACGGTGGAGGAAATGAGCACCTGAGGAGAATGGTTATTTAAATTTACAGATCCACGATAAGTTATGATAGATAGAAGGAACAAGAACAGGGATGGGACTAGTGTTGACACTTTTTTTTTGTTAGGTGGGATCAATAAAAAGCAGTTGCTTTTGTTACGCATGACAAACCATTACTACCAGTGTATGATGGCTTTATCTTATGTTGTAGCTTATTTTATTTGTAGTAATTTGGTATTATGGCTTTTTCTTATGTTGTGTTACTGTTTTTGATTCCAAGAAAAAATCTCAGGGCCCAGTCGACTCAATGAAATGACCTGTAGTTCATCCAGTTTAGCCTTGTACTAACAGGTATTTATTGGGAAACTTTGGTAACAGGATGTTTAAGGGTGCTGAAATTGATCAGTTGATGGAAGCTGTTTGCATGTTGACTGTCTTTGCTCTTTTCTTCTATAGGCTCTCACTGACAGAACGGATTTTAAGACGTTGAGATCATTCGAAACGGTCGAAAACTTTCTTAGAATCTGCAACAAAAATGCAGCCGACTTATATTTTGGGTTTGTGTTAGCCGATTGTTTTTGTTTTACATGTCTTGTGGTCACTTATCTCGTCTGTTTTACTTGAGCCTACATTCTGAATGTTTTATATAAATACTGTTAAATTGCTTGTTTTTTTATTTATGCACTATATCCTAAGACAGTGTCCTGTTTCAACTGTGTGAGTGTTTTAAATGTGGTTTTGCTTATGTTGTGTTGTATCTGGACACGTGTAAAACGCCTCTGGCAATTATCACTCTTCAGTGACAATCCCAGCTTGAGCAGTTATTCCAAGCGAACAGTAAAGTTTTCAAGCAATGGACCGAAGTGGATAAATCACGTGCCAAAATCTCAGCCAGAATTTGTGTGGGAAGGTTATTGTATGAGGAATCGTCCACAGTTGCAAAGACAAACGTCATTGTTCAATGGATGTTCTGGCCCAGAGGAATAAGAGGTCAAATTTCTCTAGGGTGAAGGTACCTCAGACAGACAGACAGACAGAGTGTTAGAGCAGAGGCTGCCAGTTTGTTTGTATTTATTGTCTTTTCTTGAAAGTGTTTCTGAGTATTCAAGATACTGTCACTTGTATCTTCTGAATTAGTATTTACATTATCCTGTTGTTTCTGAGTGATTTAAGTGTTCTGTGGCTTGTATTTTGTATGTTAATAATAGTGTTGTTTTCCTGAGTGTTTCTGTCTATCTGTCTTGTATCCTCCTGCTTTTGTTTTTTACTGTATCCTTTTCCGAGTGTTTCATTCAAGTACTGCTTGTATCTTCTGCTTTTTCTTGATGTTATCCAATTTCCAAGGTTTAAATAGAATTTCCTTATGTTTTCCTTTTTTGCTCGATTGTGTCTTACTGAGTATTGTTCAGCACTGTTTTATTGCTTGTCTTGTCTGTCTTGTTCGTCTCTACTGTGCTGTTTCTCCTGCGATCATCTTTACTCTTCCTTCTTCTAATCATTGCATTTGGATCATTCTGATTGTAGAAAACTAGAGAATTGTCCTGGGTGTGAGAAGCCTACCGAATTCCCGGTTAGGCTTCCATGCAATCATATTCTCTGTGCCCGCTGCCTCGTTGAAACAAAAGAACTGCAGGTTTACCAATGCCGTGCTGAACATTGCCTAAAGGCCTTTCCCAAAGACATCAAGGCAACAATAGTTCCCGTCAAAAAGTTAGTATAAATATTCGTGTTTTTAATTAAACATGTGTAGTCTGTCTATGGCATATATGTGGTTATTATTCATTTATTATTTCCATATGTACTTGGTTTACAATAATCATAATCCCGCTTAATAAAAGGTCTTGCTCCTCGCGACCATATCACACCATCCTTATAACAGCTACACTGGCTCCCCATTCATGCCCGTATTGCCTTCAAGATTTCCCTTCTCATGTACCACATTCATAACGCAACCTGCACCTCGTACACAATGTCCATGGTTGCATCATGCGCTGCCTCTACCTCAAGAGGACTCCGTTCATCTACGCGTGGAGACTTTACTATACCTCGCACTAACAAGAAATTTGTGAACCGTGCATTCTTAGTCGCAGGACCCACAGAATGGAATAGTCTCCCAATTTCTGTCCATCAAGCCACAACCGTTGCTCTTTTCAAGACAAAACTGAAGACCTACCTATTCTCCCTGATCTATGACTAAGAATGCAGCACAGTGCTTTTGTGCAAGACTTAATTGATCAGTCAATCAAAAAATGTTCAGGTTTGCAATATCAAATGGTACCTGCTTGATCTAGGCAGAGGTGACTCTGATGTAAGGGCCCTGCATGCAGTGCCTTTTGACTCATCCATTATCAGCTCAAAAGCATAAGAAAAGCATATGAACCTCATACATAAATGTAGGTCGTCACTTGCTTTACATAATGTTTTACCACATCGTTGACAATTTTACAACAGAAATGACAAGTTTTCAGTACCTGAGCAACAGGAGCCAAAAGCAGCACACTTACCTAGAGGGCACTATATGAGCATTGAAATGAATGAGCAAATGAATGAATGACTGAGTGACCTTAAATAAGACTCAACAACTGTCTTGTTTCACTTAAAAAAATTTAATTTTACCCATAAATTGTTTCTTTTGCCACAGATATGTTGAAAACTTTTCACTTTATGAACTGTGTTTCATCTGTTTAAGTGATTGATAATAATTATGCTGCCTGTCTTTTAGGGAAGGCCATGAGAAGTACCAGCTGTACAAACAGCATTGTAATGCATTCTTCATGGATCTAGTTTCCTGCTTTTGCTTTACGGACAACTCTCCACCGGAGCCCGAAGTCATCCAGAAATTGATGGGATACGTGACGCGTAGGTCTAAACTGGTGGAAAAGGTTGGAGGCGAAGCTCTTGCCACTCCTCAGAAGACAAAAAAGATGTTCGAGGAGAGCTTTGATCCAACTCCTGTCGTCAGATCTTTTCTGCTCCAACTGATGCTGCAGGCTGAGTAAGTTTTATACAAGCATTGTGACTATTTTGATATTGCCCTCCTTGAAAGTAAGTTTTATACAATCATTGCAACTATTTGATATTGCCCTCCTTGCAGAGCAGTTGTCCGTGAAGGACTTGCTCAAGGTCCATGCATGGTCACTCGGGTGAGGCATGCTTATTAGAATATCTTACAGGTACCGCACATGCTTGTATCTTACTGATGGAAACAGATGTGAGTGGAAGTTAGAAATGTTTCTAAGCAGTGTCAGATGAAAAGAAACAATATATGTATGCTATGGAAGGAGGTCTGCTCCATTAAGTTGGGTCTGACACCTGAAAAGTCCAGTGGCTCAAATGTGTATGTAAGTGCGTGGCAGATGCCAATCGTGTCTCTGATTCGATAGATAATACTGTGAGAGGCAATTTACAAATCAATAAGTGCAGTGCTTGGGTACCAGATTGCAGCAGTTGACTCCAGACAGGAGCAATATTCCCTCTAATTTTGGGAGATAGTGTGAGCAAACATTTTTTTATGAAACATTTTATAAATGGTTCACATTTTTGTGCACAGGTCCGAGCTGAATGCCATGATAGACAAATTAGGATCATAAAATTATCTTAAACTCTAAGGTGATAAGTTCTCATAACCTAAGAAAATCTCTTGTTCAAGGAGAATGAAGGGGACGATACGTCCCCTTAATAACATATAACATCAAGGAACCAAAGTTTCTGGAGTAAGGAAGGTCGCAGTCATCTAGGAGACGCAATTTACGTAGTTTCATAAAACTAATTGTATGAGCTCACTGAATTCTTGTGTATGCTGACTCTATGGCCAGTGTCAACACACATTCAGATTAAGAGGAGCATTGGCCAGATGCATACACTTTCTTGTATATGCTGGAACAGTTCGGACTCCTTGTGCATCCATGTTGTTGTTTCTGCAACATGAACTGGTACACTTCTTCAATATGTTATGTTATGGTATGTTCCCAGTGTGTTCCTGTTAAGTGTAGTTTGTTTCAAGATTTCAGTGATGTAATTTGACTGGCAATGTGTATGTCTATGATTGCCAATTCTTGTGCTTTATACTGCTAATTAATTGACTAATATATAGAAATTGACTAATATATATATTGAGTGTGTTTGGTTCTAGTATTGGCTCGGTACATGACTACCTGGAGCAGTACTTTGAAAATGCACGTGCGCTTGTGCAGACAGACTCGGCACAGGTCGTCGAGCTATGTATGCTCTGTGTTCAGTGTCTAGAGGTAACGGAATCCTATTAAAATAAATATCACTATCAACCAACCATTGTAACAAGCTGTGTTTTGCCAACATGATATCTAAATAAACGAAAATTGAAGATAAACATATATTGCAGTGTATAAAATTTTCATTATCTTCATTTTTACTGTGACTGTTGTTAGTTGGCTTGTTTTCTTTTTTTCGATCAATGGTATTGATGCTATTCCTACCTATCCCATGTTACTTTCATCACTGCCATCAACAGCAATGATAATAATTGCAATATTGGCCTCCGTTTGCAAATGTTAATTGCATCACAGTTGAAATTGTTTCTTTTACTGTAACTGAGTTTATTGAGTTTTCGCTTTGCTTCAAACAGGACCATCATTTTAGACAGAGCGCACAGTGCGATGGTGATGTTGAGCGCTTGCACTTTGCGAGGGATCTTCTTGTCCACTCTAGCAATCTGTTGCGTGGAGATCTAGCTGGTGTTCAATTGGACTCCCTGGAAGCAATAGCTCGCGTCAGGTATGGGCTTCGGGAGACAGCGAAGTGTATGTACGAATTCTATGTCGACAGGAAGTCTGCCACTCAAGATGTTCGAAGACTGTTCGACGCTGCCAAAATGATTTGTGATCAGGAACAGCTGAGGTGGCCAAGGTAAGGGCAATTGCATGACCTCCTACTCCCTACGCCATGCCCACATGACCGTGGCAGGCAGACAATCTAGTGCGAAATCCTTTTTAATGATGCTGTACTTTTAAATATATTGCTATTTAAAGACGATCTCCTAATCATGACCGCTTGACTTGGTTATACCACGGAAGACTATCTAAAGCGAAAACCCTTTGTAACTAGAATGCTGACTGCTCTTAAACTGACTAAATATGGTGTTTAAGGAAAAAGCTGTACATAAATAACTATATGTACCAAGTGTGGGCATATCCCCAACTTCCTTGTCTGCATTTACCCACATTTGGATGACCCCTCGTTTCTCCTTGCTTATGAATTTGTTTAATGGATTCCATATGTGTATGTATCGAGGGTCTATAAAGTCAGTGAATGTGTGATTGTCTAGGGTCTATTTGATGCGCCAGATCACCAGACAATATGGAATGGATGCACTTATGTATATTTCTGACCTTCCTAAGTTGAATTGGGTCATACCAAAAGAAGCTCGAGGAATTCAGGCAAGTACTGAGCAGTAAAGTGTAAAATCATGGTTATTTTGTGGTGTGTTTTTTCTTTGCTTTTGCCACCTATAATTTAAATTTATTGAAGCTTCTGAAGTCCCAAGACTAGAGCAGTACCAATGTTTTATTTTTTTACATGTATCAGTCTGTCAGTACATGGTTGAGGAACCTGTAAGTGCGACGTTAAGTCAGGAATTTGTTTGAATCACAGCTACATTAATGATTAGTAATGTTACGGTAGTAAGGCATTTATTCAATGCCTCTATCAATCTCCGTCCATCTAAGTTGATCTGAGGTATTTGTTTTGGACTGCAGAAGAAATGTGACAACCTTTCAAGTACCAAAATACGTGCTTAAAACAAATTGAAGTTCTTCTGCACTCTTGACTATTGAGATGATGAAGTAACATCTGCTTTCCATAAGACACTTGTACATCTATATATATGTGGTGTGTTTTAAGAAACTCTCAACTGCACTAAATGTGTCTCTCGAACATTTCTAACATTGTACAAGTACAAATGTAAGAAGCTGAAATTATTAAGTGGTGATAGGCTGTTCCAGTGAAACAGTCTCTGATATGATTGCAGCATGATTGCTGAGAAGCAGAATGATCGGGCACTAAAATCTATAGTTTATAAGTTTTAAAAATTGTGAGACTTTTCCAGTTTTGTTTCTTTTATGGCCTTAGATTATATTCTGATTGTCTGTTTTTGTGTTTAGAATAATGTTTCTCCAGACCGATTTGTTGTCTGTGGTGAGACCTACACAAAGCTAAGGGAACTGATGGCTGAGATTGTCCTAGGAAAGGACATTAATGAACTTGAAGAGGCTCTGAAGGTTTGTTTCTCTAACCATGAAGATATCGATAGTTTTATTCTTTGTTATTCTCAGCTTTGTACATTGTTCGTTTGTGATAACAGTTTATCCAATGCACCATCAGCAATTTCCCTCTACCCATTGTGGGGGCCAAAGATTAATGGGGCATAGAGTAATGGATATCACATTGGCACGCAGAGCTGAGGTAGTGAGTTCATTTCCCATATCTCGCGTTGGTTAAGTCAGGTTTAAAACCTAGTGAGCACATTGCGTGGCTGCCAACAGTTAAATTCAATTCCTGTAATAATTTGTCATCATTCATTCTATACTTATTACTTGTTCATACTATACTTATTACTTGTTCATACTATACTTATTACTTGTTCATACTATACTTATTACTTGTTCATACTATACTTATTACTTGTTCATTCTATACTTATTACTTGTTCATATTATACATGGGCTTCAAGTAGTGTTCATAATTTTATTAATGAAATGAAAAATCACCTGTTGGAATCAATAAAAGTAATTTTAATTGAAAAAAGGAATTGAATTTATTATCATACTTCAGTTTGTCAGTTTGAAATTAAATAAAGTTGTTATTATGATTTTTCTCTGTTCAATATCAGACTGACGCATGATCTCAGTTATGCAGAGGTTTTAGGATTGAATTTCAGCTGTGTTTCAGAGCAAAGTTGGTTTGAACTGAAACATTTCTATGGTCCTGTAACTGTGCTGACAACTGATGTTGATAGGAGAAAATTTTGATTAGATTCAGGGAATCGCAACCGTATTCTGAGCCGTCTGTTCCTGCTGCCATCCCAACACCATTATGCCCTTTGCCCACGTGCAGTGTCGTGCACATGGATATAAACTGCTTGTCAAGGATGACAGTAACTTCATTCTAGAGTAATGTATAAGCACAAGAATCGTCCGAAAAGGACGAGCTAACAGTCCAGTAATCTGAACTTTAAGGAAACACTTATATTTCTAATTAGTCAATTGACATTACTCTGTAAGCTATGATGCTGTTTGTCATCTGGCAGAAAGTATTTTACCACTATAAACGAATATCATCATCATCATAAGATTAGCTAACCTGACATTATCTTAAATCGCTGTGTGGCTGAATGCTTTATCGTTCAACATTTAATTTGCCTTTTGGTTACAGACAGTTGGTGAAAGTGCAGAGGTTGTTGAATGCCTCGTTTTGCTTGCGATCTATCGGGAAGTAACAGCCACCAATATTCATGCAGATCCATGCCAGAGACCAACTCCAGAGGTAGTGAATTCATTTAACTTCCAAAATTAACAAGGTATTTGCCAAAGGAAATCATTTTCATAATGATAGTCCAGTTTTGAAGTTCTGTTACATATCTAAGCTACTTTTTTATTTGACAATGTAAAATGTACATCTAGCCAGACAAGCTTTACTCTATGTGTGATAGTTTTGAACTTTGTGATATTTTAGGTAATTTGCAACATGTGATGCATTGGTTCTTTCAGCCTGTCACTATAAATCACACAGACCTGTGTGTGTTTCATCTTGTCATATCGATTGTAAATTTGTGTTCAGCGCTTGTCTGTTTGAGTCACCTAGAGCACTTACACAGGATTGGCTCTACATGCTAATTACAGTCATCAGACAGCAGTTGGGAGTAGGCCAAACCCATGTATGGTGTATGCGTTAGGTGCCGTTCATTCATTCATTCATTCATTCCTTCTTTCATTCATTACGAAAATTTATATAGTGCCCCTACTACTCAGGAGCGCTCCTGACCCCGACATGGCTGAAACGAACAGTTTTAAGGCGAGTATAAAAAGAGTCTGAATGGACCCCTTGGTGACAACCGCAACACTGTGTTCTTGCATAATGAAGCCAAACCACGGTGTTTGGTGAAAAATTTACACTTATTGAAACCCTCTAACTCTAGATGTAGACTTCTGTTGACTGCAGCCTCGAAAGTGTTAATAGCTTAATGGGCAATTTTAATTGTTGTTGTTTTTTAATTGCTTAGGTTTTACAGCGTTTGACAGACTTCTGCTTGCAGAGCCCAGTTATCAGGAATAAGGTAAAATTTTTGTATATGATTTTTATAATGTTGGCAATATTAATTTTAATTGCTGGGTAATAGTTAACCAAAGTTTATTCTTGGTAATAAATTGCAATTTTGAAATTATTGTGCTGCAATCAATCCATGAAATTCTATATAGTGCCTCTTCAAGGAAAATACTCAAAGGCCAGAGAGGACAGATTTGAGAGATGAGTAGAAGGTGAGATCCTTGAATATCTTGCTCCATTTATGCTTAGTAACTGACTGTGTTTCAAATAATGCCTTATCAGTTGCTGGAGCCACAATTTGAGAATTGGGTGAGGTATTCTGCTTTAAGAGGGTGTGGATATTTCTATACTAAAATGTAGGTCTATGTTTTGATGTTAAAAATATAATATTTCTATGTTTGCTGTCAATTCTTAAATTTATTTGTGTTGGATGCAGACACTGTATAAAAATACAGGGTGTCTCTTGCAACCAGCCAAAGCGTGTTACATCAATCCAGTGTAGCCAGGTATCAATTTTCTGCAGGAATTGGCCATGGAAGTTGTTGGTAACAAGATGAAAGGCTGCTTGCAAGCTAGACCAGGGCAGACTGCTGCGTTGACGGAACTAATCATACACTTGAAGATTCTGATGTCCAATTGGAAGAATAACAGCCTTCAGAAACCATTTCTTGATATGATCATGACTCCTCAGAGCATAGAGGTTAGATCAATATCCTCGTTTATTGCCAAAAATGAAATATATTGAACATGTAATATAATAAGTAATTGACTTTATGCAAGGTATATAAGCTAAGACTATAATCACGACGATCGCTAGAGTTCAACGAAATGACAGCAGAAGTATTGGGATATAAGCTATGCACCAAATTTCCTTATCGTAGAGCATAATATGCAAACTGTTTCATAATACTTGTAGATTAAGCTTGTGATGTCAATTGTCGTTCTGACATAACACACTTTGATTTCAATTCCAAGTAAATTGAATTGGTTCTATCAATGTGTTTTCACATCTGTATGAGGCTTGGCAGTTTTACAATTCTTGACAATTAGTGTCCTTCATGAAGATTACAAACTTTTCATTTTTATTTCGACTAGCATGCCTACCTTCCAACAATGCCACAGGATGATATGGATGATGTGAGGGCTGCACTCTTGCCAACAGCTGGAGAACAGCCTACATTTTACCGTATGTGCATTTGTATGTGTAATTAAAAACTTACATGGCGCCACTCGTAATCAGAGGCACTCACGACTCAACACAGAGCTAGGCGGAGAACAGGAAAGTCTTAAGGCGCTTGTGGAAGGTAGCAGGGGTTAGAGAGACCAGCTCTTCCCGAAGAGAAAGGCGAGGCTGTTCCACCTGGTGGGACCCACATATGCAAAGCATTTAATTTAATTCAATGTTTTAAAGTTTAAATGTGAGTTGTTTTTTTTAAAGTCAGGAGAGGAAGTTCGGTAAGGTTTGTTGCTTACATCTTGAGGTGATTTGTTATTATTGATGTTATAATGTAATTATAATTATATTATCTGTATATATTCACTTAATAAAGGCATTGTATTTTATTGAGAAACTGCAATACTTCTTTATCTTGCATGATATACTACTTCTTTACATTCTATTTTCTGAGATCTTTTCAAATATTTGATAACTAACTCTTAATTAAAGAAAATTGTGATTGCTTAACTGTTTGTCTTAAAGGAATGTCGGATGCAGAATTTCTAAATATAAATCATTTTTTTATTTCTTTGAGTTAGTTTTCAAATTTCAATTTTGGGCTGTTTCAGTATTAATTTTGTAGTGTTTATATTTTTATTGCATAAGGTGCAGTCGATACAAATGTACTATTTGCCGTTTAATTTGTTATTTCAGAATGTCCCAATGGCCATCCGTATGTCATTGGAAATGTAAGTCTTTGCTAAATGTCCCAGCAATTTATCACTGCAATTTAGAAATCATGTCTGTCGAATACAAGTGGTCTAGCAGCTCTTTGTCAATTACAGCAAATATTGTCTAGTGTAGTGTAGCAGCGACACTAAAGAAGTGTCTAGATTGGATTGGATCATATTTCTTATTGTTATTATTCAGTGGTTAATGTGATAATTCATGGGGCCTTGCACAAGTTGAGTAAATGGTAAAGGATAAATCTTCAAATGTTGGTGAAATGAAATATAAGAAAGAGAAGATCTCTGAAAACTCATGGTAGCGAATTCCATACATGAGAACCAGCATGTGAATGGACACAGATACCACACGTACATACAGTTTGCATGCATACAATGCCATGCATACATACATATATACATACACACATACCTACATACATCCACAAATACGTACGTACATACATACATAGATACATACATACATACGTAGTACGTAAATACATACATACATATATACATACATGCTTGCATAGATATGTACCTATTAGATTAGATTACAACAATTGGTTGCTCGGTGAATAGATTAAAAACTGACCACTCTTGTGAAATGAAATAAGATGAAGGCAAGAAACAATTGACTACATAAGAATGTTTATGATTTATTTCGAAATCTCTTTACTTATCTATCGATTATAATTATGTTACATTATTTGTTTTGTTATAACTAGTTTTAGCATCATCCAGTTGAATCGCGTTCCATTGATCTATCTTTTGGAAATGTATACAGAATAAATATATACTCCAATGTAAACTATCAGATACATATTTGCATATACACACATGTGTGCTCACACACCTGCACACATATACACATGCACCAGTGTATATAAAACTACAAAAATTTTATGCACGCTAATATATATGTATATATATATATATATATATATATATATATCGAAGTAAGCATGGAGTTATCAACTTAGCATTCTATGCAATGGTGTTTAATTGTTGAAAGAAGAAGTGGGATGTCTTACAAATTGTTTTCATTTAACTGCAGATTTTCATACTTTAGTCTTAATATCTTATGACTTTCTTCTGTTCACCAGTGCGGTCGACCTGTAGCTCTGGGACAGTGTCTTCAGTGTGGTGCTCCTGTAGGAGGCGTGGGATATACATTGCACCAGGGCAACGCAGCCATGGTTGCCAAGTAAGGCTGCATAGCTTGCATGCGGTGTCGCTTTTAAATAGTGTCTGCTTTAACCAGTGCTTAGCCACACTCACTGTGCAGTAGAACCTGCAGCTTCTTTCTGGCTTAACTCAAAAGGCTTTTAAGGGTCATCATCTTTAATCTGGTCTTGTCTTCTTTGGTGGTTTGCTGACAGTGTGGCCAACCGGAGCAGGAGAGCAAGTGTATGTACTGTCGGGCTTCCATAGGAGGCTTGAACCACCTTCTAGTTCGTGGTAATACCCACTTAAGGCAGTAAGTATCTTGCAGTGATCGGATGTCACTGACGACTTAGTTGATTTTGTGTTTTTGAGGAGTCTCTGGATTTGAATTCCTTATCTGTAATCACTTATGATGAGTCTTGAATGCTCAAATGTTACAACTGGGGGCCTTGTATAGTATTATGCTGGTTAGGCTAAAGAAATTGTATAAAGGGTTGCCTGCTGAAGTTGGCTGTTGTACTGTTTGTTGCTTTATCTGTGCATGAGCTAAAACTCTTGTCACTGACAATTAACCTCTGTGTATGATATTGACAAATCCCGGCAACGTATCTGGTTGACTGCTTTGACATGTGGTGAGAGAGAGAGAGAGGACTAAAAACAAGAGCAGATTGAGTTTAAAGTTGTGCATAGTAGAGTTTAAACAATGACTCTGAAGAGGTCAATTTGAGCTTGTTGTTGTTTCTTAATGAAACGGACATTAAGTTAAACGGAAACTGTTTCGTAGGTGTTCTACAAATTCTGAGTTAAATGAGGAATTGAAGCAGGAACTCACGGAGTGTGAAACAGACTCAAGAGGCTTTTGATCGCACAAATATGTATACAAAAATTTATTTTAAATCGCTGTATATTGGATACACTCTGTATGTTGAATCGTGGATAATTGAATCTAAATGATTGTTTACTGTCTCAAGAAGACTTTCTTTTGATCTGGCTCTTGTTATATAGAAGGTTTCAGTGGTAGTAAATGATATACATTGGTGACAAAATCAAAGGTAATAAGGTTGGGTAAATCTTTTAATGGTATAGCTGTAATTCTTGTGTCTGCTTTTATTTAGTTGAATGCCTATTCCATTGATGTACTAGATTATTGTCTGCATGCTTATTTCAATTTAGATGCTTGCTTGATTGAATTATAGTTGTGGTGGTGGCTTACATAGAGTCGAGTTTAAATAGCTTATCATGTTAACGTTGAACCTTAAAACAATACACTTGACATGAAAGCCTCTATGTAGTATGACCTTAATCAAGGCTTATCAAGGATAGCGCTGTAATCAGGTCATTTTTGAAACTGAATTAATTTAAGATTCACGTTTTATATTAAACTTGTTGTAATGGTGTATGCTGTATGCAGCTAAGATTAAAGTTTGGGCTACTTTGATGATTAATGATGTCTGTAGTTTACAGTAACTATGACTTTTGTGCTCTTTTTATGTTTTTCTTTGAATTAGGAAGCTAGATATAATTGATTTTGTATTTTATTAATGTATATTTTGACGGCCATGCATAATGTTTTATTTACATTATTTTATTCTCCTATATTTATTTAGATGCCAATACTACCTTCCCAGCCCAGCTTTGCCTGGGATTGAATTGTGAACAAAGCAGGTGCGCTGTGTCTCCCCTGAAATTGTGTCCATGTAGATCTACCCAATCACGAGTGTTCCGTTTGGGGACTGCTCCGAGTGAGGTCATTGCTTTGCAACTAATGTGCCTGATTTGCATGTTAAAATTAGCACAGGCTTCAGATGATGTGACTGCAAATGGCAGTTATTATTATAATCTAATGTCGACAAATTGTGCAATTCAGAACTGGAAATGTCCAAATATTGGAATTTAAGGTAAATTGTTTGCTGAATATAATTTAGTCATGTTGACCTAGAATTCGCATGAGGACGGTTTACAAAATTTTCTCATCTCCAAAGCTTGCCATTCATGATCCTTGTCTTGACAGAGCAAAAAATTGTCCACTTTATAGTCAAGATCATGATCTTTTGCCCCAACAGTAACACTCTTTGGAAAGAATTGTCATTAACACACGTTACACGCACACAACTCTTTACAAGACAGACTCTCAACGTTTTGATCAGCATGTGACACTGTGAATGTGTTTTTGCCTCTCAGTGGTGATACAACTCGAAGGGGTCATGTCCTTGGTCAGCCGCAGAAGCGTGCCCCAAACCCAGAGCGCAACATGTCCCCTGCATCGACTGCGATTCTACGAATGCTGCTTCACATGTCAATGTACTTGAGTTCACTTGAGAATCTCCAGGTAAATTATTCAACCAAGTCTAAATTTATATGCTTACAATTCACTTTGTTTCCTTAAATGACTGTATATATTAGTCTTTGCATTAATTTCATTTCCTTACCTAGGTTATCGTACCATAATTATGTAATCAATGTAATGTAATGAAGAATTTATATAGTGCCGATCAAATCAGCAGCGCTCTCAACGGGCGTCTGTGCATGGGAACAGAAAGGTCTTAAGGCGTCCGAAACTGGACTATATGAGTTTGGTGATCATTAGCGTAAACATCAGGGTTATAAAGCATTAAGGCTAAAGGCTAAGGCTAAAGACAGGTAGGGCACCAGGTCATTCACGAGCGCCGAGCATATTCGAAAGCGCTAGGAGCTGAGTGACTGTCTTTGACCATTGTAGTTGATTCATGAAGGTACTTCATCAATGTGTAATTTAACTTAAATTTTAAGTGTAACCTATAATATTATTACTGGTAATGGTATCCTTGCTGGTGTTCATCTTTGGACAATCCCTCTGACGTGATGCAGCACTTGTGAATAAGCTGGTTTCCTGTGGTTAGCTTTAGAGCAGTGGAAATTTCTAGATTAACAGTTCTGTTACAAATTCTTAGTTTTCACAAACTTATTGTTATGAGTTGTTTTGAGCTTAAAGACATGCAAACTTATCTTTACATTCCATGTGTTGTGTGTTGACAGTTGGTCAGCCCAGCGATATTTCCACTCATTCAACCTCAAGAGGTTTCCAATTTCCTTCTTGCTCACGCTCAAGTCGATGTCGAGACCATACACAGCGCAACGGGACACAGCGAGGAGGATGTTATCGTCTTCATGCACATCCTTATCGACTCAATGCTTCGTAACGAACAGTTTGGTCAGTCTTCATTGTCGTTTGATGACAAATTAATTAGTTACTACTCTATTTGTATTTTCTGTTCACTGCAGATCAGTACAGTTATTGGCAAGCTGGAATACTAATCCTTGACAGGGTTGGAGTTGAATTATTCTCTGTAAGAGCAGATGAGAATTGTTCCGGTTTGTTATTGCTTTCTAAACTTAGCTTTATTGAGATGAACAGAATTTGTTGCTTTCTCTGGTCAAAGATTTTAGGAAGAAATTTGAAACCAGAAGAAGTTTAGATAGAAATTTATAACTGTTTTACAGGTTGTAGGGCTTTTTTTCTGGTTGAATTTGAGAGCTACAAACATTGCTAACCATTCAGGTATCTTGAGTAGTTTATTTTTAGGTTACTGGATGTTTGGATGGGTTAATTGGTACACTGCATCGTGAACTATGGGTAAGTTGAGCTTCTTGTATTTGATTTGGTTGTGGACTTCGCGTTTGATTTGAAATGGTTCTTTGTTTGTAGTGGCTGGTCTTGAAGACAGCATGAAGCTTCAAACGAAGGCAGCGCGTATGCAATGGGAAGACGTATACGTGAACACTTACATCCTGCCTGCTCTAAATGTAAGCGATTCCTGCAATTACAACTTCACACATAAAGGTTTTACTATCCATAGTCATCGTGCTACTTCATGCAATTTTGACCAAGTTTACAATTTCAGTCTTTTTCTATGAGCTTTGTGGTAGCTAATTGTTCCATCTGGCATATGGTATAGATTACAGTAACTCAGCTGTCTAATGTTGATAAGGTAAGGAGAGTAGAGCTGATGACATTTAGAGTTGTTTTGTTTTCAAACTTTTATTCAATTCAGTAAGTTTTCATTGATCCAAACAGAAGAACATGTAAGTAAAATGGATACATTGATGATAAACAGGAATGTAATGTAATGTAAATACGACAAAAATGGAACAGTGGAAAAGAGAAAAGGCCATAAAGGGACCAAAGGTCCCACTAGCCGTGCTACCCTCTTCTTAGAATACAATAAGCAGTGGTATAAACAGATAATTCAGATTGAAACATACCATAAGCAAAGTAACTTTTGTTTTTACGGCTCTTGTGATAAGTTTTTTTTATGGTGTTTTATACATTGCATGCAGTACTTGGCTTGTATTGCAAGTTCATTTGAATTGTAAATCTGCAAAAAACTCTATTCTGGCAGGGATTAACCGCTCGGGTGCAAGAAGCAAACAACAGGATGGTCAATGATGAGAGACTGGGTTAGTTTAATGAATTTCTTTGCTCTCTGTCATGTCTTAGCAGAGCATTATTGGACTGACAGCAATATTATAAAATATGCTAATCATGTAAAGTTTATGTAGCCAAAGAATTTAGATGAATTTGCCCAACAACATTTCTGATCAACAAAATCAGACCACTGTCTTGAAAGTTTGACGATTACAGAGGTGATGGTTGAATTGTGGTAATAGACAAGCACGAATAACAGAAGGTGGTGGACCCGTTTGATACCCGCTAGCCCTCGTTCCACTCTCTAGAGGTGATAGTAATAGGAGCAGGTGTGAAACGGATCAGCCCCTTGCAGGGTTCCATTCAGTTATAAAATTTATTGTTGGTTGACTTGTTTTAATGTGTTTCTGCTATTTTATGTAAATTGAATAAATGAATGTTATTATTACAAATTCAGTGGTTTCTGGCTTCTTACTGTCAATTACAATTGAGGTTACTACTGGACAATTAGAAAGTTTATTTTATGCATGCTACTTTGTTTGCAAATATAATAGCTGAACAGCAAAGAATTGAGTAACCTATTTGCCCATTTCTAATTATTGCAAATGCCAGTACTGGCAATCATGTGTTTAACAAGTTTTATTAGAATTTTGTATTTTCATAGGGAGCAACCCTTTGCTGAGAACTGTCTATGAAGTAGATATTCCACAAGCCTCGGCTGACGTTCAGCCAATCCACAAGGAACCGTCTCTCTGGCGCTTCAGGTCACACATCTCCCTCGAACATCTTGCGCACGCCCTGGACGAAAACTTGGCTCAGAAGAAGCAGAACAATAACAAAAAACAGCAGTTGTATCCCATTCTTCAGCTGTTCCTTAAAGATGTAAGTGGTCATTTCATTGATGACAGTTTGTTGCTAAATTGATTTGATTTCTAAACTGATATGTTTAACTTATGCAGATTTCTGACTTCTGTAATTGTGAGATAATATGAATTTCCGTTGGCAACACACTACAGACATTATACGCCTCCATGGCACCGTCCCTATTTACCTTCAGGAGCTGGATCAACCTGTCACTGCCAATGTCAGTCGAAGGTCTCTCCGATCTGGTACTTGGGGAACTTGAACTTTACCTGCACTTCTGTGATGCAGGACCTGGCCTTTGCAGTGGTAGGTCCAACCACATGAATGGGATACCCCAAGAGCTTCACCTTCTGTCCAAAACCTCCTCATCTGCTTTCTGCTCATTACTGAAAACTGTTATCTTTAACCATAGTCAGACCAGGAGCACCTCTGAGTAGATATCTTGAAGGAGCATTATATTAAGTTTCATTGATTGAGTGATTGATTAATTTACAGCATATTGCTTTTCTGGCCACCAGAAATTGGGTTTTGTTCTGTTTACTGGCGTGAAATTTTGCGAGTCTTATTTGATGAAAGCTTTCTGTGCTATGTGGCTTCCTAAGTGTGTAGAACTGATGTGATAATTTGATGTAGTTTGTTTACTTTTATATTAATACTTTTTATGAGATTTATCTTTTCTGATGTTTAGGAGCATCAGTTGAGAGCGATCCGCCTCCTGCCGAGCATCATTCGTCTGCATCGGTTGCTGCTGCAGAAGCTCAACCGATGTCTTGACTGTTCGGATGCAACTACCATGAAGATCGGAATGTTTCTTGATGATCAAGATGGTTTGTGAAGCCTGTCTACTGCTTGTTTACTCCAATGCAATACATTATGATTAGTTAGCTAGTTAGTTTAGTTAGATTAGTTAGTTAGCTAGATTATAGTTTCTGTGAGTTAAACGAAAGTCCCTGTTGCAACCTAATTGTATTGTATTGTTTTTCCAAATTTATATAGTGCTGCTGTATGTATTTAGTTTTGTAGGTATATATGTGCATGAACATTTATGTAGCACCCTACAAGAACCTCACGAATGCGCTTTCCAAAGCTACCTGTAACAGTTCTGAAATAAATGCGTCTTCAATAGTCCAGAAAAGATCTCCTGTAGTGCACACAATGGGAGAATTGGTTCAAATGTGATTCAACCTGAAGTATTGTGTGTGGATGCATTTATATGCTGCCACTGTTGTACCTAATTATGTACATATGCAGGAACAATTATTAGGTATATAAGTGCAATATTGGTCAGACCATTTAGCAAGGCCATTCTATTTTTCCATGCTTATGCCTATGTCTCATCTTATATGCATGACATAACTGCACTGGCTTCCAGTCATGCACGGTATCTCCTATAGGATCGCTGTGGTGGTCAAGCGGTGACTTCTTGGTAGTGCCCCAGCATATCTGTGTGAGCTCCGTAGTCTGGGTGTCAGATGCAGCCGGCTTCCGAGCCCTTCGCGTATCTGTTAGTGCTAGGGCATAACTGGGAATCACCTCGGACATACGCTTCGGCCCGATATCCCGTTTTTGGGGACTATTGGAAGTATTCGCCTTGGCAAATATTACACACACAAATAGTAAAAAACAAGATATTTTTTAATTCAATAATGTTTTTATAAACATTTAATGATCGAAAATTGAATGTTTAAAGCCGTATTAGTAGTTATTACAAGCACAAACATTTAGTTTGCTAATTTTTCATTATGCAAAACGACGAAATTGACGAAAGTTGAACATGTTGCGCTTCGCCTGTATATAGATGACTTGCCGCCCCAGAGTTGCCACTACTATTCGGTTCATACCCGGATTCAGCAAATACTCTGATTTGGTACTCGGTGGAAATTGTCTACTCAGTTATGCCCTAGTTAGTGCTATTGCTCAAATAGGCAGCATTGTGCATTCTCTATTGTTGACCCTTCCACATGGAATGGGCTTCTGTTGGAGATGTGCCTACTGCCTAGAAGCATGTAAATGCTTTTTTAGAGGTTGATTATTTCTTATTAGTTTCGCTGTGGTTGGCGTGAGTGCACTTCTGAGTAGGTTTCTTGAAGAGGCGTTCAACAGATTCTCTTAACGAAAGGAATGTTGATGCTTTGCCATTGATTGTCCGTGCAAAATAAAGGATGCACCTCATGTTTATCTAAATACTGAATGATCATGACGTACCTTTCTATGAGTTCTGTGAGTTGATTTTAGTCTTCTGCTGTCTTTTTTTAACATGTTAAATATGCGTGTACTGTTGTTGCTTGTTATTGCAGAAAATCAGCGTCAGGAACTGCAGGACCTCATTCTAAGGGACTTTGCATATGCCTGGGACTGTGTTCGACCCAGCCTGGCTAACTACGGTTAGTATGATGCGACCATTTCTGATTGAGTCTGAGAAATCTTTGGCATGAGTATTGTAAGGCTTAAATGAACAACTAAACATATATTGGTCTATGCTTCGGATCATGACTGGGTCCGTGGAATGGATTTGTGATCACAAACAGCATTCGGGAATTTTTCAGTCGGTAGTTGTAGGTCAAGTTTAGCAAGCTGTTGCCTTGTCCCAAACCAGATCAGCTGAGTGACCACTGACTGCATTTGATGATTGATTAATTGATTGATTGCTCTACAGAAAATCTTCAGTTTGAGTTAGCTAAGATCGTTATTCTGTCTGTTGCATGATTGACCACTGTGGTTGATTTGCAAGTGGCTTTTCCCCTGCACAGCACTTTACCTTTTACATTTGTTGGAGATCACTCCAGCTAATTTTCTTACCTTTTATTCCAACAGGATTTATTCTCCATCACCGGCTGTGTAAACTGTGTTACATTAAATGAATGCTGCACCACTTACGAACCTGACCAAAAACTCTTATAATTTTACTCAGGCATTGAGGAGGACTTATGCTTTGAAAAGCATTGGAGTTGCACTGGTGTGCAGTATTAAAAGAGGACAAAATGCAGTATTATACCTTGTGACATAATACTTGTTTGATGGAGAGTTTTTTTTACTGTAATTATCAAGTGGGGGTTCTTGAGTGAATCCAGTGTAGATTTATTCTTTAGAATCTGTTTTTGTCGATTAAAATTGACTCATTTATCGACTTTCATTACATGACATGATGAGTATGGATTTGAGTTTGTGTTGAGATGGTCACTGATGGTCATCTTGCACATTTACTCAAGTGCCACTTACTGATTTTCTGCCATTGGACTGTTGTGGCATGTAGATATGAAGGATGATAATTAATCTGAAATCATTGCTAGTTCTTTACTCTGCATCTCATGCACAGAGGTGACGGGGTAACACATAACACACTATCTGAATGGTTCACTCAACAAGAGTTGATTAACTATTGCTTAATTACAATATGTACCGTGATTTTGTTGTTGATTCAACTAATCTGTAAAGACATATCTGTGTTCTTCTTGTAGCGTTCAGTGGCTATACAATTCCAATGGATTACATTCAGGAGCCAGTGAATGTGAAGAGTCGACTGGCGATGTTGCTGCCATCCCTTCGCGGCTGGGGGCTGTGCTCTGTTGCTCTCATCTACTATCTACAGGACCTGCAGAACAACTTCCTCGAGAACTATAGCAAAGCAAGAAAGCAGAGGTAAGAGTGAGTTACTCTGTGAGTTGTTAATGTCTAGTGTTAATGTCTAGTGTTAATGTCTAGTGTTAATGTCTAGTTTTAATGTCTAGTGTTAATGTCTAGTGTTAATGTCTAATGTTAATGTCTAGTGTTAATGTCTAGTGTTCAGTGGGAGCCAATCCAATGTATTCTGTGGTTATTATTGTGGTTATTATTACTGTCAGTTAGTTAGAAGAATGTTTTAGTTTCACAGCATATGGTTTCACTATTGACATGCAGCTATTGAGACTGACAATAATTACTTCAAATCAGATCACAGGGCGGACAGCTTGATATTTGAATGGTAATACCAAGGAAAGAGAGCAGACGGACGCAGGTTTGACACCTGCTAGTCCATAACGTTGACTTGGCCTTTTAAAGGTTGACTTGGCCTTCCACTCACTAGGGGTGATGGTGAAATGAACAACAATTGGACAGTTTGTTACCTAACAGACTGCCATACAGTTATAAAGTGATCTTTTGTTTCACTTGTTGTCATGTATTTATACTGTTTTTCATGTAATTAATAATACTACAGTTTTTCAGTGTGAAGTGAATGACTGGATATTATTACTATTAAGGTCTTCCATTAGTATAAGAAGTCACTAAATTATTCATTTCATTCTCACATGTCTTAAAAATCCAGGTATTGTGACAGAGATCAGATGTTGATATTTAACTTACAACCCCACCCCATCTTATTTTGCAGCACTGATGGTCTGAGATCTGGCCACCAGAGCGGACTATACTGTTCCATGCCATCATTGGTAACCCGAGCCAAGCTCGGCGACCGATGTGCATGTTAAACCCTCCAACACAATACCCACTTGCGATCGTGGGCCCATCCATTTGCCCTCCCGAATAAGGACAGCAAGAATTTTTTATCGAGGATGATGCATAAAAACTAGTAACTAGTCCGTTTGTAACTAGTCCGTCTGCCCAATTGATTCGATTAATGATTCCTAACATTTTGACCTAATATCTCACTCATTAGGTAAACTGTTTTCAGTGATATAACTCTTAGGCTGCTAAATTGTACATATAAGTGGCTGTGTTCTGTCAGCTATAATTATTTTCTCAATAAAGAGAAATACGTAAATACATGCATCTTAATTGGTGGAATAATGTTTCACTTCCTGTGGCTGAAGAAGTTGTTTCTGTTGCAGCCTGAAGGCACGCGTCGACATATACGATGCAAGCTATGCTCACTTTATCGCTTACCATCCGGTTCATGACCTTCAGCCTATCATTCTGGCCAACTGTAATTATTCACTGGAGGTTGGGAAGGGTACTACCATCGAGTACGACTTTGGAAGCATGGAAAAGCAGATCACGGAACGATTCATTCGTGGCCGGCCGCGACTCGGAATTGGAGTAAGTTCAAATGGATGCATCTTCCTAAGTCTTCATTTACAGAAATAATATATTATAAGTAAAGTGTTTGTTTGAGACTCTGAGCACAAAATTGTAGAGGAGGTTTGATTAAGTTTCTCCTTCTTTCCATGTTTATGTTGTCCTTTCTGAGTGTTTCGGACCTGGTGTGATGAGACAGTTTGTATGAGTAAGTTAGTGGTGTTGTGGACATTACATGAGCACTTTGAAGAATGCTTATATAAACCTATTGAATACAACCAATGAATATTGTTATTCTGTAAGAGACCCTTTGTAAATCGGTAGATATGCGATGTGATTATAAGACTTGTGGACTATAAAATTACTATGAATCAACTATTAATTTTCTATATGGTAGGTGAATGTTATCTATCTTTTAGGAAGGACGATCTGTTTTAATCTTTTCTTCTAAACTCGGGATGCTATGACCTTACTCACAGCAAAGCTTTCACGCATTATGTCTGAAAATATTATGACAGTGTTATTTTCATAAGCAGCTTTGAAGCCATTTGAGGTTCAACTTTAGATCAGGAAGCTGTTCATGAGCTTCTTACTTTTGTAGCCTAGGTTAATCGTTGCAGTCGCTAGAGTTCAGCGAACTGACTGCGCAATTGGCCAAGGTGAACCTAGGTTCTGTACCTCTTCATCACTGCTGAAAATTTCAACCACAAATTACCGTCGTTATAATTTTGTTTTTTTACATGGGCAGCAAATGAAATGTATTTCTGTAGAGAATGGAGTTCATCTTATACAGAGAAGACTTCACAAATGCTGCCATCTTTGCTCAGCTGCGATCCAGAATACCTCAGGTAGATTGGATTTTACAGTCTCATATGCCATATACATTTATATAAGCATATATATATATATTTTATTTATATAAGCATATGTATATATGATATATATATACACATCATAGTACATATATTTTCTATTTGCTTGAAACAACTCTAAGTAGTGAATGTTTGCATTTCTGTCTATTCAGTGGATGCAATGAACCCTCAGTTAAGGCACTAGTTAAGTTAACTTCTATCTAGTTTACTTAACTGATATGTGAATGTTATTAATATTGGTACCCATTGCCATTTTCCAGTTTATATATTCTACATAGGGGCTCCTGGTTAAAGGGGTCTATGACCCCTTTAGGTTCCTCTGTGTAACCAGAATACTCATTTATGTTAACTTGTTGTTTGACATTTTCTCTGGTTTTTATGGTTGCCAAATAAAATTGAAGCTGAAAATATATATTTGCATCAGATAACATTGACAGAGGTTATAAAAGGCAGTTGGCAAGACTGCTTATTGGTTGCACATCAGCCAGTCACCACGTCATCCATGGTTTCTTCTATTCTTCTGTTAAATGCATAAATTTCTAGTCATTGTTGATCTGTTTAGCCTAAAATGATAGGTTATCCCGGTGTTGAACTGCACTACGTTGAGAGGCCTGCCTCAAAATAAGCATAGCGATTTGTTTATTCATGTTTGAAGGAACCTCTTCAATCGCAGGCTGAAATGGAGAGGGAATTAAAGAACCGCTTTACTGATGTGACAGATCTGCTCGCAAGCCTCAACATTGCCCTCGGTTTCCTCGTTTCAATTGGCGGCGATCCTGAGATCAACATTCTTCAATTCATGTCTGATACGTTGAAAATGAAACAGCCAAGAATTGCTGCAATGGCAAGTTCTGTTGTATTTCCAGAGTACATGATGATCTTTTCCTTTCTTTAAGATGTAATGATGCAAAATTTGTGGCCCTGTTTGGGTTTGTCAAATGAAGTTGCTGCTCTGATGTGCTTCCATTTGGTTGGAGCACTAATGACTGAATTTTAAAAATTACAAGTGTAATTTCCAAGTAAACTTTTACATGGTGTTACATAGTAAAAGTTTGGCACACTGTTCAAAGTAGAGATTTGCAACACTTGCTGTTTAGCACCATTTGTTTAACATGTTAGATGTCATCATTGTAGCGTTATTGATCTCTCTTGCCCACTGACACCGGATATTAAGTATATAATGCTGCGTAGTTTAACACCATGCTATGAAACAATAGGGTCATTGTAGCTTACCTATTATGGGTTTTTTAATTGAAATAGAGTGATGTGCAAATAATTCGATAATTTCATTGTAATTGATAAACTATTGAATATTTCCATATTATTTTGTAATAAACACTGTTTAATTGTTCACTTGGTAGTATATAAATGTCTGATCATATTGCAAAGGTAGAAATAAGTGCCATGTGATGTTTTAATGAAACTGTCTGTTGTTCAGCTCGAGACATGTAAACTGAAGCACGTAGAATCGTTGTGGTTACTACTGTCGTATCTGAGAGCAAGAATACAAGCGAGCTATGGACAGGTAGGAGGATAAAAGTTATGTTGATGGGCTGTTGATTGCATGAATTAATTCTATTCTTTGTGTGTAATATGGTAATGACATTCAGTAAATATTGTATTTATGGATTTTTATATAAAGCTCCTCTAGTAGGGTGAACAGTTTAGAAGCGTTGCCAGTACACAAGGCTGTGAACACAGAAAAATATTGGTGGAAATGTAGGGTTGGGGTTGGTCCCTGTGTAATGTCCGACAGACTGTGACTCGATTTGCATATAACTAGGAATTTATCTTTTGGAATATTTATTTGCACTCCTTCCTTTGTTTCTGGTCATTCCTAGGGTTCAAAGGAAAGAATAAAACTTTCTTAGATTACTGCACCTTTTTCAAAGGATCGATGCAATAATATCTTCATATTTATTTTATTATTTATTTTATAAGTTTTTCATTATTTTATAGAAAAAATATTGTAAGAATAGTGAAAGACGAGGGTGATAATACATAGCTTTTATGGAAGCCCTCAAGTTATGGAACCCTCAAGAGGTTACAGAAACTCTTAAGGTATGGTGAAGTTTGAGAGGTTATGGTAAACCTCAGGTTATCGAGAACTTTCGGAGAAGAAGTTATGAAGTCAACCTAAATGGTTGAATGGTTTGAGAAACTTTTCAAGTAAAGCACAAACACAGCCTCAGCTGTCTAACTACAGAACAAAACTGGAAACTATGCAACTTCACGATATTAAATAATATCAGGATGATATTATATGGGGTCTGAATAGTAATGGGTAAGACACTGGTAAGCGGAGAGGCAGTTAACGTTCCCTCACTGAAGAAGATCCACCGCGATATACTGGAATAGATATGATTATTATTATTATTATTATTAGCTTTTAAACGAGACTTCAACTTTGGTGTTTGTAGGATGCATTTGAAAATGTCGATGAGAAGTACAGAGAACCAGTGCCCGATGAGTTGAAGCCCAAGTTGAGACTTGGCTTTCAGCACATTCAGATGGACTCATTCCTCATTCTGCTTTACGAATGCATCGTCTTCAACATCACAGTGAAGCAGAACATGAACGACGAAGACTACGTAGACAACCGCGATTATCTGTAAATAGCTCTCGTTATTTTCTATCACTTTTCTGATAGCCTGAGCTGATGCAGCTGAGTCTGATGATAATTTACGTAGCATAGTTATCGTAATGTCCAGGACATTATGGTAAGTTAGTCAGGAGTCATTTGTTATCCATTGGAAAAGATAGATTGAAATGCAATACATGAAGACCTCATGCAACTTGAAGTATCTTATGCGCTCAGAGACCTATGCTTCAATGGTTTTTATCTCATATATATCGTATTGTTTCGTATCTGGTTATTTATATAGCACTTATATATATATATATATATATATATATATATATATATATATATATATATATATATATATATATTAATATTAGGGTGCCCGAAAAACTTTTTCCCCCCATTTTTCATCGCACGACCTCCAGTTTTATGTGAGTTGGTGTAAAAAGTGCCCAGTTAAATTTGTATGTCAATCTGATAGCAGGAAGTGGTCCCCCACAGCCCCCTAAAACATGCATGGGAAAATGCATAGGAAGATATTCGGCAAAATCTCTCCTACCTTTCAAGGCTCGTAACTTTTTTCCTATAAAACAGTTTGTGTTGAAATTTGCACAAAACACTGTGTTAAAAAGAGCTTGCTGTAGAATAAGCCTGTGTGCTGAAGCTGGTAGTCTTTCTAGTTTTTCATATTCAACAGAAATCTGAAAAATTGGAAAAACCATATTTCTGACTAATAAATTTACCATCCATTAACAAAACTGAAACTGAACTGATATGAACAATTGAACAAAAAATTGGGTTTTAAATACCTTAAATCAATACTTACCTTACTGAATAAGTATCAAAACTCTAAAACCATTGCATTGGAGTCAGGCCTTCCGATCCAGTGCTAATGACTAAAAGGTGCAAGCTAATTGTCAAGCAGGGTGACAAAATAAAATGGTTTTGGACAAAAAACTGGCACAGTCATAAGGGTATTATGCTTAAAGGGAAAGCTGGATTGATGTCAATGTTGAATTTATCTTATGCATATAATTATAAATTATGCTTCTTTTGAGGTCCATCTATTGTCAAGATAAGCTGAATTTCTTTTAGATATAATTATACTTTCTCAGGTCCATCTGTCATGAAGATAAGCCGAATTTTGGTCAGAAGACACAGTTTAGGTGTGCTGAATTCACTGTTGAAGATGTATCATTTAGTCAACCATCAACTCAAATAGGAGATTATATTGCCTGGCCCTATGATGGCAATTGGGGGTTGGTTCCATCTGTTCTATATCCAAGAACATGATGATGTTCAAGTGAATTTCATTCGTCCATATCCACATTCATCCTACTGTTGCATTTTGATGGCCACTGAGAAAAGATGTTTGTTGAATAGACAAAGCACATAATGTATGCAAGGTACAAACTCCAATAACTCAGACCCCCGTGCGGCTCTGAATTGTTATTCTGTGAAAGGCGCTATATAATCTATAGATGCGATATTACAATTACCTTCTCCGTATCCTCACCTTCATCATCATTGTTCAAGATTGCAGTGCTTGTGCAAAAGACTATGATTCGTGATGTCTGATTACTTCATGTGCAACTGTTACCAACTGTGAAAACTTGATGATTTTTTTCTGTCTTCTTCCAGCCTTCGGGATGTGCTGACCCTGTACATAGACGACTCTGAATCCAACTACTCTATCCCTGCCCTTCAAGATGGTCGGTTCCCCGAGGAGATCAAGGCCAAGCACTGCATTTCAACTTGGTTACTGGCTCTGCATCCAAGTCGAAAACACTAGGCAGCCGCAAAAATGAGGCATTGTGTCGGCCGAAAAATTGAATGAAATTACAGACATTCATTCAGGCACTGAAATCAAGTTTTTTGTTATTTTGTTTACATTTTACGTGATCTAGTGTCGTTTCATTGTCAAATCTTATGTACGTTTTTTTCTCATCGATTTCTGTGTCAAGCATTCCTTTCAATAGTTGAAAATATCTGTGTGACAGTTCTCTGCTCTCTTCTAGAAATGACCAACCTTCTTTATATTTGTTGCAATAAATCATTATATCACTGAAGCTGTTGTCCTACCAACCAATAAACGTCAATACTTTAATGACTACAGCGTGCTAAGAGTGGCTTGGAAAACAATATAGCTCATAGTTTAAGTATTAAACAGTCGTGAGGAGCGTATTCCAGTAGTTACGTGTGCACAGCTTATCACGTTTTATCGTTCGGCTGCCTGTTCAACAAAGTTCCATGTTTATTTGCTATTTTCGGTTGCGATTGTTTGAACACTCTTTCCTCCAACTCATACACAAACGCTCTTTGTTTCTTCTGTGCAATTCCAAATTCCATTAGGACTTTTGTTAGGGTTTCTCCAGTCTTTAACAGCTTATTTTCCATGGCAGTCAGTCGTTCACCCAGCGACCGATTGACTTTCTTCCGATCGGCTTGTGCTGCCGCTGCCTTCTCGTCGTACATCCTTCCCTTGCGCAGTCGATCCTTCCCTGCCTCAAGAAGCTTCTCCCTTGCCTCAGGATATTCCCCCAGAGTCTTCCAGAGGTCGTCCTTGGACAGGATGAAGATGTCGCTGAAACCGGTGCTGATGACGTCTGCCACTCTCCGATTTCCAGTTGCGCTTCCGGAAATGTTGAGCAAGCTAACTTCTCCGAAGAATCCGCCGTCAGTGATTGTAGCGTAAACGGTTTGACCGTCATCGGCGACAACCCTTAGCAGCCCAGCCTTGACGATGTACATCTCTGTCCCAATGTCACCCTTGTGGCAGACGTAGTCGCCTGGACTGTACACCACCGAGCGCAGACGTACCACCAACTTTGCCAACAGGTCCTAAACGATCAACAACTGTAGAGACTTTCATGCTGATGTAAACATATATTTGGTATTGCATAGTAATATATGCGCACTTAATTTAAATACTTGTTAATGAATGTATATATGTTGATTGTCCTTTGATTCTTCTTTGTATAAAGATTTATGTCAATAATAAATTGTATGCTTCATATATTATAGGCCATTATTATCTGGATAGCATACTGGTATATTCATTATGGCTCAATAGTGTTTTGTCATGTAAAAAATTATTTACGGATTAACGCTTACTATAGTAAAACAATTATAGATTAGCCGATATTACAATTGTTATTGGTTATAGGTTATCCAATATTACAATTGTTAATTAATTGTTGGTTAGAGGTTATCAAATATTACAACTGGTTATCCATTATTGCAATTGCTTATTGGTTATCCAATATGACAATTGTAATTGCTTATTGGTTATCCATTATCGCAATTTTAATTGCTTATTGCTTATTTAATTGCTCCGATATAACAATTGTCATTGCTTATTGGTTATCCAATATGACAATTGTAATTGCTTATTGGTTATCCAATATGACAATTGTAGTTGCTTATTGGATATCCAATATTACAATTATAATTGCTTATAGGTTATCCAACATAACAGTTGTAATTACTTGTAGGTTATTACAATTATTACTGCTTATAGATTGGCTATTGTAATTGCATATTAATTGGCCTATATTACAATCATATCTATAGATTTATATAGCGCCTCTCGCGGAATAACTGTCTTCGGAGGCACTCTCTCTGCACGGAAACGAAATTAACATAGTGTTCCATTATAATTATGTCCAGATAATGCAGACGCTTCCGTCTGGGGTAACTAACCCTTTCACATGTCTCGAAGATGCTGACTCGCTTGAGTACCTCCATGTGCACTTCGGTGGCAATCTCTGCTTTGAAGGTCTCTGGCAGAATGTCAAGGACACTGTCCTCGTCCATCGACCTTCGATCGGTCCACATGTACTCGAACCATTGACTGACCTTCGCCTGGAGGTCGTTGCTCACGCCACGTATCTTCATGTACCTCTTGACTGCGTCGGCCTTTTGCTGGAATTCCGTCCGTCCCACTTTCATGCTGGCTATCAGTCCACCGAAACTACCTGGGGAAAAAGAAATCTGCGTTGTTTTATCTCTCAATAACTATCTGTCTTTGTGATCTTTGGATTTGACTAGGAATCGAGTATTATCCTGCCTGATCAATCAAACATGAACCAACAATTTATAGGGTGTGTAGCGATGTTCCTATTAAAACCCACATTTCTTATGTATTATTAACATTATAATATGCAATCAATGTTAATTAGTTTGAATTAATTCAGAGTTAATTAATGCCAGCCTATAAATATAATGTAAAGGCGCTATAAGATTAAATTAGAGTCCTTAGTAACAGTGTTGTTGGGGAGAACTGGTCGTTGGCAATTTGACATTCACGAGACAATGTTAAAAGGTCTGATTTTGGCCATCGGTCGTCTGCTGGGGACTGTACGGCGGAAATGCGTCATCCGGGCTGCGTGAGTTTGCAATAAAATGTTCAGTATTGCTGGTGCTGAGAAAAAGTCAACACGTAATTCTCAAGTTGCGAACTCTCAAAGAAGTTTTAGGAGTTCGGACAGTTATTTGACCCTGATTCGTCTAGAACTGCTGAGGGGGGCGAATGGTGTAGTGGCGAACAGTACTGTGATCGTCGAGTAATGATGGATGTATTCTCCGTGTGTAATCAGAAGTTATTTTCGTTCTCGAACTATCGGTCATGAGTGGTGGAATGCAGAAACTCTTTTCACGTTAATATAGTTGGACTGAGAAACTAATATCAGCATCTATAGTGTGTCTCTTCTGACATACTTGTCAACGGAATCGAGGCTACGCAAGTATCACATTAAGTCCGATTCATCATTCGGACGTGACGAGTGCGAGTGGAGGACGGCACAGAAGCATTTGAGGTGAAGAGGCTAGAGGCAACAATCATCCGAGAAGAAGCAATCGACAGAATTTATACAAAGAAAGAATCCAAATGAACACTGCAGAAATCCACTGCAGATCTCCTCCATTCCCGTGGGAGGTAAGATATCTGACCTAAGAAGCGCTATTAGCTAATCTAGGCTGGCTAGGTAGTCATAAGTTAGATTAGTTCATAATCAATCTATATCTTAGAATTCTATTTAAATATTTTGCTGATTTTGACTGTTTTTGCAATATAATTGACGATGAAAATTTGCAGTAGTTATTGATTAATTAATACTCAATTGAACTCATGAATATGTATATGAAGAGGCGTAATGGCCAAACCAAGGCAGAATAAGTTGAACTGTGTATATGCATCGTTACAGGGTGCCATAACACAGCATACAACAGTGATCATGCAAAATCATTGGGAGGGGGGGACGGCATGAAGTCCCTCGCGGGAGTCTCACGCGTTATACGACGTATAATCGAAAAATGGTGCATGCCGAGATACCTTGACGGGAGTATACAACGACGGATATAAATATCACGATCTTACAATTAAGATTATCGTATCGTTACCATTTACAAAATGGTAATTATGCAAACCAGCAAATCACCCAGCAAACAACCCACCAACCCACCCTCCAAATCACCCACCAAAACACCCACCATTTTTCTTCATTCTAGTATTTTAAAATTATTTTTATAGCTATAGTTGCTTTTTATAATCATAAGAAAATTTGCATTACATTCCGGACATCGGAGTCATAGCTTTGCGGCGTTTAAGGGGGTTCATGGCATTTGTGACGACATGTGATGAAGGGGGAGGGGTCAAAAATCGTCCATATTGCGTGCGTCTTTTATGGACGACCCATATTTTTGGGACAACCTGTACCTGTGAACATGACGTGCATTACCTATAATTGTAGCGAACAGTAGAACTCCGATGAGGAAATCTACGGTTACGAAGGCGATCTCAGCATTCGTGACTGGAGGTGGAAGATTCCCAATGGTAAGCAGCATGAGGGTGGACCAGAAGAGCGAGTGCACATAGGGACTGATGTCCGTCCTCCACTCGCTCCCTGCAGAGCCGTCGCCCTGGTAGGTCCAACCGTCGGCCCCGAATCCTACCAAATCGCTGATGAGGATGTAGAGACAGGCGTTCCAGTGGATGACCGTGAGGGTGACGATAAGAAGGTAGGCGCTTCGGACCGCGAAGGGATGGTTGGATCGTGTCTCAGAGCGGTCGATAAACTCGATGAGACGTGGGACTCTGAGCAGACGGTTGAGACGGACGTAGGGTCGGTTGACGGAGGCGGGCGGAATTAGGAAGAGCAGATCGGTTGGTAGCAGCGACAGCACGTCCAGACGAAACGTTCCAGTTGACATGTAGTGGCGTCGTAAGCGATTCCAATCCCCAACCAGGATTCCTTCCTCAAGATAACCTGTTATGGAGACATACATTATTTGGTTTTAGGACGAATCCACAGATCGGGATACTTGGACCACAGTCTCCGCAGTCGGTCATTGCAGCATTACCCACCGACTTAATGAATTAGCGACTGACCTAACCAACTAAGTCACATGCTTATGATCAGAGTCGCCTAGATTTATCCACTTATCTATCGCCAATCTTTCCAGCCAGACAGTTAAGCAGTTAACCTGTAAGCCAGTCAGTGAGTCAGCCAGCCAATCAGTTAGTCAGTCGTTCAGTGAGTCAGTCAGCTAGTCAGCCAGCTGAGCAGTCAGTCAACCAATCACTGAACCATCCAGTCAACCAACCAGTCAGTCAGCCAATTACTGAACCAGCCAGTCAGTTGGCCAGCCAGTTACCCAATCACTGAACCAACCATTCAACCAGCCAGCCAATCAGTGAACCAACCAGTCAGTCAACCAAGGCAATCGATCAGTCAGTCAGTCAGTCAGTCAGCCAATGATGCCAATGACCTGTTTTCGATCGTACGACCATATCGAGTGCGTAGATGGCGTCGCTCAGGTAGTCGACGGTCATCCAGAGACCGAGGTACTGCTGTTGGTACTGCCAGAGGACGGACCGGAAGACGAGGCAAACGACGTTGTAGAGGACACAGGACGCGATGACGCCCAGCCAAGCGAAGTAGAGGCGCGAATAGGGATCAATCACTCCCATTCCAACAGATGGGAGACGCAGCCTACGTTGCAACCCTCTTTCCACAAACAACAAATAAAACAATCGTTATCGTGAACCCCACTTTTTATTGCGCTATGCTGATGCTATGCCCTGGCACCAGCTTATTCACGAGCGCTAAGTCTTGTCAGAGGGGATGTCATGATCCACATCTGGTTTGCCAGAGAGATGATGGAGGATCTGCGGCCACGACGCGTTTCGTTTTGGTCGAGAAAGACTGGAGGGAAGAGGGTACCAGATGAGTCAGGGTAGGAGTTTTTGAAGGGGTTAGACTTTGATTTGGAGTTGAAAACCTCGCCATGAGGGCTGAGAAATAAAGGGGCCTTGCAAAGAGGTTTCAGTTTCGCTGTCGAGACAATCAGATAACTTCAAAATGTCGTTCACGCCATATGGACGAACACAGTGTAACGGTTCAGGGGTACGCCTACCTGGTGTCGGCCTGCTGTAGTGTCTGCCTGGTGTGTACGCCTGTCTACAATGTTCTTTCTTCTTTGGTATCTATCTACTGTAGATATCTACTTTCTACTGTAGCCTATCTACTATCTACTGTAGATATCTACTATCTACTGTAGTCTATCTACTATCTACTGTATATATCTACTATCTACTGTATCCTATCTACTGTAGATATCTACTATCTACTGTATCCTATCTACTGTGTATTATCTACTATCCACTGTGTAGTCTCTACTGTCAACTGTCTCCTATCCACTGTGTAGTCTCTATTGTCTACTGTCTCCTATCTACTGTGTGTCATCTACTATCTACAGCAAATTAGTATAAAAGGAGAGAGTCGTATCGTGTCATCAGAGAGAGTCGTCATCGGAGAGTCGTCGTAGGATCGTGGTCGTCGCCGTCGTCTGGAGATTGTCATCGGGGAGCCTTGTAGATTCGGCTTCGGCCTTGCAGTCTCGGCTCCTATGAAGCACGAATAGTCGTCGTGGCTTGCGATAGTCGTCGTGGATATAGTCGTCGCAGATTTGCGATAGTCGCCGTCAGCCATTGACGTAGCATAGTAGTCGCCGTCAGCCATTGACGTAGCATAGTAGTCGCCGTCAGCCATTGACGTAGCGTTGCAATTACTCGTTAGTTATCGACGTAGGGCGTATTGAGGGAGTGAGAAATGGACTGTTTCCGAATCGGCGCTACAGAAGTATTGTTTTCCGTTGTACATTAAAAGAAGATTATCGAACAAGCGTGTCTTATTCCAAGCGTCATCCAGAAAGGAGCTATTTAAACCTTAAATGGTTAGTCTTCAGCAAACCACTGAAGACTTACTCAGCGGACTGCAACACGAACTACCCCCATATCGGACGGGGCTGCAAGTCGTCATCCTGGTCACTGTCGAATAGGCCCCGTTCCGTTACAAAACTGGTACCAGAAGTGGGGTACGCAGTAACGTTTGACGAGTTCTTCTGAACGCTGAATTTAACGCAGTTACGTTGGAGGTGATACGTAAGTTTTTTTTTGGAGGCTCTGCCGTTCCTGATTCTCGGAGAACACGAAATTCTTTTGTTCCGACGCTGTGAATTTAGACGAACGACGACTGAAAATGGATATCGCGAAAACGGACGATACGATCGTTTATACGTTGCTGGACGTTGCGGATTCACCAATTCGCCAGCCGAGTCTTTCGACACCCGCACCTGGGCGGGCGACGACTGCCGAAGCACGAGGCACGGACTATAGTTTTCTGGAGAGCATAGACTTCGACGGTCCGAGCAAGACGAGCGTTCGAGAGAAGAAGACGATCAAGTTCGACGTCGAGAAGCGCAACGATCCTCCGCGGATGGAGAGCCCTGCAGTTCCTCCCGCCAGTCGGGTGATATCGATGAAACCTGGGAAATTCGATGGCACGGGATCATTGGAATCGTTTATGGCTCAGTTTGAAGTTTGCGCTCGGCATAATCGCTGGACTGATAGCGATAAAGCGGACTTTCTGCGCTGTTCTCTGGAAAAAGCGGCCACGCAGCTGCTCTGGGATTTTGGAGCGCGTACGGATGTATCTTATGAACAACTCGTCGAGAGATTGCGTCAACGATACGGAACGGAGGGGCAGACGGAAACGTTTCGCGCCCAACTTTATTATCGTCGACAAAGGGGCGATGAGAGTCTCAGCGATCTCTTACATGATATCCGGAGACTCGTCGTTCTCGCATACCCAGTGCCTTCGAATGAGACGACGGAGATTGTTGCGAAAGATGCATTCCTCGAGGCGATTAGAGATCGAGAACTGGCTCTTAAGGTGAGGGAGCGGGAACCGAAGACGCTCGACGAAGCGTATAGAGTGGCCTTACGCCTGGCCGCGTATCAGCACACGTCTGAGTTAGAAGAGCGACGAAGGCCAGCGAACCGAGTACGAGGCACCCAAGGGAACGACAACGGCGCAGCGTTTCAATCGCAATTGGAAGGCTTCATCGCTGCTCAGCAAAAGTGGCAACAAAGCATGGAGGAGAAATTCTGTCGGCAGCTAGAGGAGCTACGAAACTCGCGTCGAACGAATATCGACGCAGAGCCGAATTTCGCCACACCAGCAGATCGCACAAGGAATCCAGGACGTGGAGTAACCTGCTTCAACTGCGGACGAATCGGACACATCGCACGCCAGTGTAGGCAACGGCAACGGCCTTATCGCCGCCCTGACGACGCACGGCCTTCGTCTTCATCAGAGATCGAAAATGACGGAACGACGGTTACCAACCATACCACACGTGAGGGACAGAACAGGGACACGAACAATGCCATCTACATACGCGGGACGACAAATCGACGCTCGAGGACCTGCTTAGTGGACACTGGGTCAGAGGTAAGCTTGGTACCATTGTCTGACGTAGAGGGGTTAATGCTTCAACCTAGCACTCGTGTATTGTTGGCCGCCAACGACACGGAAATACGGGTTTTGGGCGAAGTTAGTGTGCACATTCAGATTTGGAGAGGATTTGCAGTTGAAACAAATTTTCTGGTATCTGATCAAGTAGGCGAGCCAATGATCGGTATGGATTGGTTGAGGCAGCATAAATGTAGAATTGGTTTTGGGACAGGTGCGCTTTTCATTGAACGGCGACGCATCCCATTAATTAAGGGAAATGGCTCATTGTGGTGCCGACGAGTGATGGTCGCGGAAGAAGTGGCTGTTTCGCCAAATTCTCAGTGTGATGTTCCTTTTCGAACTCAGTACAGGAATCTCAATAGCACGGCTCAGGCGTGGATGACTGAAGCTAAGGAGATTAAGCCAGGAGTACATTTAGCGCGAGTGGTATTGAGTAGCGAAGCAGACCGAGCGAGTGTAAGAGTTTTGAATTTGAGCGATCAGCCTGCTACGCTGTCGGTCAATCAGTTGATCGGTGATCTCCACCCTGTGGAAATAGAGTGTGAAGATGAGATCACTCGGAAATCTAGCTCGCCGATAACTAGTCAATTGATTGAGAAGCTCGTGGAAGATATACCGGATGATGTTCCCGGGGAAATAAGAGCAAGGTCGCATATCCTGCTGACAGACTATAGCGACATATTTTCGACAAGCGACCGAGATTTAGGGAGCACTGAAGTTTGCCAGCATCGGATTGACACCGGGGATGATCGACCGATAGGACAGCCTTTGAGAAGGCAGCCCTTGCATTACCAAGCAGAAATAGACGCGCAGTTGGAACAAATGGTAGCAAGCGAAATAGTGGAGCCGGTAGTTGGTGAATGGGCAGCAAATGTCGTGTTAGCCAAAGAGAAGGATCAGCCATTCGTGTGGGGAGAAGAATGTCAAAGCGCTTTCGATCGTTTGAAGGTAGCGCTCACTACTGCTCCAGTACTGAGCCTACCCAGTGACAATTCAGTGTATACATTGGATTGCTATGTAGCAATTGATGCGGTGTTGTCGCAGCGAGTCGATGGACACAAGTGTGTAGTCGCCTATGGCAGCCGGTTACTCTCTGCAGCGGAGCGAAACTATTGTGTCACAAGAAAAGATTTACGGGCAATAGTATACTTCACTCAGATTTACCGACAGTACTTGTTGGGAGGGAGGTTCACTCTCCGGACGGATCACGCGGCGTTGAGGTTGCTTCAGATAACTCCGGAGCCGATAGGCCAACAAGGACGCTGGTTAGAAAAGTTGGCGGTATTTCATTTTGAAGTTTTGCATAGGTCGGGGCGTAAACACGGAAATGCCGACGCTTTATCGAGGAAACTCTGCAGCCAATGTCGTCAGGGAGAGATCGGCCACGAAGTCTTGTTGCTGCGGGAGGTAACCGCGGTCGTTCGTACGAAAAAAGACATTTCGAAAGTGCAAGACAAGGATACTGCTCCGAACCTGCAGGAAATTCTATTACAGAAGTCGCCAAAAGCTAAGACTTTTGTAGCGCATGTCGATAAACTACAGATTTGCTATGGGCGAGTAAAGAGACAGTGGGAGTTGCCTGCTGCGTCCGAAGCAGGGGTAGACACAGCAACCGTACTGGCCGATCAAGACGGTTACCTGCGGCGGAGTAACACGAAGCGAGCGCGGAACAGGCCGCAAGTAAAGAAAGCTCCGACGGCAGAGGACGGACCATGACAATTGTCCGCTGACGAAAATCTTAGGCTATCGTCAGACTCTGGAACGGATGAACAGGAAAACGGTATGCCAAGTTTGGCCTCAGGTGCAGATAATCGGCCTCGACGATGCATTCGTCGTCGTGTGCAAGTTCAGTAGAGCAAGACGGCTGGCAGACGTGACGCAGCGCTGGTAAAAAGAGCGTAAAGACGAATACGACGTCCGAAAGGGAGCAAAAGATGAATACGACATCTGTTGATAAAGAAAGAACACATAGCGCTTACGTGAAGAGACGCTGCAGTAATGTGGTGAAGAAAATAAACGGGCGATGGAAGAAATGAAACGCCGTACAAAGAAATTGTTAACGGTCGAATTCGCCAGATGACGCTACGAATATTTGCGGACTAGGAAGCCAGTGGCTCCTCTAGCAAGAAATATGCATGAGCGTGTGTGTACATTGCGTTGCAGTACGTTTAAAGCCAGAAAATAGCGTTTACCAGTTTGCGTATGCTGAGTAGATATCTACCATCTACTGTAGATGTAGTCTTATCTACTGTGCGAAGTCGTCATTTTAACCGTCGAAAGGACTTTTATTTTCAGGGACGAACAATGTTCTCGTCGGACAACTGTCTGATCGTTCATGGACTTTTAGTATGTTATTGTGTCATGCCTGCTTTCTGTTGAACTGTCAAGCTGACTGGTCTGTTATGCGATAATTGTTATGCAGTAGGCCTAGTGGTTATGATTTGTTTGGACTGTTCGACAATGTCTAATTTCATGATTAGCTAAGGACGATTGAGTCCACGTGATTTTCATGTTGTATTGTGTAGGATCTGACCGTTAAGTCCGTTAATTTGCTTTGTGGACTATTGTCTGAACTGAAGCCGATGTACGCTTTTATTAGGGGAAATCTTGTGATTAGGCGTTCCCAAAATGAGACTTTTGGGATGTTGCTGCGGGAGGCGTGTAACGGTTCAGGGGTACGCCTACCTGGCGTCGGCTTGCTGTAGTGTCTGCCTGGTGTGTACGCCTGTCTACTGTGTTCTTTCTTCTTTTGTATCTATCTACTGTAGATATCTACTTTCTACTGTAGCCTATCTACTATCTACTGTAGATATCTACTATCTACTGTAGTCTATCTACTATCTACTGTATATATCTACTATCTACTGTATCCTATCTACTGTAGATATCTACTATCTACTGTATCCTATCCACTGTGTAGTCTCTACTGTCTACTCTCCTATCCACTGTGTAGTCTCTACTGTCTACTGTCTCCTATCTACTGTGTGTCATCTACTATCTACAGCAAATTAGTATAAAAGGAGAGAGTCGTCATCGGAGAGTCGTCGTAGGATCGTGGTCGTCGCCGTCGTCTGGAGATTGTCATCGGGGAGCCTTGTAGATTCGGCTTCGGCCTTGCAGTCTCGGCTCCTATGAAGCACGAATAGTCGTCGTGGCTTGCGATAGTCGTCGTGGATATAGTCGTCGCAGATTTGCGATAGTCGCCGTCAGCCATTGACGTAGCATAGTAGTCGCCGTCAGCCATTGACGTAGCATAGTAGTCGCCGTCAGCCATTGACGTAGCGTTGCAATTACTCGTTAGTTATCGACGTAGGGCGTATTGAGGGAGTGAGAAATGGACTGTTTCCGAATCGGCGCTACAGAAGTATTGTTTTCCGTTGTACATTAAAAGAAGATTATCGAACAAGCGTGTCTTATTCCAAGCGTCATCCAGAAAGGAGCTATTTAAACCTTAAATGGTTAGTCTTCAGCAAACCACTGAAGACTTACTCAGCGGACTGCAACACGAACTACCCCCATATCGGACGGGGCTGCAAGTCGTCATCCTGGTCACTGTCGAATAGGCCCCGTTCCGTTACAATATCTTTCATCAAACATAACAGACAGACGTTTGTTTTACGTCGTTGTTCAAAGCCTCGAGATCTGTAATCGGCGAACATTATCGGAGACAAGCGACGATTTAATTTATCTAGTGACAACTAGATACTTAAAGCTGCACGCTTCAACGACCAGCATGCATCGACTACTAGCTATAGACATGTATCGACCACCGAATGGTTATGCGCTCCGACCCCGAAGTCACGATCGACTTTATTCCACCAGGTAAAGATGTTCGAATTTTTATACCTATAAATAGCATTGTACAAAAACATATAGGCTTACTAACATAAATCACGTAATTAAATCTCAAACTAACTGATTATCTGATTCGGCATATAGGCCTAACTGTAACTGTCTAAATATTAATTTGTACGTGTCATAACTATTGTAATAAGCTGCGTTTTTGCCAGAATGATATTTGAATAAACGAAAATTTATCGATTGATTGAGTTCAGTGGGAGCTACATAAAAACAAGTCAACGCAAACGCTTTTTAGGTATTTCTTAAATATTGTTTGCATTTCAAGTAGTTGCATGTCGTTTAACGACACTGTGTGATAACAAAGATCATCAGCGTCGCCCTCCTTCTTTATTCAGGCCTGGGACTGGCACTGCCTGAGTGCTAGTAGCGTAGGAGTTCCGTTTGCATTACAGTTATGGGTTTCCGCAAAGATAGCATGTCACATGTGGATTTTTGTAGATAATAATTATGTCACCTATGGATTTCCGTGTAGATATCATATGTCACTTATGGGTGTGCGTAGCCTACATTGCACTGGTTTCCATAGCTATCACGTCACCTATGGGCTTCCATAGCTAACATGTCCCATCTGGTTTTCGTTGATAACATGTCACCTATTGGCTTCCGTTATATATGTAGCCAACGTGAACAATCATGGTCCTAAGATGAATGTAGGTGTTATTGAACTGGAATGACCGGACGTATAACTTCTCGTTCGAGTCATTATTTGTGCGAGAAAAGGTGACCAGCGTGATGCTTCATAGTTGTTTTTATTATGAAGTGTTTCGGTGGCAAGCGGTGCTATTAATTTCCCTCTCGGAATCAGTTCCGTATGCTGGAGCTTGTTAGTTGGAGCAATTCACCGATTCGCAAACCTGAGAACGAACGATTGATGCCAGAGGCGAGTAGCTTCGTTAAATAGCGATGGTCTCACGCTGGCTGCGTAACAGTAGGCCTAGGATCGCTATTATTGCAAAATGTTGTCTTTGAAAATTTCTACCAAAAAATCGGACAACTTATTGGCGTAGGCCTATATATTGCTGCTGTCGCTATTCGCTCGTTTTACCCGCAGTCACCGAACTCGACTTATTATTATTGTCATTTAAAATAATCGGTGTAAGCAAACATTTTTAAACTGTGCAAAGTCAAGCAGAGAGGCGAATCTGAGATGCGGAAAGTTGTTCGCCAGGTGAATGGCATTTGGATTTTCAGAGACATTGTGAATTTTGAGGCGTTTCTTGAAAAAGAAACTATACCCACATACATGCATACACACACTTACATACATATATATATACATACATGTATACAAGGAATCTATACATACGTACGTAGACCTATACACATACACACATACCAATATACATGTATATTGTATACATATATACTAACATAGAGCCTACTTAGTGTTACATACATGCACAGGATGTAGGTATACAGGGTGGTTCATTGTAAAGTAAGCCAAATTTTGACAACCAATTTCTTATTTAATAAACCAATATTAAAACTGTGACTATATTTTATTAATAGTAGTTTCAAAAGAAAATAATTACATATTTACTATTTTATTTTAATGACTTCTGTGTTTTTATTTCCTGCTCAAAAAGGCTGTCGATATTACGATAAAAAACATAAATTAAAAAAGTTGCAATTTTTGTAAAAATGTAGGAGGACATTTACGACATCTTCTTTAATTAAATAATCAGATTATAGTACTGAGAGTTTCTTCAAAAAAATATTAACGACTGTTTTCATGTTACAAGTACTTTGTTACAAAATCTAAAAGAAAATTGTCAGGCATTAGAGATAGGCCCCTACATGAAAAACAGTTTGGCATACTTTTCATTGAACCACCGTGTACATAATTTTGCTTGGGTGAATATCGACAAGTATAACTCTATTTGGATTCTGTAAACGGTAGAGAGGAAAAACGAAATAATTCGAATGGCTTCCTCTCGTCATTTACTTAATTGCAGTCCGTTGCTAGGCAACGGAATGAGCCGGGTATAGAAAGACGCGCAGGTCTACTACGTGGGAGGTCAGAAACATGATAATTAAACAGGCGCATGCACACACAGACCAATCAACGACGGGAAAGAGACGAACAGGAACAATTAGAACGAATGAATAGGAGAAAATAATCAAATGACGAATGGACGAAAAAATGATCGAATTCTAAGAAACAATCAGACGAAGAAATGAGAGACTGAATGGACGAATGAACGAATGAAAGGCACAAAACGAAGAAAACACGAACGAATAAATGAACGGATGAATGAATGGCAGAATTATCGAACGTATGAATGAGAATGCGAACGAATGAAACGACTGAATTGATGACAAACTGGTTCACATACAAAGAGGTAAATCCTTGCGCAAACGAAGAGACTGGCAGGCAGGCAAACATAGGAATAAAACCAATGAAAAACATACCACTCTACACAACCAGACGGAAGAAGGAAGACAGAACAGAACAATAATTGACTCCTTACATGGTGCTACTACGGTGGAAGTCGGTGATGTTGGTACGTGAAGGTTAGCTTGCTTCATTGCTAGCGGAGACCAATAGTGAAGAAACTGTTTTTCCTCCAGGCTGAAATCTGGGTGATGACTTTTTTGTATATGACTTGTTGCATCTGCAAGTGAACGACGATACAGGCCTACCAGAGATTACAGATGCAGACGAAAGGCTTCTATAATGAGGATAAGAATCTATGAATGTAGGCTTTAGGCCTACATCATTTATGTACGTAAGCCATATAATTATGCACTCGCGCGTGCAGGCATTGCAAATTGCAATTGTTAAATTTAGCCGGATCTGAAATGCCGTATCTAAACGAAAATACTCATCACCTTAATTTACTGTGCTTTTGTCACAATAATTAACAATGCGATAATTATATCATGCATTTTTGCATTTTGTGTGTTTTCAAAACAGCGAAAGTGAGCACAGTTTACACAGATAGTTTACCTGGGTTTTAGATTTGCCAAAATTCTGGGAGTCGCCGGCTCTGTATACAAACAACAGAAACACGGCCTTATGCATGTATGTATACATGTTTGGATGCAGCGCCAGAAATACTCAGACATGCGCTCTCTCTTAAACTGTTGGTAAGGGGACTTGATGGATGGCAGTTGCGCTCCCCCAGAGGGTGCCTTGGGGGAGAGTCCCAGTTGTGGTCATCATGACGTTTGCGATTTTCAGCTAGAGCGACAATTAGACGAACTAAGGATGTAACACTATAATATATCAACGTAGAAAGTAAGACACCTTTGTTGACGGCGAATGGTATACGACTTCTTTCAACCGGGTTACGTATGAAAAATACTATTACACGGTCAGCGATCAATCTCCCCGAAGCATTGTTACTTAAAAATTTACCCGAACCTTCAGAACGCAGCACAATCACTCATTTTTTTGGCGTTCTCGTAGCATGTGTTCGAAGAGACTACATTAACAGCCATGTACACGGATGCGTTTGTTGTGTAATCCGCTGCTGTGATGAGCCTTCTGGCTCGCAGGTGCGGAGAACCATGGGGTTGATCGATGGTTGTGGCGATCAGAGCGTAGCGAAAACAACGAAACAGCAATCTGGCTGCTAACGGATAAAGAATTGTCTTTGCAGATTAGACTTCACTTTGAACGAACAACAGACGCTACATTGTTGATCGATGACGCTTAGAGGCCCGACCTTTGAGCACAGACCTCAAACACTGCCAACGGTGCCCGACTTTTGCAACTTTACTGCAATTCTAATTACAGAGCTTTATATAGCGCCTCTTCGGTACAGAGTTTATAGGAGACGCTTCTAAATGACATGACAAAAGTACAATCGATTTAAAGGGTTTTAACACTTTAACCACACGCTAATCCCGTAACTGTTCGCACTCTGACCGTGTCAGTCCCAAACCTGGCTAAAGGAGGGCGACGTTGACAATCTTTGTTATCACACAGTGTCGTTAAACTGGAACTAAAACCACCACGACCTGCATTGTGTCCCATCTACATTTCTTACACGCTCGTCATTATAATCGTATGCACGAAAGAGACAGACAGAAAATGAAGCCAGGTATTTTCTATGGCAGGTCGACAGGTTCACTCTAGAAAGATACAGATTTATCTAATCTGTACAAATATATTATTGTATTCTCACTCCCTGGCCAAGAAACGCTAAACTTGTGAATAAAGTGAAAAAATCTTTTGGAACTGAAAAGCTAATTTGATCTATTATACTCACAAGTCTTTCTGAAATGCAAAATCGTGAGAAGTGTTGCTTCTCACAAAATCCCTAAAACCACTGTGAGAAGAGAAAAAGCACACAGAACAATCTGTCGAAATAAAGAATGTGCGAACACGCGTTTAACTAAGGCGGCTGTAGTAGAATGCAAGCTTAATATGAAAGCTATAGCTAACTGATAGCTACTGTCACTATATACTGTTCGGTAGCAAACGTGCATGGTCATTGATAAGACGACGGGCAGGTGCGACTGGGACTTCCTGCTGGGCATCTTTGTCTTGCGCCTGGGTCAATTTGATACATCGGTAGCTCGCGTAGGGATGCTAGTGCAGCTCCTATTTCTCGACAACAGGTAAACATAGAATAGCTTAAGCATCAGCTGCGGCCAAGGTAAAGCTGACGTTCACCACTCAGTCTGTCTCTCTTCGTCTCTGTGTGTTCTCCTCTGCATGCTGTTGTCTCTCTTTGCATGATGCGTCATGTGCATCATTTTTATCAGTCTCCCATTCACTCACTCTATCGCTCACTCATTCACTCACACACATTCACACACTCACTCACTCCTCGCTCACTCACTCACTCACCCCTCGTTCGCTCACTCGTTCATACGCTCACTCATTCACTCACTCACACACACATTCACATTCTCACTCACTCACGCTCCTCGCTCGCTCACTCTCTCACTCATTCACTAACTCACACACTCGCTCACTCCTCGCTAGCTCGCTCACTCACACACTCGCTCACACACACACACACCCAACCACCCACCTACTCACTCACTTTCTGTCTCCGTCTGCCTCTCCCACCCTCTGCGCATGTGCCACTCTTGGTCAACGCTAAAAACCGTAAAACGTCGACAGAGCGAGAGAGGAGAGAGAGACAGACAGACAGACAGACAGACAGATACAGAGCAAGAGACAGAGACAGAGACAGACAAAGTGAGAGACAGACAGAGAAAGAAATAGATAGATAGAGAGAGAGACAGCGAGAGAGACAGAGAGACAGAGAGAGAGCAATTGCGTGCAAGCGTGGGTCTTACACACGATCCAGACACAGCGAAGGCTACCTCTCAGCCATAGATACTTCAGGTCGAGCGCTCTATAACCATTCGGCTATCGTGCAGCATCAGTCATACTATAGCAACCTCTGCCTCCTCACGTGGCGTGTCAGCGTTCGGTTTTGTGTCAATATGATATCATTATTATTATACAACGTCTTGCTATTCAACCGTTCGTAAAATATATCTAACTGTCTTAACCCTATACCTCTCTGCAACTGTCTGTGTGTCTCCCTGTATGTATGTCTATTGGTTTGTCTATAGTATCTGTCTGTCCGTCTATTGTCTGTCTTCTTTTCTGTCTGCCTAGCTTCCTTCTGTTCTGTCTGTCTGTCTGTCCGTTTCCATCAAAAGGCTATTGTCAACATTGCCAACTGATAGTTCTATGGAAGCATCATAATCTGTCTTCTGTATCCCCTTCAAGCCTTCTGACTTCGCGCTGCCATGGTAACGATGCTGCTACTGCTTCAGCTTCCGCTGCTGCTGCTGTTGAAGGTCCGTGAAGCATCTGTCTCCAGTTAGTATGGCGCTATAAAAGTCAATGAGTAAGTAATCTAAGTATTTATTTTACAGCGTGACCGACAGTTGGTTGCTGTGTCGGAATGTGACTCTTCCAATCCGTCGTCAGTACAGAAGAATTTACAGATAGCATTTCTCAATGAAATACTTACCATCGTAATCGTAATCTCAACGTTTCGCAGGCGCCACACAGAAGCTACATGCATAGGCGGAGACTTGGTCGCGGGTTTGGGGTGGGGGCAAATATAAAAAATATGGTTAGGAGACAGGCCGAAAATATTTCAATTCCCAAGCATGAATACAGCAAAAGTTGAATAGTGGAAAACACTGTATAAATTTAGAATATTTATGAAACATTATTGATATTTTTGGAGGAAATATAGGCAGCTCCGTCCCCTCCACCTGAAATTTTGGAGCGAACAGTCCCATTCTATCCCGCCAAGTCTCACCCCTGTCCCATGACTTGGCGCAGCGCTCGTGAATAGGCTGATGCTCTTCACTAGTCTTACGAGTGGCGCTTTGTAAGCTTGAGCATTACGATTACGAGTGTTTTCGCTGAAGGGAATTCTGCCCTTGTCACGAATACACGCTATTGTGACGTTAATAACCATACAGCAAACGATGATAATATCTTCATGATCGAAAATAATAACCTTGCGGCGGATACAAGCTGGTCATCGGTCCAAAACGAACAGATGAATTTGTTCAGTACTGCACAATAACGCGTTTGGCGCCAGGTTTCCGGTGCAACTATACTTTTAAAGAAGTCCGTGATTATACGGTTGCCCGTCACGACATTCATGGCTGTCACAGGTGCTTATTAATACGAAGTTCGATCGGAGAGTGTAACAGACCCGCAGATGGAATAAGAAAAGGAGTGGGTAGGAAAAGCAGCTTCCATGTATACGGCACATAGTAAAGCGAATGCTTTTAAACAATATATTGCATTGTAGCCTATTATACCAGGACATAATCCAAGTCGCATTCGCAAGTGATAAGCTATAGTTATTTTGTATAGGCCTACACACAGAGCCACTCATTCAAAAACATTCACTCGAGCATCTTATGTCTATAACGAGGGTTCCGGACAATTCGGCGCAATTCGGCGTCGGACAATTTGGCTCCCTTTGAGTTTGTTAGTGAATTTGGACCAGATGTCGGTATGTATGTAGTAACAGGAAATTTAAAATAAATTAAGAATGGAAGCGAAATAGTGTTCTTCATATTTTCCAGCACATGTCTAGTTATTAGGTCTACTATGTGAGTCAGAAACCCAAATCAATGCAATTTGTAATATTCTTTAGTTTTCTTTACAGTGGAGGACTACTCTAGTTAGAAGGTGACACGGTCCCTATGTGTTTACGATGACTCTACAATAGCCAAACATGTGCTGGATAATATAGAAAATATTATTTCGCTCCCATTCTGAATATTTTAAAAATGTGAGTTACTACATACCGAAATCTGGTCTAAATACACTTACAAACTCATCCAGCGCCGAATTGTCCGTGCGCCAAATTGTCCGCGCGCCGAATTGTCCGGCGCCGAATTGTCCGTCGCCGAATTTTTCGTCGCCGAATTTTCCGTCGCCGAATTGTCCGTCGCCGAATTGTCCGGCGCTGAATTGTCCGGCGCCGAATTGTCCGGCCACCATAACGAGTTGTGTGTGCCTGTGTTTGCATACAACACTCACACTCCAAGTATGATATGGTTTTCAAAAGGAATCTACATTAGAGGAATGGCTACTCGTAAAAAAATCCGAGTTCGCGTTTAACTCTTAAACATATCTAAATTTTGCCTATAATTTTAAAATGTGATGTTTTAAACGCACAATGGGATATATTATTTTGTTGACATAGTCCCTAGTTATTCGTCAGCTTAACTTCATAACTAAAAGTTAATAAATCAGATTAGTAAGCTATGTCAAGAAGATGTGAACATACCTAGCTCCCGATTATCGCCCCAAAACTAGTGACTTGACGTTACATAGGGACTTTTCAGTCCTCACTGACCCTTGTGGATAGTGCCATATTAGGTCGTTGTCTGAGAATGAAACATATCGAATCGTCAACATACGATGGAATTCCTGTTCTCGCAGCGGCATCAGCATCACCCATGAAACTCATATAGATCTATATTCGACATCTAAATAATGCGTAGTCTTACACGGGAACTATGCAACAACTCGACAATTTCGTAACGTAGGTTCTATGCGCTATGACATCAACGCTGCATGAGAGCTATAGACCTATGTAGATAAACAGAGTTTAAAAGTTCAGTTTGTTTTGAGATACTTTCTGTTCATGTAATAAAAGGCTTATGAAAAAATAAATCTTAGCTTCATTGTCGGAATATTGTTGCCTGCCGCTACCATCTCTTTATAGCCTTACATAACAATATCCGAATATTGAATGATCCGAATTTACAATAATGACGCCGGTCCCACTGTTGGGCGAGTCCCTGAACTCCTCCGTTCAGCAATTCGTTTCCATTTCACGCGATGCGATTGCATTCTGTAATTGAAAACGACTCCCGTGGGATGTACTCCCAGTCCAATTCCACCGTCTTCTTTCAGTTACCATCGCTCTCTGCAGTCGGCAATCCGTGCGTGTGGCCCAAAGTCTCGGGTGAAACGGTTTCGCAACGTTGGAAAACACAGTTAAAGCTATCTATGACTGTCGTATAGTTCAATCCGACTTCTGTAATAATTATCGTCCGTTCATTTCATACTTGTAATCATACATGCGTGTGTCAGTTCAGAGTTGGGTCGGGCAGGGTCGGGTCACGAATATCTGTAGACTATGTGGGTCGTGTCGGGGCAAGATCCTGGCGTGTCGGTTTGTTCGGTCGGTTCCCTAACTCGAACCCATTTCGACCCACCAATTTCTTGCAGAGCTTAATTTTCAATTTGTTGCTATAATGTTATTCATAATGTTAATCGGTTACAATCAAATAAATTGACTATGGCGCAGGAATTAGCGCAAAAACGTCAGGCAACACCGGATTTGTTCCTGTTTACACCGAACAGCTGTCGTGTGTAATAATCTTTCACGAACTTATGAAATAACGAAAGGTCATCGGATTTATTACAAGCGTGTGAGTTAGCTAATTAAGGAGGCAACGCTGGGACATGCGGACCCTACTCTTACGTACCCAATAATATCCGGCTTTCTTTTCTATATATTTATGAAGAAAGTAAGTTTAGGGCAAAATAAATGGAATAAACGAAGGGTATCTTCCCTGATACGTCCTCACAAACAATGCCCATATATGATATCCTAAGACTTACTAAGATTTATTTCCCAGGAAATTTTCACCAAGTTCCTTCGTGTTACTGTTAATAGTCAACTATAAAATCGCATAGAGGTGTAATGGCCAATTTTGCCAAATTAATGTATAGATAAATGTATGTTGAGATTGTGAGTTTGATTTTTATAAACATTAAACACCCAGCAGATTCTTAATCTCTTTCTCTTTAAAAGGCAGACATGTATGCAATTAATGCATGGATCAATTGATGAGAGCACTTGAACTCGGTCTAAATGGTCACTTTTGGCTGTAGGCCTACAGTCCTACTTTTGTTGTAGGCATACTTTTGGTCACAGGCTAACTGTTGCTTGCAGGCCTACTTTTCACTGCATCAGACCCATCTTTCTAATGTATACGGTCGAGTTTCGGCCATGCGAACCGTGAATCCAAGTGGAGGGAGGCTGACGCAGCAATTGGAGACTCTGAACATCCATACCATATATCAGCTGTCGACGGGAATCCGTTGGTTGACTATTTTCAGCTCACTGTGTAATGTATTGCTAACTGTTGTAACATATTCGCGATTTGTATTGTATTTGCATATTTTTATAGCGCCTCTCCAATTGCGACCTATTCAGAGGCGCTGTCAGTGCTAAAAGCCCCATGGGAAAAGAAAAGTTCTTAAGAAAGCGGGCAGCACTCCGAGCTAAGCTCAAAGAGCCTGTCAAAGAGAGTATATCATTCCAAAGTAGGCCTAAAGGACCAAAAGACACATCAAGCAAAGCATTGAGCGAGAGCCATCCGATTGACCAACAGATCATGTCTGTAATAGTAGGTCAATTAAGTCTAACCAATTTAAGTATAAGTCACCAAGACACTGAAATAATATGCATATAGCCACACTATGTAGTAATTATATCCCACTCAGGATTAGCTCTTATTCAACTATAGTTAAGATTGATGACGTGATTTGTAACCCGCAATTCTAAAACGATATAGGCGAGCTTTATCTTTAGCAATATTATTGTTAACTTATGGCTATTTGTAACTTCCAACGAAGATTTATATAGCGCCACTCGATATCAGAGGCGCTCACGATTCTAGTGCCAAGTGAAGAACAGAAAAGCCTTCAGGCGACTGCGGTTGGCAACAGAATGAAGAGAGAGCAGCTCATCCCGAATAGAATAGGAAGTGGATGCTGTTCCAGCTGGTGGGATGATTTGTAATGATAACAAGACGTTTACAGAATACCGGTTCAATCCAGTTCCGCGAGTGGAGGACACTCCCTCCCAAAGGTACATTTAATTTGGCACAGAATAATCTATTTTACACACACGCACACACACGCACACACATACATACACGAACACGCTACAATGCATACGCCAAAACTTAAAACACATACCACAAACTGAACGCCGTGAGCAGCTTACGTTCACAACCTGGTGCAGTTGTCTCTTTCCGTCGGCCTCCAACATCACGCCTCTGCATCATCAGCTGAAACCTGTCAACTGCGCCATGACGTATCGGATGCTAATCCCTGCGGTCTTAACCCCATCGCTGCAGACTGCACCGCGTTGCATTTAGCGTTCGTTCACGGAAAGCAAACTGCCTTCTGGCACCATGCGAACTGATTGCTAGAATGACGACTGAGCGCTCCTCAGGCTATCGCTATATACCTGCCGCTGGTGTGACAACCGCACGGGGAGGGTGCACCGGTAAAGGGTTTGATTATTCGATGTGGAACCAGAGCTAGGATCCGATGCAATTGTCAACGAAGCAAACTTGTTCTGCCGATGGTAAGCAGCAAGCACCAAGTTAGCAGTAAACAAATGTCATTGTTTGGCTAAGTAAACTATTCTTGAGTTCGAAATCTCTCAAACGGTGTGCGCGCCTGTAATAATTCGATCTAACGCAGGTCTGTCGGAGGAGAATATCGTGATCGTGTTCGATCGTAACCTCCAAACTTCTAAAGCGCCACTAGAAAGCCAAGCGCAAGGCAACAGCTTATTCACGAGCGCTGAATCAGTTGATGAACGCACTATTTGTAGACCAATCTAATGTCCGTTATTGTAATCGTTCCCACGCATTTGTGTATCGCATTTTCAACGCTCTAAAAACTCAACTTTTATAGCGTCCTTTTACTATCGACAGATCCCGTGCACGAAAAGGGCCATGTAAAAGTCACAATTGCAATAAATTCTGAATTTTTGTCTTTAAAAAGTAAAAAACCTAACATGTTGGTCTTTAAGGTTTTTAGATTTGAGAAAACCGAGGTTTTTTAATCGATTGGTATGCCTACGGCCTAGTTATTGGCGATCTGCTCTTTTTATAAATTCGAATATATAGAGGCAAGCAGTATATAATTAAATCCTCGTTTATTGAACAGATTGACAAACCACAGATAACGTCAAAATTATTGATCTACAAGCGTCAGATATAAGAAATAAAAAGAGACTAAATAAAAAAATTGTGAGTCGATCCTAACAGTGCGAGTTTTGAACATAATTATAGGAAATTGAAAATTAGTCAATGTGTGACAGCTTAGGTATATGTTGAAGTATTTAAAGGCACCGTAAATATAATACAGCCATCGTCTTTGATTGGGAGCTGGAGTTGGTGAGCTCTAGGCCGCAAGCTGTATATGTAACAGGCAACAGACGGGGAGGCAGTTCAAGTCCAACGACACTGTGTGATAGCAAAAGTCATTAGCGTCGCCCTTGTCTCGTACCCAGGCTTGGGACTGGCACTTCCAGAGTGCATGCAGCGACAGAGTTAGGTGGAAAGATCTGACGCAGAACATGGACGTCAGACACCATCACAGCCCGATGTGTAGGCGACACCAGCCGCATCCACCAGCGACTCCATGGTGTCCGATGAGAGGAACTGGGTGTCTTAATGTCCGTAAGGTCTGAAGGCGGCTGCGAGATTCGACAGACGTCAAACTGGAGAGGCATAGAGGAGGCGAGAGACGGTTGTTGCCTAGGCTTGGAGCTTCGCCTACGTGGGTCGCACCAGCTGGAACTGCCCATATCATAGTAGGACCCTCAAAGTGTGCAGAGAGGAAGCGGATAACTCGAGAGCACGGTTAAAATGTTTAGTGACTCAAAGATCACCACACAAGATGATCCCTATGAGGAGCATCGAATCCACACACTGACCAACGCTGGAGGAGTGTGCATGGAGCGACTGCATGGGGCAGTGTGACCGTGTTGCGGCGCTCTCATCCTTTATCCAGGTTATAGACTGGCACTACCAGAATTCATGCAGTGGCAGTGGCCAGGATAGAGGCCTATATAGAGGCGTTGACCACGGACTCCGCTGAGTCCAAACCGGATGCGTGAACCACATTGGCGTTGATGGCATCATTGACGGAACTCATCTTGCTTCCAAACGAGAACATCGTTCTCATACGATTGCTCGTGGCTTTTACTTAACTCTGAGCAAAGCAGTCGATGTCCATTTCAACAACAACACCTGCACTACTCTGCAGAGGCTTCTCATCGGAAGTTAAGCAGACATGCTGCAAACAATTCACATTTCCCTCCAAGAGTGAGGTCACGCATAGTTGTGACCTTAGCTATATTTCAATGCCTGCAAGGATATTTTAGACATCTTAGCCTCGTGGTCCAGGTACGTAGTCAGCAAGACAGGTGGTACATGTATTTATGCATCTAAAAGTGTATATATATATAGTAAATGCGTATGTACGTTCGTATGCATGCATGTATGTATGTATGTATATACATCTATACACTTAGATGCATAAATACATGTATGTATGTACGTATGTACGTATTGTTATGTGTACCATTTGTGATCTGGGGTTACATGCGTATTTAAAACGTTTTGGAATGGGGCATTAATTCTGTTGGAAAAGGAGTGGTCAGACAATGCCGTATTTAAGATTCGTTTGTACAGTAATCGGGGAGATTGACGTTTGGTACCGACCTTGTTGGTCGTTTTAGTTAAGCCGTCAATTCTCCAGTTGTATTTCCTCTGGCAGCCGTTGGGCAGAGTTGGCTGTACAGTTTTCCGTATACGTTGCTGTGGGCGTCTACCTGCTGTTTTCAGTGTTTTGTTTTCCGAATGCAACTGCGGTGGTGCGGACCTTTTCTACCGTGAGTTCTTATGTTCGCGTTATTTTTCTGGTAAATAAAGAGTATTTTATCATACCCTAGTTTTATTAATAACTCAGGACCTTAACAGTATGTATGTATATATATATGTATGTAAGTATGCATGCATGTATGTAAGTATGCATGCATGTATGTATGTATGCATGTATATATGTATGTTTGTATGTATGTATGTATGTATGTATGTATAGATGTATATATGTATGTTTGTATGTATGTATGTATGTATGTATACATGTATGTATGTTTTATGTATGCCTGCCTGGCAGTGCCTTCATGAGTTTGAGCCATGAGCCCAGCGCTGGATATTCTTGGGGCATGGATGTCGTCGAACCGCCTGCGTCTCAACCCATCCAAGACCCAATTCATCTGACTAGGCACGCGCCAACAGCTCGCAAAACTTAATGTTGCAGCCCTTGCCTCTGAGTTTCCGCAGTTTACATTCTCTACAACTGTACGCGATCTAGGTGTTATCCTAGACCAGGAATGTCAAGGCCTTTGACGAGCCACACTAGAGACTAGAGAACTCTTGCATTGTCCTCTTATACGAGGCACAGCACGACCGAGCCATATAGCTTCCAGCTGAGAGTTGTCTCCCGCTCTCTTACCATCAACGCGACCACTACCCTGATCCATTCTTTTATGGTCACTCGCCTTGACTATTGCTGTGTGCTCTACGCTGGCCTACCCACTGGGCGGTTGGAGTGCTTGGAGCGGGTCCTGCGCACGGCCGCGCGCCTCATTGGCCGTCTTCCGAAGTTTGGTCATGTCACTGATTATATGCTGGGTGTCCTGCATTGGCTACCTATCCAACGGCGGATTGTGTACCGCGTTTCTGCTTTGGTGTGGCGGTGCCTATTAGGTGCCGCCCCGACGTATTTACAAGAGCTCTGTTGCTCTACCATGGGCGTGCAGGGACGACGTGCTCTCTGCTCTTCTACGCAGGTTGAACTCCTTGTTCCCCGTACGCGAACTACAATTAGACCGCATCGCGCTTTCTCTGTTGTTGGCCCAATGGCATGGAATGCGCTCCCATTATCATCGCGTCTTATGCCTAGGGTTCATTCAGATGCATTTTACAGTAGCCTTAAGACGTTTCATTTCAGCCGGGGTTGAGTCGGGAGCGCTCCTGAGTTGTAACCTTGAAGGGGCGCTATATAAGTTTTTGCAATGACTGAATGAATGAGCAAATCATGTACATATGGAGACTTACTTAGTGCTGTTGCAGAACCTCTAGGGTGTACCTCTAAGCCAACCTGAATGATGCAGTAGGCTTTCAGGTTTCCTCCTCAGAAGACTAGAGCAAACAGCCGCACAAACCTCCGACTTGATGGTCCAGCTACCCACAATAGTTTTGCATTTTAATTAAATCTTACCCCATTAACTGCGATTTGCACTAGTGTCGTAGAGGATTTCTGCATGGCGTGCGAAACTCAACAGCGTGGCCACCTAGCGACGGCTGGGGGCGAACCGCCGTCGTCTATCGATCTTGAACGGGTATTAGACGGTCGGCGTCGACGCGTAATTGGAAATCGGAATGGACGCCATAACAGGCGCTTCAGCCCTCGTCACTGCTGCATGTGCCACGTATTGTTCTCTCTGGTCGAAGGAAGAAAAAGGGAGGGAGGGAGGGAGGAAGAGGAGAGAGAGAGGGAAAGATGGAATGAAGAAATGGAAGAAATAAACAGCAGCAGCAGCAGCAGCAGCAGCACCATCGCCTCTCTGCAGTGTCCTCTCCGTCGCAAATGAGAAGAAGGAATGAGTGCTGCCTGTGGAAACGAAGTCGTCCTAATGATGCATTATGGCGACCTAATCGCACATCTACATAAGCGTAATGGCTCCTTGAGACCTTCTATACATAATGTGCTTGCAACTGCGCTAGTGTGTTCGGCTCTTCTTCGGTGAACCAATATGCTGTGCTGAGAGCGGATTGTTTAGAGATGTTATTATCCCTAAACAAGAGCTTAAATCTCTGCAACTGACATATGTTTATTTTTGAAAACTAATAATGTTACAATAATCGAACGACTTCGATGAAGCTGGTTTTCATGCGGCACTGCTCAAGTTATCAGTCGCTTAAAGTGCAATTAAAATCATTAATATTGTTCGAGTTCAGAGCACGCAACCATATCCTCTCACCCAATGACAACTCTCAATTTGTTTCCAGATCATTAAAACAAATATTTACTATTAATAGTTATTTTTGTAATTCAAGCTAATTTTATTGTTCACTGTAATTCATGCTAGCACTTCTGCGTTCTTGTCAGATTGTTTTCTTTTCCAAATAAACTAATGTCGTCGTCGTCGTCATCATCATCATCATCGTATTGTTTTGCGAGTGTTCTCGTAATGCGTTGGATTGGTCAACTGAATTCCGGTATAAGACAGAATTCAAAGACAAGGGTATACAGTGGTTAGGCAAATTGAAAAGGACAAGTATTAAAATGAGACCTGAATGACCTCAAAGGACCGATATAACGACTGGGACGAATTTCAAGGCCTTGGACGAGCCACACTAGAGACTAGAGAACTCTTGCATTGTCCTCTTATACGAGGCACAGCACGACCGAGCCATGTAGCTTCCACTGGCCGAGTGCAATACTTAGTGGCATGAGGATGTGAAATAGAAACAGAGTTATATGTTTCAATTCGTGAATCGTATAAGGCAGATTTATAACTGGATTTATCCCAAAAAATAATTAAAAACTGGAGGCTTTGATTTGGCAAATACTGCACAGTAAACTGAGTCACCTGAAGCAGGCCCACGCACACACGTATGACCCATCCAACAGATTCCCGTCCACATGGACGTGATGGCAAATGGTATCATCTTGAGAGTCACTGCGTGGACTATAGTGAACGAAGTTGCGTCGATAGCGGCCTTGGTCTGAACCACAACACTTACACGATCTAGTTTAACTTTAATGTGAGCCGATGATGTTTCTTTTATTATTGTAAAATTAATTTTTATATGCCTTTAGCAATACCTTGTTTTCTGTTCTCTTCTATATAAATATGATGCATCGATTATATCAAAAATACTTTTAACTGTCATTATTTTCAGTAGTTTACCCATTTCTGAGACAAAAAGCTACTTCGCTAACTATTGTCTTAGCGGAGATGGGGGCAATTAAGTTGGTTGCCGGGACAAGATGGTATTTGAGCTATATAATTATAATGCGGGGCAGGAAGAAGTCTAACAAGAAGTTTATCGATGAGCATGTCAAGCCTATTCTTTTGTTTAAAGACAGCCATGTGCTGCGGTGCTTTATTTTCGCTTGTTACTTAAAAGTAGGTCTTATTTACTGCTTAAAATATTTCACTGTTATAAAATATTGCATGTGGTAGATTGGTCTGATGATGATTCGAAAATTGTAGGAAATTTTCACTGATGTAGTCCACTAAATTTATCAGTCTTTGTCTCGCTTGCCGCAGTCTAATACGGACTGCATTGTCACGAATTACTTTCAGTTCTCACTATTTGCTATTAGAGTTCCTTTCCCTCTCGCTCCTCCTATCCTTCCCTCGCTCTGTATGTCTGTCTATCTCAAATGCGTTAAACCAATTATTATAATATGTAATTTATGTATAGATATCTCCATATATATATATATATATATATATATATATTAACCATTACATAAATATATTCCGCATATCGACAGAATACATTATTCGAAATATATGTTCAACTTCGTTCTGCAGATGCACAATTTTGGGACCTAAACTTTCAGCATCCTTGGGTGATTTGTGGGCCTACTTTATACCAACTCTACCCAGCTTTTTAAGATAAAAATAGGCATGTATTTGGCAAAGTCAAATTTAAAATAAAACTAACATTTTTGACTTTGGACTGTTGTCTGAGTGACGAAAATAATCCTCGCTGAAATTGCCAGTTAAGTGAAAGTGTATATCTTTCATCATTCATAGCTCCAGAGGCAGCGATCCGGGGACCGAGGGGGATAAGTCCCCCTATCTTTCACACAGAGGGGATACGCCATGCGTTTGTCACCACCACTTTTTACCCCTTTCACTGGATGTCCCCCCACCTGTCAAACGAGGTCGCCCCCTCTGCAGAGCTCCTATGAAGTTAAACACGTCTCTTGAATATTTAACCATACCATGGCTGTATTAGTTCTGTATGAGAGATTATTTATGTCGGGCAACAGGCAGCAAACGGTTTGGGAGAACACGTGGTAATCGTTATAATGTAATTTGTTACAATTACAAATTACAATTGCCACGTGTTATCCCAAGTCGAGTGTAAAGAGAATGACGTCAGAAAGGCGTGTTTCTAACCAACTTACGCGTGAACATATAGCGCTGACCTTTTCGATTGGAACCGGGCAGTTTATGAAACCGGTCTTCTGCATAATAGTAGGCATAGGCCTACAATAATTTATAACGGTCGACTTTGCAAAAAAACATCTGCAGAACGCGGCATTTGAGGAGTCAGTCGATCGAACAAAGCGCCGCCATTAATCAGAGCTATGGCGTCTCTATCGTGCCGTCGACTGTCTCCCTGCTTTACGCGTAGATTTGCCGTCGACTGTCTCCCTGCGTAGATCTGTTGGCGGAGGATCGTGGATATGAGCGATGGATCGAGTGGTTGGCGAGATCTGTAAACAAAATATGTCGACGGCCATTCGTCATCTTTTTTCTTGGCTGCGTTGCTGTAATTTGTAATAATGTATTCTGTCAATGTACGAAGTATATTTGTCTATTGGTTATATATATATATATATTTATTTATTTATTTATATATCGTCGTCGAGGGTGATAATCCTCGAATTGCTTATGCAAGTTCGTACATTTTGAGATATCTATATCTATTGCAGGGATGTCAAATATTTTTGTCATGGCAGGCTAGTAGCAATATTTTCCAGCAAGTGGCGGGCAAGAGTACCGAATGCGCATGATGAAAATGGGGTAGGGATCTCAGAGGGACACATTTATAAAACAGTTGAATTAGTCTTTGAAAACGTGATTCTGATATGCATTATCAATTGCAATTGTCAAAGAAAACGCATAAACTTTAGCCTTAAAAATGACAAATTAGACATTTTATTTTCAATTGTATTGTCTTTAGACAAGGCTCCGCGGTTCAGAAATATATCGTCGGCTGGCCAGAATGTCCCAGAAATGGCCCGTGGGCAGTCTTTTTGACGCGTAGGGCTAACTCTGAATTTATTGTAATCTATAGGCTAAAAGCTGCCTTCGCAAACTGGCAGCGTGTATATGTATCGTTATCAAAAGGTTCTGCCTGGATGTTGTTTCATCCATTAGGCTCGACCACATACTGAAACCAGAATCTGACAATCTCGTTCAATTTCATTTTGCCTACTGTCGTTCAGACAGCATTAGATGCATGTCATTTAAATTCCTATTATTAATTATAAGCCATTTAGGTCTAGCCAGTAAGTACTCACTTTCTATGTATGGAATCATGATTTATCGACACGTCAACATAGAGGTTATAACGAATTTGATGCCTCCATCCGCATAGTCGTATTTTAACCTTAGTCGGTTTAAGCAACGCACGATCTTTCTAGTATAAGTGACAGCGTACATTCCATTTCGTGCTAAGATCGTGGAAGCCAGACCAATCAATACCTGCTCTCAAAATTTGCCACGACTACTCAAAAGCGTTACTTAGCGAAGAAAGTACCATTAGATCTTGGTCTAGAGATGATGTTCAGTCTATCAGAGAAGCATGCATAAACTGGAATTAAAAGCGTGGACGGGAGTTAAAAGTATTATGACTCGGATTTGCGGAGATTATCTTGAAATAGAACATAAATGCACGAGATTTCGAAGCATGAAATGCTACTCTAAGACAACGCTGGAATCGTAAAAGTAATTGTCCAATTATCTAGTTATTTATACCGGATCGGATAAAGTCCTCGTGTTTTCTAGTATTCGATTATTCTAATCGGCTCAGATTGTGAGCTATAAAGTCATTTTGATGAAATGAAGCTATATCTAAAGAGCTGCGATTGGTAGGGAATTAAGAAGCGAATTTCACGCGAGAGTTCTATGAAGAATTTTCGAATTGTCATAGACTTGGCCTATGCGGACTAATTTTGATAAGTGCATATGTAGGGTATAGAGAAACAACGAGTTTCCATATGAAATGGGGACATTGGAGGTGAGGCATAGAAAGTGCGTGATGAGCAAAGCGCGTGATCAAGAAACTAAAGTCATTAAGCGCGAGCGTGCAGAACCGTGAGACTTCAAAACAGTGTTGAAACAGCAACATATGCTATTTCATCCTATGGTTATAATTCCAGGAGGATAATAGTCAGCAGCAGTGGGTCCACTTTTTGAGCTTTTTCCCAAGATTTTGGAAATTGTGCTATACAATACATGTAAAGTATTTACATGTCGACCTATAGCAAGATTTGCGGAAACGTAACTGATGTCGTAATCCTAAAATCCGAAATCAAAAATTTACATAACTAACGGGGACATAACTATTTTTTTACAGAAATAAAAAGTCAATGTGTTCCGTCAAATGAATCCATCACATCTTCCAATTTCGTAATATTGAATATAAGGCGCTAAATGCATTTCCGACTAAAATCCACTTCATGTAAATTCATACAGCGTCTTATTCGTAAAATTTTCTGGCTGACAATAGAATAAAGAATAGTTCTTCGGTAACTTCACATACAGAATCATGAGACGAGATATGGTCCTAATGGCAGGCAGAGAAAAAAAAACCGCGTCAAGGGAGTGAGTACAAACGCTAAAACTCTATAGTCTACAGCCAACGAATATTGTCTCTCAAATACTTCGACCAACCTACAAGAGTGCACCCAGTAATATCGCAGCGATTGGATATTTACCAAGATATTTACAATATTTCGTACAGTTAAAATCAAGTAAAAGAGGACTTGTTTGTTTGTAGCCCACTATGAAATGAAAGCAGCGGAACTTGAGAACCACCTACTACCAGATAGAGAGTAGGTCCACAGCTATGGCGTCCACTCCACATAGCCTACCTAAACCATATACCATTTCATGTGACGGCCTACATTAGGTTAGGTCTGAAATAAATGCTTGCGCTAGAGTAATAGACAGAGTATGAGACTATTGCCATAGCTGACGGCCTTGCCATCTATGAACTGAGCAGACAAAATACCATTTGCATCTAACGGCATCAAAAGCTTTCCATGTCAAATATACGTATGAACAATTTTTAATCGGATCACCGTTATTAAGTAACTCCATTAAATATTATAATGACTCAAGCTATGAAATGTTCTTCTATTTCATGGTTTATTTTATGTCATGTCTTTATTATGTTATAATTATTATATTATGCCTATTGTGTGGTGTTATCTTATGCGGTGTCATGTTACGTGGCGTTATCTTACGTATGTATTTATGCATGTATGTGTATATAAGTATGTGTGTATATTGTATTTTGATTTACCTATGTATGTGTTTCGTGCAAGCATGTAATTAGATTAGCCTCGTGGTGTTGTCTTGCGCTAACGTTGCCTTGTTCTTGGTCACCTTGCGTTGCTTCGTTGTCGTTGGTGCCGCGGGGATCAGTTGGTTCGTCTGCCTGTCTGTCATTGGGAGCATGTTGGGTCCGTGATTTCACTCCTTCTTAAGATGGTCATTACCCAGCCAGACAGAGACTGCCACTGTATGCGCTGCTTTCCCCGAAGAGTCAGAGTGTTCGGTGGTCAATCGGATGGTGGTGGTGGTTTTCTAAGGCCTCTGCTGGGCGTGTCAGAAGGAAGTGGGTGCGCAGGGATGAGGGAGGGAGATGCTTCCCACTATCACTGGGCCAGAATATTCTTCTCCAAGTTTACACAATTTCCAATTGACGTTTTTACAATATAAACAATATACCTTTAATTTGATATTGCCCTTCTTACAATTAGTTCAAAAGAGTACACACGCCTCGATAGCGCAATTGCAAATACATGTGCATATTGTAGAGCAATTGTGCGCGAAGGACTTGCTCAAGGACTTGCTCAAGGACTTGCTCAAGGACTTTGAGTACAGTTCGGACGAGGATCGAACCCGCGCTCTCCGCGTTACAGGCCAACCCCTCTAACCATTCGGCTACCGTGCGACACTTGTACATGTAATTGTATGTGTACCCTGGTAATCATTTATAAAGCGCCACTTCAAGAAAAGAACTCACCCGTAGCGCTTTTCAGACTTGAACAAGTGTGAAAGAGGGCTTCCACTTCAAACTGAAGACAAATTACAATCACTCTGGATTACAATAAGTTGACACGTAGCTGTAATAAGTTAGCATGGATTACTTCTCGACTGACTTCATTTCAACTCGGTTGGTTCCTTATTTGATATCATATGGAGTGACTTTCGAGTCTGTTGGGACTTTCTCTCGCTCAACGATTTAGAAACCCAATCGGAATCGTTGAAACGGAAATTCAATTACAGTCGAATAAATACTCGAGAGAAAATAGACGCACACACACTTGCATGACACATATCCTTACACGTGATGTGACGTGAGCATGATACTATATATATATATATGTATGTATATAATATATTTATATGTATGTGTGTAACGGTGTGTAAGTGTTTGCGTATTTATATGTTTGTGTGTGTGTGTGTTCGTGTGCGTTTGTTTCATTGTGTGTTTGTGTAATGCGTGCGTGTAGAATGAAAGCAAGTGATTGGACAGAGGAAAAGAACTATATAGATTGTCCGGCAGTTACACGGAATTGACGTCGACGTGTGATGCAGTCGAATAATTCGGAATTGCGTTAGACGAAACTGATGCTCTGATTTCTAGGCATCTATTCCGTGCACAGCTCCAGTCAATCTATCAACGACGACAAAGGGAGGAAATCCATGACATCCAGCGTATAACAGAGCAAGTCTTATTAGGCGTTAAATTCTGATTATTTAGAGCTTACAGCAGAAGATCTATCTTGAGATTGCGATGTTCAGCTTGTGAAGCAGGAGTTTGAACTATACATTGCCTTGGAGCTCTCTATCTTCTCCTTGTGTTGAGTTACTTTCATTTAAAAGACAAGTGGTTATACGTTTTATAAGATGACCTAATTGGCTTTGTTTGATTAAATCTGTTTTTAGTCTCTTCGTCAATGTCAATTGTATACAGACTTTCGTCGGAGCTCATCCTTCATTTCGCGACATACATACATCTCAACTTCCTCGAGGATTAGCTTAAATTTATCCTCAATGATCAGATTGTCTTCTGACGTTGATACCATGGATGGTGCTCAACTTGCTGTTAGCCAGATCACGTCTAGCTTAATGTTTCGCAGCTTTGACTGAGCATCATCGGCTGATGGTGACACAGGCAATATCGAGCAAACTCACCACCCCGCATAAACCTCAACAATTATACCAGGCACTAAGCCAAGCCCCGTGGCCAACGAGGCAGTGCCCCCAGCACCCGTCCCAAGTTCAAGAGGTGCACAAGTAAACTAGGATTTACAACTGGTCGGACGCTGAAGCACATGGCTCCATTAGAAAGGATGCTCGCACTCTGTGTCCTCGCGCAAGAGAAACCAATGCGGCTCTTCCCACGTGATGCCGAGTCACAGCGTTTAAAACCGACTGAAGTTGGCTGATTGGAAAAGACTGAAGCCTTCACTAATGGCATTACCACAGAGACGTCTCACCAATGCTGCTTAGGCTTAGAGAGCTCTTATTATGAGCTCTCTAACCCTAAGCATTATTGTCTACGCCTCCTCCTTCTTATGTTTCTTCTTTTCCCCCTCCTTTTCCTTCTCCTTCTCCTCCTCCTTCCTCTTCTTCCTCCTCCTCTTCCTTCTCCTCCTCCTTCTCCTCCTCCCTCTTCTCCCGTTCCTCTTCCTCCTAAGCCTCTGTACATCTTTTTCTCATTGCATCTGTCTAGACGTGACCAATGTCATTCTGGTGAAACTAAGAGCCTGCCCTCGTCTCTCATTTGTCCGTTGCAGCAGACGACGTCTTCTGTTCCCAGTCTCTCTGGTCGCCATTCTCTATTCCATCGTCGTTTTCTTCCGCATTCAATTTCACCTCCATGCTCACCTTTCCACCCGTCCCTCCTTCTCCTTCCCTCACTTCCTCTTCTTTTTCTCCTCCTCACTCCTCCTCGTTCTCCCTACCTTCTTTGTCCTTCCTTTTCTCTATCCCTTCTCCTCATTCATCCTTCCCTCCCTACCTCTAATTCCTACTTCTTCTCTTAGTTACCTCCTCTTCCTCCTTCGCTCTCCTCCATTTCCCTCCTCATCCTATCCCTATTCCTCTTTTTCTTCCTTCTCCTCCTTCCTCTCCTGGTGTTGTAGCTTCTCCACCGTGGTTCGTCTCAAAGCCGGGCAGATGGCACGCGGTGGTCTTCTATTTGCTCACTCGAGATTGGTCGGCGTTCTTTAGCAAAACGCTGTCATCATAAAGATTATTCTATAAGTGATCTATCTTAGCGCCATCGACACCAATATCCTCTCCAATATCCTCTTCTTTCTTCACTTTGTCTCCTCTTTCGTTTGCTCCTCTCTTTCTCCTCACCCGATCGTCCCTTATCTCCTTCTTTCCCTCCCTCATATTACATCTATGCCTACTTCTAAATGTCCTCTTCCTTTTACTTCCAATTCTTCCTCCTCTAATTATTCCTCAACGTCCTCCTGCAACATCGATTCGCATCCTCTTCATCCACTTTATCCTTCGCATCTTTCTTTTCCTCCATAATCTCCTCTTCCTTCCTTTGATAATCCCTCTGCTTTTCTCTTCCTTCTTCCTTCTCATACTTCTTTTTCGTCCCCCTCCTCTCTGTCATCTCATCTTCTTCCCATTGATCCTTCCTTTCAGCTTCTTCCTCTTCCTGAAATTATTATCGTCTGCAAACAGACTGAGAAATAACGCAACGTCCAATCTGCCGTAGACACGCCAATCACAACGATGCTTCGGCAAACAACGAAGTAGGCCTACGAAGCACAACGTAAGCAACCTAGGAAGACATAACAACAAGAGTGAGCATGACATAGCAAGCCCCAACATAGCAAGACATGAAATGACACCACGTAAAATTATACCACATAAGATAACACCACATAACATGACAACACATAAAATAACACCACATAACCACAAACATACATATATACACACATACATACATACATACATACATACATACATGCATGCATACATACACACATACATACAAACATACATACATACATACATACATACATACATATGTATAAATATCATACATACATACATATGTATAAATATCATACATACATTCATATATACATACATACATATATATATACATACTTACATACATAAATACATACATACTTACATACATACATACATATATGCATGCATACATACATAGATATATACTTAAATACATATATACATTTGTATAAATATCATACATACATACACACGTACATATTAATTATAATATACGCTTAGATAAGTACATATATCCCTACACATGTAAGCATGCATTCATGAATATATTACGTATATAGTATAGTATTACACATTTTTCAAAGATGTCTACGATTAGCTAATTTCCAAACGATTTGAATACAAATTAAGCACTGAAATTTGTTGATCTATAAGAATTAAAATTAACACAATCTTGTACACGCAGTTGAGCTTTTATAATTAGAATGCGTAGCAGCTAATTAATCGATTTGCAATTTTATGAAGTGTCATGCGATCTGCCCATGATTTGCTTATCAACCGTCACACAGCCTTTAACAAGAACGTCGAAGTTTTACGATCCTGTCGCTGGGATACAATTTCTGGTGATAATTTAACCGACTAGTTTACAATTCCCTATTTATTCTCTCTTACCTAAGTTCCTTCCGATTCCACTTTTATCTCAATAGTACTAAGCAACGTTTCAACTGATTCAGGATGATTTCTACCACCCGTCGCCTGCGCAGCTAATTTGTATAACGGAGAACCTCATTGTCAAGATAAATGATGATCAATTAGAATTAGACAGTAAATGGATTAGAATTAATCGACTAGCTAATAACAACTGCTGAATCTAATTGAACAACGACTGTTGAAACGTTGAATGAATAACAAGCATATTTCGATTAGCAAACGGATCAGTTGATGGACTATCTAATCAATTAGCTAATCCATTCAGCTAATCCATTAGCTGATCTAGTAATCCATTAGCTAATTAGTTAATCCATCAGCCAATCAGTTAATCAATTATGATGAAAATGTATCGATTAGTTACCCAACTAGGCCACATCTGACATGCATACATACGTAAACAAGCAGTTCTTAACATGTGCATTTAGCAAGCTCTAGCACACACATCATATATGCATTAGGTACCAGTAATTGTGATAAAAATGTATTTACATAGTGGTCATGCATTTTTCCTGACTGCATAGTTTCACTATCGTATTTGCGAATCTCATGCATAAATAATATAGTTATGCCTGCATGTGGAATTAGTATGCATATTCAATGTATAGTCGATGGACATGTTTCTTCTCAGAGAAGGAATAGAAAGAGAAAGACTGCTGGAGAAGGAGGATAATGAGAACGATTCTATGTACACTTCGCCATTACCCTGTCGACGCGGAAAAGCAATGGGAAAATGAACAGACAGACAAATGGATAGACAGACAGACAGACAGAGCTGGAAAGATAAGTAAAAAAAGATTCAACGATGCAAATAAAGCGAAGGAATACGCACAGAGACAGACAGACAGACAGACAGAAGTCGAGAAGAAGAAAGCGAGAGCTGCAGAAACCAAGACTGGAGCGCATGTCCAGACAATGCTTCAAGCGAGTGTAGAGTAATTGCTTCTAGGAGTCTTAATCCTTTTCGTTAGACTCGATTGAAAGCAGACTCACCTGCAACCCATACATAATTAAATCGCTGAACGCTCTGCATCGGCTAAGACCTTTTGGCTGGCCTGAAAATCATGTAATAACACCGGGACAGCGTTTTTTCTCTGTTTTTAAAACTCTGTAACAAATGTGCGTGGCAACAAGCGCTTGATTGGATCCTCTCTTTTCTTGTTGGCCGCAGGATGAGGGTGGACATCGGTTCCCGTACAATGTAGTTCGCCTAGGATGGTGGTGTTATTCGGCGTTCCCCAGGGTTCGGTGCTTGGCCCGCTGTTGTATATCCTGTCTACGGCGGACTTGGCGGAAATCATCTGCTCTCGTGAAGCCAGGGTACACCAATATGCTGATTACTCTCAGTTGCACCTGTCTAGCCAACCATCAGCCGCACTAGAGTGTGCGGCAAAAATCCAAGAAATCGTCGGGGAGGTACAGGGCATCGTTTGAGGTTAAGCCACAGAAAACTGAGTTCATGTGGCTGGACACCGAGCGCGCACGGCTGACGATTGATGGTGAGCTGCTCCGTGCATCGTTACTAACTTGGAACTTCTGGTGCGTGGTCCGGGACTTGGGATACTCCTGGACGAGGGCCTGTCATTGGTGAAGCACGTCAACCCATTCTGCAGGTCTTGCTTCTATCATTTAGGTCAGATCAGGGTCATACGGCGTCATCTGTCAATGGCCGTTGCTGCGACTCTGGTGCACTCATTTGTGCTGACTCTAGTGGATTACCGTAACGCCATCCTCGTCGGTGTGCCAAAATTCCGCATACGCCAGCCCCAGTCCGTCCTAAATTTTGCCGCCAGAGTTGTTGCCAGACTTCCAAAGTTCTCGCACATATCGGCCGATGTGAGCGACATGCTACAATGGTTACCAGTGGAGGGCAGAATCGTCTTCAAGATCGGCCTCATGGTGCGTTCGTCGCTGGCTGGTGCCGCCCCAGGTTACATGTGCGACCTGTGTTTATAATCCAGTTGCCAGCCAGTCGGGGCGTCAGTCCCTGCGTTCTGCGTCTCGTGAGAACCTGGTGGTCCGGCACTCTCGTAGGCCTACCGCCATGGCTGCGGGCAGGCCGCGCCTTTTCGTACGTTGGACCGTTACGTTGGAACTTCTTGCCGTTACCAATTCGGAGTCTTTCACTGTGTGTAACACAGGAGACATTTGCTGGACTTTTGAAGACGCATTTATTTCTGAACTGTGAGGTCGCTTCGGTAAGCGCCCTCGTGAGGTTCTTGTAGGACGCGATATAAATGTTCATATACATACATACATACATACATACATACATGCATACATACATACACACATACATACATACATACATACATACATACATACATACATACATACATACATACACACACACATACATACATACATACATACATACATACATACATACATACATACATACATACATACATACATACATACATACATACATACATACATACATACATACATACATACATACATACATACATACATACATACATACATGCATGCATGCATGCATGCATGCATGCATACATACATACATACATACATACATACATACATACATACATGCATACATGCATGCATGCATACATGCATGCATGCAACTTATTCTTGTCCACAGTACAGAGAACATTTCTGGGACAGCGTAGGCCTACTCAATAAAGTACAGCTGGGACTACAACAAAGATATGGATTACAAGCACACAGCCAGCTGTGATTGGTCGAGCCTAGATATGGGCGGCAGGCAATGTTCCTTCTAATTTGTTGGAGATAGTGTATGCAAAATTTTGTATTGCAACAATTTATAAATGGTTCATACTTTTGTGCGGAGGTCCGAGCTGAATGCGATGATAGTTAAATAAACAACCATGTCTTATCAAAAAGTTTATGTTGATAAATTCTGATAACCAAAGAAAAGTCTCTTGTCTAACAATAAATAAGGGGACGTATATCAGCCAAGGAACCAATATTTCTGGAGTAAGGTAGGCGCATACTAAATTCCTGTGTGCGCCGGTACCAGGGTTCGTGGTACCGGCGCACATGCGAACATGCGAACATGTGGTTGCGCACATGCGAACAGTTTTAAGAGGGAACATTGGCGGCAGGGATATTTATTAGGGATAAAATGATTCGAAAGGTGACTGTATTTGCTGGTATAAGTAATAATTATTATAATCATAGTTGTTTGTATGTACTTCCTGTGTAAAGTCAGAGCGAATTTATTAGCCTTCAATTTCAGCGAATATTTCTCAATCGTTCAGTGATCCCATTATTCTTAAAATATATGTTCACCATATATGTTTGCACTAAAGATTGTTTCAATTGCAGGTAGTCATCTAAAGCCTTTGTGTGTATGTGCGTGTGTGCGTTTGAGCGCGTGCGTGTGGGTGTGTGTGCCTGTAGGTGTCATTTGACGCACGATGATGATGATGATAATGATGACGACGACGACGACGCTGATATATTATATCCTTCGTGCGGAGGTTTAAGCATTGCGTGGGGATTATGTGCTACTTATGAGGGACTGCGGTCGTAGCTTAGAAACTCCTTTTTATATAGCGCTCGAACGGTTCTTATTGCGCTCGAAGTTCACGCAAATGGAATGGAAAGACGAGAGAGAGTAATAGAAGCTGATAGCTTTGATGGATTGATGGATAGCTTGCTGGCCGGATGGGGAATACCGGTGGATGGATGGATTGAGGAATAGAGTGGTAGTGGAGAATGAATGGAAGTTGGCTGGAAGGTAGGTGGGTTATAGGTGAGTGGATGGATGAACGATGGGGTGGATAATGGGCTAGTGGGAGAAGGAAGGCAGCCTATTTTGGTTTCAGCGACGGTTGTTAATGGCGACAAGGCGTGGAAACTGGTGAACGATGTCGATGAAATGACGGATGGATGAAAGCACAGACGGACAAAAGGCCCAGAGACGGACAGACGGCGTAAAAGACGCATAAAGAAACAGTTATGTTTGACAGACGGATACAGACAGATTAAGAGACAGAGACACAGAAACAAAGAGATTGGGAGGGGGACAGGTGGAAAAAATAGAAAAGAGCCCGACAGGTCGAAAGAGAGATAAAAAAAATAGGTGCAGCTTATCAAATGCATAGTTGACTATGGTATTTAGTAAATACACAGCTTAATATAGGCTAGTTACTCTGCAGTGTCAATTAACTAGAAAGAGTGGCGCTATAATACTAGACAGGTGTTGGTATTTGCTAACCGAAGCATCACGTGATCCAACATGTCAGATGAGTTTCTATGGCAATTGAGGACGCCTGCGAGTTTGTGCGCTTTACAGACAGGCTTGAGAAATCAAGCAGTGATTTCGATATGCTGGTAGTGACCCAGTGAAATATTCGAAGTGAAGAATATTGTTTCGCATGGTTCAACCATGGACGGAGACTTGGTTCTGGGTTTGGGAGATGGAAAAAAATTGAGTGGTCGGAAGAAATTTTCAATTCCCAAGCCTTTATGTGGCAAAAATGATGAACAGCGACAAACACTGTATAAATTTATAATATTTGTGAAATATTTATAAAATGTTCGGGGTATAAGTAGCTCCGTCCCCTAAACCTCACATTTTAGAGGGCAGCGCCCCCTCCAGTTTCCTTAAGTATCCTCCCCTGGCTAAGCGATGAATTGATGCTCATAAAGACTTTGCATACTTGGGTAGTCATTGCATAGCATCGATTTTTCTGATTTTGAAGAGAACGAGAACATATGATGATGATCAGCGATAGAAATGGTACGTGTTATGGAGGTTATCGAATCTTAAATCTTAAATCTTAAATCGAATCAAGTCACAATTGTAGAACGATTGGACATCGCAGTGCAAGGGCACTTGAATTGTATTGGGTAATGTTTCGATGTATCACATCAGACCTCGCTCAAATACCTACATGTTAGACGTAATTGGAGGCACGAAGGTTTTTACTGTCCAAGACAATGACGTAGGACAAGACCTAGAGTCTAATGACGGCCTGCGACAGACAACAAGAGGGATGGAGAGACACTGACAGACAGAGAGAGAGACATACAGAGAGAGAGATGGAGAGAGACGGAGGAGGGACTGAAGGGAGAGAGAAAGGTGGCTCTGCTATTGCAGCTGATCGATGCTGGGTTAAGTCTCAACGAAACGACGAGTGTCCTACGAATGCAGATTTGTCGCCAAGGGAATGCGGACAGAGGGAGGATGGGAAGAGGAAAGCAGGAGGATTGAAGGAGGACATGAAGAGGACAAGAGAAGGACAAGAGGTGAATAAGAGGACAGGACGTACCAGGAGGATGACGAAGAGAGGGTGAGAATAAGAAGAGGAAGAGGAAGAGGAAAAGAAGAGGACGAGGCCAGAAGAGGACAGGAAGGTATGCGATAAGGAACACAGGAGGAGGACATGAGGAGAGGACGAAGACAGGAGGAGGAACGACTGAGGAGGACTATAAACAAGAGAAAGAAGAGCATCCTGGAGAGTGAGAGCAATCAAAAGATGACGCGGGAAACGGCAGAAAACGAGGCAGAGCAGGACAAGAAGGAAGAGAGGAACGATGAAACAGTGACACGCAGTTAGAGTGGAGAGGGAAAGGGTTGGCTTAAGACAGAAGATGGGGCTGCAGAAGGAGAAGGGAATCGAGTCAGATGAGGAGGGCAGATAGAAGATGGAAGGAGTAGAGAAGGAAGAGGGAGTAGGTCTCATGGGAAGGGAGGATGAGCAAGATTGTCTCATCTTGAGGAAGAGAAAAAGCTTCTTGGTCGGGCGTTGACATGAGGTCGACGCGATAGACCGTCATCCTGTCTAATCTCGTCGGCCATCGAGTGGTCATTTGCGACCATCATCTTGACTGGACAGCAGCCATTCGCCGTCGTCGTCGTCGTCATCGACACCGCCTCACTGACAATGCCCCCCTCCCTTCCACCTCTCTCTGTCTCTGTCTCTCTGTTCCTGTCTCTCTGTCACTATCGCTGTCTTTGTCTGTCTGTCTCTGTCTGTCTCTCTGCCTCTCTGTCTCTCTCTGTCTCTCTGCCTCCCTCTGCCTGTGTCTCTCTCTGTCTCTCTGCCTCTCTGTCTCTCTCTGTCTCTCTGCCTCCCTCTGCCTGTGTCTCTCTCTGTCTCTCTGCCTCTCTGTCTCTCTCTGTCTCTCTGCCTCCCTCTGCCTGTCTCTCTCTCTCTATATATATGTACATATATATGTACATTGTATCTCTCTCTTTCTGTCTCTATCTATCTCTTTCTCGTTTTCTCTTTCTCTCTGTCTTTTTGTTTATCTGTATCTCTGTCCGTCTGTCTGTCTCTATCTCTCTGTCTGTTACTCTTTCTGTCTTTTTCTCTTTGTCTCTCTCTATCTCTCTGTCTCTCTGTCTTTCTGTCTCTCTTTGCCTGTCTTTCTCTTTCTCTCTCCCTCTCTCTTTGTCTTTCTCTTTCTGCCTCTCTGTGTGTTTGTTTCTGTCTCTCTTTGTTTGCGTCTCTACCTCTGTCCTCGTTTGTCTTTTGTCGTTTTTCTGTTGGCCCTATATAAACTACGTCGCCTGTCCTCACCTGCCTTCGTTGTAATTAGTTCTCGTCTTCCGCTGACTCGTGTCCTTTAACTGTCCCTCATCCTTCCTTGTCCTTCGTCCTCCTCTGGCTCTGGCCTTCGTTGCCCTCCAGCTCTTCCCTCTTGTCGCTATCGTTGTCATTCGGTCTTGGCTTCCAATTTGTGTGTTGATGCCTTATTATAAGACAATATATATTCAATCAATACTGTGATGTGACAGCGATTTTACACACACGCACGCACATACACACACACCACACCACACACACACGCATGAACACTGCACATCTACACATACTGACAGAGTGACACAGACACCGACAAAGAACCGGACAGTCAGAAATAGTCAGGAAAGTCACACAAGAGTCAACACGAAGATGCGATTAGGCTTTCCAGGAAAGACAAATTGGTAAAGGCAGCAAGGTAAGATGGAGAATATGTCAATACCCAAATGAAAAGCGTATCGGGGTTACGAAACAGACAGAAACATTGATAACAATATCATGGTAGCAAATAAAGCAAGATTAAAATGCACTGAGAGCGTATAAAGAACATTATTAGTTAAGTCTCAAACTAAGTTGCATTTTGAAGTCTATAATTTCCAACCAACCGCCTGTGTATTGAATTTTCTTATTTAAGGGTGACCCGACCAGCAGGACGTCTGTCCCTTTAGGGTTTTTCTTTTCCCTTGCTTTCCCTGTTACTGTGAAATATGTTGCCTTTATTTTTATGTTGTGTTTATGGAAACAATAAAGGTTATGGTTATGCATGGTTACTACAGTGAAAATCGTAAAAATAATGTAATAATAAAAAATAAACAGAAAAAGCGGACAAGGAGTCGAATATTTGAGACGGTTTACCAGCAACGTGTGATGTCGTGCGTAATATGCAGTATCCCGAAGTACGAATTATATATGTTGCAGGCAATGTGTCAAACTAGGCATTTTGTAAAATGCCTAGGCATTTTGTAAAACCCTAACTCTACAGTAGCCCTAACCCTGTACTAAACCTACACTGAGCCTAACCTTGACCCTAACCCTGACCCTAACCCTGGCCTTAATCTTAACTCTAATCATAACCGTAAATGTGTGATTTTACATATTGCCTGAAATCTAAGAAATTGTGCATATTTACAAAATCCCTGTTTGACACATTGCCTGTAACATATATATGCTAAAAATATCAGAGACGTTGTTCAGGTGTTGCAGTATCTTTAGTTTAGAAAATATGACACACGGGGAAACTTGCCCAACCCCAGTAATCACAGGGCCCAATAAAGATTTCTCAATCATACGTGACTTCAAATGTGGTGCTAAACGTAGGCCTATGCATCCAGTTTATAACGTTTCTTAACATAAGGCCGATATTCACTAAATCACTCAGTCGACAGAACCAAGCCGTGATAAAGCACGTTGTGGTCTGACAGGTCTCGTTTATTTTCCTCTAAATCGTGTAGTGAATGATCTTTGACATCATCCAATCTTAAGAGTTAGTTGTTGGCAAATCCCAAACGAGTAAGTTACGAATGAAATTGATGGATCGCTTCGTTGCAATTCAGTCTGCAAGACTTTTATGGAGAGAAGCTTTACTGCTGGTGGATTGCTATACCGTATTTCAACCTCTTCGTGCCATATAGGCCTATGTTACTATATGCATTTTGACGATGGCGGTGATATGCAGAGTTGTATGGTCTCGAGACAGTGTCTCGGACTCGAAACGTTTCGAGACAGTTTTTTAGTGTCTCGGTCTCGTCTTGGTCTTGAAGCTTCTAGTCTTGCATACAACACTGGTGATGTGACATACCTGATAATTGGGCAACGTATTCTCCAACCCGTTAGTTCACCAACTTAAAGGAAGGTTGTCGCCTATGTTGCCGGTGTCAGCGAGAAACCTATTAATCTGCTTTTAGGTCGTCAAGAGTATTCCGGCCAAACATCTGATATCGTCAAAATAATTATGAAGATCTTTAATCAAATGCGCTCCGACATAGAAATGTAACGTAGAGCCTATATATACTCAAGCACGGTGGCTGATCGGTTAGAGCGGTTGGCTAACACTCAGTGTGCGCTGAATGAGCGGTTTTGACCCTCGTCCGAGGCGTCATTCACTGTGTAGGGACCTTGAACAAGTCCTTAGCGCACCATTGCTCTGCATTACAACTGCAATTACTATGGTCGTACAAGAAAGCCAATAGGCCTATAGCGCCTTGTGGGAGTCTCACAAAAGCGCTGTGCAAATTATGACTATCTGGCAGAACTAAACGAATGCGTTAGCTCTGCCATTGTTCCGTACTGTGACAGCCTGGATAAAGAGGAAGGCGACGCTAATGATGTATGCTATCACGCAGTGTCGTTAAAGATGCGTTTAAAAACAATTGTCATTAATGTACGCTGCACAATGTCAAAGGCAGCAATGATTAAAAGCAGTGATTCAGACTCTTTCAGAAGAACGGAAGTCTACCACACGCGAAAGGGGGCGTTGGGCTCAGCGTGTCACTTGCATATCTCCATAGGCCGAAGAGCGCACGGATCGTCAGCCCAGTTGCACAAGTTTCCCTAATGCATAACCAGAGACTCTGAACATCTGTGCCATCTATATCAACTGTTGACGGAATTCGGTTTTACCATGGCAAACATTTTTGGAAGAAATAGTATTTTAAAAGATATTACTTTTACTCTATTCACTTGTTTTAATATTAACTTGCGACCAAACTTTGTCTTGTCTTGTCTTCGACCTTCCTCGGTTCAAGGGTTGGTCGCACCATAGCCACTCTGCGCCAGCTGTTCCCATTCCTAGTTTCTTGTAATAACGCTGCGAATGATAGTTCAGTCTATAACTGTATATTGTCCATCCATATATCATCCTGGGTCTTCCTCGGGACCGAGCTCCTGGTACTGTGCCTTGGATGATCTCCTCTCTAAACAATTTCCAGTCTTCCTTGTAACATGTAGGCCTAACCATACTGCGTGCACATATTGCATTCTCAGCTATTGATTGGAAAGACTTCTTCCTTCTACTTGCCATCTTTATATAGGTTTATTCGCAGTAAGACATGGGAAATGACAATTCCATGAAGCCTGTGGTCTGTTATATCGGATGCTTGCGGTCCTCGTTCATAGGACACTGAAAATACGAACACAGAACATTGAAGTAAACTTTTATAATTGATAAACTAGACAGTCACAGCATTATCAACATATCAACCTATCCTGATATCGATAGAATGAATAAGCTTGTGCCCTGCGCTTGGCTTTAGAGTGACGCTTTAGAAGTTTAGTTTTTGCCATCTCTGTATGCAATTAACAATTTGATGATGGCCAGAAGTTCTCGAAACTGGAGAACATGGTCAGCATGTTTAGTTCTTCACTATAGCTGGATGTGAACTGACTACTTACTAATCATTTGTACCTGATATTATTTAAAAGAAATTGCCATGATCCATGTACACAGCGTGCAAGCTCTTTCCAGGGTTAAAACTTGCCAATTTCTGTCATTGTAACTTGCCATCCCTATAATTAAGGAGTAAACCATCATAGCCGCTAGCTTCATACGAAATATCGCGGCGACCACAGGGACGTGTACCGAACAGCGTGGACTGCTACGGGTCATGGTTGCCGAAGAGGCGCGAAATATGACTCGTCAACCTGCATTATTCGTTTCTCTTCTGGTAAACTCCTGTGGCGATGCCTGTACAATGTATATTCCGTCTCTTGCGAACTGCTATTGATTCCTCCGAGTTTCAACAGATCAGAACGTCGCTGAGATACATTTTGCAGATTTTATAATATTTTAAAACATAATATTTTCGTTCGGTGATATCAGGATACTTGCCTTCAGCAAAATCTTTGTATATAAGATAAATAATGTGTTGCAAATATATAACTTGTTCGCGCCGTTTTATATAGGAATAGGCTATCTATAATCATGTATCATATGTAAAATATAAAAATATATATGGACTGTGTTTATATATTTATATATATATATATATTGTGGTCCGTTAAATGCTTTGGTGCTTGAGCAAGTTCTGCGGCGGGGTTATCACCTTCCCTAAGCCTCCAGTCGTCTGCGTCCACCAATGCGTTCTCTTTGGAAATAGAGACAAGACGCAGCTTCTACTTCTGAAAGGAGATTTCTTACCAGGCAAAAACCAACACAGTCGATTATATATTCATTTCTTCAGACCGTTGAATGTATATAGGCCTATATATATAGGCCTTTATGTAAACATGTGTAATGCATAGTGCATTTAGTTCCTTTATTCATTCGTTTTAGTATTTAAATAGCGCCCCAAGAAGTCTACTAGGGGGCGATCCCAGTCCAACCACAGCGATACAAAACCGTCTTTTAAGCAACTAGTAAGTGAAAGACGCATTGCTCCTTGGCAGCAGCTGCATCTCTAAGGGAGTTTGATCCAGTTGGAATGGCCAACAACTGAGAAGGCGTGTATTACCTGCAGGTATAGAGGCGCTTGCAAAGGATACCAGAGGCTCGCCAACATAGGCCTACATCAGGAATATTAATCACAATAATTCGAAAAATACGCAGAGCATGAACAGCGCAAGAAAAATGACAAAGAAATTAAGTTATTAATGATTTCATAATATTACAAGAATAAAAGAAGCAGCTGATATTGCGATCCAGTGAATTTTAGAATAATTCACTGCACGAATTTTAGAGAGTTCCTAGCCTGCTTGGCGTCCTATGATCAAGTTTTCAGGGCGCCCCTTTCAAAATGAGAAACTGACTAAAACACGTTAATTCTAGATATTGAAACGTGAAATTCTTGAAATTTGATATCGCCCTTCTTCCAACATCTTTTGCTCAGAAGTGCATACGCCTCGACGTATATATCCAGCTATAGCTCGGCACCCGACCACTCACGACCTCCCAACGACCGACGCTGGAAGTATTCTCAATTCATGCATGTAACTACATATGCACCATCTGCAGAGTCGACACTAACCCAGAGAACCTTCGAGACTGGAATATTCGACTCAAATCATCGACCGATTGTTGCTGCGCTTTCAACCAGGTTGAAGGCTAACATGACTGCAAATCAATGCAAATAGAATTTCGGCCATCAAACACCACAAACGAAAGCTCAGCATGGAACGACCGATAGCTGACATTGCTATAGGCCTACTGAACTGATTTCGCCACCGAAGAGCGTAAACTTATTATTATCATAAGTATTATTAGCATCATTATGTTTTTCAGGTGATACAGAAACTGTCCGGAGACAGAAATCTGAGTGATCTGGAACGGATGCGTCACTTCCGATTCACGCATGCATGACGTAATTACTGCGGGATCGCGAAATCATTGCAGCACTGGATGATGGTTGAGAGCCGCTGAAAAAGAGAGCTTATTTTCCTTGTTATCATCATCATCATCGTCGTCGTCATCATTATTATTATTATTATTATTATTATTATTACTATTATTTTTTATTACAAAAAAGCCCCGAGATACATGATCTATCAAGGACTAGAACGGTAACCTAATAAATATTATGTTTTTATTGGTATCATTATTATTTTTATTATTATTATTATTATTATTATTATTATTATTATTATTATTACTACTATTATTTTGTTTTATGCCCGAGATACACAAGACTCGAATATTAACTTTTGCAGGAAATAAATTATTTTTGAGAATATTATTATTTTTATTGTTGCTGCTGTTGTTGTTGTTGCTGCTGTTTTATTGCGTTGTTGTCATTTCTTCGCATTTACCTAGCGCCACAAACCAATGACCAAGATGCTTGAATGGATAGCTCTGAGCAAATGCGAATGAGAGTTTCTACAACGCCAACAAAACTACTATTCATCAGGCGCTTAGTGAAAACAGAATGCTTACCAAGTGAGGTCAAAACAGGGTCCAGGTCAAGATCTAACAAGGTCAGGCTGGAAAACAGTCAGACGATTATGGTGGATGGTATATAGAAATGAAACGGTGAGGAAGATAGAGGGTAGATGGGACTCAGGATAGAATTTGTGTAATATGGCAGTGCTTCCAAGTTTTGAGTAAAAGACCTATGCATGGGGAGATAGCAAGAGGTGAGGTTTTGGTGAGTCCTTAGAAGTGATCAGATATTTGCAGTAATTTTCGCAAATTTCTGTACAATCGGAGCAGTTATAGAGTGATTCAGAAATTTAGATATGAGGTAAAATTGGCTGAACAGTGCTATATATATATATATTTATATATATATATATAGGACGGAAGGCGAACGGGTTGAACGAAGTAGCTGAACCGTGAACAACTGACGGATATAGGAGGGCTGGAAGGATTGAGGTGTATGTAGGAATGTGATACACCTTATTATTCTACTCGTTCAGGTATTCAAAGCCAGTAGAGTTATTTGAGAACAGAAGTCATGTGTGCAGAAGTGGTTTATACACTGTATGCTCAACGTTTAGGAGGGAGTGTCTTAATGTGTTGAACTGGAGACTTTTGCGAAAATGAAAAGCGTGGAAGAGGACAGTAACTTTGTAACTGAACATTTTAAAGACGTAAGTAACCAAAGTTTTTATACAGACTTAAAATAAGATAATGTCAAACTATCATGACATGGTAACAGGATTCTAATGGTTATAGGGCTCCATGGAATAGTAGCAGCCCAGCAGGATTCTAGCCAGCGAATTATGTGATAACTTTTCAGATGAATTGTCAGATTCGGTTGGTGTTTGAGACTGGTCGATTCACAAGGAAAAATCGATTCCTTCTCATAATTCCATTATCTGGCATTAGCAACATTCAATGCAGCCAATTATCGGTGCTTTCAGTTGCACTCGTCTCCAGCGATGGTTCTGTCACGCGTTGCGTGGCTCTAAATCCGAGGGGACGATTAATCGGCGGCCTTGAGTCATCCTTCCTCGCGAAATTGCCTTGAATCAGAATTTGAAGACGCACCGAGAAGGGCATAGAGAAGGAGAGAAGGCAGAGAAGCGGACGTATATAAGCGGACACTGTCCATAGAATTAATGCGAATAGAAGTGGGCACTGCCCATAGAATTCATGCGTAGGGCCTATATATGTGGAAATGCCCATAGAATTCATGCCTAAATAAGCAGACACTGCCCATAGAATTCATTCGTATAATTTTTTATAGGCGGACACTTCCCATAAACTTATTGCGTATAGAAGAGAGCATTGTTCATAGAATTAATGTGTGTAGACGAAGCGCACCTAATGACAATCAGACAACGGATACATACGAATATGGAGGCAGGCAAAGAAACACAGAGAGGGACGGACCGAAAGACAAACAAAGACAGAGACAGACTGTCTTTTCTGCGATACAGGAGATTTATTTCGATATTTGCGGATACAAGAAAACGCCATTCTGCGCTGGCCAGATACGTGAGACATTCAGCGCCAGATGAATGTAGCATACTGTCGAATCGGAGAGCATTATAGAGGCATTGCATCTCTTCGATCAGCAGGAGACATCCCTCCTCAGCCGCTGCAGCCCATCCTCAACCTTGTGCCACTCGATCACCGGTCTTGGATTACTGCTGAGGTGCTCACACTTTCCTGCCTCATCCGTTCCTTCTTTCCTTTCTTCTGTCTGTCCATCCTTCCTCTTCCTTTCTTATTAACTTCCTTCATTCCATCGCTCGTGTTACCTTCATCACTCGTTGCGTGATGACATCTATCGACCGTTGACGTCTAATACTCATCCTCTGCTTCTACTTACACGCTTCATTCTCAGCACGCTCTTCCTGCTATCTCCCTATTCTTTGCTGTACATCTCCTCGTATGTTCTTCCTCCTCCTCCTCCTCCTCCTCCTCCTCCATCCTCTTCTTCTTCCTGTTCTTCTGGTCCTCATCTCTTCCTCATCATCGTCCTTATCCTTGTCATCCTATTAGCCATCATTCTTTTTTTTACCTCAACCAAACTCCTGCTGATCCTCCAGTCTAATTCCTTCTCCTGTTCCTTTTGCAATTCCTTGGCCTTCTCCTCCTCCTTCTCTTCCACCTGCAATTCCTTGGCCTTCTCCTCCTCCTCCTCCTCCTCTTCCTTCTGTAATTCCTTGGCCTTCTCCTCCTCCTCCTCCTCCTCTTCCTTTTGTAATTCCTTGGCCTTCTCCTCCTCCTCCTCCTCTTCCTCCTGCAAGTCCTTGGCCTTCTCCTCCTCCTCCTCCTCTTCCTCCTGCAATTCCTTGGCCTTCTCCTCCTCCTCCTCTTCCTTCTGTAATTCCTTGGCCTTCTCCTCCTCCTCCTCCTCCTCATCCTTTCGTAATTCCTTGGCCTTCTCCTCCTCCTCCTCCTCTTCCTCCTGCAAGTCCTTGGCCTTCTCCTCTTCCTCCTCCTCCTCCTCTTCCTTCTGTAATTCCTTGGCCTTCTCCTCCTCCTCCTCCTCCTCTTCCTTCTGTAATTCCTTGGCCTTCTCCTCCTCCTCCTCCTCTTCCTTTTGTAATTCCTTGGCCTTCTCCTCCTCCTCCTCCTCTTCCTCCTGCAAGTCCTTGGCCTTCTCCTCCTCCTCCTCTTCCTCCTCCTCCTCCTCTTTCTTGTACCAATGGGTCCAATGGCTCAGGTAGACTAACGACGTAAGTCTCTAATAATTCGACATCTATCCCAGATTTCAGATTTCCCAAGACACCGAGTCACGCACTCACTAACTCGCTCAAAAACAAACTCAAGCACGCCATTACACTCGTGAGGAAATTATGGCCAGAAACCAGGAATGAATCCCCGTCTGGAGTTAGCTAAGTGGTAGAAGACAGGAGTCTGTGTGAAGCGGTAAAGACATTGGAAGTCGTTAGAATTTCTGCAGATCAAAGAGATGGAACTCTTAAATGCAACTTATCTTCTCCACTTGCGAACAGTTAGAGAGGACTCTAGATTCACTCTAACAACGAATCAAGACTTTCCTGTCTCTCTAGCATAGTACCCTCGACTCAGCTGTCCTTAAATCGTCACAACTGTTCGTTCAGGCAGTTTGTCTTGTTCTAATACAATGTCGATATTAACCAATAATAATAATAATATTATTAATTGTAATAATAACAATAATAATAGTATATATCATCCTCATTATGCTATCATCCAAATTCGTCGTTTAGAATATGAAGGCTTTGGTCTATTTTATGATCAAAGGCATACCTCTGACACAATTCACTTAATAATGAAGCAGTTATGCATTTAAATGCTTCCTGTATGGTCTGTCAGTGGAAGCCAAAGTTCAAACAACCCACAAAAGCATGGAAGGCATTTTGACTGACTTATGTTGAGTCGAGTCTGAACTCAACAGTAGCAGTATAATTATTATTCCTTTGTTAAATGAAACTGAGAGGCCGCAAGACCCCAAGAGGAACGAACCTGAATCTCTCCGTAATGAAGCAGCTGTCTTCCTGGTATTGCTATCATCTAGTAGAAAATGTGCTATATAAATGTAGGCAGCTGATTCTGGTGAAAGCATTGCAATTACTTTGTGGTTCGCTTTAGCTCTCAGCAGATGCCAAGAAGGCCGACAGATCCTACGAAGACGCATTGAGGTGGCTCTGTGGCAGGTAGAATTAACAGATGCTTCAACGGCATCTGCTGCGCTAACCTAAATTGATATCGGGTGAACAGGGCAGATGGCTTGTCTGTCCTCAGACTCTGTCGCATTAGCCTCTATAGGCATTGCAACGTGCATCCTACCTCAGATGGTCTTCTTACTCCACCAGCTGTTCGCTCTTTGAGGATATATGATTATCTCAGCATATAACATCGTTAAGGCCGATGTTACTCGATTTCAATGTCAGAATGACTAAGTGAGGAGGAGGTGGACGAGATTAAAAACGCACCCGACAGAAATCTTTGAGGTACTCTAGAGTGATAATAGATGGATCAGTCGGAAGTGAAGAAATCTGCCTCTGAATCTACCCTGATTACCAAATCACACACATCCGTTGCTAACCTCACCTGGTGTCATTCGCGTATACCAAGCAAGATGCTGTTTTGTATATGGTATGGCATCAAAACATATACATAAATTAAGGCATTGTTCTCTCTTTCCTCCTTTGTTTATTGTGAAGTGTGTTTTTGTTGCTATAATGTGTGTAAGGGAACAATTGATATAATGGCCATGGCTAAAAATATTTTTTAAATGTTACGATTATTGCATAACAGCATGGTGGCTGGTCGGTTAGAGCGGTCGGCCCGTAACACTCAGTGTGCGCTTAGCAAGTCCTTCACGCACAATTGCAGCACAACTGCAGGGCAATATCAAATTCCAAGAATTTTAAATTTTTCAAATATGTTGCATCAATCTCAAGTGTATATTTAGGTGTCCTAAAATATGTACAAGCATATACTAAGACGTATTAGTATTGCATTAATTTCAAGTACAATCTTTATACCAAGGTGTTGTATTATAAATGGCATTAACATACTGGGATATTCCAATGATCGCAATACATGTGACAACAATCTCAAGTATAATACGAAGTCTTAGCATTATTATAACGAATGCGTCGATAAACGAATGAATATATAAAACATCTGTTTGTGCGCCTGTCTGTGTAACTGTATCTCTAAGTTGTACTCGTTGTCTTTCGCTGTGTGTATATTCTATCACACACACACACACACACACACACTCTCTCTCCCTCTGCCGCTCTCTCTATCTCTCTGTCTGTCTGGCTGTCTGTCTCTCTGCGTCCCTGTCTCTCTGTCACTCTGTCTCTGTCTGTTTGTCTGTCACTCTCTGTGTATGTGTGTGTCAACGTGGACCCCAGTGAGCCCACGTGACGCAGCGCATTTGTCCAACGAATAGATGTCGCTGCTGCTGCGTTCGAACCTGGTTCGATAGATGCGACCCACAACAGCAGCAGCAGTATCCGCATCCGCGGGGGATATCATCGCACGGATTGCCTGGCCGAGTGGCTGGTGGCACCGTGCCTGCTTCTGCAGCAGCAGCATCTCCATCACCACCACCACCACCACTACCACCATTACCACATTGATGGTGGCATTCGTCGCGCAGCCTCACCGTGAGCCCGACAGGCGGCGCTAGAAGAGTCTCGAATGCATCATGACGAGGCATCAACAACGAGACAGTTTGATGAGTTGAGTGTGGATGTCGTCGTCGACGGATAATCGGTTAGTATGTACACGCGTATATTTAGCCATGACAGGTTTTATTTGCAGCTATGACTGTGTCCTGATGAGGCGTAGATATGACAAGACGACAGAAAGTTGGGCAACTGCACCGTAATAGAAGGTAGAGTGACTTTTGGTCTGTAAAAGGCTAAAGGCAGTAAAACGATAGATAAACTTATGTGTGGATCTAAACAACCGCTTTGACTATTGATTCTAAAGACTCTATTTCTGTTTTATTTGCCTCAATGTTATAGATTACTTAGGTGACCCTACCTAGCGGGACTATTGTCCGTTCTGAGTCCTCTGTTGTCACTGATTGATAAAGTAAATTGTTATCTCATTCTGGTTTCAATGGCTGCAATAAAATGAATTGAATTGAAGGTAGCAGGTACGATCGGTTAGGTCAGATAGACTTGGTTAAGTCAACGTAAGGTTATGGAATGTACAAATGAGGTGAGATACAGAGGAAATGTTTGAGATCGAGACAACCATCCATTGTTGTATTTGTAATCGTTATCGGACATTTATATAGCGCGACTTCAAGAAGAGAATTAATCGGTGGCACTCCCGACACAAACCAGTGAATTGATGTTAAATAATAAAGATTCTTGTCGCTTGCCAGACCGTGGAAGAGGGCAGCTGAGGAAATGTCCAGAAAGGACGATGACAGATTATGGTGCAATTGCAGTTTAGACGCTGTGTGATGACAAATATCATTAACGTCGTCCTCCTTCTTTCTCCAAGCTTGCGACTGGCACAGTACAGAGTGAAGACAGTGGCGGAGTTAGAAAGGTGATTCTAATTGGTGGTCCCAACATAACAAAGCTTCTGGTCTCAGTGTAGCATGATGCATATGAGGGCCGGTCCTGAGTCGACGGTCAGCCGACTGAATGGACCCATGACACGGGACCAAGTACGGGAAGGTTGGCGGATCCCTCATCTGAATCACAAGCAGCTCACAAGAGCAGAAACATCTGTTTCTGAAGACCGAGTGATAACTGCGCGCTCTGCATTGGAGTTTGATTCTGAAGTATACAGCTGTCATTGTTCCTCGACTACCAATGGCTGAGAATGGCGCATTGATGAGTACAGCTGAGATTGTTGACAGATGGAAAACAGGGAGAAGGAGAGAATAAGGAAGAAAAAGAGAAGAAGGAGCAGGTTGAAGAAAAAGTGTAAACACTATAAGGGGCGATTAATCCGATCTGTATGCCGCTGTCTTTAGAAAGGATGCAATTAGAAGCACAATGGAGTTGTCGTCGATCCATAGATCGTTCACCTCTTCTTTGAAAAAATAATTAAAGACAAGAAACTGATTTTAATTAAAAGCGAAACCTAATCTGACACTTGAGTGTAGGTTTATACTTGTCACCATACATCACCAAATCATCCCAAACACCGTCACCATTGCACACAGACCATATTGCAGTATCGATGATGTACATGTAAGCCTATACATATTTATCGCCATGTAAAGTAACTAGAGACTCCTAACATCTCTGCCCCCTGTCAGCTGTCGACGTGAATCCCTTGGTTCGTTCCACGCCTTCACTCGAACCCATCACTGGTCACTCTTTCAGCTTACTGTTCACTATTTTGCTAATTTTTGTGATGCTGTTTGTTTGAAAACATCATAATAGGCCAATGCAAAGAAAGCCTCTGAATAGTTATTCTGTGAGTGGCGCTACATAAATCTATAAACACACTAAATGATATACAACGTAATAGAACCATTCCTATCGGTATATTTATGTCGTTCGAATGCAACATTACATTATATAGCGCCTGATCGGTACCTCTCAACCCACTCAAACTCTATCTCCCTTTCCTGCCTGTTTATCGTGCGAGCACACACCACTGCAAAACAGTTCATTCACCATCACAGAAGCATCTGGAAGAATAAAGTAAAAAGTATCGGCTCTCACTATATAACTTATATTCTGCATCTTCTAATAGGTTATGTATTGCACCATCTCAATTCGTCGTTTGGTTATTCGGACACTGTTCTCACCTAGCTTTCATCTTACTTACACCCTCTTACAGTCAGTCTCAGTCCGTACTAATCGATTCATTTCGATGCCAACTATATTCCACAAGGTTCTCTGCTCATTACTCTATCGCATATATAATATATAACCATAATCACGACCATAACCATAACCAATATATACCCATATATACACACATACATTTATATATCATATGACTCACATCTCTCTAAACCACCGGTGTGGGCCGATGGTACCCAGCTATATCCATTTCATTCGAGAGTTCCTCGTTTAATTCATATCTGAAATAAATTGCTTCTGTTTTTGGTGATGGATGGACTTGTATCGCCTGCAGTAGCAAGCTCTTCCTCAATCCATCTAAGTCTAAATTCATCCTATTCCTCCTCCTCCTCCTCCTTCTATTCTACCCCTCCTCCTAGTCCTCCTTCTTCACCTATTCCTCCTCCTCCTCCTCCTATTCCTCTTCCTCTTTGGCATATAAAGACTTCTGTTCAGTTGGGTGGTGCGAGTGTTGATATGTTCCGAATGTTCCATGCAATTTGGACATGACCCTTGCCTTTGCCGTGTCATCTGACCATCCTAAACCGTAACGCAGTATAAAGAACGCCTTCGTATAATAATATTACGTGTTACATTGCAACCGAAGGGTCACAAGTTCAAACCCACCCCATGGCATTTGACCGTTGCTCACCCATAATTCTTCGAAGCGGTTTAGAGGCAGTTCTCAACATCACCCTATCGAACGACCAATGGCTTCAAGCATCATTACCATTAAAGATGGGCGGATTAGGAATTCGTCGAGTGACCTCGCTGGCGCTTCCCGCCTTTTTGGCTTCCGCTGCGAGCACCCGACCACTGCAGTCCTCTATGTTAGGCAGCACCTGGTCCGACATCGACGGACTGCGTGAGAAGATGGAACATCTGTGGTGCACCGAGAGCCAAATGATGCGTCCGGACAATGATGCAGCACACAAGCAATCAAACTGGGACAAGCCGCTATTGCAGGGGGCAGCTGCCGAGCTGAGCACTGCCCAAACCGACCCATACCATCAGGCGCGATTCAAGGCAGCAGCAGCACCGCATGCCGAAGACTGGCTCTTTGCCCTACCAATCACTTCATGTGGACTTCGGCTAGACGACGAAGCTGTCAGAATTGCGGTGGGTCTCCGTCTGGGGACACGCATTTGTGAGCCACACGTATGTCCATGCGGGTCACGAGTCAATGCAGAAGGAGCACACGGGCTTTCTTGTGGTCTTGGGCCAGGGCGGTTCGCCAAGCACGCAGCATTAAACGACATAATCAGCCGTAGCCTCACACGCGCTGGTTTCCCAAACATTAAGGAAACCTCTGGACTCTCCAGAACGGACGTAAAACGCCCTGATGGTCTGACGCTGATTCCTTGGCGAAGAGGACGGAACCTGATATGGGATGCGACAGTGATTGACACCGTGGCTCCATCATATCTCCAGGCGACGTCATCTTCGGTGGGGGCTGCAGCGGAGGTGGCAACCACCAGGAAGACAGACCATCAAGTACAGCCAGCTCGCTGTTAGCTATCTCTTCGTTCGATTGGCCTTTGAGACCATGGGCCCAGTCAACAACGACGGAATAGACTTCATCAAAGACTTGGGTCGCCTTCTGACACATGTCACCAGAGACCCTAGAGAGACAAGCTACTTGTTCCAACGATTGTCAATTTGCATCCAGCGCTTCAATGCAGTTGACTTCAGAGGCTCTTTCGTGCGGCTATAGTCTAATAATAATAATAATAATAATAATAATAATAATAATAATAATAATAATATCTTCGTTTGATTTTGAACTGACAAACCGCAGATAGAATACATACAGTATGAACGAATGATGACAACTTATTATTGGCCGAGCTGTCGTATCAGCGATTGAAAAACATTTCTGATTGGAGGCTCTGCAGATAAGCCTAAATATTCGCCCAGATCACATGCAAATGCCATATATATAGGCCCTAAAGCCCGTCAGTATCAGCACATAACTCTAATATTATGCTGGTTCCACTGGCTGCTTGCACATCGAGTAAGAATTTTCGGTTTCAAAGCTGTCTTACCGTTCTAAAACATTGCATTAATCGAATTAGTCGATCTATTTCCGTTCCTTTCTTGTTCCTCGCGTCCGCAAACATCGGCGAACAGCACGACCGAAAACAATGTTGGAAGTCAATCGTTCTCGGTGGCTGATCCGACGAGGCTTCTGAATTGCCTGCCCAGATTTATTGTCTGTCAGCCTTCCGTTGTCTTTCAGAATCAACCAACCACTCTAAAACTCATCTCTTTCAGCTCCTAAATGTGTTTCTGCCTTGAATTCGTCATCTACCCACCATCCAGCCGATCATCATCATATGTTTCTCTATCTTGGCCTTCAGTCTCATCCTATCTGAAATGCTGCCGCAGCCTAAGATGCACCAGCTTTTATTTGGCTTTTCGGGCACAACGCATTTTCTAAGAGTTCACCAAAAAGTTTTAGGGGAACTTTTAGCCAATAGAGAAAATGGACCAAACACATGAGATTCCATTTCATAGTTAGCCTAAGATACACACACACACACACACACGCATATATATATATATATATATATATATATATATATATCCTACGATGTGATATGGTCATATAAATAAGAATAAATGCTACAATGGATATATATATATATATACTTATGCATTGCATTACAATGCGCTCTCTATTTATGAATAGACTTTGAGAGCCATAGAGACAAGCAGACGATAGAAGACGAAATGCGGTTCTGATCTGTCTATGATCTGCAGATGCATTTGTCGATAGCAGTGAGGCTAATAGACGCACGTCTCTCCTTCTCCCTCACCCTCTCTGTCCTCCTCATCCTCTGCCTCTGTATCTCTCTATAAATCGATGGTCGTGCCGTGTTTCATCATCCGCATATTAAGATCCCATTGCTCTCTTGTCCATTAAACGCTTCAAGAAAACAGAATCACTGAAACAGTAACGATGCTGCATTATTCCTCATCCGTCGAGACTCTCGTTGTTCGGATTCATTGTTCAGACTCATTGTTCAGACTCGTTGTTCAGACGCATTGTTCAGACTCATTGTTCAGACTCATTGGTCAGACTCATTGGTCAGACTCATTGTTCAGAGACATTGTTCGGACTCATTGTTTGGATATATTGTTCAGACTCATTGTTTGGATTTATTGTTGGATATATTATTTTGATTAATTGTTTGGATTTATTGTTTGGATTTATTGTTTGGATTCATTATCTGGAATCATTGTTCAGACTCATTGTTTGGATTTATTGTTTGGATTAATTGTTCAGACGCATTGGTGATCTAACCTCTTTAGAAACTGTACCCAGATCTCTTCTCTTTAACCCAAAACATAAATAACTGGGAGAAGCGTGCAAGGAAGTAAATGAGTCAGACGATAGTTCGCATCTGAATCTGAGTAAGTTTCAGATCATTTATTTTCGTAAAAATGGTTGGATGCCGCCATTTGTGAGGCCCACCTAAACGGTAGCAATTAATTGTCTGTGGGGAAAATTTATTCGTCACACACGTCAACAGAAGTACACGAACAAGTACAGACATATTACGCAAACACACAAAAAGTACAAACGCTTGCATATGCACACGAGTCTAGTATTTCATAAGTATGTACAAATATGTATGAATGAGTATTTAAAAATTATGTACAAATTCGTTGAGTTTAAGCTGAAATTCAGAGCATATCGACCTAAGGTATATACAGCGTTTCCTTTCTCTTATAAGTAGATTCTTGACAAGTAGTCTTGAGGTCACTATAAATAGGCCTAGTTACTGGTACATGCGTATAAGAAACGTTCTGTATCTTTGCCTGTGTCCAACTATTTGCACGTCGTGTCTCTGTATATGTCTCTGTATATGTCTCTGTATATGTCTCTGTATATGTCTCTGTATATGTCTCTGTATATGTCTCTGTATATGTCTCTGTATATGTCTCTGTATATGTCTCTGTATATGTCTCTGTATATGTCTCTGTATATGTCTCTGTATATGTCTCTGTATATGTCTCTGTATATGTCTCTGTATATGTCTCTGTATATGTCTCTGTATATGTCTCTGTATATGTCTCTGTATATGTCTCTGTATATGTCTCTGTATATGTCTCTGTATATGTCTCTGTATATGTCTCTGTATATGTCTCTGTATATGTCTCTGTATATGTCTCTGTATATGTCTCTGTATATGTCTCTGTATATGTCTCTGTATATGTCTCTGTATATGTCTCTGTATATGTCTCTGTATATGTCTCTGTATATGTCTGTTTTTTGTGTTTGTTTGTCAGGGTATACGTGTGTGTAGGTATACTATAGGTGTGTGTGTACGTTTGTGTAAGTAGATGTGTCCGTGTATGCGTATGTATGTGTATGTGTGTGTGTGTGTGCTTCTTTTGCGTGGTTCGGTCGGTCGCCTGATATTTTCCAATCCTCGGAGACTCAATATACCCGAAGGCTCTGTTGTAATCACCCTGGGAGATTATCTGGCGTCGCCTGAGTAAACTGGTTCTCTCTCTCTTTTTCTCTCTGTCTATCTCTCGCTCTGTCTCTCTCTCTCTCTCTCTGTCTCTCTTTTGTCTCTGACTGTCTGTCCCTGTCTGTCTGTCTGTCTGACTGTCTCTCTCTCTCTGTCTCTCTGTGTCTTGGTCTGCCTGTCTTTCTCAACGATTTATAGGCCTATATATACATTCATATCGTTTTTATGCATCGCTTACTCTGCGAAATCGACGAACACTCTGATGCGAAGATTGGATTTAAATTCAAATTACATGACACCGTTTTTTAAGAAACATAAATGCTTCCTGGAAAAACACGCTATTATGACGACGTCAGCGCCTCTTATTACATATAATATAATATATTATATATATATGTTACATACTATATATATATATTGATTATGTAGGTTTTCGTCTGGGATCTGTTTTTGTATAATTTGTGGATACTGTAGTCCCATTTGGCGCAGATACACCGTTCGAGTTGCGAAACCTCAGTATTTATAGACAACATAGCTTAGAAAGGTCACAGTCAGGGTCGAGGTCATTGCAGGTCAGTCAATCAGTCAGCACCCGTGTGGCGAGAGAGGAACGCACGTATAGTGCGACTCGGTCAATACTGGAGCTACATGAATTTGATGTATTGCACGCTCGGCTCCACTTTGATGTAGACTAATCCAGTCCGGTTATCTTTCGTGACTAAGCTTATCTTTCCTTGTTACTGTTATTTCAGAAAATGTTGGCACCTGTAGCGTACAACGTATGTGTTGGGTTTTAAATTGATCACTGGCAGAGAAAATGACATTTTTTCAACGTGGTTCCATAGACCAGTATGATTTTAAACTGTAGTGCGATTCAACCTCACGCTATGGGATTCACGTAAGTAAGTGAGACAATTATTTGTTAGCCGAAGCTAAGCGGTAACGAGTTGCAGTGTCCACTGTCAAGGTCTATGTAGGTAAGCCTTGTTTGACTGACGGGTCTCTTCTAGTCGATCAGGGTCAAGATGAGGACTTAATTATTTTTTATTTTTTATTACCGAAAGTTGATACCGCCCTTCTTCCAACATCTTTTGCTCAGAAGTGCATACACACGCCTCGACGGCGCAATTGCAGTTGTACTGCAGAGCAATTGTGCTCAAGGTCCCTACACAGTGACTGACGCCCCGGACGAGGCTCGAACCCGCTCGCTCAGCACACACTGAACGTTACGGGCTGACCGCTCTAATCGATCGACCACAGTGCCACACCAATTATGGCCGTAACTAGATTGTGTTACATCACCTAAGAACAGACAGAGCCTGCAATACATCAACCTTATGTAGATCCAGTATTGGCTGCTGGCAGAAACACGATATTGTGTGTCTTTTTTCATCCTGTGAGCGTTGACTGGTTGAACAAGAAAGGCCATAATTTGTTGACCGATTGAAATGACTAAAGAACTGAAGCCCTGTTTCAATCACCATTCGTGCTGTGGTGGGAAGCGCTACTGAGTGGTAGCCTTGAAGCAGCGCTATACAAATCCTCGTAATGAACGAATGGATGAATTCTCAGCTTCCAGAAGTCTGCATTGTTTTTCATGCTGTAGTGACGCCTGTAACATTATGGAGTTTTCATGATTCCCTCTCAATCACCACCTTCTTTTCCAGCCATCTAGCTTCCTATCCAGGCTTCGCAATCGTGATTGTGAACTGAACATTATTAAACTCTACTCCAAGACTAAGCGCAGGGCACCATCTTATTCAGGTACATATTTTCTTCATCATAATACTTTTGAGCGTTGAAATCTCAATCCGCAGAGGTTCACGAGTAGCGAGTAGACTACAACTAGGCATTTTTTATTCAGCGAACGTCGACGATCTGTTAAATCTTTTCGTCACCCTCCTTGCGCTCTGTAAGCCTCTGTTCTGACATAATGCAAAGCAATTTGATACCCGTTGATGCGATGTTGCGCTTCGGGCCTGCGTTTATTTGCTCAGAAATCAATAATTGATTACATAGGCCTATAGGCTTGTGGTTTTGTGGTGGCGCATTTATATATAAGAATGTGAAATATTGTGCTTTATCACTCCTTTCTGAAATATTAAGAAGTAATTACATTACACTGCTTTATTTATGTTGAAATGTGAAATATTATTGTGCTTCATCAGTCCACAAAATCGCTGTCAGCATAAATCTCAGTCAATGACGACAATCAAATCCAATTCGGTCCTTGTTCGGTCAATTCTCTTCGTCTACAGTTGCTCTATCAGCATTTTCGAAATCAATCTTGCACAAATATGACATGCCTACGATATATGCGAATTTCGCAAGTGTGCAGGTTTTTTGTAGCGACTCTAACTATCGCCATGAGCATTGCATTTCGAGCTGCCAAATAAGATCCAGATCCTTTGTCCCTAGGCAGAGCAGTAACGGGTCTCTTACAATACAATCTACTATCATAAGCCACCTATTTTCAGTCAACTCGGTGTAATAAGGGTGTCCCTGTTAGCAGGACTTCGGTCTCTTTAGGGTCTATTCTTCCCTATTGTTTTGCTGTCAATTAAACTGTCGTACTATTATAATCTTTGTCGATCGCCAGTTAATCAAGAAAATCGATTGGTTTATATATATATATATATATATATATATATATTGTTGCGTCCCGTGATGCAACAGTTAATCAAGTAACACTAAATTGATTCGTTTTCCGTCTAGGAGTAGATACGGTTCATTTAATCATTTAGAGAATAGAGTAGGATTATACCGTACAACACGTGTAGCTCGAAAAGGAACGATACAGGCAACCAACAAGCGGCACAATGGCGCCCCACGCGACAGACAACCGACCAGGCAGAACAAAGTTCAACAATAGATGCAATGTCGCCGAAAAACAGACTTCACGTGAGCCCACTTCGCCAATGCAGAATAACACTAACTTATCTATAGAAATACAAACGCGAGACAGAGCCTAGCTTACTAACGAACATCTGCCCGCTGTAAACCCTAACACCCAACTGACTACATACACCGACCACCGCCTACCGCCAATCCCATCGAGAAATGAAGGGATGGTTAGCACCCCGTTGTACATCGAGTTCACATTGCCCCTATCCTACAGCCTACGACCTTAATAGTACCCCCAGATCGTCACATACTCCCTCCCATTAACGAGAGGAAACCTCTGGGTTTCCGACACTTAATTTGCATCCTTGCAACAAACGTCCACTATGTCCCAACCCAGTCGATCAAACAGAAATAAAACACCACCCCTACAATCAAACTTCCTTCACAGCTTTCGCACTTTCTGACCCCATCGGTGGACGACTCAACAAGTCAGGCAGAACATTTTGTTGTCCCGGCCGATGACGTACGTCCAAGGAATATTGTTGCAATTCCAGATTCCAGCGCAGCAGCTTTTGGTTGTAATTCACCATTGAATTCAGGAATACCAGAGGACTGTGATCAGTGAACACTGTAAGCAGCGAGGAGCCAAAATACACACTATAAGCCCTCACCGCCGACAGGAGCGCCAAAGCCTCCTTCTCTACCGTAGAATAATTGACTTCACACGGTTTCAACTTGCGACTGAAATAGGCAATCGGATGTTCGATGCCTTCCACAACCTGGAACAGACAAGCACCAACACAAAAGCACGACGCATCAACAGCTAAACAAAAAGGTAACGTATAGTCCGGCGGCCGCAAAATCGGTCGCGACGCCAACCGCGACTTCAGATCCACAAATGCACGTTGGGCTTCCTCGGACCATCTAAATTTCATGTTTTTCTTCAGCATATTTGTCAGAGGCAACGTCACCTTAGCATAGTTCGGTAGATATCGTCTGTAATAGCCTGCCAAACCCAACCAGGACTGTAGCTGTTTTTTAGTTGTTGGCTCAGGAAAATCTAACAACACCTGCACCTTATGAGTCCTAGGTCTCACACAATTTAAACCGATGTGATGCCCCAAAAAATCAATATCAGCATTGGCAAAAACACATTTCTTGATATTTAACGTCAACCCAGCTGTTCGCATCCTGTGCAGTACAGCCCGCAAATGGTCCAAATGACCGTGCCAATTTTTGCTGAACACGATAACATCATCTAAATAGGCGTCGCAAAACTCTTCCAACGTCTTCAACAACTTAGAGACCAACCTCGAAAAAGATGCAGGTGCATTCCTCAACCCAAAGCTCATATATCGCCACTGATAATGCCCCACTGGTGTCACAAATCCCGTTAACGGCATGGAAGCCTCATCCAAAGGAATCTGCCAATAACCTTTGGTCATATCCAATTTTGTCAGGAAGGTCATTCCACCCACTTTGTCAATTAAAGTCTCCACCCGTGGCATAGGGAATGGATCTGGAATAGTCAATGCGTTCAGCTTCCGGAAATCCGTGCATAACCGTACTGACCCATCGGATTTCGGAACCAGAACGATGGGCGCAGCCCACGGACTCTCGGATTCCTGAATAATCCCCAACTTTAATAACCCAGAAATTTCATTGTTCACCACCCTGAGTTTGTCTGGATGCAACCTATATGGCACCTGCTTCACTGCGCGAGCCCCATCAACCAAAGGAATATGATGTTGCACCAAACTTGTACGTCCCGGTTGTTCGCTGAACACTACCCGAAACTCCGCCAAAAGATCTTTCAACTGTATGGCCTGTTCCCTTTCCAAATGTGAAACATCCACTTGGGATAGAAACGACAGATCATCACTTCCCGCGGCAACCACCTCAGCCGTCAATACCTCCACTGCCTCCGCATTCCTATCCTCAACTTCTCTCGTCAAATACCGTCTCATTAAATTCACATGTACAACCCGCTTAGATTTCCGTCTGTCTGGCGTATTGACCAAATAGTCCACCTCCCCAAGTCGCTGTTCCACCACATACGGGCCACAATATCGAGCCTCGAGTGGCTTCCCAATCAAAGGTAGTAATAATAAAATTTTATCTCCCTCGTTAAATGCAACCTGCGTTGCATGACGATCGTACCATTCCTTCGACTTCGACTTTGCCACCGTCTCATTCGTATTCACCACTTGCATGGCGACTCGAATACGGTCCCTCAAATCCAACACAAAATCAATGAGATTAGACTTCGTTAAATCAGTCACAACATCCTCCTGCAACCATGCACTCTTCAGTAATTTCAAAGGACCTCTCACATCCCTCCCAAAAACCAAATCAAACGACGAATACCCTAGGCCCTGGATCGGGACTTCTCTGTACGCAAATAATACCCAAGGGAGGATTTCATCCCACGAACCCGGATATTGTTCAGATATTGCCCGTAACATGTCCTTGAGGGTACGATTAAACCTCTCTACGCACCCATTGGATTGAGGGTGATAGGGACTTGTTTTTAGTTGCATCACCTGACATTCATGGAGAAAAATCTGCATTAGATCCGACATGAATTCAGTACCACAATCTGACAAAATCTCAACAGGAAACCCAAACATACAGAACACGTTAATCAAGACCTTTGCAACGTCTGTTGCTGCGTGATTTCGTAATGGAAATGCCATAGGATAATGGGTTGCCAAATCTACTATTGTCAGTATAAATCGATTCCTCGATTTATCACACACACTTAAAGGGCCTACCACATCCATAGCCAATTTCTGAAATGGCTCAGGAATAACAGGTACCCTCATCATTGGAGCACATGTCCTCGGAGCACCCTTGCCCAACCTTTGGCAAACATCGCAAGTCCGACAATAATTCTTAACATCTCTGCTGACCCCTGACCAATAGTAATGTTTTGTCAACCTATCCATCGTCTTCCTAGTACCCAAATGACCACTTGCAGGAATATCATGCGACAACCTCAAAATCTTATTCCTCAAACACTTAGGCACTACCACCTGGACCCATTCCAAACCCGCGGGTGTAACCTTATCACGCCATCGGCGTACCAACACATCATTGCGAATTTCATAAAAATTTCTTTCCAACCTTTTACCGTGTACTCGAGCTAATCCAAAAAGTGACTCCAACGATTTGTCTTGTTGTTGCATGCGAATAAATTCCTGTCGAGAAACCATCGCACCTTCACTCGATTGACCTGCCGGGTCAAATATAACCTCCAAGTTACTTGCATCAACACTTTCGTCATCAGCCGACGTCACCTCTTCGTGTACCTCGTGCTCCTTCAACTCGATATCTTGCCCCTCTGCAACAGCCTGAGCCCTAGTAACAACAGTCACATCCCGAGGACCAATCACATCGTTACCGACCAAAATATGTACCCCCTCCGGAAGGCTATTAACTACTCCACACAAAACCTTCCCTTGGATATCAGGTGATTGTAAGTGTATTTCCACTAGAGGTACTTGAACTGGGTCACCCACAATACCTTGTATTAACCGGTCTTCATTAGTATCAACATATTCGCCTGCTTGACAATGTTGTTTGCTTATCAACGTTTGAAGACAACCTGTGTCTCGTAATAACACAATAGATCGCTTTGACCCATCCGCATGCAAAATTTCACCACGCGTACAAAAAGGCTTAAACTGCCGATGGATCGTAGACGCCACCTGTGCCTCATTGTCACGAACATCATTTACCAAATTTACCCTTTGGGCAGGTTCATCAAACTGCCTTTGTCCCTGGTCAACTCTTCGAGCCTCCTCTCTCTGTTTATCCCAGCACCTAGACATTACATGACCCCTCTTGTGACAAAACTCACACACAATTTCGCCACCATACCGTTCTACAGGCATATTTCTCCTCACCAAATTTGATCTCTGTCCCAAATTTTGATGTACGTTACCCACCCCTCCACCAAATTCATCACTACAAATGCCAAACGCTTCAACCTTAAATGGTTTACATAGAACCGCATACTCATCAGCTAATTTGGCTGCATCGTACAAGGACACAGGTTTGCGTTCTACTATCCATCGATGCACTTCAACAGGAAGACAATTCACAAATTGTTCTAATTTCAGAACTTCGCGTAACTTATCAACATCATTCCATGCACCCTCCCCCTCGAGCCAACTCTTGCACGGTACACTGAGTCTAAACGCAAAATTTGAAAAAGTTTCCGAAGCCCCTTTTTTCATGGTACGAAATCTTTTCCTGTAAAATTCAGGAACCCTAGCATATGCGGTCAACAAGGCCTCCTTTACCAAATCATAATCCCTACAAGCTTCTACAGACATTTCCGAAAATACCTTTTGCGCTTTACCCGTCAACTTGGAATGCAAGACAGACGTCCATTGCAGCCTTGGGACATTGTGTATCAACATCGCCTTCTCGAAGGATAAAAGAAAATGTTCCACTTCCGTTTCCTCAAACCTAGGCACAAACTTCACAGCAGTAGCAATCCTACATTTTTCCACCCCCTCCGACTCTGTACCTACACCAACCCCCTCTCCAACACCTCTCATTCGTTCCTCGTGTTGCCTTTGACTTACTTTATCAGCATTTTCTAGCATTAGCCGCTTCTCTTCCGCCTCACACCTACGTTTCCGTTCCTCCATTTCCATCTGAAAACGTAATCGCTCTGTTTCTGCGGCTGCTGTTGCTTCTATTTTCAATTTAGCCAACACAAATTCTCGCTCACTTTCTTCTCTCCTCACTAGCCTATCAGCGTCTTCCTGTTCTTTTTTCGCCTGCAATTCTAGAGACTTACACTTAACCTTCCATTCACCCACCCCGGACTTCCCCGGTGAAATTCTCTCAAGCAACACTTTCTGCAACTGAGCTTTGGTACCCTTAGCCACAAATCCCAAACGTTCAACCTCCTCTTTTAATTCGTCCACATTCATTTCCAAAACATCGTCAATGCCTAATATCTTAGCCGCTATAGGAGTCTCCATTTGTCACACCTATTTTCAATCAAAATTGACAACAAGCCCCTACTTTTCAAAATTTAGCGCCGCCCACTACGAAATTTTGTTCACCTACGCCGACTAGACCTACCAAATTCAACAAACAAACAAAATTATCCCGGACGAGCCCCCATATGTTGCGTCCCGTGATGCAACAGTTAATCAAGTAACACTAAATTGATTCGTTTTCCGTCTAGGAGTAGATACGGTTCATTTAATCATTTAGAGAATAGAGTAGGATTATACCGTACAACACGTGTAGCTCGAAAAGGAACGATACAGGCAACCAACAAGCGGCACAATGGCGCCCCACGCGACAGACAACCGACCAGGCAGAACAAAGTTCAACAATAGATGCAATGTCGCCGAAAAACAGACTTCACGTGAGCCCACTTCGCCAATGCAGAATAACACTAACTTATCTATAGAAATACAAACGCGAGACAGAGCCTAGCTTACTAACGAACATCTGCCCGCTGTAAACCCTAACACCCAACTGACTACATACACCGACCACCGCCTACCGCCAATCCCATCGAGAAATGAAGGGATGGTTAGCACCCCGTTGTACATCGAGTTCACATTGCCCCTATCCTACAGCCTACGACCTTAATAGTACCCCCAGATCGTCACAATATATATATATATATGACTTGGCCACACCTTCAGAATTGTCCACAAGACCTGACGGTCAAGAACGGTAATGAGATTACTGCGAAAGGAAAGAAGTTGGACAACTTAAAACTATAATAGAAAAGGACAATCTAAATTGAATATATATATATATATATATATATATATATAATGTACTACACGTATCTCTAAAACAACTCTGGATCTAGCTGCAGCAGAATTGTGTAGGCCCATGATATCATCGTCGGCCTTTTCGGGCCCGGTTCAGGCCCCCAGAGATCGCCGTACCTCTGGGAATTTGCCTCTCTACCCCCTTTGGGGGGATATGATGAGACCGGCCTTAAGGTCATAGAGAATTGGAGAGCCGACCCGACAGCCGTGTTTCTTGTCATCGATATTGGCGTCAACTGCGCATGCGTTAGATGAAACTCGCGTCTGAAGTCGATGCTTAATTCAATCAGTTTCCGAGGATCGGCGACCACTCGTTGGTCGACACATGTCTTGTCCTGGCCCGTCTCTTTCACTGACGTCTGCTGTAAAACACACGAGCAGCGTCTATCCACACGGATATTGTTTCCGGGTCGTCTTTGTAGTGGACTGTGGTGTGCCTGCGTGTGTGTGTGCAATGTTACGGAAACTACGAATGAGACTGGCGTTACTACATAAACTACGAATGAGACTGGCGTTACTACATAAACTACGAATGAGACTGGCGTTACTACATAAACTACGAATGAGACTGGCGTTACTACATAAACTACGAATGAGACTTGCGTTATTACATAAACTACGAATGAGACTGGCGTTACTACATAAACTACGAATGAGACTGGCGTTACTATATAAACTACGAATGAGACTGGCGTTACTACATAAACTACGAATGAGACTTGCGTTATTACATAAACTACGAATGAGACTGGCGTTACTACATAAACTACGAATGAGACTGGCGTTACTACATAAAAACTACGAATGAGACTGGCGTTACTACATAAACTACGAATGAGACTGGCGTTACTACATAAAAACTACGAATGAGACTGGCGTTACTACATAAAAACTACGAATGAGACTTGCGTTATTACATAAACTACGAATGAGACTGGCGTTACTACATAAACTACGAATGAGACTGGCGTTACTACATAAAAACTACGAATGAGACTGGCGTTACTACATAAACTACGAATGAGACTGGCGTTACTACATAAAAACTACGAATGAGACTGGCGTTACTACATAAAAACTACGAATGAGACTGGCGTTACTACATAAACTACGAATGAGACTGGCGTTACTACATAAAAACTACGAATGAGACTGGCGTTACTACATAAACTACGAATGAGACTTGCGTTATTACATAAACTACGAATGAGACTGGCGTTACTACATAAACTACGAATGAGACTTGCGTTATTACATAAACTACGAATGAGACTGGCGTTACTACATAAACTACGAATGAGACTGGCGTTACTACATAAAAACTACGAATGAGACTGGCGTTACTACATAAACTACGAATGAGACTGACGTTACTACATAAAAACTACGAATGAGACTGGCGTTACTACATAAAAACTACGAATGAGACTGGCGTTACTACATAAACTACGAATGAGACTTGCGTTATTACATAAACTACGAATGAGACTGGCGTTACTACATAAACTACGAATGAGACTGGCGTTACTACATAAAAACTACGAATGAGACTGGCGTTACTACATAAACTACGAATGAGACTGGCGTTACTACATAAAAACTACGAATGAGACTGGCGTTACTACATAAAAACTACGAATGAGACTGGCGTTACTACATAAACTACGAATGAGACTGGCGTTACTACATAAAAACTACGAATGAGACTGGCGTTACTACATAAACTACGAATGAGACTTGCGTTATTACATAAACTACGAATGAGACTGGCGTTACTACATAAACTACGAATGAGACTTGCGTTATTACATAAACTACGAATGAGACTGGCGTTACTACATAAACTACGAATGAGACTTGCGTTATTACATAAACTACGAATGAGACTGGCGTTACTACATAAACTACGAATGAGACTGGCGTTACTACATAAAAACTACGAATGAGACTGGCGTTACTACATAAAAACTACGAATGAGACTGGCATTACTACATAAACTACGAATGAGACTTGCGTTATTACATAAACTACGAATGAGACTGGCGTTACTACATAAACTACGAATGAGACTGGCGTTACTACATAAAAACTACGAATGAGACTGGCGTTACTACATAAACTACGAATGAGACTGGCGTTACTACATAAAAACTACGAATGAGACTGGCGTTACTACATAAAAACTACGAATGAGACTGGCGTTACTACATAAACTACGAATGAGACTTGCGTTATTACATAAACTACGAATGAGACTGGCGTTACTACATAAACTACGAATGAGACTGGCGTTACTACATAAACTACGAATGAGACTGGCGTTACTACATAAACTACGAATGAGACTGGCGTTACTACATAAAAACTACGAATGAGACTGGCGTTACTACATAAAAACTATGAATGAGACTGGCGTTACTACATAAACTACGAATGAGACTTGCGTTATTACATAAACTACGAATGAGACTGGCGTTACTACATAAACTACGAATGAGACTGGCGTTACTACATAAAAACTACGAATGAGACTGGCGTTACTACATAAACTACGAATGAGACTGGCGTTACTACATAAAAACTACGAATGAGACTGGCGTTACTACATAAACTACGAATGAGACTGGCGTTACTACATAAACTACGAATGAGACTTGCGTTATTACATAAACTACGAATGAGACTGGCGTTACTACATAAACTACGAATGAGACTTGCGTTATTACATAAACTACGAATGAGACTGGCGTTACTACATAAACTACGAATGAGACTTGCGTTATTACATAAACTACGAATGAGACTGGCGTTACTACATAAACTACGAATGAGACTGGCGTTACTACATAAACTACGAATGAGACTTGCGTTATTACATAAACTACGAATGAGACTGGCGTTACTACATAAACTACGAATGAGACTTGCGTTATTACATAAACTACGAATGAGACTGGCGTTACTACATAAACTACGAATGAGACTTGCGTTATTACATAAACTACGAATGAGACTGGCGTTACTACATAAACTACGAATGAGACTTGCGTTATTACATAAACTACGAATGAGACTGGCGTTACTACATAAACTACGAATGAGACTGGCGTTACTACATAAAAACTACGAATGAGACTGGCGTTACTACATAAAAACTACGAATGAGACTGGCGTTACTACATAAACTACGAATGAGACTTGCGTTACTACATAAACTACGAATGAGACTTGCGTTATTACATAAACTACGAATGAGACTGGCGTTACTTCATAAACTACGAATGAGACTTGCGTTATTACATAAACTACGAATGAGACTGGCGTTACTACATAAACTACGAATGAGACTTGCGTTATTACATAAACTACGAATGAGACTGGCGTTACTACATAAACTACGAATGAGACTGGCGTTACTACATAAACTACGAATGAGACTTGCGTTATTACATAAACTACGAATGAGACTGGCGTTACTACATAAACTACGAATGAGACTTGCGTTATTACATAAACTACGAATGAGACTGGCGTTACTACATAAACTACGAATGAGACTTGCGTTATTACATAAACTACGAATGAGACTGGCGTTACTACATAAACTACGAATGAGACTTGCGTTATTACATAAACTACGAATGAGACTGGCGTTACTACATAAACTACGAATGAGACTGGCGTTACTACATAAAAACTACGAATGAGACTGGCGTTACTACATAAAAACTACGAATGAGACTGGCGTTACTACATAAACTACGAATGAGACTTGCGTTATTACATAAACTACGAATGAGACTGGCGTTACTACATAAACTACGAATGAGACTGGAGTTACTACATATAAACTACGAATGAGACTGGCGTTACTACATAAAAACTACGAATGAGACTGGCGTTACTACATAAACTACGAATGAGACTGGCGTTACTACATAAAAACTACGAATGAGACTGGCGTTACTACATAAACTACGAATGAGACTTGCGTTATTACATAAACTACGAATGAGACTGGCGTTACTACATAAACTACGAATGAGACTTGCGTTATTACATAAACTACGAATGAGACTGGCGTTACTACATAAACTACGAATGAGACTGGCGTTACTACATAAACTACGAATGAGACTGGCGTTACTACATAAACTACGAATGAGACTTGCGTTATTACATAAACTACGAATGAGACTGGCGTTACTACATAAACTACGAATGAGACTGGCGTTACTACATAAACTACGAATGAGACTGGCGTTACTACATAAAAACTACGAATGAGACTGGCGTTACTACATAAACTACGAATGAGACTTGCGTTATTACATAAACTACGAATGAGACTGGCGTTACTACATAAACTACGAATGAGACTGGCGTTACTACATAAAAACTACGAATGAGACTGGCGTTACTACATAAACTACGAATGAGACTGGCGTTACTACATAAAAACTACGAATGAGACTGGCGTTACTACATAAAAACTACGAATGAGACTTGCGTTATTACATAAACTACGAATGAGACTGGCGTTACTACATAAACTACGAATGAGACTGGCGTTACTACATAAAAACTACGAATGAGACTGGCGTTACTACATAAAAACTACGAATGAGACTGGCGTTACTACATAAAAACTACGAATGAGACTGGCGTTACTACATAAAAACTACGAATGAGACTGGCGTTACTACATAAACTACGAATGAGACTGGCGTTACTACATAAAAACTACGAATGAGACTGGCGTTACTACATAAACTACGAATGAGACTTGCGTTATTACATAAACTACGAATGAGACTGGCGTTACTACATAAACTACGAATGAGACTTGCGTTATTACATAAACTACGAATGAGACTGGCGTTACTACATAAACTACGAATGAGACTGGCGTTACTACATAAAAACTACGAATGAGACTGGCGTTACTACATAAACTACGAATGAGACTTGCGTTATTACATAAACTACGAATGAGACTGGCGTTACTACATAAACTACGAATGAGACTGGCGTTACTACATAAAAACTACGAATGAGACTGGCGTTACTACATAAACTACGAATGAGACTTGCGTTATTACATAAACTACGAATGAGACTGGCGTTACTACATAAACTACGAATGAGACTGGCGTTACTACATAAACTACGAATGAGACTGGCGTTACTACATAAACTACGAATGAGGCTGGCGTTACTACATAAAAACTACGAATGAGACTGGCGTTACTACATAAACTACGAATGAGACTTGCGTTATTACATAAACTACGAATGAGACTGGCGTTACTACATAAACTACGAATGAGACTGGCGTTACTACATAAACTACGAATGAGACTGGCGTTACTACATAAACTACGAGGCGGGCGTAGATTGCGACTGCGTTGTCTAGCAAGAGAGCTAGACAAGGCGGTGGCACATGTTCGACTATTACCACGTCTGATCATTCTGTAGAGGACAGCGCCATTGACTTGGCCACACCTTCAGAATTGTCCACAAGACCTGACGGTCAAGAACGGTAATGAGATTACTGCGAAAGGAAAGAAGTTGGACAACTTAAAACTATAATAGAAAAGGACAATCTAAATTGAATAGAAGAGCCATTAAACCTCGAAGCAGGCAACCTGTCTCAAAGGTCGTCAATAGCTCTCGCCTTGCAGCACTTCGACCATGGTCTAATATGCCTTCTGAAAACGTTCTACTGTCGCCATGGTCATAATTGCAGACTCTTATCTTAGCCTACAGTGGGTTGAATCTAAAGGTCAATGGCTGCAGAAACTATCACCTTTAACGATGACATGACGACGATGACGATGACGATGATGATGACGATGATGATGACGATGACGATGACGATGATGATGACGATGATGATGACGATGATGATGACGATGATGATGACGATGATGATGACGATGATGATGACGATGATGATGACGATGATGATGACGATGATGATGACGATGATGATGACGATGATGATGACGATGATGATGACGATGATGATGACGATGATGATGACGATGATGATGACGATGATGATGACGATGATGATGACGATGATGATGACGATGATGATGACGATGATGATGACGATGATGATGACGATGATGATGACGATGATGATGACGATGATGATGACGATGATGATGACGATGATGATGACGATGACGATGATGATGACGATGACGATGACGATGATGATGACGATGACGATGATGATGACGATAACGATGATGATGACGATGATGATGACGATGATGATGACGATGATGATGACGATGATGATGACGATGACGATGACGATGATGATGACGATGACGATGACGATGATGATGACGATGATGATGACGATGATGATGACGATGATGATGACGATGATGATGACGATGACGATGACGATGATGGCTCTGAAGATGATGCTAACTACGGCATCAATGATGACGATGATGATGCTTATTTTGCTGCTGCTGCTGATGATGATGACGATGATGACACCGTTGCTGTTGTTGTTGATGATTATGATAATGATGAGGATTTATCCAAAAACTTGTCAACAGGCAATGCTTGAATTATTTCCTGCCATATATATATATATATATGTATGTATATATATAAATATATATTATATAATATATATATATATGTATATGAATGAATATCAGAGTCCTGAATAGCGTCCTATTTCTGTGTATAGGAGTCAGTTGACTCGTTTTATGAAGTCATTAATGATCAAATCGAAGCAGATGAAATATCCCTGAACCCTTGATCTATCGCAATCACGACCGAGCTTTTAATCGCCGCAGAGATGAAAGCTTCGGCATAATTTCTCTGATAATGTTTTTATTGCCTCTGCTCTGTGGATATTACCGGTGCGGGTATCAATCAATCGTTAGGTCAAGCGAACGTCATTCAGTCAGGCATTTCATACAAAACAATCGCGATCATAATAATAATTATATATGGAAACGTTATCGGAAGTTCCGTTACGCTACCTTCACCCGATTGGCTTGCTATTCCAGGTGGAAAGATGCCGGCTCCACGCCTATGGTAGTGAGAAAGCAATCTTGACAACCTTTTCCGCGGTTCATAATCGGAAAATATATAATGGAATGAAACCACCTTAGAGCTACGCCTCCTGCCTAGAAATTTTTCGCCTGCATTTTACTCTTCATTGAAATTCGTATTTTTCAGCCGCAGTCAGACCGAGAGTGCCTCTAAGTTGATATCTTGAAGGGAGCTATATTAAGTTCGCTTTGATTGATTGATCGATATATATAGGCCTACATATCCTATATTATATATGCATATAAATGCACATAAAAAATATATGCATGTAGGCCTATATTTATACATCACTCAGACGCCATTTAACTATGGATCATTATGCTAACAATTTATTACCGCCTGCTTTTAAAAATTATTTCCTCTGTGCATATGACCTGCGTCCTCACAATACTAGAGCTAGACGTGAGTATACCGAGCAAGATTTGATAGAACTAATTGACGTCTAATTTCAATTAAATGCACTGGCCAGCCTGTGACTACATGTATGGAATAGGCAATCTCCCGATATTAGTAAGCTAACTTTATATTTATTTTAAAAGTGGTTATGCTCAATGTTGATGGTGCCATAGCCTGTACAATAACTTAGTTTCCATATGTTCATGATATCGCTCTTCAGCTTTTATGTTGATAATTTCAATGAAAAACATTGTTTTTAATTTTCTTTCTTTCCTTTCTCGCCTGTAATTGTGTTTATATTTGCTCATTTGACAATTATCATTGCTCGGTTTTGTACTTCCTATTTTAAGCGACTCTATCCTCGTGTAGGTTGGTCTAGTTAATTTTGCTTTGCTTCTAGTTAAGCTTCATTGCTCAGTATGCACTTAGTTAAGTTTTATTTTTGCACAATTGCCTTCTCTAGATCTAAACACGAAACAGTAAACTACCGCTTTGACTATTGACTCTAAAGTCTATATTTCTGTTTTATTTGCCTTGATGTTATAAATTACTTAGGTGGCCATATACCTAGCGGAACTATTGTCCTTTCTGGGTCCTCTCTTGTTGCCGACTGATGGTAAATAGTTGCTATTTCTGTTCTGCGTACAATGGCATCAATAAAACTAAATTGAGTTGAATATAAAGATATAACATTATGGAAAATGAGCTTCGTGTAATATATGAATTCAAACGACAAGTGAGTTGTAAGTCTCCTAATCATTATCCGATCTTTTGACCTCTTCACCTCAGCCTAGATTCGTCGCCGAGGATACTTTAATTACCATCTGCCGACTATTTATACTTATATGCATAATTTTGCATATGTTCCAGGTCAGACATCAGGCAGATGAACAAGCCGCATTTTATTATGTGTTGTTACGGCTTGTTTGCATGTATTGTAGGAATCCGTTGGATGGCTATTACTTGAAAGTCAGTCGTAGATCAGAGACGGTCGTCGATGTCCGGTCGTTCCTGATGGGACCGAGTCATCACGACCGACCGAGACTGAAATTGCGACAGGACGTGAGGAGAAAGCGAAGAGCAACGATTTCGAAGGAAGATGCCAGCATCAGCGGAAGAGGAAGAGGAGGAACAACAGGTCGATGAGGAAGACGAGCATTGAATATTCTGGTTTCGACGCCTCACCACCTCACTGCATTAGCCGTGATGATTGGAGATGGTGATGGTATCTGCAATTTAACGACACAGTGTGCTAACAGTAATCATTAGCGTTGACCTCCTTCTTTATTCAGGCTTGGGAATTGCACTGTCGTGATCGATTCATGGCAGAGCAGAACGTAGAGAGGTCGCTCATCCGTCTGGTCACTAATCACTGAAGATCTCGCAGTAGGCTTTAAGTTCTTGCCTGGTATACAACCGCAAAAGTGGCTTCGACGAACGCATAGAATGATCGACTGCCTGCGCTCAGGACGATCGCGTGCAGCGAGAGTGACTTTTATCTGAACTTAATCTGCGTAAATCACTTCTTCCACCGGCGAGCTGTCTCCTCCATTTTCATCCCGACACGCTACTAACAACAGAAAAATCACCTGGAGTCGTTGTTTATCGTGTGTCAGATCGCACGCCGTGTTATCCAGCCGACAGAGTGCGTAATGAGGCGGTTCTTCCTTTGGTTTTATATGGACCGCGATGGCGTGCCAGGATTTCACTAGGATGTGGCCTTATTCGGTCCTCATGCTAACGGAGATCATCGTACTCCGCTTTCATCGGACGCAATGCCAGTGCTCGATCGTCGTCATCTTCGGCCTGAAAAGGGCCGACTGCATGGACAAGGGTCTCGTCGCCATACCCCGCGCTCTGCCTGTCGAAACCAACGTGTTGACGTTCACTGGGAACCTCCTTGCGAAGCTCGACATGGACGACTTTCGCCAGTATCACTCCCTCCAGGAGATCTACCTCGTCCGGAATCGCATCAGCAGCGTCGCTCCAGACGCTTTCCGCGGTCTCCACAATCTCCAGATCCTCGACGTCCAGGGCAACAAGCTGATGGGTGTTCCGAGCGCCGCCTTTCAACACCTCTCCTCAGTCCGTATCCTCGTGCTCAAGAGCAACCCTATCCGATATCTGACGCCGGATTGCTTCCGCGCCCTGGCAAAGATCGAGGTCCTTAACTTCGAGAACTGCTGGCTGGAGCGCGTCCATCCGCACGCCTTTCGAGGTCTCGACCGACTGAACGAGATCAATCTCGTCAACAACGAACTTCGCGGACTGACGGCCGACATGGTCGACTTCCTACCGCCCAGTCTTACTATCATCCGCCTCCATCGCAACCCGTGGAACTGCGACTGCCGACTGCGCTGGCTGCGACGCTGGCTCTCCATCGGCTCCATCAACTGGGACTTCGCCAGTAACAGCCCCACCTGCTCGGAGCCGAAGCTGCTCACCGATATCAGCTGGCGGCACCTCGGCTGGGAACGGTTCGCCTGTCCCAGCGTCATCGTCAACACCGTCACCAGCGTCCGGGTCCAATTAGGCGCGAACGTTTCCGTCGATTGCGTTGTTCTTGGAGACCCAGAACCGATCATCACGTGGACACGCAACGCCAAATCCGTTTCAAAGTCGGTCGTTGCTATCAATTACGAATCGAACGAGGTTGGCGACAAACAAGTACGAAGCTCAGTCGTTATCAGGAACGCCTCGAGACGTGACATGGGAGATTACAAGTGCACAGCAGATAACTCAGCCGGACGTTCAGAGGTCACCTACAAAGTCTGGACGGAGGAAGAGGATGTGTCGTCGCAGCTCGGGAACCTCACAGCAGGACGGTTCAGGCGAGAGGAGATGGTCCTTCTGGGCGTCTCCGTTGGGGCCCTATTCGTCGTCGCATCTGTTGTTGTTGGTGTCGTAGTCGTTGTCAGAAAGAATCAGACGAGGCATCAGACGTACAGGATTCACGACTTGAAGTCGGCCAGAAAGGACAACGGGAAGCCAGTGCAGTCAGACAGCGGAGACAGCATCAGGTCGAGCAGAGAGAACACGCTTCTGTCTGAGACTGGATCGACGGGACTTCTAGAATCGATCGGGGAAGACTGTGACGTGGGACTCATTCCGCTACACTACCGCTCCCCATCCGCCGCGAAGAGGCCGCATGAGACGACCGACGAACCTCCTGGTTCAGAGGACGCCGTCACCTCCCGGTGTCTTCAGAAGTTCTTTAGTCGACTGAAGGCGGACAGAAGGACGAAGGACTCTCCCCCATCTTCGCCCATCGACGTCTGGTTCATAAAAACGGACAGCGGAGGAGGTGGAGGTCAATGCGAGTTCACGCCGGACATTCTTCGCTGCGAGATGACGCTCCAATCGCTGCAGACCGAATCCGATTGCCTGCCGACGATTCCCGAGGACGATGACGTCGACGATGATGACGTAGACGATGACGACGCAACCTGCAGTGTCAGTGATCACATCAACTGTAGCGTCATCGATGACGGTGTGGGCGTAGCCATGACCTCGTTTGGAGGTCGGTCGAACAGCAGAAGTGACTGCCTGACGATGTGTGGCGGGAATACCGAACGAAAAGATGATTCAAGGACTACGTTAGGACTGCAGTTGATGTCTTTTGAAAGTATACGTGACGGTAGCAACGTCAGGGTCTCCCAATCAACCGCTTCATTCGATGACAACAGTATGCCTGGCGATTATCAGTCAACAGTGACCAGGATTTGCGATGCTGCGAACCCTTCGCAGTTTACATCAACTTCCTTTCCTTTCTCCCATCGGAAATCCCTCCCAAAGACGGACTCCAGCACACCAACGTCGACGCTTTTCAAGGACGCAGAGACGGACCAGCAAACGACTCCGTTGAATCGGAGCGGATCGCAAAGTACCGACGCACGTGATTCGATCGCAGACGAGGGACTCCATTATCGCTCGGACAAATGGACTAACTGTGCCCATACTCGAGCGAACGCCGCCGCCGCCGCCTCCAGCGTTGAGCCCGCTGGGGAGCGGGACGAGGGAGCGACCGGGCTTCGCGTGAAATCATGGGACAACGTTAGACGAACGATGCGGGTGGCTACGAGCGATAAGGGTGCCCAGGGACCAGGATTCGAAGCAGCGCAACACGATCGGGACATAAACAACGGTTGTAATTGCGACTACGAGACCGGATTTAGCAGTCAGTCTAGGCCTGTGCAAGAGGACGAGACAGAGGCAGAGGAGGATGAAGAAGGGTCCGGGGGTGTTAAGCCAAGGCCAGGGCAACGAGACGCTTTCGGAACAACTGTCTGAAGGGACAATGTATACAGCGACCGTACCATAGATTTTGATCATTTATATTCCTGGTGCATGATCTCTGTGATCTTAGACACTCATCTCTCTCTCGTACATTATATAGGGTACATAGTGTGGATTCGAGTTCTACACGTGGATTGGATATCCCATGATGTGTGTATCTATATAATTATGTTTGTATTCACGGATGTGTGCTTAGATGCATGTGAAAACTCATTCACGCATGTGTATGTATCTTAATCTGAGATTGACACTAATTAACTTGGAGCGCTTCAAATTAATGAATAAATATGAGTGTATGATGCTTATCCGTATATAATTTTATGTATGCATGTCTTCTCCATTTCGAGCTACAAAAGATCTATTCTTTATCCATTTGACAAATCGTTAGGGAACCTTTTGACCCTTTTGTCCATCTTACCAATCCTTAATGGAACCTAATGATCTAGCCCTCAGGCCTCTTCGTGCTTTGACTTTTCACAGACAATTCTATGAGCTTTTTGCTTGGCAATGCTTGCTGTAAATCTATGTAATCCCCATTTGTTGGGGTTTTTGAAAAGGGAGAGGTTTTAATGAACTTTTCATGTGGAAAGAACCGGACATTACATTTCCATTTACGCTCTTTACGCAAATGTTGCCTTACACAGAGTATCTAGGACGCAGGACGTCTACTTAATCTATAATCAATTACTGTAACGGTGATAGCCTTGTGTTTGTTTCACGAAGACCTTGCACGTGTAACCTCTGGTTCTGTCATCTGTGTAAATGCGAAGAGCATTTGGACTTATGTTTCCTTTCCCATTACAGTCTTATAATACGTCTCTATTAAGTCTCCCCTGATTCTTCGTCTTTCCATGATTGTTAATTCGCTTTCCTCATCTTTCTTCCTAATTATGTCATTTAACCGAATCCTATTGTCATTTTAGTCGCCCTCCTCTGTACCTTCTCCAGGTCATCAACATCCCGTCTCATATTATACAGGCTGAAAAAGTGCACGCAATATTCCAACTGTGGCCCGACCAATGTTTTATACAGCTCTAGCAATGCTCCTTTGTCCCTAATGAGGATGGTCCTATTGATCATTCGGAGTATTTCTGTTAGCGCTCTTTGCTGCTTCGTCACACTGTCTATATTCTATGGCTTTTGCACTTTCTGAATGATTACTCGAAGGTCCCTTTCATCTTCCGATGCTCTTATTTGATCCTCTGCCGTGTATGAGTCTGTTGAGTGTTTGGAAATGTTTTCCCGTCTCGTGTCTCAGAACATACGACAACTTTCTTAATAACAACATCCTTAAAAAATCACCGCTCTTTCATCCATTCCGCTACTGCCGATCGGTTAGAGCGGTCAGCCCGTAACGTACAGTGTGTGCTGAGCGAGCGGGTTCGACCCTCGTCCGGGGAGTCACTGTGTAGGGACCTTGAGCAAGTCCTTTGTTGTACTGCAGAGCAGTACAACTGCAATTGCGCCGTCGAGGCGTGTGTGTACACTTCTGAGCAAATAAATGTTGGAAGAAGGTTTATATCAAATTTCAGTAATATAACAAATATATAAAAAATTCCACATCGCCAGCCTTACCACTTCATTCATCGTCCTGCATTCCAGATATAACATTCCCGACGCCACAGTGCTCATGCATCCATGCGAGCGCCTCTGATATCGAGTGGCGCTGTATAAGTGTTCCCATAAATAAACAATTACAATTACATAAGTTTCTCGCAAAATATTGCAAGCAGCTTCAACACTAAACATCGCATGAACAGAGGTAGATTGCAACTAAATTACTCTTATTATTATTATTATTATTATTATTATTATTATTATTATAGTAAATTTAGATAGCGCCCTTTCAAGTTTGCCTACTCAGAAGCGCTCCCAGCTCAGCCCCGGCAGAACAGAACAGTCTTAAGAATAGTGAGAAACAAGACAGACTGGTTAATAGGTATTTAAATAACGATAATGTCGCGACCGAGTTGAGCTGATGTACACACGCCGAAGCGCCACATACACGCCCAATGTAGGCATATGCTAAATACCGATTGAACTGGTCGTTCCTTAGTGGTGGACATGGCACCGTAACCATCCTCTAGTCATCCTCACATGACTTCATTATCTTTTCAGATCCCTAGAGGATGGCAAAGCGACTGAATTGATTCAATCATTCAAACCTGACATAAGATGATTCATTGCATCAACTGCAAGGAGAATAAATGAGGAGATGTCATGAAGGTTCAAGTAATGTTTATATCAATTCTATTTTGGTTTTTATAAGCGGCAGAGAAGACCAGAATACACTTCAGCTATGTTGACAATGTTCTCCATAGTTGTAACAAGGTTTTGAAAAGTGGGGGCCATAACTGAAAAAATATTGCGCGGAGCGCCAACAAATTTTTTTTGCCCCCACTTTTGAATTTTGCTTCCCAGAAATTTGAAAAATGGGGGGTAGAAATTATCTTAACAAAAGTCATCTTAAAAAGCCATTGGAGAAACATAAAAAAGAACCAATTTGGGGGGCACATGGGCACTCAGCACTATGAGGGCACTCGGGCCGATGCCACCTACCCACCCCTCCGCTTGTTAATTCCTGATGTTCTCGTTTGCAGGAGAATAAAAATGTGTTGCACGAGTATGCGAAAGCATGGAAAAAATGGTAATAGTAGCAGTAGCAGCACACCTAGTAGTGAAAGTAATGGACGTATGCTGGAAGTTTTGGTAGTAGTGGAGGAAGTAGTAGCAGTAGTAGTAATAATAATAACAATAATGATAATAATAATAATAATAATAATAATAATAATAATAATAATAATAATAATAAGATGCAGAACCACCTACAGAAGCAGCGAGTCATTGCCAGAAAGAATGGGACCTCCGATTCACAGACAAGGCATGGAAAGGTCTGCTGGAGTCTGCGCACAGCCGTCTGCGCTGATTGCCCGGGCTTGGCTCGGTTTGATCAACTGCTGAGAGAAGGACTGTCAACCATTTTAAATGTGGACCTTGACGATGACCGCTGGCTCCAGGCTTCTTTGCCGGTGAGAGATGGTGGTCTGGGAGTTCGTTGTGCATCTACGCTGGCACTTTCTGCCTTTCTGGCTTCTGCTGCTAGTACAAGCGAACTCCAGGCATGCATCCTACCAACAGAGTCTGCTGAGGAACCATATGAACTTGCGAGTTCAGCACTCAACGCTTGGAAGACCCTGACAGATGCAGAACCACCAACAGGAGCAGCAAGTTATCGCCAGAAAGAATGGAACCTCCGATTCACAGACAAGGCATGGAAAGGTCTGCAGGATTCCAATAACAATCCATGCGACCGTGCTCGCCTGCTGACCTCACGAGCACCTCATTCTGGAGACTGGATGCTAGCGCCCCCTGTGACTGCCCTAGGCCTGCGCCTCTCAAACGAGGATGTACGACTGGCAGCCGGGTTGAGGCTAGGAACGACGCTCTGCGAGCCACATTTGTGTCACCAATGTCAAGAGAGCGTCGACGCAAAAGGGCTCCATGGACTAATTTGTAGAAGAGGCAGCGGAAAACATCAACGACACAGCATGTTGAACGATGTCATCTGGAGAGCTCTTGGCAGGGCGAAGATTCCAGCGCAAAAGGAACCTCTCGGCTTGTTAAGAGAAGATGGAAAGCGACCGGACGGCGTCACGCTCATTCCTTGGACACGTGGTCGATGTCTGGCATGGGATGTGACAGTGCCCGACACCTACGCCAAGTCACATCTTGTCGTCACATCTATCAGAGCTGGCGAAGCAGCCGAACGCGCAGCTAAAACGAAGAGGGCCAAGTATTCCACCATAACCAACACCCACGACTTCGTAGCCCTCTCCTTGGAATCCGGCGGCGCTTGGAGCAGTGAAGGACTGGAGTTCATCTCAGAGTTGGGTAGTCGAACGAGTGCTGCAACCCACGATCCAATGGAGACGTCATTTCTGTTCCAACGTATCTCAGTTGTTCTTCAGCGTGGGAACGCAGTCTGCCTCTTCGCGACATTGCCAACACTCCATTAGCTCATCATGGGCGATAACAGCATAATGTGAAACATATAGTTATAATAATAATAATAATAATAATAATAATAATAATAATAATAATAATAATAATAATAGTAATTTCCCTCTGATTTCGCTCCATTTGGCCAGATAATAATAATAATAATAATAATAATAATAATAATAATAATAATAATGACAATAATAATAATAATAATAATAATAATAATAATAATAATAATAATAATAATAATAATAATAATAATAATAATAATAATAATAATAGCAACAATAATGATGTTCGTGTGATTTCAAACTGGCAAACCGCAGTAGATGATTACGTACATAGTATGAAGGAATGAGGACACGTTATATTGCGGGACTAAAATTCAAAAGTCGTGCAAGGTTATCATCACCTTGTACATCTAATTTAACTAACGCCAACACCAAGCGAAAGAAGACCCATTCAACCTCACGGGGGATACTGGTATCTTACTCGGTTCTCAGTGTTATCCATTACTCCACGCCACTCCCACCCTCACCCCATTTCCTCCCCCTCTTTACCCCAGAATTATCGATGAACGGGAAGGAACAGGATCAACAGGAAGATCACTGCAGCAACATCAACAACTTGATCAACGGCAAACCAAAGCTGAAGCCAAATATTGTTTATGAAGCGCAGAAGATCAACAGAGGAAAAGTCTTTTCCGTGCGATAATCGTTTTGATCTACGGAAAAATAAGGCAGACAATAATTATGTCCCAAGAGTGAACTAAAACGAAGCTTTACAGGACATGAGAGGACGTCATCGGATGAAATCATTGCACTGACGCTAAGTCCCGACGGACGAGGTATTCTCATCCATTTAATCCATGTGGTGCTCCGTCAAGTCACATTATTCAATTCAAAGTTTTTCTGAATCAATAGAACTACTTGGATGACCATAAAATATAGCCGAATGTTCTTAAAAACCCAATGGATGTGCCAATACAGACGTTTATACTCAGTCTTCAATTTCTTTATAGGTTGGTCTATAGCATAACGTGATGTTACCATGATGTTATTATGAATTTAATAAATGCTATGTTAAGTTATGTCATGGGTTTATTCTGTTGTTTTATGTCATCTACACTTTGCTATGCTATATAGGTTATTTTATTTATAGTTTTTATTTTTGATGTTTTATATTTTATTTATGTCTATAGGCTATAATTATGTGTTTTGCTGTTAGCTTAACAGAGATTTCGTTGCAGGCTGTTATTAACTTAGATTCCTTTTAGAAAAATAACATTTCCTCTCTCTCTCTCTCTCTCTTTCTCTTTCTCTTGCTGTCTCTGTCTCTCCCTCTCTCTATGTCTCTGTCTCTGTCCCTCTCTGTCAGGAGACACATTACTGCAGAGGTGCATTTCGGTGGCTGGTCATTCCTAGGGGATGCAGTGGTCATTCCGAGTCGGTGATGACCAATTACGTGAGGTTCGTAACGGAAGGATTTTCCACCTCTATTGTTGTCTATTGCGCTAATAAGAAACGCAATAGGAATCCAGAAGCTGGATCTGTGCCACTGTTTGCATGCGTGCATCTGCCTGTGTGCATGCCTGTCTGTTTGCCTGTATGGGTCGATATCGATGTTTATGCTCATTTCTCTATTGTGCTTTGCAACCTGCGTGTATATTTGCTCGTGTAGCCCTACATGATATTGCATACATAAACAATTGCATTCATTACGAGTAGATCGACTATGCATGAATAATGAACGCATGGATGAAAATCCAATTCGAAATCCATTTCTATTAAGACCTCATTGCCTGACGTGTGTGATTTTTCATGCAGCGTGTCATTAGAACCTCTCTCCTTGATGACCTCTAAGCTCTTGTTATTGAACCCATCGAATACTGGAAGAGATTACTTAACACTGTCGGCCTACAACTACGAACCAGTCAAGACTACGATAACGAGAGGCCTATGAACAAGCATTCGCGACAGCTTGAGTTGCAAAACTTTGTCAGTGTCCGTTCTCTGGCAGTGCCTGCAGTCCCAAGCCTGGGAAAAGAAGGAGGGCGACGCAAATCGTCTTTGTCGTGACACAATGTCGCTAATTAAGCTGCAACTAATTAACTGACTGAGTTGCCACCTGAAGAAATGAGTGGCCTCTGTATGTCCGATCAGTTGCATTTCGCGGGGTCGTGCTTTGCTTTCTACTGCACGACATACGGAGATATTTCTTTGGGTTCCAACACTTCGTCTCCAATGAACTCGCTTCTGACTCGCCAAAGTGGAATTGCTCACGTTTTTATTTAGTGATCGTGGTGTGCAGAGTGGTGTATGCAAGTGCAATGAAATAAATATAGGTCTTGTGTGCATATTAGTATAGCCTATAATCACTGCTGTAGTTCACCTCCAGATAAGGTCGATCCTCGAATTGGTATCTAATGTTTTCTCTGAAACATCAAGACATCAATGAAAGCGAAGATTTTGAATGAGAACAGGAGGCAGATGCTAATGTTTGAATTATAAATACAACTCTAATCTACTTTTAATGACTTCTATAACACTCTTAGTCACCAGTGCAACTTTTCGGGAACTAAAGACATTAAAAAAACTGTAGGCCTATTGACTATGCAATCTTGAGTTGAATATCTCGATATTAATATAGCCACAAAGTTTACTTCTGCTTCTTCCTTCTCTTCCTCCGTCTCTTGTTCCTCTTCTTTTCCTCCCCCTCTCTCTCCCTTCCCGTCCTCTCCCCTCCTCCGCTCGTGTGAATGCCCTGGCTCCCACTACCCTGCGCATTGTTGAATCCATGAGGTGATGACAACAATTAGGCTTATCAATGCGTAGTTAAGCTGTCATTGTTATCGGCCATCGCTGCCCAGCTGTTTCATGTATACAGCCAGATGCTGCTTGAAATGATTTACCACGACATCTTCTATGTCGCCTCTTCTAGACCCTACAGACTGTAGGGCCTACACGAATTCCCTGCACGACACACATTCACCATCCACGGTATAAATCGACCGCAGGCTATTCATCGAGGTTTACAAAGAGTCTTCCGATGGTAGGACATAAAAACGTCATGACAGAAGATGGGACACAGTCAGTCACGACGAAATACAATCGCCTCAAGAGAAAGAAAAAGACGGGCTTCACGGACTGTTAATTATTATCGACACACCTGCATCCGAACATTTCTGTCAGTCAGTCAGTCAGTCAGTCAGTCAGTCAGTCAGTCAGTCAGTCAGTCAGTCAGTCAGTCAGTCAGTCAGTCAGTCAGTCAGTCAGTCAGTCAGTCAGTCAGTCAGTCAGTCAGTCAGTCAGTCAGTCAGTCAGTCAGTCAGTCAGTCAGTCAGTCAGTCAGTCAGTCAGTCAGTCAGTCAGTCAGTCAGTCAGTCAGTCAGTCAGTCAGTCAGTCAGTCAGTCAGTCAGTCAGTCAGTTTGTCTGTCTGTCTGTCTGTCTGTCTATCTATCTATCCATCCATCCATCCATTAAGCCATCCATCGATCTATCTATCTATATATCTATATATATATATATTTATTTATTTATTTACCTACCTATCTGTCTGTCTGTCCGCCTATCTAATTGTCTATCTGTCTGTCACAGAAGTTGGAACGACGTCTTCTGTCTATATATTCAACCTGCTGTTTATCTAGCTCCTTCTATAAGCCTAATTCGCAACAGTGAACTGCATTCGCTATGCAGGTGTTTTCATTTTTATTAGGCCTATCAATAGCAAATTTGGCGAGCTAAGTTAACCAGCCTACTGCATGTAAGCTATAATTTCCAGGAACCAGCACAAGATCTAATTAGATATGTTTCTATTGGCAAGACACAAAAGCAATGGCTACATCCGACTTTAGGATGGACCCACTAGAAGTCTAGAGCTATTGGAACGCACAAACGTTGAATTATTATTGCTAGTATTCAACTAATCAGATTGGCCTATACGACGGAGCTGAAACTTATGCACAGTTAATGATAGGCCTACTGATCGATGATAAAGCGAGCGCCTCTGAGTAGGTTTCTTGAAGGGGCGCTATATAAATTTTCGAAATGAATAAATCGTATGTACAAAACTACTCTCGTCTGGGATTAGATCGCTAGAAATGAGTCAGAAGTTGGAACGACATGCCATAGGTTTCTAAACGTCTCATTGGCGAGCGAGAATTTCTTTCATCAAAACGTGGGAAGCTGTTGCTGGCCGATTTAGGTCAACCTCTTCGGATGGCATCAACTTACGCATAAGATAAGCAGGATACTCACGTGAGCCCCAGTCGTTAAAATACTATAGACCTTGAATGTATGAAATAATTTCACGAGCTGCCAATTTTTTTTTACTACGTTAGCGTAACGCTCGACGAGCTACACCAGTCAGTGGTATTAGGCCTACTGTTATCCAAACCGTTCCACAGCCTACCTTAGACGAGTTACCATTCACAGCCTAAATGAGATAAGCTACCTTCCTTCCATACATTAGACGAGCCACCTTTCACGGTCACCCAACCCTAGAGCTTACCCTGAACGAGCTACAGAAATCAATCGTACATGATCTAACATATGGGCGTATACACTGATCTGCGATAGATGGGCTGCATTTATTAACAGTTGACGAACCGTTAAACGTGTAGACCTATGCGTTTGTGTGATGTGGACTATGGCGAAGAAGACTTACGACTTATTGTTCAAACTGCTTCTCCTCGGAGACTCGGAGACTGGAAAGACAGATCTCTTCAGATTTTCAGAAAATTCATTCAATTTGACGTTGCAGTCAACACTCGGTAACTGCAATTTACGTATAGCTTACAAGCGGTATATATATATATACATATATATATATATATATATATATGTTATAATGCACGTCTGTGTGTTACACTGTGCACATATATATGTATGCTAATGGTGTACGTTTGTATGTGTATTGATATAATTTGATATTTATTAGTCATTTAAATCTTCTGTTTGTTAGCTATAATACCAACTAATAATAGTATAATTGAGGAGAGATGTCGGTCCATAGGTCTGCGTTGTACAAAGTGACGCAGTGAAAAAGGAGGCGGAGAAGAAGTTGGAGGGAGAGGAGGAAGTTGAGAAAGTGGAGAAAGCGAAGGAAGTTGGATCAGGAAGGGAGTGATAGGTAGCAGAATGGGAGGTGATTGGGAGCAATGGGCAGCAGCAATGGGAAGTGGAGAGGAAGGGGAGACGGAAGGGCAAAGCTGCGGGGAAATGTAATTGTCACGAGCCATTACTAAGTGTACACGTCATCAATGCGTCATCGAGACTACAGTTGTTATGACACTGTGTTCTCCTTATTGCAGGGAATACGGCTGGACATGAGAGATTTCACATTATCACGACATCCTAGCTAGGCCTACTATCGTGGAGTTTTGGGGATTTTGTTGGTCTATAGCATCACCAACCAGAAAACGTTTGACAACTTTGATAAGTGGCCACGCAACATTAAAGAGGTCAGAGTTAATTTAAAAAATTATGATCAAGAAACTAGTGCCAATTGATTCATGCGTAGGGCTAGTACGTGGAAGCCTTTCCATATTGCCAAATTTTGTTCTTAGCCCTACTTGAAATACACAGTAAACCGTGCACGCAGCCTAACAGGAACTGCAATTCAAACGATGACTTCTAGTCTTCTCTGTGTTCGTTTATGTTCAAACGGCCAACACCTAGGCCTATTAAATTTTCCTGAATGGCGCCCACCTTAACAATCACTTTATTAACCCGCGGCCAACCGGACTCGGACCTGCTTAGGACTAGGCCTACCCAGTTGGACAACGCTCATCACGTCCTACATCTATAGTTAACAACGTAAAGTCTAGCCAATGGAATGACTAGTCAACCTTATGGGGTAGTGAGAATCGATCTGGATTTCACTGCTCTCACGCGGTGTATAATCCGTTACTCTACAGTCCTCCGATGGAACCGACAGCCGGCGGCTAAGTAGACAAGGGCAAAGTAACAGCTTCTGGAAACCCGTGCATTGCACATCCATGCTTGATGCCAGCCTTCACCAATCCTCCCAAGCCCTAATGAAAGAAAGAACGACGTTAATGGTCCATGGTACTACATAATGATGGATTATATCAGAGATTTTAAATCTCTGGTTAGTAGTCCCTAGGGTCATTGCACGGGGACCTAAAATGGCGTGGTGTCAATTTAAACTGAATAGCGGTGGTGAAGGACCTCACCCGATCAGGCTCTCATTGAAAACTTAGCAGTTTCAAGGACATATATAAAAATTTAAACAAACAAGGACGCTATATGAACATTTACATTATGTCGCCTTTGAAAAGCGCAGCACTATTCAGTATCCATCACTCTAATAGCAATACGTAGTCTATGAATGTAAGGCAGGAGACAAGCGTTGTTTACCACGCCTCTTGTTGTCGCCCGACTGAGATTTGTTTATGACTGTTTGAATTGTTACAAATCTTTAGAATAATTGCACGCAGTTTGTGAAATGTCAAACAACACTAGGAACACCGCTTTCAAGAATGGTGATGTTGACCAGTTTTCGAACGAGATACGAGATCTACCGAGAGGATAAAGGCGGCTGACTAATAGTGCCTCGGATGCTTCTCGCCAAGTATCTTTTTTTTATAGTCGATGGTTTCCGTGTATAAAGTCGTAAAGTGACTATGATTTAATGGCAGATAGTCCAGGAAGCGAAGGATATTTCTATTGATTTTAATGTTACTGTACGCTATGGGGCATTTATCTGGCGCTGTTTTAGGGTTTAAAGTTGCTGTGACGGCTTCTCTGATAATAATTACACTAGTAGTTTAACATTGTTATGTTATCCGGTGTAATCTATTGTGATCTAGTAATTTCTGTAGCGCCGTTATCATCGATGTTTTAATGTGTATATTATTGGGTATTTATATTGTGCCTTAAATATCTCACATAGGTGATGGTAACTGTAGGTGTGGTCAAAGGTTTGATCCATCTGGGAAGTCATGTCAAAGTTCGGTAAGTCAGAGAGACAAGAAATCTGGAGTGCTCAGCGGCCTGCCACTTGCGTTTTGGTTTCTGCAATTGAGCTACCTTTGTTTAGGAAATGACCAGACCTTATTTCTTGTTTGATGAGGGACTGTGCATAAATGGCATCAAATGCCTAGAGGAGTGGGTAACACATTTGTGACGAAGTGAGAGGAGTCTTAAAAATGTGACATCACATCAACAGACATCAAAATTCATAGCTTTATTCTAAAATTTCACTCAAATAAACAAATTCCACTTAATTCATAATTATTGTTGCCACTTAATTTTCGGTTTCTTACTTTTAAGCTCGGTGTCAATTTCTTGGTTTTGAAAGCGAAGATATTCACGACAGCGCCCTAGTCAGACCATAACCCTAATGGTAAAAATTTGGACAGTGCTATACTTGGCGATCTATCGCACAGAGAAACATTATTTATGACTTATTTTCCATGTACATTTCTTTAACATTTTGGTCATAGAGAAGTGTGATATACAAATAACAACATCAAACATCTTTAATTTTAATTTTTCAGTTACTATTCGTGTGAGCTATGTTCAGGCATGAAACAGCATGTTAGCCATAAATAATTGAACAGCACAGGCAGGACTCAACACTTTTTAATAAACGGGTAAAGGGTTAAACACTTTAAAAAATGATTATACAAGAGCTTTTCATTTTGTGGAATGCATAATGATTGTAATAATTATACTGTCTCCATTTTTTCTTCACTCTGCTATATACTGTCCAGCATTTTTGTACCTATAATTACTCTTTTAAAATTAAAAAAATATTTGCATATAACATTCTGGACATCTGACTTTCAGGGGTGCAGAGCTTTGTGACGCCATAATTATTGAGTAGGTTAACGATTTTTATGTCGATGTGGGGAGGGGTCAAAATTCGTCCTAAATTCTGTGACGTCATTTATGGATGGCCCCTGAATTGATCGAGAGAGATCCTTTGCCACGGCTCCCTGTTTAGATGAGCGTCTTGCTATTTAGGTTCACTTTGTATGGATGGAGAGCAAAGATTGTTTGAGGATTAGGGTCCGGGGTTAAGGATTTTAGTTGTATTTGGATTTGCCATGTAAGTTCTCTCTTTATGAACTGTGCCTCTGAGTCGTTGGTTATCCTTAACTTGTTGTCTGATCATTCAGAGAGAAGAACACAGATGCTCTTCAATGCATCCTCGGCAACGCTCCGGAGTCTACAAAGAATTAGGCAGTGAAGGTAGCAGACATTCCATTCCATTGTCACGAGATTCAGCCTTTTGTTTAGCATTATCTTGTCTCACTTTATAAAATGTGCTTCTTGTATGCATACATACAGACAGTTACAGACACACACACAGTTCCATCCATGCACACATCCATAAACTCCCATGCAAACATTCATGTGCACAAGCCTGGTTCGTCTGTTAGGAAAACTAGGCAGCCGCCTAGGACCGCTTTTTTAGTGGCTGCCAATTTTGCTAATTAAACATTAAAAAATATTGTGAAATTCATAGATGAAACAATGTTTCTTATTTGCTAGATGGAAGTATTATATTGCTGGTGTGGTGGTCATTTGGTTAGAGCGGTCGGCCCGTAATGTGGAGAGTGCAGGTTCAACCCTCATTTCAAGGAGTCACTGGGGCCTTGAGCAAGTCCTTCACACACAATTGCTCTGCATCATGACTTCAGTTGCGCCGTCAAGGCGTGTGTGCCCTTCTGAGGTAAATTGTAAGAAGGGCAATATCGAATTACAGTAGTATTGTATTTTATTGTATTTAAATAAGTATTGTATTGTATTTATATTAAGGTAAGGTTCACTCTCCTGAGCCCTTTAAAAGTCTATTTTGCCACAGCCAGTGGATCATCATACTCTCTGCTGCACTCTGTTGTTCACCGTACCGACCAGCATGACGACCAGTCATACCATCCACAGATCAACGAGTCATCATATTAAACACTCGCCACTAGTCATCCTGACCGATGACCTGGTATGCTGACCCGATGACAAGTCTGCCTCGCTTCTGGGTAGTGTATTCTGCGAGAAATTCTATGAAGCAAAAAGTCTTTAAACGAGTTGCAACGAAACTACATCGCTTGAATTGTACAGTTCGAGTGCAATTTTGATTCGATTGAATATTTTCGCTACCTCTCCAGCGTCTGCAGAATTGGTGTGTCATAAGGTGCTGGAGGAAGTGTCAGTAATAGGTAGTTGTCGACAGAAGCGGCTGAAATCCGAGTGCTTGCGGGCCATGACCTAGACAAAAACAGCGAAGTCTCATCAAGTTGCCACAACACAGCAGAGCTCTGGATGCTGTTGCATTGCGACGGCAGACAACTTGAATTTCAGTAATTTTTCAATTAGATTTGTCGATAGTGTTTGTTAGGTATTATATTCGATACAGGATCCGTATAAAATGGATAGCTAAGTGTTGAACGTTGTTAAGCTGGTGATTTGCTGTTGTGAGTCGGACTTGAACACCGCAGAGCTTTCTTTCTCGACCTGGAGTGGGCTGCCTTGAACTAGGTTCGTCTGTTGCGAGGCCAGGGGTCAAAACCCGCCGTTTGTTGGCTACTAGTTATTGAGATAAAGGCAAAAATAGGCAAGAGGGGTTAAAACACATAAAATTGTTTTATGGTATATTGTTACAAAACATTTCAAACATTTTCAAAATCTGAAATTAAAAATGTTGAATTCAAATATTTAGTTAGAGAAAAATGACTCTTAATGCCGGTGGTGTTAAGATTTGCATTGCTAAATATGAATGCTTTCAAAGGTTAAATCCGCAATGAACTACCTAGATTTCATGCATAATTTCAAAATTATTAGCCAGATTTTGATACCATGTGATTTATTCGTACAGAATATTGCCCTTTATTGCCCATAAAAATTACAGAACATTTAAGTAATGGTTGTTAAGAACTTTTATGACATGAATTTTCTGAAACATTGACTTCGATTTTCTTGGTTGTTATAATTATATTAATGACAGAGTGAAACAAGTATAACTTGGTTAGATAAAAGATATTTTGATTATATAAATAGTATTTGGAAGCAGGTGCATTGTAGAATATGATTTTTAAAAAAAGAAGTGAAAAATGAGAAGTGATTGGTTTTGACCCCTGGCCTCACATTTACTTAGCTCCAACTCAGAAAGTGTGGTTTCGTTTACAATGGAGGTGCACAATTTCTTGTGCCAATGGCAGCTTTTTATATAAGGGACTTGCCCGTGCATCAGTTTGGCTGAAAAGCTGTCTTATAAAATGACCCCTATCAAATACTGTCAGTGCTTAAGTGTTTATTATGACCCTATTGATAATGGGTGACTTCGAGATATTAACTGAACTAGCAGGGAAGTGCTGCTGAAATGAGCTGCACTGCTTTGACCTCTTATCACATAAGAGGTCAAAGGAGGAGTACTTAATGATAAAAATTGAAACAAGAGTTAGGTGATGAAATCAAATCCTACAGCTGCACGTTTTACCATCAAATCCTTGGGAGTGGAAGATGGAGTCAACCACATGCGGATAGCGAGCCTGTGTCCATTATGTTCCTCATGCCTGTGTTTTACCGTTCAACCTGCCCAAATAATGGATGGAATGGCCACTCACCATCCTTAGCACCGAGAAATCAGATCAAGCAAACACGATTCAGCCACGAACCCCTACCATAAGGTCGAGTATTACCCAATTTGATTCATACATAGTCAAATCAGAACAAATGTTTAGCATGTTCGCAAGATTTAGCCACTAAATTCAAGTCATAGGTGAAACCAAATCAATCGCATAACGCTCGATCGATACAAAAATTAAATCATATTTATTTCATCCAGAAAATCAACTGAACAGTACATTAGTGTAAACATAGCAGTACAAAATATTAAAATAGATAGCAGACAAAACTATTACAATTGTTTAACGCCTAACTCTCGTTTAAACTTATCGTGGTATGTTTCTGAGGCCATTACTGAATTATTGTGCATTATGTAAATAACCATTCTTACTTTATGCCATATGAGGTGGATGATTTTTAAACAGTCCTGTCACCTAGCGAATGCAAACGAAAAGAAACTGCTACACACGCATTCGCTAGGTGGCCGCGTTGTTTTATCGCCCATGAAGTTGATGAAAATTATTATCTTATGCGTTTTCTGCCAACTGCCTTATATTCTGTCGCCTTATATGTATCTAGGATTTTGTTTTTATGTCTTTGCTTATTATGTATCGACCCACTGCAATCAGACAATTTTAAGCATTAGACACCGATGCTGCCGTACGGTTGACTATCTTCAACCATTGTTGCCAATCACCCTCCATCATCTGCCTCAGGATCTTTCAATCTTCGGGGTTTCCATTCCAAACTGAAGACTTACCTGTTCAAGAATTCTTTCCCAAGTTGCCCCAAATGATCTGATCCCCACCTTCCACTTGTTGGCTTGAATGACGCCCAGTCACTGTTAAGCTATTAACCCGCTGCCAACCCGACTTGGACCTACATACAGGACTATCCATTTAGAGAACGTTCATCACCTCCTACTTCAATTTTAACCAACACAGTGCCTAGCGAATTGAAGGACTAGTCAACTTATAGGGTAGCAAGAATCGATCATGCTTTCTGCTGCTCTCGCGGCAGTGTGTTATTCTTTCCTATTTATCGATTTCTATAGCGCATCTCGAAGTACAACCTAATCAGAGGCGCTTTAAGTGCGAAGAACCCCTAGGGAAAAGGAAATTCTTAAGAGAACGAGCAGAAACAGTTGTACGTGCTACTACTAAAGTTGATTGCAGCACGAATCACAGCAGGAAGGCTGTTCCACAGCAAAGTGCCAACATATGCTGAGCTCAGCTGTGGCAATTCTAGACTGATCCATTAAACGTAACCATTATTCTACGATCGGAGACGACAGCCGGCGGCTAAGTAGGTAAGGGCAAAATTAATTCAGCCTCTGGACACCCGTGCATTGCACATCCATGTTCCATGGTACTAGTATTACAATAATGCTGGTTTATTTAAGAGGAAACTTGGAAAATTAGGCTATTAAACTTTTCCAAGACAAATTACAGTGGTTTTAACACAGACTAAACTTCTTCTGAACTACTTTAAACCCGTGTTATGTTATGTTCAGGGTCGTGCCGAGCTCTAATTGCGCCCTGTACCTATCATCAATCTGGCGCCCCCACATTTTGAAAATAGTATTTGCGCCCTGTGCCTAGCATCAATCTGGCGCCCCCACATTTTTAAAATAGTGCATTTTATGGAATAATAAGTTATTCTATCCTGAAATTTGCGCCCTTCCCACATTTGCGCCCTGGGCCACGGCCCCGCTGGCCCATACCTCGTTACGGCCCTGCAGAGGGGGAAACAAGCGGGGGCAGAGGCACCGCTCCCCAGTTTCAAAACTGAGGGGCACAGCTCCCCCAGTTTTAGTGCTTAGTGCCCCTCCCATGGGCCCTCCCCCATGTGCCCTCCTCAAATCGGTTCTTTTTTATGTTTATCCAATGGCTTTTAAAGATTACCTTTGTTAAGATAATCTGTGCCATCCCATTTTTCAAATTTCTGGGTGGGGCAAAATTCAAAAAGTGCGGGGCATAAAAAATGTCAAAACCTTGTTACACCTCTGCGGCCCTGGTTATGTTATTTCAGAAATTTCAATCTCTTGCTGGTACATTGACTCACGTGACTCATTGCTCGGGGACCTTAAAATTCCATTCAAACGTGTAGCGTCGCTAAGTTAATTGCTACTGAAAAGCGCAACACTATTTGACGCTCTAATAGAGATACGTATCGTAGCGCAGGAAACCAGCATTGTTTACCACGCTTGTGGTTGTTTATGAAAGTTTCTTTCATACAAATCTTTAGATTAATTGAACGTATTTTTATAAAAGTCAAATAACATGAGGATCACCGCTTTCAGGAAGGTGGATTTTGATCGGTTTTCGGACGAGAGCAACCAAGAGGATCAGGCGACTGACTAGATGGCTATCGGAACCTGTTCCCTCAGAGGCAGGTGAGTAGCAGAAGATCCTCAATGAACTCGTGCAGTAAGAACTTCGCAGCGGAAGACATGATGATGGTCCGTAGCTCAGCAGAAGTTACCTCACTTAAGGTCGTTAGAGTGCAGTCAGTAGAGACGAATTCAGATGGAGGCAAGCCCGAGGTGTCAGCTCTAACAGATTGAATTTTGGCTGCTTGTCGGTGATGATATTCCACAGAGCATTTGAGTAGAACACCTAAGGTCACTGATGGCCACTGATTGACTGTCCCAAAATGAGTGTTGCAATGACATTGTTAACGCAATTTTTTTTATATCTATTTTCTTAAAAGTCAACACTGGTTTCCTGCACTGCGATACGTATTTCTATTAGAGCATCAAATAGTGTTGCGCTTTTCAATAGCAACTTAGCGACGCTATGCTTATAAACATTTGACACTCCTGTGTTGAATCTGTTGATCATTATCAGATGAATCTGTTGATAATGCGAGAAGGCTCGAAATTCAGGAGGAAGGTTGTTCCAGAGACGAGGTGCAGCGTTTGATATGGCAAGGTCGGAGAACTGGAGATGAGATGTAATCGGGGGTCGAGTGAGGGTGAGGCAAGAGGATTATTGAATAAGCGAGAATAACGTATTGTCGGATACTAATTTCGTTAGGATAATTTCATTAACCTCACAGATGTTGAGCCACCTCTAAATATCTTAATATGTATCCAAAATTCTAAAAATACTTACTACGAATTTCTCTCATCACAGGTAGCAAAATGGGAGGGTACCACCAAAGAAATTCATAAGTGTCCATCTAATGCATATATACACATGTACTAATATAGGTGTCGAAGAGAGATGGGGATAATCCGAAGAGAGATGGGGATAATCCGTTGAAGTGCTCATTGATTTTAATTATAAGTTGTTTATCAAATCGCTTAGCTAATTGATTGGCTTAATTGGTAATCAATTATAATTACGATTTGCAAATATTAGCTATTTCTCCAATCAATTTGAATCTAACTGGTAAACCAAAGCAGTTTGTTGTTTAAATATTAAGTGTAGCCATGTAATGTAATCGAGCACTTATATAGCGCCCCTTCAAGATATCTACTCTTGACATGCGACTGCTGAGTTCTGCTGTTCAAATAAGTAAACTATTTGTTTTATTTTTTCAGGACAGAGCGTTGCAGTTCGTGATGAAGGTTCTGATGTCGTTCAAGGCCAGCGAGATTGAGGCCGGCCTCAAAAGACAGAACACGCTGATGAAGAAGTACGTCTATCGAGGATACTAGCGTCCTTTGGAGGGCAGCAGCGCACAGCTTCTTGTTTGGAATGATAAAGTAATTATTACCATTACTTGCATTATTAATACTAGTAGTAATGTAATGTAATCGAACATTTATGTAGCACCCCATCAGGATATCTACTCAGTGACGCTTTTAATATCACTATTATTATTATTATTGTTATCATTATTATTATTTCTCTCGTTATTGTTGGTGTTTTTCTTTTATCGTTTTATTGTTATTATTTTAAGTAGGATTTCATTGTTATGTATTTATTTACCATATTTGTTCCTGGCTGAATATATGACCATGTGGATAAATCATTGATTCTGAGTTTAGTTCAGCTCAAGATTCTCACACAACAAGTATTTCAGAGCAGGGAGTATAGAATACTTGGTCTCCACCTCTGAGGCTGAAATGTCTCCCTGACTTACTTCAGGGTGATTTTTAAGCATGCCAACTTCTCTGAGGCGAGAAGTAGATGAGCTTTAACTAGCCATTGACACCCCTGGATTGAGCACCCATGAGCATTGAGGTGAGAAGTGTATCATTTGATTCCTGCATTGATGATACTGTTTAGCATTATGGCCAAAGTTTTGGGATGCTTTTAGATGTCTGATTTTTTTCCTATTGTTTTATTTGCATTGATTATTGCATGTTTGATGGTCACAATTCAAAGTATCGAGTGTTGTATTTCTGGCTTCCGTCTGTTCTTGATATGATAACAACTTTTGGTTGAATTTCATTCGGGCTTGAATTTTAGAATTTTAGATTTGAAAGTTAGTGTCATTTGGGGCTTAATTTAAATGTTGTGTTATTCAAGGATCGATTCAATTTGAGCATGATTTAAGGATTGATTGAGTTTGAGTAAGTTAGTAAGTAAGTTATTTGAGTATGACTGTAGGATTGATTGAATTTGAGTAAGTTAGTAAGTAAGTTATTTGAGCATGATTTTAGGATTGGTTGAGTTTGAGTAAGTTAGTATGATTTGAGTGAGTTAGTAAGTAAGTAAGTAATTTGAGTTATGTGATTTAAGATTGATTCAGATAGTAAGTAGTTTAGTAAGTAATTTGAGGTAGTAAGTAAGTGGTTTGAGTGTGATTTCAAGATTAGTTCAGTTTGTTTAAATTAATAAGTAAGTCATTTGAGCATGATTTCAAGATTGATCCAGTTTGAGAGTAGGTAGTAAGTTAAGTGATTTCAGTGTGATTTTAAGTTATATTCATTTTGAGTGAGTTTGCAAGTAAGTAATTGAGGTACATGATTTAAGGATTGATTCACTGTGAGTAAGTTAGTAAGTAAGTCATTGAAGTATGAGTTAAAGATTGATTCAGTTTGAATAAACTAGTAAGTAAGTAGGTTATTTGAGTGTGATTTAAAGATTGATTCTGTTTGGTTAATTTTGCAAGTAAGTCATTTGAGTGTAATTTAAAGATTTATTGACTTAATTTGATTGCAATGTGATTTAAGGATTGATTCAGTTTGAGTCAGTTAGTAAGTAAGTAATTTGAGGATGATTTAAAGATTCATTCAGTCTGAGATAGTTAGTAAGGAAGTAATTTGAACATGATTTAAAGATTTGATTCAGTTGGAGTAAGTTAGTAAGTAAGTAATTTGAATATGATGTAAGGATTGATTCAGTTTGAGAATAGTTAGTAAGTAATTTGTAATTTAAGGATTGATTCCGTTTGAGTAAGTCAGTTATTTGAGTGTGATTTTAGTGCTTGACTCAATGTGAGTGTGATTTTAAGATTGATTCGATTTGAGGGAGTTAGTAAGTAAGTAGGTGATTTGAGTGTGATTTTAAGATTAATTAAATGTGAGTAAGTTAGTAAGTAGGTAAGTAATTTGAATTCTATGATTTAAGATTGATTCAGATAGTAAGTAGGCTGAGTGTGATTTAAAGATTAATTCAGTGCAAGTAAGTTAGTAAGTAAGTAAGTAATTTGAGTTATATGATTTAAAGATTGATTCAGATAGTAAGTAGTTTAGTAAGTAAGTAATTTGAGGTTGTAAGTAAGTGATTTGAGTGTGATTTTAAGATTTATTCGATTTGAGTGAGTTAGTAAGTAAGTAAGTGATTTGAGTGTGATTTTAAGATTTATTCAATGTAAGTTAGTAAGTAAGTAAGTAATTTGAGTTCTATGATTTAAGATTGCTTCAGATAGTAAGTAGGCTGAGTGTGATTTAAAGATTAATTCAGTGTGAGTAAGTTAGTAAGTAAGTAAGTAATTTGAGTTATATGATTTTAAAATTGATTCAGATAGTAAGTAGTTTGAGTGCGATTTAAAGATTAATTCAGTGTAAGTTAGTAAGTTAGTTAACTGTGATTTAAAGATTGATACAGTTTGAGTCAGTTTGTAAGTAAGTAATTTGAGGATGTTTAAAGTGTACCCGAATTTGAGTGTAATTTAAAGATTGACACAATTTGAGATAGTTAGTAAGGAAGTAATTTGAACATGATTTAAAGATTTGATTCAGTTGGAGTAAGTTAGTAAGTAAGTAATTTGAATATGATGTAAGGATTGATTCAGTTTGAGAATAGTTAGTAAGTAATTTGTAATTTAAGGATTGATTCCGTTTGAGTAAGTCAGTAAGTCAGTTATTTGAGTATGATTTTAGTGCTTGACTCAATGTGAGTGTGATTTAGGTCATAATTCATTTTCAGTGTTTGGGAATCGTTTTAAAATAGTTTATTATGATAAATAGATGCTTTATGAACTAAATTTATGTAAAAAATCATCATATTTCCATAATTTTTATTTTATTTGTGAAGACACTATGATTTTCTTCAAAAATCGAAAAATGTTGAAGTCTTTGGGAATCACTTTAAAATAGTTTTTTATGATATAGGAAAGCTATATGAACCCAATTTAGGTCAAAAATCGTCATATTTACATAATTTTATTTTTATTTTTTGAGGATTAAAATGTCTATATCTCTGTTGTTTCTTCATCAAATGAAGAAATTTCTGCAGTCCGCTGTTGCCCATAGGCCCATACACAAGCTGTAAAAAAATTATTCAGTTTGGAGAAGGTCGACTTTTTCGTCCAAAAAAATCCATGATGGTTAGTCCATCGGTTTTTTTTGACGAAAAAATCGATCTTCTTCAAACCGAATAATATGTTTCTAGGTTGTATAAGCATCACAGATCTGCTCACATAAATTAATTTGATGAAAGAATAACCGAGATATAGACATTACGGGTTTCCATGAAAAATCGAAAAATTCTACAGTGTTTGGGAATCGCTTCAAAATAGTTTATTATGATAAAGAGAGGCTATATGAACACAATCTTGGTCAAATATCATAATATTTTAATCGAATTACTACAGAATTACCTAATTTTAAGATTTTTTTGAAGGACTATATATATATCTGTTATTCTTTTATCGAAAGTTGACCTTCTCCAAACCGAATAATATTCTTCTAGCTTGTGTATGGGCCTATGGGCATCACAGATCTGCTCAGATATCTTCATTCGATGAAGAATAACAGAGATATAGACATTTCGGTTTTCTTGAAAACTAGATAAATTTTAAAGTGTGCTAGAATTGCTTTAAAATGGTATATTATGACAAAGCCAATGAAGCCATACTAATATTGGGCAATTAATGTCATTTGTTTTGACAGACTGCTACGAAATCCTACAACTTGGAAACCGACCAGAGAAACCCAAACACAGAAGAAGACAGGTAGTTTAAAAAGCCAAATTCATTTATTATTTGGAAGTATTCTTTGAATATAATCTTAAGTAACATCTCTTTAGAGAAAATTAATTGTTCTTGTTAGCATAAATCAGTCCATGTTCATAGTTTCATGAAGAGCATTTTCTTCATAAATCGGTTCATGATGTTATGAAGATTTCTCTCACGAACTTTCACCGCTGTCGGAGGAGCTGGCTATGATGCAGCTTCTTTAGACACTGAAAGCAAAGTAAAACATTAATTTAAACTTTTATTATGTTAGGCATTAAAATTCTCAACAGGGTAGAAATACAGTTGGAGTTTATGCTCCATCTGTGCCCCTAGCCAGCTCGGCTATAATGAGCAAACTAGCCAGCTCGGCTATAATGAGCAAACTAGCCTGCTCGGCTATAATGAGCAAACTAGCCTGCTCGGCTATAATGAGCAAACTAGCCTGCTCGGCTATAATGAGCAACCTAGCCAGCTCGGCTATAATGAGCAACCTAGCCAGCTCGGCTATAATGAGCAACCTAGCCAGCTCGGCTATAATGAGCAACCTAGCCAGCTCGGCTATAATGAGCAAACTAGCCAGCTCGGCTATAATGAGCAACCTAGCCAGCTCGGCTATAATGAGCAAACTTAGGGTGGCAAGATAGAGCTTCCGTCTGTGCCCCTAGTAGGGGCACAGATGGCGCATAAGCTCTATCTTGCCACCCACAGTTTGCTCATTATAACCGAGCTGGCTAGGGGCCCCCTAGCCAGCTCGGCTATAATGAGCAAACTGGGGGTGGTAAGATAGAGTTTTAAAATAGTTTATTATGATAAAGAGATGCTATATTGTGCCTCTGAGTGGGTTTCAAGGGGAGCTATATAAATTTTCGAAATGAATGAATGAATATCTGATGATATTTGACCTAAAGTGTTTTCATATATAATATTACCTGCTATCAAACTGAATCACTTCCTAAATCACAATCAACAGTTTACTCATTATAGCCAGCTTGGCTATGATGAACAAACTGTTGATTGTGATTCAGGAAGTGATTCAGTTTGATAGCAGGCATTATTCTTTTTTTTGTAGCCGTTTGCAGTGTCCGGTCCTGGAAGCATTGTCCGAGTCTTGATCGACCGTAAAAGAGCCTGGAACCAGCGTTCTCGACAGGCACCACATTCCAATTCCGTGGAAACGACTTTCATCTGAAATCAAAGACGAACTCTTATTAGACACTCGATACTGGCAAAATACGCTTATTTGACACTTTGATCTGACGTTGAACACTGAGAATTGTAGATGTAGTGGACTTATGTTACGTTTTATGGGTTGATGTTGACTGCCACCCACATCCAGAGTGTGTAATGATGTTACATGATTTATGTTGCATTATGTGAATATATGCAAGATGCAGATCAGTATCAAATGTCTTGATTCTTCTCAACTCACAATTGTACACTGAAGTCGACATACATACATACTAAGGCAACCCTCTCTGGCTTTTATTCAGGGCCCGCATAAGCCATGCATGCATACTAAGGCAGCCCTCTCTGGCTTTTATTCAGGGCCCACATAAGCCATGCATGCATACTAAGGCAGCCCTCCCTGGCATGACCCACAAAAGCCATGCCAGGGAGGGCTGCCTTAGTATGCAAACTATGCATGTATGTCTGCATATGGACATTTTTATAGTGCCTTGTAAGAACCTCACCAAGGCGCTAAGAGTATTCGCTTTACCAGATCGAGTCACCTGCTGAGAGAATAATGCGCTGCTGCATCAGATATTTCATCCTAAACTAACCTTAAGGTTTTATTGAAAAATCGAATATTTTTAAGGTGCTTGGGAATCACCTAAAACTAGTCAACTGTGATTAAGGGAAACTATATAAAACCAATTTAGGTCAAATATCATCATATTTTAAGCGAATTACTAACTCAATAATTCCATCAATTTAATCTTATTTTTGAAGGACTGAAATATCAATATCTCTGTTATTCTGACATCAAATGAAGATATCTGAGTAGTTCTGTGATGCCCATAGGCCCATACACAAGCTAGAAACATATTATTCAGTTTGGATAAGGTTGATTTTTTCGTTATAAAAAACCGATGGACTAACCTTCATCGATTTTTTCGAAGAAAAAAGTTTACTTCCTCCAAATGGAATAATTTTTCCAGAGCTTGTGTATGGATCCATGAGCATCACAGAACTATTCAGATTTCTTCATTCACTGAAAGCATAACAGAGATATCGACATTTTAATCCATCAAAAAATTAGTAAAATCATAGAATTTTGCAGTAATTCAATTAAAATGTGATGATCTATGACCTAAATTGGGTTCATATAGGTTCTGTTTATCATATTAAACTATCTTAAAGTGATTCCCAAACACTATAAAATTTATCTATTTTTCAAGAAAACTGTAATGTATATATTTCGGTTATTCTTCCATCGAATCAAGATATCCGAGCAGATCTGTAATGCTTATAGTCTCATCCACAAACTGGAGACAAATTGTTCGCTTTAAAGAAATTTCTTGATTTTCAAGAAAAACCATGAAATCTCTGTAATGCTTTTATCAAATGAAGAGATCTGAGCAATTCTGTGATGCTCATAGGCTCACAAGCTGGAAAAATATTTGGTTAGGAGTAGGTCAATTTTTTCATCAAAGAAAACCGATGGAAAGAGTCAACATCCATCTAACAGATTAATTTTTTCCCACAGCATCGTAGATCTGAAGAAATGTCTTTATTCAGTGAAAGAATAACAGAGATATTGACATGTTAATGCTTCAAATAGAAACAATTACGATATTATAAAAAAATTTCACACAAATTGGGTTCATAAGGCTATTGTTTATCATGATAAACTATTTTAAAGTGATTCTCAAACACTTTAAAATTTCTCGATTTTTCATGAAAACTGTATCAAAAACAAAAAACTCAAATTACTTATCTACCTACAAAGTACAAACTTAATCAAACTGGATCAATCGTTAGATCATATAACTCAAATTACTTAATTACCGGCTAGCTCAAACTGAATCAATCTTTAATTCATGCTCAAATTATTTACTTACTAACTTACTCAAACTGAGATATAGATAAAACGGTTTTGAAAAATCGAGAAATCTTTTGGGAATTAACCCACCCATCGATCAACCCACCCACCGATCAACCCACCAACCAATCAACCCCCCCTCCGACCAACCCACCATCCGATCAACCCACCCCACAGTTGTAATAAAGTTGATTGCAATTGAGAATGCACCAGCCAAGTGTAGGCAGAAACTAATTACATCTACTGAAGGTCCACATCTGCACGGATTCTGGACAGAGGTGAATAAATATAATATATATATATATATATACATATATATATATATATATATGCAGTTCAACCTGTGTCTGCTCCTTTCTCGACTGCTGAAGAGGATGCTAGAAGAAGTGACGAGTGGGGAGAAGTCAGAATCTTATATTATTTAATCAGGGAAATGGAGCACCTAATAATTATAAGTAGGAGAAGTCGATTACCGAAGCCCAAATAAATGCAGGTATTATTAGACAGAAAGTAATTACAAATGCATGAGCTATAACAATCGTATTGTAGTCAGTGTAGCTCTAGGTGGAGCTAGTCATAAGAAACCACGGTTCCATGTGTGATGTGTTAGAGCAATTCGAATTAGGAGTACTATGACAACACCTACAATGCCAGCTCAGACACCCAAATGAAGCATAGTGTTCCAAATCTCTTTATGGATACACCTAAAATGAAGTATAGTGTTCCAATCTCTTTATGGATACACCCAAAGTATTTCTAGATGTGAATAGAGGGGTATTTAGGGCTGGATCAGAAAATATATGATAGAGGCGTTGGGTTAATACAGGGCCAATGATCATGGTATTCAGCCGATGTGTCCAGTGAATGAGTAGCCTATAATCGTCCGCATTTATTTTGTGCTTGATTTGTACCCATGATGCCCACAATAATTATTAAGCCGTTTATCTCAGCTATAGCTATAATAAAGGGCACCAATCAACCCACCAACCAATCAAACCAGTGGACCCACCCTCCGATCAACTCGCCCACCGATCCACCCAACCTCTGATCAACCCACTGATCCACCCAACCTCCAATCCACCCACCAACAGATCCATCCATCCTCCGATCAACCCGTCTACCGATCAATCCACCCACCGATCACCCCACCCACAGATCAACCCAGTCATCGATCCACCCACCAACTGACAAACGGTCATTCACCCCAGTACTCGTCGTGGTTCTTGAGCGAGGGTATTCTTTCGATACAGTACTTTCTGAAACATTCTAATAATTCTATCCCAAATGTAAAAAATAAAATGCCTGAGCAGAGGTTGAGGGTGAACTGGCAGAAAGACAGGGGATGGTACTGTGGCGAAAGTAATACCCTCGCCCAGAACATCGTCGAGTACTGTTGTGAATGTCCCTGTGGACTCTGCATCTATAAACCCACCCGCCGACCCACCCACCCACCGATCAACCCACCCATTAATCCACCAACCCATCGATCAACCCACAGATTCATCACTAGGGCATAACCGGAAATCGCCTCGGACATTCGCCTCGGCCGAATATTGGGCTTTTTGGAAGTATTCGCCTCGGCAAATATTACACCCACAAATAGCTAAAAATCACTTTTTATGAAAAAAATAATTTTTTAACAAAATAATATTTTTTCTTCAAATAAATTTAGTACTAACGGACTTACTTATAAGTTATTGATTAATTAAACAAGAACTTAACATTCCATTGAATTTTCTGTAAAATAATTATGTTAATTTATAAATTTAATTTCTTTTGGTAGGGTTGCATTCCTCAGGTGGGCAACCAAATCAGTAATTTTCCCGCTTGAATTGGCTCCACCCACTTTCCAGTAAACATTAGAGAGTAAAGACGTCGTTAATAACTTCATATTTCAAATTTTATAACAAGATTTTTTTACATTTTTTTCACTAATAAAGTTATTAAATAATAAATATATTGTTATAGCCTAGATACGCTATATGAAGGATATTGCTATAGACTATCGACAGTTCTTCATAGCTGTGTGCACGTGGCAGGCTAACTATGCTTTGGCCAAGGATTGTACTCGCTGCCGCTGGCCAGATTTGCTGCTACTATTCGGTTCATACCCGGATCCGGCAAATAGTTCATCCAAATACTCGGATTCGGTAAAAATTGTCTACTCGGTTATGCCCTATTCATCACCCACCGATTCCCTCACCTTTCGATCAACCAACTTTTCGATCTACCCACCGATCAGCCCACCCACTGATGAATCAACCCACCGATCAACCCACCGATCTATTAAACCACCCACCGATCACCCCTCCCACCTATCAACCAACCGACCAACCCACCCATCTAACAATCCACCCACCGATAAACCCGTCCACCGATCAACTCACCCACCGACCACGCCACCCATCCACCCACCGATAAACCCGTCCACTTATCAACCCACCCACCTATCTAGCCAAATCAGATAAAAATTCGCATAAATTTTATATCAATTATTCTTTCATTTGGTATACGGGCCGTTGTTTCAACTAGTCTCAATGAGTCAATGACTTGGCTATTGTGAGCATTCTTAGATTGTGGGACATTTCCGAAGATTTACATTTCAACGAATGAAGATGCAGCGATTAACAGATCTATGCAGACAGGTCATACTCACAATCCCCGGATGATTGTAGGTTAAAAATAGATGATGGTAAGGGGTGTGGGTAAAATGCGAACTGCGAACTGGTAAAATGCGAACCGTTTGCGAACTTGTTTTCGATTGGCTGCCAAAAGTCACGTGACCGGTTCGCGCCTATGGTTGCCATTTATATTTTTATTCATGCGGCCAAATGTTTTCGACAATTATCTGTAAACGATACTAGCTATGACTCTGAACCCTATCTATTAACTACACTAACCCTAATCCTCACCCTAACCGACCCTGACGATGCCAACCCTGACCCTAACCGACCCTCACGATGCTTTAACCTGATCCGTTCGCGCCTATGGTTCGCATTTTGGTTGGCGTTTTACCGGTTCGCAGTTTGCCGGTTCGCATTTTACCAACACCCGATGTCAAGTGAGAACCAACCGGAAGTTTTCTTGCATTCTTCTATTCCCTCGTGCGGACAATAGATCACTGACTTCCAATCCATTCACGTTATGCTTCCGAGTCCATTTGTCATCTTTCACGTCTTTAGCAAAATCAACTTAAACTATTAAATACTGTCATCGGAGGTATTTTCTATGAACGAAATTTCGCTCAGAAATCAATATACACACCGACTACACATCCAAGAGGCAAGTGTTTCGCATGACGTCAGATGTTATATCCAACGAGGAAATAGGAGAACTATAGAAACTAGAAAGTGCTGCCTCCTGTGCTGAGCAGTGTCGTAACTAAAAGGTTGAAGGTTGTACGAGCAGGCTATTGGCCTACTATAAATAGCCATCTGCTTGGAATCAATCGTGTCTATCCCTACATTAGCTGGTCAGTTATGTGACCAGCGCAGTTACGTGACTGCGCGGGAAATTTGAGTGGATCAAAGTGAAGTAATTAGTTAAACTGTCTTTGTCATTACGCTGTTTCACGCACAAAACAATACAATACAACTGAAATTCGATACGGCCCTATTAGTTCAGAAACTAATCTATTTGATACGTTTTACTTCTAGTTTCATGTTGGAGTGAATAAACTGAATTGAGAAATAGACACATGCGTCGACGGCGCAACTGCAGTTGCAGGCCAATGCGGAGCGACTGCGTGAAGGACTTGCTCAAGGTCCCTACACTGTGCTACACAGTGACTCCTCTCTATAGGCCTACTCTATAATGCATGCATCTTCTTCTAAAATTGACATTATTACATACTTATTTGCTGCTCTTGAAGATATGAAGAAGCTCAAACAACCGCTAGTTCCGCAGACCCAGGAAAATATTGGGAAATGTTAGTTACTTTCAACAACTATTTTAACAATTCTGTAAATGGCTGCGTTTTGACAGCCATGAAGCTACTGTCACAATAACCGAAATACAATACAATACAACTAGTCTATCTGTAATCTTCAACTTTTTTTTCCTTCAGTTAAAATTACCGAACCCCAAGGATCGTGACACGTCCTCTTTCTTCTCTGAATTTTCTTTATTCACAACATAATATACAGTGCCTAAACTAGCGCAAAAATTAAAACATAAAACGATCGTACGTGTCTTTCGGAAGTCAGAGCAGCAACTGTTCTATTACAAGCAATCAACCGTCTAATCGATACATTATGTCAGCCACCTTCCAAACAGTCACATTACTTGCTTGCGCCTTAAGTGTTTAAATAAACAATGTTAAACGATATTAAACAAACATAGACTGACACTATCCTTATGTCCAAAGCCGTATTAACCAATGGCAAGACTCCTAGGCGTCGAGCTCCTTTGGACCTCTTGAGGCTTGACATCAATAACGCCCTTCCCAGTTCTCCCACTAATTTCACGCTCTCCTTTCCCACAATTTATTAAAATATCACAAATGAAGTACTAAGTGGATTAACAAAGAAAGTAATTTCATCTTGTCGGACAACCTTTAATTAGCATGAAGCAAAGCAGCACCAAAATAGAGGTACTCTGGATAGCATAGGCCTACTGTAAAGTTAAACATTACGTAGGCCTACTTATGCATCTATCTACATACATTTTTCTCGTTAATCTTTCCACAAACTGGTCCTGAACATTGTCAAAATTTAATTTCCCGATCACATCTCATGTCACTAACGGCTGCAGTTGTCAGTTTGTCCAACAAACGAAGATATGTATATATATATATATATATATAATATAAAAATCGTTTAAACTGCATAGCGCCTCTTCAAGAAATCTGCTCGAGATCTGTGCTACCTACTTTAGTAGGTAAATTTCAATTAGTGTTAGAACAGCTAGGCCTAGGCCTATAGCAAATGCCAAATGATTGAGTTTTTCATCTTTCAGACTGGATCGTAGGAAATTCTTAATACGTTTCAGAGCAGACAATTTTTTCCTCTCCCCAGAACAGTTTGAGACGAGAAGTGACAAGTAAGTGCGTAAACAATGTAGGACCTACATGTTTGGAAAAGTATCCTGCTGTTCATTGTCAACAATAGTTATAAGCAACTAAAAATTTTAAATAAAGTCTCCTTATTTTCACCTTTCTGAATTAGCCACGTATCAGATTCAGGTTGAGTCATGTACTCTTTGAGTTGGGAATGAATAACTCCTCAGGAAAGCTGGTATCGAGGTCTTCTGGGTAGGTATTCACCAGTCTCGCCGCCGCATCCCTAATTAGTTGGTCACTGTTTACCCAGGTCATAGTTGAAATGAAGCCAAAATTTCCAGAACCACATAAGTGCTGCTTGGCTGTTGTTAACTGCTTTTAAGTTGAGAGACTCGACGACTTAACAACTGTGCCCGTGCGGTGCGTGCATAAAGAGTACTGTTAATAAATCGAGCTTAAAACGCGCATTTACATTGCATTTGATAGCATAAATTACAAGAGAAAAAAGCACGGTACTGAGTTGTTTCCACTGCAGTCTTCGTCTTTCTGTCCCTGACAGGGGCGGCGATCACTGGGGTCGAGGGGGACAAGTCCCCCCACCTTTACAGATAAGGAACACGTCAGACGTCTGTTTCCCCCCCATTTCTTACCCCTCTCATTGGGTGACCCCCACCTCTCAAACGAGATCGTCGCCTCTGGTCTCTGGAATGGTATGCCACAGCGCCGACTATTCTGAGCGTGAGGACGAAGTAGGAATCGGAAAGCATGAAACTTTGATGAGGGCGGGGGCGAGGGTCACACGAGAGGATGGGCCAGTAAGTTGTTGCCCTCATCGAAGACACTGACTCGATGGCAGCCGCTGGTCAATCGGCAAGTGTTCGACGAACGGGAACAGATAACGGAAAGCTAAACGAGAACAAGACATTAAATATGATAAGAAAAATTAATACATAACTTAATTAAACATCTCAGGCACACACGCCTCTTACTTGTCTCCCTTGGCCACATTTTTTTAGCTCTGCTAAAGGTCCCTCCTCTATTCTTCCATCAGTCTTTGCGGTCAAGTATGTAGTTCCTAGCACACGTCTTGTCTTCGGTCGGCGGTCATTCACTGTTGCCGGTTCCTCCTTCACCTGGAACTCCCCACCTCATATTCGCAGCCCTCTTAGCGAGAGACTGTCTTTCGCTCTCGGCTGAAACCTACCTCTTCCAGTCTCCCCTTGATCGTTGCTCGGTTTCAATGTACACTTCTGAGCTTTTTGTAAGGAGGACATTATCAAATTATTGTTATATTGTATTATATTGAATATTGTTTTGTATAGAAACAATACATTAAATATGGCAAGACATGTCAAGTCAATCAATCACTCCATTAAACAATTCAAAACTAAGGGCAACAAAAGAGAAATAGCCAGAAGCAGTGGAAGAAGGCAATTTACTAAACATCTGAAAGTTACAGGAACTGAAAATAGTTATATCAAATAAGACAAGAAGTATGCAATTGAGGCATTGAGTAATTTGAGTATAAAAACTCATCCACGCAACTTGGCACAGAGACTATGAACATCCATGCCACAAGAATCCGTTGGTTGGTTCCACGCTTGTGCGTGGGCCCACCACTGATGACTCTTTTCAGCTTACTGTGCATAGTTTTGCTATTAGATGTATTGTCGCTTGTTCTCTATGACATTTAACTTCATTACCGCCAGCACAGAGAGCACAGCACATCTGAGTAGAGATCTTGAACGAGCGCTATATAAATATTTGATTACATTACATTACGGCAAATAAAGCAAGGAGTATAGCAACACATTAACAAAAGCAAGGCAGCACAGGGTAAAACACGGACTTCTGCGCTATACATCTGTATGAATGTTGGATCCAACATCCTTGCTTGTGAATAAACAGCAATTTTGCATGGCAACTCAAGTCTTTAACTCTATCGGTAATGATACTTAAGGCTGTCAACGGGTACCCGTCAGAAGCTGACTACCCGGGTAATGAAATCGGTTTTCGGGTACCCGAAATTCCGTGAAATTGCGCGATTTTACATGAACATATGCCAGAAACATTCCGTTGGTCATATTGGCTGACTGCCCGTGCAATGAAATCGATTCTCGGGTGCCCGACATTCCGTAAAAATGCGGAATTCTCTACATTTCCTAAGAAAATATCCGTGCGGGTCGACGGGTACCCGGGTCGTCATATCAACATTTTTTGACAGCCTTAATGATACTATTATCGGAATGTAGCAATTATCAATGCTCTCTGCTTTTTAATGACTTCATCGGAATGCATATTTTTGGTAAACCAACTCAGCAATTCACTCATGTACATTATCTAGACAACGGACTTGAGTTGCCGTACAAAATTGCTGTGTCTGCATACATATCTTAGTTGCCTCAATACGTTGAGTGAATTTATATCTATGGGTATCGGCATACCTTTTGCTTGTACTTTAGGACAATCAATGCAATGACAACCATCAAGATGACAAGACCCAGCCATCCATAGATGACAACCAAGCTAACGTTGATTCTTTCAGATGATAACCTTCCACTGAGGGTAACTATCCTTCGGATGACACTGCTGCCTTCTAAATACACAAATATGTCAGTATTCAAGTTTTCTCGTATTAAACGATGCCGTATTTTCTTTTATTAGAACAATGTCAATGACATGGAGAAAGATAGACAATATAAATAGAAAATAAATAGATAAGCCACTTAAGATGTCAGCTTGGTCAATGGATGTATCATAGTATTAGTGAGACCCTGTACGCAGAACTTTGGGTCCACCCATTGTCACTAACTATAAAAATAACATTTAAAAATACCATTAAATTACTGTGTATTACTGTACTGCTGTGGGCAACAATAAACTGATTGATTGAAGTCAATCAATAGACAACAATCAGTCAATCAGTGAGACAAGATGGCCGATTTATGGACACTGTATAGCGCTCACCATGTAATGCAAATGGTATGAGTATGATCCTACCCTAAAGTTATGGTTGCAACATGTGTAGGAACCATCAGCAAATGCTTCAATCACAAGCAATTGATTGCTCATCACCATCAGTTGAAGCTGGGGCATTGTGATGTTAATATTATTTTTTATTATCATTAAAAAAGGACTCTGTGAAATAGATGGCGCCAGTATCAAATGTGGGTAAGCTACCCAAGGTAAAATTGTATGCTTGATGTTGATTGGTTGTTGTGTTGTATGTTCTTCATGCAAAAGTAATCTAAAAGTTAGCCAGATAATAAAATTTATATATTTATGCATAATTATAATTCTTATGCCAGTCATCGATTGACACAATATAAATAAACAAAGCATGGCCAATTAAGTTTCAAGGGGAGCTATATAAATTTTCGAAATGAATGAATGAATATATGATGATATTTGACCTAAAGTGTTTTCATATATAATATTACCTGCTATCAAACTGAATCACTTCCTAAATCACAATCAACAGTTTACTCATTATGGCCAGCTTGGCTAGGATGAACAAACTGTTGATTGTGATTTAGGAAGTGATTCAGTTTGATAGCAGGCATTATTCATTTTTTTTGTAGCCGTTTGCAGTGACCAGTCCTGGAAGCATCGTCCGAGTCTTGACCGACCGCAAGAGAGTTTGAAACCAGCGTACTCGACAGGCAGGCACCACATTCCCTCCACCAATTCTGTGGAAACGACTTTCATCTGAAATCAAAGACGAACTCTTACTAGACACTCAATACTGGCAAAATATGCTTATAGGACACTTTGATCTGATGTTGAACACTGACAATTGTAGATGTGACTGGACTTGTTACGTTTATGGCTGGGACTTAACCATGGCAGCAGCTGAAACTTGTTTAAAATGCACTTATGCTGTGTTATGTGAATATATGCAAGATGCAGATCAGTATCAAATGCCTTGGTTATTCTCAAATCACAGGACCCTGTGTCGAGTTCAGTACATACATACATGCATCCTATGGCAGCCCTCCCTGGTATGGCTTTTGTGGGCCCTATACTTTGACTAGTCCAGGGCCTACAATAACCATGCCAAGGAGGGCTGCCTTAGTATGCATGTATGTCTGCATATATATGTGGACATTTATATAGCGCCTTGTAGGAACCTCGCTAAGACCCTGCTTTACCAGATTGAGTGTTTGGTCCGAGGCAAAGAGCCTGATTATTCCCTGATGGTTTATGCCACATTGATTAATCTCAATATCCACTGTTGAATGTTGAAGCTGTCGGGCTGAGAAAATAATGCGCTGCTGCATCAGATATTTCATCCTAAATGATTACTGGACTAACTATAAAGGGGTTATCAAGGTGATTGGGAATCACTTAAAACTAATTTATTGTGATAAAGGGAAGCTATATGAACTCAATTTAGGTGAAATATCATCATATTTTAAGCAAATCACTAATTGCAAAATTCCATCATATAATCATAATTTTAAAGGATTAAAATATCAATATCTGTTATTCTGACATCGAATGAAGATATCTGAGCAAATCTGTGATGCCCATAGACCCATACACAAGCTAGAAAAATATTATTCGGTTTTGAGAATGTCAATTTTTTCGCTATAAAAAGCCGATGGACTAACCTTCATCGATTTTTTCGAAGAAAAAAGTTGACTTCCTCCAAATGGAATAATTTTTCCAGAGCTTGTGTATGGACCCATGAGCATCACAGAACTATTCAGATTTCTTCATTCACTGAAAGCATAACAGAGATATCGACATTTTAATCCATCAAAAAATTAGTAAAATCATAGAATTTTGCAGTAATTCAATTAAAATATGATCTATGACCTAAATTGGGTTCATATAGGTTCTGTTTATCATATTAAACTATTTTAAAGTGATTCCCAAACACTATAAAATTTCTCTATTTTTCAAGAAAACTGTATATATCTCGGTTATTTTTTCATCGAATCAAGATATCCGAGCAGATCTGTGATGCTTATAGTCTCATCCACAAACTGGAGAAAAAATTATTCACTTTAAACAAGGTCGACTTTTTCGCTCAAAAAAATCGATGGACTAATTTTTTTACAGCTTGTGTATAGGCCTATGGACATCAGCAGACTGCAGAAATATCTTCATTTGATGAAGAAATAACAGAGATATAGACATTTTTAACTTTAACAAATAATCATCATATTTGCACTTTAAAAAATAATTTTATGGCCTAAAATATCAATATCCCTGTCATCTTTTCATAAAGTGAAGATATTTCTGCAGTCCGTTGATGCCCATAAATTCAAGCTGTGAAAAAAATTATTAGCTTTGGAGGAATTTTTTTTATAAAAAAAATGCAAGATTCTTGCAGTTTCTATACCAACGTACTCAATCTCAATCAATTTAAAAATCACACTCAAGTCACTTACTAACTGTTCTCAAACTGTCAATTTTTAAATCACACTCAAAGTACTCACCTATCTCAAACTGAGATATAGACATTGCGGTTTTCTCATAAAATGTAGAAATTTTCAAGTGTTAGGGAATCACCTTAAAATGGTTAATTATGATAAAGAGAAGCTAGTCCTATGTGAACCAACGGTTCTGTATTGATAGTCCGAAGGTTCAATAGTCCGAAGATTGCATGGTGACTGGTTTATAGATGATAAGATTGTGGTTTTAATGGTAGCTGGACTCATGAGAAGAATTATGTTTGTTAGTAGCTGGATTGCATAATTCTTTTCATTCATCCAGATTTCCATTTAGCCATGATTCTTTTCATATCAATCCAGCTCCCAGTTTTATGCATTATTTTCATCAATTAATCTAGATTCTAATTAAATGTCGGAGTATAGAATCTTCGGACTATCTAACCTTCGGACTATTGAGTCGGCACTGGACCAATTCAAGTCAAGCATCATCATATTTTAATCGAATAACTGCAAAATTCCATCATTTTAATCTTAATTTTAGAACCCGACCCAAGCCCAGTCCGAATGCGGGACGGGGCCAAGATGTCTCCCGACACAGACCCTGACCAAGACCTAGGATCGAGACCCTGACAGAGAGCCAGACCGGCATGACCAAGATCATGACTATATAGCTAACTAAACCAGACCAAGCAAGACCAAACCCAGACCAAGGCCTTGTTCCCAGACCTAGAATAAGACCCAGTCCAAGACTCTGGCCCAGGCTGAGACCCTGACCGAAGCCCATACCTAAATCCAGACCGAGACCCTCACAGAGATCCATACCGAGACTCTTTTCCACACCAAGATCCTCACCTTGACAAAGACCGTACCCAGACCGAGACCGAGACCCGACCCTGAACGACACCCCGACTGAGATAAATTAAGACCTTGACCCCGAGCCTGACCGAGATCCTGACCATGATCGAGACAAAGACCGAGACTAGAACTTATCAAGGCCTAGAGGTCCTAGACTCAGACCAAGTGTGCTGAAATCGATTTTAAAATATGATACTATGGAAAAGAGAAACTATAGCCTACGGTAAAAAAAAGCGTCATAGTTTAATCGAATTACCGCAAAAATTCATAATTTAAATCTTTCTTGTGGAAGCTTCAAATGTCAATATCACTATTTTTGTTCTTTCGTCGAATAAAGATATCTATGCAGAATAATTATAGTGATGTTATGCATACGCCAGCTGAGGCAAAAGTCACACTGTCTGATGAAATAGCGCTATATTAATTCCTCGACATCAATTTTGTTATAGCGCTATTACATTTCAGCGGATGAATGTATCTATGCAAACACGTGGTACTCACAGTTCCCGGATAATAGTAAGCTAGCACCTTTCGGCAGTTTTCTTCCTTCTTTCATCGCTGGTGCGCATGAGAAAGGATCACAGTTTTACAATCCAATCACGTCATGCTTCTAGTTCATCTGACATCTTTCACGCCTTTAACAAAATCAACTGAAACTATTAAATACTGCCTTTGCTAGATTCCGCAGAGGCATTGACGTTACTCAAAACATTGAGACTCCACACGTCGTTGAAACGGCCTATAGCCTACTATGAATGGCCATCTGCTTGGAATCGTTGAAGCGTGTCCGTCCCTACATCAGCTGCTCAATTATATTACGCAATTATCCTGCGCGGGAAATTTGACTGGAATCAGATTGTCTGGCATGATATTCTCCCACGTATTTATTCGTGGAATGTTGGCCCCTATAGCTGTTTTTATGTTTGCATATGTTTGCATGCCTGTATCTTACTGAGTATTTATGTGTGTCATCCAAATTTAGTTCATGTGGACTATAACCATATTTCACTCGAATCACTGCAAAATTCTAAAATTTTAATCTTATTATTGAAGGAATAAAATGTCTGTTTTTTCTATTTCTCTTTCATCAAAATGATCGAGTGAAAACATTTTATGCAGACACAGGCGCCGATTTTTAGTAAATGGTACTGGGGCAACAGGCCAAGGATAATATTGTGCAACAGCCAACAGCGCCTCTCCATGCTCAATCATTCGTAAATGCAGTGTGCTGTAAATCGTCCAAAAATTCTCAGCGCCCACAAAAGCCACGTCAGAGAGAACAGCTTATTCACCGGCGTTAAAGACAAGCACTCAACAACCACGAGCATTACTTAAAAAGAAAGGAAGAGTGCAAAATTGAGGAAAGGGAGGAAGAAAGCATATGGAGGAAAGGGAGGATGACGCCAAAATAGAGGAAGAAAAGAAGGAAAGCAAATTATAGGAAAGGAAGAATGAGGGCATGTGGTGGAAAGGAGGGTGAGGAATTGAATCATTTCGATTCGCTAGGTATCGCCATATAAGCGCTGTTTCTCTAACGTATAAAAACTAGTTCATTTCTATTCGCTAGATGGCGCCATTCATACGGTGTTTACTTAACGTGTTATGAGTTCATCTCTTTTCGCTAGATGACGCCATATAGATACGGCAACTGGTCGAAAGTGAGGGTGATGTTTTCCATTTGCTCTCTTCCCCCCTTTCCTCCAAACGTAACAGCAATAACAACAACCGGAACAGCATTCATAGCAGCAGGTTTAACAGCAATTGTAGCAGTAGTCGTAACACCAATAACAGCAATCGTAACAGCAGTCGTAACACCAATAACAGGAACCATAACAGCAATCGTAACATCAATAACAGTAGAATGAGGAGCAATCGTAGCAGCAGTCGTAATACCAATAACACCAACCGCAACAGCAACCATAAAAGCAATCAAAACAGCAACTTCAACTATTAAATACTGTCTGTGCTATCTAGATTCTGCAGACGCAATGGCGTTGAGACAGCATACCTCATAACAGCAACCGTAGCAGTAATAACAGCAACCGTAACAACAATCGTGAGAGCAATCGTAACAGCAATCGCAACAGCAATAACAGCAACCGTAACAGCAATCGTTACTAATTATATCGTGTTAAATAGACACCATGTACATTGCGCCACCTAACGAATGGTCGTAAACCAATTAACATCGTGTAAATGAGCACCGCATACATATCTCCACCTAGCGAATGGAAGTGAACTAACTATATAGTGTTAAATAGGCATCGTATATTACGGTATGCATGGTGCCAACCAGAGATTCGAAATGAAATAAAATTAAGGAACGGGAGGTTAAGGGCAACACCTCGCCCTCCCTTTATTCCATTTACTCTCTTCCTTCCTTTCCTCCTTTTTGCCCTCACCCTCCCCTCCTCCAAATGCTCTCTTCCTCCATTTTTCCTCTCACCTTCACCATTCCTGCCTTACCTCCATTATGCCCTCACTCTCCCTTCCTTTCCTCCATTTTGCCCTCACATTCATCCTTCCGCCATTAGCTCCATTTTGGTGAAGGTTACCGAGTTGGAATTTTGCGGGTAAAAAGTCTACTTAATAAAATCTAAAACGTCATTTCAAGTTTGCGTAGGGGTCTATAAGAACCATAGATCTACTCAGATATATTCATTCGATGAAAGATTAACACATACCGATCAATCCATCAATCTATCAACATACCTACCTGTCAACCCACCCATCGAACAACCCACTCTCCCATTAACCCACACACCAGTCAACACACCCACCAACCAACCCACTCACCAATAAACCCTATCTCCGACCAACCCACCCACCAATCAACCCACCCGCCGATCAACCCATCCACCGATCAACCCACCCACTAGTCAACTCACTAATCAACCCACCCACCGATCAACCCACCCACCGATCAACCCACCCACCGATCAACTCACCCACCGATCAACCCACTCGCCTATCAACCCACCCGCCTATCAACCCACCAACCGTTCAACCCACCAACCGATCAACCCACCCACCGATCAACCCACCCGCCTATCAACCCACCCACTAGTCAACCCACTAATCAACCCACCCGCGGATCAATCCACCCACCAATAAACCCACCCACCAATCAACCCACCCACCGATCAACCCACCCACCGATCAACCCACCCACCAACCAACCCACCCACCGATCAACCCACTCACCTATCAACCCACCCGCCGATCAACCCACTCACCAATCAACCCACCCACTAGTCAACCCACCCGCCTATCAACCCACCCACCGATCAACCCACCCACTAGTCAACTCACTAATCAACCCACCCACCAATCAACCCACCCACCAATCAACCCACCCACCAATCAACCCACCCACCGATCAACTCACTAATCAACCCACCCGCGAATCAATCCACCCACCCGCAGATCAACCTATCCACCGATCAACCCACCCACCGATCAACCCACCCGCCGATCAACCCACCCACTAGTCAACCCACTAATCAACCCACCCGCGGATCAATCCACCCACTAGTCAACCCACTAGTCAACTCACCCGCGGATCAATCCACCCACTAGTCAACCCACTAATCAACCCACCCGCGGATCAATCCACCCACTAGTCAACCCACTAATCAACCCACCCGCCGATCAACCCACCCACTAGTCAACCCACTAATCAACCCACCCGCGGATCAATCCACCCACCCGCAGATCAACCTATCCACCGATCAACCCACCCATCTATCAACCCACCCATCGATCAACCCACCCATCAATCCACTCACCGATCCACCAACTGATCAACCCACCAATCTATGAATTCACCCAATGATCCGGTCACTCGCTACATTTAATCGAATGAAGATATCTATGCGGTGAAATATCAGATCTATGCAGACACGTGATACCAAGGTCACGGTGTAAGATATATCTTACGCCATGCCATGGTGTCAGAGATATTTATCTTTTACACCATGGTGATACTCACAAATCCCGAATGGTGGTGGGCGAGAATCACGCGGGAAGTTTCTCTCAGTCTCCACGCGTAATCCATGGAGTCCATCTGTAATCTTTCATGACTTTTTAAAATCAGCTGAAACTATTAAACACTGTCTGGGCTAGAGTTTGCAGAGGCAGAGAGGTACCGTAACTCAAAGCTTCGAGACTCCATACGCTGTTTGAACGGCCTATTCTACGACGGGCCCACCTGCCTGGAATCATTGAAGCGTGTCCATCCTGCATGAGCTCGTTTATTGGGAAACTGCGCGGGAAATTTGAGCTGACTCTCGATGGTCTCGCATATATATATATATATATATATATATATATACACACACGGTGTCCGCTCGATAGTCCGAAGGTTCGATAGTCCGAAGATTCTATACTCCGACATTAATTAAATCAGTCCACGCCACGACATTGTCAAACCTGGAGATTCTGGGTCTTCCACGACTTCGGCTTCCTTCCACTATACCGAACATGACGCTGTTCTTAATGCTGTCTTTATGCTGTCTCACGATGTGCCCGAAGTAGGCTACCGCAGTTTTAGGGATTTGATGTGACCCAACTCTAAAGTCAGTGGGTCAGGCCCTGTCGCCGTGACAACAGCTGCGATGGCGCCTCAGACGAAGCGCTGGTCTTCACCGATCGCTTGTACTCCATCTGCGTTCACACACAGTGACATAGGCAGTTACGTGATGTAATGTACCATCATCGTATTGTATCATATATCTTTAGATTTATCTAGATCTCGAACCTCTATAACCACTCAGAGGTGCTCTTAGCATGACATATAAGCAGTAACCTGATGTAATGTATGATTATTGTATCTATAGATTTATATAGCGCCTTTTGAAAAAATAACTATTCAGAGGCGCTCTCAGCGAGCAAACCCCGGTGAAAAAGAGGCGCTCTTTAAAGGGTGCAAAGCCGATGGAGAGAAGCCAGTCGTTAGTTTATCACTTAGTGATGGAGAAGGCCATTCCAGGTAAATGGACCCACAACAGCAAATGCCTTAACGATCCACAACTCTTTAACCGCTTGCACTCTGACAGTGCCAGACCCAAGCCGGAAAAAGGAGGAGGAGGACGACGACGCAAATTGTCATCGTCATCACGATGTCATCACGGTCATAGATTATTCGATGTATTTGAATACGACACCTTAACATATTATTTGCAATGAATAATGTAGAGTTCAAGAGCATTTCATTCAGTGTATGCAATTATGCTATTGGAATGAATTTAGTGTCTGCAGGGATTCTAATGTAATGACTTTAATGTATGCAAGTATTTAAATTTCTACAATTTAATGCCTGCAAGTATAATAGCGTAGAGGATATGATGTCGGAATGCAATCGAAAGTCATTAATTTAACGGTTCGTTTTAATGTTATATACATGTACCAACCGTTGTGACGTTCCACAGGCTAATTTATATCATAGTTCTTGAACATAATTTCTGCTTTGTCGTGATCACTTTGGTAAGAATAAATCGGATCGGAACTGACCTGACCTGAACTGAATTGTCCTGACAAGACCTGACATGACTTGGACTATCTGAGTTTAACTGACCTGATTTGATCAAATCTCAACTGACTTATCCTGACCTGATCTGACCAGATCTTATTTGACTTGACCTTGTCTGTTCTGACCTGACCCTGACCTGACCCTATCTGATCTCAGACAGAGAAGTGCCCTGTCTGTGTTTCTGCAGTTCTGCATTAAATTCTGCTGTTACGCTGATGACGTGAGTCCATTGTCTCCTGCTCCGTAACCGAGATATAAGCCTAATATGTGAAGGTATTTTCCTACGACTCCAAATCAGAAATGTTACTACGAGTAACCGTTTTAGGCTCTACCGTATAGTGCTCGTAATCGTAATCTCAACATTTCTATTGCGCCCTCAAAAGCGAAGTCGCGGGAACCAGCTTATTCACAGGTGCATAGTGATGGTCTCAGTAAACACCGTCTTAGACAATCATGGTCTAAGAAGGAATCTTTATTACTATACCAATGGTCTCAACTAAACACCGGTTCTGGTACTATCTTATATCCATGGTCACCTTTGGCAGAGTCATCCTGGCCTTACCTCGGCGGGGAATAAAACAAAATAAAACCCACAAAATAAACTGAACAGCTTAGAGATGTACTGAATTTAACCGAAGTGAACTGTAGTGAAATTGTACAGAATTAGATTAAATAATCTGAAAAAGCTGGACGCTTGTGCAATAACGGGCAAGGCTGGGGTGTGCAAAGCTAGTCTAGGGTCAGGCTGTCTCCCGGGCAAATCTTCTGAGGTAGGTATAATAACTTGGACAGAGCTGGACTGGCCTTGCCTCGACCGATAATAAAATCAAAAAAACACGAAATAAAGTGAAGTGACTAGAGCTGAACGGAATAGAGCTAAAGTGAATTGTAGTGAAACTAAAGTTGAATTAGGCTTAGGCTGAATTAACTTAATAGAGCTGGGCAGGGCTGGGGTGCCCAAGGCTGGACCAGGGTCAGGCTCGGCTTGGCATCCCTCCTGAATTATAATGGGCCGGACAGAGCTGGACTGGCTTGCCTCGGCCGAAAAAAAACAACAAAATAAAATATCTCAAAATAGACTGAAGTGCATAGAGCTGAACTGCATTGAACTGAAGTGAACTGTATGTAAATAAAGTTTATTTAGATTAAATTAACTGAAAAGACATGAGGTTATTGTGCTAGGCTGGGGTATACAGGACTGTAATAGGGTTAGGATCGGCTGGGCTGTCCCGCTGAGGTATAATGGGCTTGACAGAACCGGGCTGAACTTGCCTAGGCCGAAAATAAAATAAAATAATATGCCACAAAATAAAATGAAATCTTTAGAGCTGTATTGAATAGAACTGAAGGGAAATGTGTTGAAATCGATTTGAATTAGATTAAATTTGACTGAAACAGCTGAGCTTTCGTGCAAGGCTTACTAGGGATGGAGTGTGCAGGGTTGAGCTAGTGTCTTGCTCGCCTGGAAGCCTTCTTGAGGTACTATGGGCTGGTCAGAGCTCTACTGACCTTACCTTGGTCGAAAATAAAATAAAATAGCACAAAATAAACTGAAGTATAACGTGCTGTGCTGAATAGAACTGAAGTGAACAATAGTAAGATCAAGTAGAATTAAACTAAATTAACTGAAAAGAGGTGTGCCTTTATGCTAGGCTGGGTAGGGTAGCGGTGTGCAGGGCTGCGTTTGTGTCAGGCTCGCCAGGGAAGCCCTCTTGATGTGTTATAGGCTGGTCAGAGCTCTACTGACCTTGCCTCGGCCGGGAACAAAATAAAACACCACGAAATAAACTGAAGAGCTTAGAGCTGTACTGAATAGAACCGAAGTGAACTGTAGTGAAATTGTACAGAATTAGATTAAATAATCTGAAAAAGCTGGACGCTTGTGCTATAATGGGTAAGGCTGGGGTGTGCAAGGCTAGGCTAGGGTCAGGCTGTCTCCCGGGCAAACCGCCTGAGGTAGGTATAATAACTTGGACAGAGCTGGACTGGCCTTGCCTCGACCGATAATAAAATAAAAACACAAAATAAAGTGAAGTTAATAGAGCTGAACGGAATAAAACTGAAGTGAATTGTTGTGAAACTAAAGTTGACTGAAATAACTGAAAGAGCTGGGCTCTAGTGCCAGACTGAGCAGGGCTGGGGGGCAAGGGCTGGACCAGGGTCAGGCTCGGCTTGGCAGCCCTACTGAATTATTATGGGCCGGACAGAGCTGGACTGGCCTTGCCTCGGCCGAAAAATCAACATAATAAAATAATCACAAAATAAGTGCATAGAGCTGAACTGCATTGAACGACAGTGAACCATATTCAAATAAAGTTGATTTACATTAAATTAACTGAAAAGACATGAAGTGCTGTGCTAGGCTGGGGTATACAGGGCTCGGATAGGGTCAGGATCGGCTGGGCTGCCCTTCTTAGGTATAATGGGCTTGGCACAACCGGGCTGGACTTGCCTATAGCCAAAAATAAAATAAAACAATATACCATAAAATAAAATGAAGCGTTTAAAGCATTACTGAATAGAACTGATGGGAACTGTGTTGAAATTGATTTGAATTAGACTAAATTAACTGCTCGCCTGGGAAGCCTTCTTGAGGTAAAATTGGATTAACTCAAGAAGGTAAGAAGAAGGCAAGAAGATTACCTCACTGACCTTTCCTCGGTCGGAAATAAAACAATTTTAAATAGCAAAAAATAAACTGAAGTGCATAGAGCTGTTCTGAATAGAACTGAAGTGAACAGTAGTAAGATTAAGTAGAATTAAGCTAAATTAATTGAAAAGAGATGTGGTTTTGTGCTAGACTGAGTAGAGTACCAGTGTAAAGACTTCAAGTTACCCCCTCCCCCCCATTTCAGGTTACCCCGGCAATCTGAAATCGATTTCAGATTACCCCATACGTGTTCACATTACTTCCTCTCTGAATGAGTCACAATTTTAAATTGTTATGCTTTCAACTAATGATAATCAGTCTGTTTAATAAAACACGTGACACATAAGCCAAAGCAAATGATGATCCATCCTCGCGGGGGAGCGACTCATCTCCTTTCAAGAGCGGCTGCGCAAAGTGTGACATCAATGACCATCCTTGGTACACGTCACACTAACAGTCGACATGAAGGCCACCGTACATGTCAACAATATACTAGCGACCTGTTCGCGGTCGCTTTTTGCTCTGCGAGAGCTTAGGGCTCATGGGCTGCCAATTCACGCCCTTAACGTTGCATCCAGGGCGACAACGGTTGTCTTACATCTCTCTCATATCACATTAATAAAAAAAGGACGACATCAGAGGGCGTCTATATCTAGATTTACGATTAGAAAAGTGGACGACATCAGGGAGCGTCTTTATCTCGATTTACGATTAGAAAAGTGGACGACATCAGGGAGCGTCTTTATCTCGATTTACGATTAGAAAAGTGGACGACATCAGGGAGCGTCTTTATCTCGATTTACGATTAGAAAAGTGGACGACATCAGGGAGCGTCTTTATCTCGATTTACGATTAGAAAAGTGGACGACATCAGGGAGCGTCTTTATCTCGATTTACGATTAGAAAAGTGGACGACATCAGGGAGTGTCTTTATCTCGATTTACGATTAGAAAAGTGGACGACATCAGGGAGCGTCTTTATCTAGATTTACGATTAGAAAAGTGGACGACATCAGGGAGCGTCTTTATCTAGATTTACGATTAGAAAAGTGGACGACATCAGGGAGCGTCTTTATCCCGATTTACGATTAGAAAAGTGGACGACATCAGGGAGCGTCTTTATCTAGATTTACGATTAGAAAAGTGGACGACATCAGGGAGCGTCTTTATCCCGATTTACGATTAGAAAAGTGGACGACATCAGGGAGCGTCTTTATCTCGATTTACGATTAGAAAAGTGGACGACATCAGGGAGCGTCTTTATCTAGATTTACGATTAGAAAAGTGGACGACATCAGGGAGCGTCTTTATCTAGATTTACGATTAGAAAAGTGGACGACATCAGGGAGCGTCTTTATCCCGATTTACGATTAGAAAAGTGGACGACATCAGGGAGCGTCTTTATCTAGATTTACGATTAGAAAAGTGGACGACATCAGGGAGCGTCTTTATCCCGATTTACGATTAGAAAAGTGGACGACATCAGGGAGCGTCTTTATCTAGATTTACGATTAGAAAAGTGGACGACATCAGGGAGCGTCTTTATCTCGATTTACGATTAGAAAAGTGGACGACATCAGGGAGCGTCTTTATCTCGATTTATGATTAGAAAAGTGGACGACATCAGGGAGCGTCTTTATCTCGATTTACGATTAGAAAAGTGGACGACATCAGGGAGCGTCTTTATCTAGATTTACGATTAGAAAAGTGGACGACATCAGGGAGCGTCTTTATCTAGATTTACGATTAGAAAAGTGGACGACATCAGGGAGCGTCTTTATCCCGATTTACGATTAGAAAAGTGGACGACATCAGGGAGCGTCTTTATCTAGATTTACGATTAGAAAAGTGGACGACATCAGGGAGCGTCTTTATCTAGATTTACGATTAGAAAAGTGGACGACATCAGGGAGCGTCTTTATCCCGATTTACGATTAGAAAAGTGGACGACATCAGGGAGCGTCTTTATCTAGATTTACGATTAGAAAAGTGGACGACATCAGGGAGTGTCTTTATCTCGATTTACGATTGGAAAAGTGGACGACATCAGGGAGCGTCTTTATCTAGATTTACGATTGGAAAAGTGGACGACATCAGGGAGCGTCTTTATCTAGATTTACGATTGGAAAAGTGGACGACATCAGGGAGCGTCTTTACCTAGATTTATGATTGGAAAAGTGGACGACATCAGGGAGCGTCTTTATCTCGATTTACGATTGGAAAAGTGGACGACATCAGGGAGCGTCTTTATCTCGATTTACGACTAGAAAAATGAACGACACCAGGGAACGTCTTTATCTCGATTTACGATTATAAATGTGGACGACATCAGGGAGCGTCTTTATCTCGATTTACGATTAGAAAAGCGGACGACATCAGGGAGCGTCTTTATCTAGATTTACGATTAGAAAAGTGGACGACATCAGGGAGCATCTTTATCTCGATTTACGATTAGAAAAGTGGACGACATCAGGGAGCGTCTTTACCTAGATTTATGATTGGAAAAGTGGACGACATCAGGGAGCGTCTTTATCTCGATTTACGATTGGAAAAGTGGACGACATCAGGGAGCGTCTTTATCTCGATTTACGACTAGAAAAATGAACGACACCAGGGAACGTCTTTATCTAGTTTTATGATTATAAATGTGGACGCCATCAAGGAGCGTCTTTACCTAGATTTATGATTGGAAAAGTGGACGACATCAGGGAGAGTCTTTATCTAGATTTATGATTGGAAAAGTGGACGACATCAGGGAGCGTCTTTATCTAGATTTACGATTAGAAAAGTGGACGACATCAGGGAGCGTCTTTATCTAGATTTACGATTAGAAAAGTGGACGACATCAGGGAGCGTCTTTATCTAGATTTACGATTAGAAAAGTGGACGACATCAGGGAGCGTCTTTATCCCGATTTACGATTAGAAAAGTGGACGACATCAGGGAGCGTCTTTATCTAGATTTACGATTAGAAAAGTGGACGACATCAGGGAGCGTCTTTATCTAGATTTACGATTAGAAAAGTGGACGACATCAGGGAGCGTCTTTATCCCGATTTACGATTAGAAAAGTGGACGACATCAGGGAGCGTCTTTATCTAGATTTACGATTGGAAAAGTGGACGACATGAGGGAGCGTCTTTATCTCGATTTACGATTAGAACAGTGGACGACATCAGGGAGGATCTTAATCTCGATTTACGATTGGAAAAGTGTACGACATCAGGGAGCGTCTTTATCTAGATTTACGATTCGAAAAGTGGACGACATCAGGGAGCGTCTTTATCTCGATTTACGATTATAAATGTGGACGACATCAGGGAGCGTCTTTATCTCGATTTACGATTAGAAAAGCGGACGACATCAGGGAGCGTCTTTATCTAGATTTACGATTAGAAAAGTGGACGACATCAGGGAGCATCTTTATCTCGATTTACGATTAGAAAAGTGGACGACATCAGGGAGCGTCTTTACCTAGATTTATGATTGGAAAAGTGGACGACATCAGGGAGCGTCTTTATCTCGATTTACGATTGGAAAAGTGGACGACATCAGGGAGCGTCTTTATCTCGATTTACGACTAGAAAAATGAACGACACCAGGGAACGTCTTTATCTAGTTTTATGATTATAAATGTGGACGCCATCAAGGAGCGTCTTTACCTAGATTTATGATTGGAAAAGTGGACGACATCAGGGAGAGTCTTTATCTAGATTTATGATTGGAAAAGTGGACGACATCAGGGAGCGTCTTTATCTAGATTTACGATTAGAAAAGTGGACGACATCAGGGAGCGTCTTTATCTAGATTTACGATTATAAATGTGGACGCCATCAGGGAGCGTCTTTACCTTAGATTTATGATTGGAAAAGTGGACGACATCAGGGAGAGTCTTTATCTAGATTTATGACTGGAAAAGTGGACGACATCAGGGAGCGTCTTTATCTAGATTTACGATTAGAAAAGTGGACGACATTAGGGAGCGTCTTTATCTCGATTTACGATTAGAAAAGTGGACGACATCAGGGAGCGTCTTTATCTAGATTTACGATTAGAAAAGTGGACGACATCAGGGAGCGTCTTTATCTCGATTTACGATTAGAAAAGTGGACGACATCAGGGAGCGTCTTTATCTAGATTTACGATTAGAAAAGTGGACGACATCAGGGAGAGACTTTATCTAGATTTACGATTGGAAAAGTGGACGACATCAGGGAGTGTCTTTATCTAGATTTACGATTAGAAAAGTGGATGACATCAGGGAGCGTCTTTACCTAGATTTATGATTGGAATAGTGGACGACATCAGGGAGCGTCTTTATCTAGATTTATGATTAGAAAAGTGGACGCCATCAAGCAGCGTCTTTATCTAGATTTACGACTAGAAAAATGAACGACACCAGGGAACGTCTTTATCTAGTTTTATGATTATAAATGTGGACGCCATCAAGGAGCGTCTTTACCTAGATTTATTATTGGAAAAGTGGACGACATCAGGGAGAGTTTTTATCTAGATTTATGATTGGAAAAGTGGACGACATCAGGGAGCGTCTTTATCTCGATTTACGATTGGAAAAGTGGACGACATCAGGGAGCGTCTTTATCTCGATTTACGACTAGAAAAATGAACGACACCAGGGAACGTCTTTATCTAGTTTTATGATTATAAATGTGGACGCCATCAAGGAGCGTCTTTACCTAGATTTATGATTGGAAAAGTGGACGACATCAGGGAGAGTCTTTATCTAGATTTATGATTGGAAAAGTGGACGACATCAGGGAGCGTCTTTATCTAGATTTACGATTAGAAAAGTGGACGACATCAGGGAGCGTCTTTATCTAGATTTACGATTATAAATGTGGACGCCATCAGGGAGCGTCTTTACCTTAGATTTATGATTGGAAAAGTGGACGACATCAGGGAGCGTCTTTATCTAGATTTACGATTAGAAAAGTGGACGACATTAGGGAGCGTCTTTATCTCGATTTACGATTAGAAAAGTGGACGACATCAGGGAGCGTCTTTATCTAGATTTACGATTAGAAAAGTGGACGACATCAGGGAGCGTCTTTATCTCGATTTACGATTAGAAAAGTGGACGACATCAGGGAGCGTCTTTATCTAGATTTACGATTAGAAAAGTGGACGACATCAGGGAGAGACTTTATCTAGATTTACGATTGGAAAAGTGGACGACATCAGGGAGTGTCTTTATCTAGATTTACGATTAGAAAAGTGGATGACATCAGGGAGCGTCTTTACCTAGATTTATGATTGGAATAGTGGACGACATCAGGGAGCGTCTTTATCTAGATTTATGATTAGAAAAGTGGACGCCATCAAGCAGCGTCTTTATCTAGGTTTACGACTAGAAAAATGAACGACACCAGGGAACGTCTTTATCTAGTTTTATGATTATAAATGTGGACGCCATCAAGGAGCGTCTTTACCTAGATTTATTATTGGAAAAGTGGACGACATCAGGGAGAGTTTTTATCTAGATTTATGATTGGAAAAGTGGACGACATCAGGGAGCGTCTTTATCTAGATTTACGATTACAAAAGTGGACGACATCAGGGAGAGTCTTTATCTAGTTTTATGATTATAAATGTGGACGCCATCAAGGAGCGTCTTTACCTAGATTTATTATTGGAAAAGTGGACGACATCAGGGAGAGTTTTTATCTAGATTTATGATTGGAAAAGTGGACGACATCAGGGAGCGTCTTTATCTAGATTTACGATTACAAAAGTGGACGACATCAGGAAGAGTCTTTATCTAGATTTACGATTAGAAAAGTGGACGACATCAGGGAGCGTCTTTATCTCGATTTACGACTAGAAAAATGAACGATACCAGGGAACGTCTTTATCTAGTTTTATGATTATAAATGTGGACGCCATCAAGGAGCGTCTTTACCTAGATTTATGATTGGAAAAGTGGACGACATCAGGGAGCGTCTTTATCTAGATTTATGATTGGAAAAGTGGACGACATCAGGGAGTGTCTTTATCTAGATTTATGATTGGAAAAGTGGACGACATCAGGGAGTGTCTTTATCTAGATTTATGATTAGAAAAGTGGACGCCATCAAGGAGCATCTTTATCTAGATTTACGACTAGAAAAGTGAACGACACCAGGGAACGTCTATATCTAGTTTTATGATTTGAAAAGTGGACGACATCAGGGAGCGTCTTTATATAGATTTACGATTAGAAAAGTGGACGACATCAGGGAGCGCCTTTATCTAGCTTATCGATTAGATAAGTGGACGAAATCAGGGAGCGTCTTTATCTAGCTTATCGATTAGAATAGTGGACGACATCAGGGAGCGTCTTTATCTAGCTTATCGATTAGAATAGTGGACGACATCTGGGTGTGTCTTTATCTAGATTTATGATTGGAAAAGTTGACGACATCAGGGAGCGTCTTTCTCTAGACTTATGATTGGAGAAGTGGACGACATCAGGTAGTGTCTTTATCTCGATTTATGATTGGAAAAGTGGACGACATCAGGGAGCGTCTTTATCTAGTTTTACGATTAGAATAGAGGACGACATCAGGGAGCGTCTTTATATAGATTTACGATTAGAAAAGTGGACGACATCAGGGAGCGCCTTTATCTAGCTTATCGATTAGATAAGTGGACGAAATCAGGGAGCGTCTTTATCTAGCTTATCGATTAGAATAGTGGACGACATCAGGGAGCGTCTTTATCTAGCTTATCGATTAGAATAGTGGACGACATCTGGGTGTGTCTTTATCTAGATTTATGATTGGAAAAGTTGACGACATCAGGGAGCGTCTTTCTCTAGACTTATGATTGGAGAAGTGGACGACATCAGGTAGTGTCTTTATCTCGATTTATGATTGGAAAAGTGGACGACATCAGGGAGCGTCTTTATCTAGTTTTACGATTAGAATAGAGGACGACATCAGGGAGCGTCTTTATCTAGATTTACGACTAGATAAGTGGACGACATCAGGGAGTGTCTTTATCTAGATTCGTTACTTTCCGGATTGTACGCCATCAACGTTCAAAAATTCAATTTAAAAAACCTGTATGGAGGCTGGAACACATAATTATTTAGCCCTTATTTATTTAGGCACAGTGGCTGATCGGTTAGAACGGTCAGCCCGTAACGTTCAGTATGTGCTGAGCGCGCGGGTTCGAGCCTCGTCCGGGGCGTCAGTCACTGTGTAGGGACCTTGAGCAAGTCCTTAGCGCACCATTGCTCTGCAGTACAACTACAATTGCGCCGTTGAGGCGTGTGTGCACTTCTGAGCAAAAGATGTTGGAAGAAGGGCGGTATCAAATTTTAGTAATAATAATAATAGGCAATACGGCCAGTGTAGCGTTCATAATGGTGCCATCCAATGCCTTGGAAATGTTGGCTGGGGTATATTATAATTGTGTCATATTATGATAAACATGTCTTTCGCCTGTGTTTGAGGTCAACCTGTAAATTCGGGCCCCCTAGGTTGAGAGATTCTGGGCCACTATGTAGAGATATTCAGAGTCCCCGGTAGAGATAATCTGAGCCCCTATGTATAGACATCCAGGGCCCCTTTGTATAGAAATTCAGGGTCCCTCGTCAGAGCAGACACTCATATTCATTGCAGCTTTACCTAATTTAGGAAACGCATATGGGGTCAGGTGGGGTGGGGAGTTTAAAGCCAACAACACGCACAAGTTATGTGAAACTCCAGTAGAACATTTATTTATCTCTTTTGAAAACCCACAGATCACTGTTCTCATACACAATTTTAAGATAAGCTTTGTGATTAGCTTCACAGTAGCACTTTAATAATTCATGATTTATGATCACCAGTTTTCTTGATCGACAGTCAGTACAACAACCATTTAAAAGAACACAAGTTTAAACAAAGCAATGCAGTTAGTAGCACTCCATAACAATACACAGCAAAATAATTCTAGAAATCACAATTCAATACCTCTTCTATTAGACGTTTTTAATTTGTAACCGAAACCCGGCAGATGTTTACTGAAAGGCATACACACACATACACTTATACATACACACACCATCAGAAGTGGCACCTACATAGCGTCAATAAAATAAAACAACCGATTCACATATATATTAGTATATTTATAGACACAACCAATTATATAGCTCATTTCTGCCTGTACTCACAAAATCCTAATCACTATCCTGGTTACATTAAACACAATGAAAGTAATCTCACAAGTGATTTACACTCAGTGCACCATAATGTACAATTCCTTGAGCAGCATAGCGTCATGATATAATGGAGCCTGAAATGACCTTGGTAACTCGATTGAATTGTGAATATTCATATGCTGAGTAAACCCAGTAGTTCAATAATTGTACATATATACGAGAATATTAGGAAGCATCTCAAATACAGACAGATATATCTCAGAATTGCACAAGTGTCTTAGAATATGGAAAAGAACACTGTAATCATGATCTCTAGATTTCAAACAGCACATAAAGAAAGCCACTTGTAATTCGTTGTAACCAGTTTCTCTGTCTATTTGAAAAGTCTGTAATTGCTTTGCACGATACAATTGCTGCGAATACAAATGAGAGGCATCGGCCGAAGAAGATTTCTATCATAATTGCAGAAACGGACATCACAAAAACTGAAGAAGAAATGTCAACGGGTGGGCAAGGCTCTTTAACCGGTCAGTAGAGACACATCGTCATCATTTGACTCCTCAGTCGGTTCCTGTAATAAAAGCCAAGACATTTATGTTATTATATTAAGGTCATATTAAGGTTATAACCTTAATCATAGCCACAAACAATTTGCCAGTTAGATATAAGGGCTCCCGTTCATTTCGTCGCATTCATTTCGTCACAGATCATTTCGTCGCATTTTAAAAACCACACTAACCCTAACCCTGACCCTAAACGACCCTCACGATGCATAACCTGACCCAAAACGACCCTCACCACGCATAACCTGACCCTAAACGACCCTCACCACACATAACCTGACCCTAAACGACCCTCACAACGCATAACCTGACCCTAAACGACACTCACCACGCATAACCTGACCCTAACCAACCTTCATCACGCATAACCTGACCCTGACCGATATGCGACGAAATGAATTGCGACTAAATGATCTGCGACTAAATGATCTGCGACTAAATGAACGGTCACCAGATATAAGCTGTAGTTCATATCAGTATCAACTGTGTTGTCTCTACCAAAATAAACTCCAGAGACTAAGTTACTGAAGAATTAAATTCAATAGTAGAAATCTACTCCTATGACCTCTACAGTGCAATCACCATAACATGGAATATAATGTAAACATCCATGACATCTGTCAGCTGTTGACAGGAATCCGTTGGTTGGCTCCACGCTTGTGCGTGGGCCCACCACTGGCGACTCTTTCAGCTTGCAGTGCATAGTTTTGCTAACAGATGCATTTTAATAAATCTATATATTTCTTTAACATCATATAGGCCAGTGTGGGGAGGGCCGCTGAGTAGATATCTTGATGGGGCGCTATACAAATGTTCGATTATATTACATTACATTATCGATTGTTGCTTTCTGCAAACTGTAATCACAGATTGCAATCTGTTACACAAAACCCATTTGAAGAAGCACAGCATGTCGATCAGATGGAAAAGACAAGCTTAACGTGTGTATGAGGTTCAGAGACGATTGACTAATTAATTGATTAGATTCATATCAGGTGGCTAATTGATCAGTCAAACAGCTCATTCTAATTCTAATTGATCTCTGTTGCCTGATCCTAATCTGAATCTTTAAGCAATTTTTGGCCAATTCTAATCATGAAACGGATCCATTCGATTTTCCATGCTTTCTACAATAACTGCAAAGCGATGGGGACAAAAATGGCCCCAATTTTTTAACCCTTTAACGACAAGCGTATACTAAAGTGTAATCAACGCTCGTCGTTAAAGGGTTAAACGTTGTTCAACAGTGTTAAGATAAAAGTCGTATTGGAAGGAAGGGATAAAATCAGTTGGAAAGTGTAAAAATCCGGTTAAATAATTATCAAAGCTAATTTAATCCAACAGCAGTATCGACGGCCTACATCAGTGATGTATTGATGCGTTCAAGTTGAGAAAAAATTATGAACCGACTGCATCTAATTCTAATTGCTCATCATTGATTAGGTGTTGTTAATTGCAATTTTCTGATCGATTAGCTATAAGACTTCACAAAATTCTAATGCTAATCAACTAGCAAACTTAAGTGGCTAATTTTAATTCTAATCAACTAGCAATTAAACACATTGTGCCAATCCCTGATTAGGTTGAGTCTTGATCTTATCAGATTAAAACAGAACAATTAGTATATTCCATATAGGATGAACTGGTTTGAAAGATGCTTCAACCACTCTTATGCCACCCTACAGCTCTCACATGGTGCAGCGCAGTTCTCACGCACTGCTATGCTCCAACATCGTGCTTTGTCTATCGTGGGCCCTGCCACTTAAAACGGGCTTCCTCTGGACCCCTGGCTCTTACCTGGGACTTCATCATCTTCTTTTTACTCCTCTCTTAAATCTTTCCTCTTTGAACAAGGTTGGACTGGGAGCGCTTCTGAGTAGATTTCTTGAAGAGGCGCTATATAAGTTTCATTGATTGATAAAAAAATGCTTACTTGGTTCTTCCCTCTCCTGATCCAGATGATGATTAGTAGCACAAGGGCACACAACACAAAGAAACCACCAATAGCGATGAGTCCATAGCTGATCCCATCTGCCACCTTTATTGGTAATATTACCGTGTGGTAGAACTTGGCAGCAACATCATCGGGAACTGTGGCATGCTGGCGGTAAACACAAATATCAGCGATTCAAAACATTCATAAAGAGCTCACGCTTACATGAGATTACATTCTACAGCAGAATGAAATCTAGATTTTGTGCCGGTAAATATGCTATATCAAATGTGTAAGTTACCCATAAAAAGACCATCCCTCCCATGCAGACACATAGATGAAGATGACAGAGTGCATATAGCCTTGGGTCTACAGAGCCACCCATCAGAAACATCAAAAAGACCATCTTTCCTCATGCAGACACATAGACCAAGATGACTGAGTGTAGCCTTGGGTCTACACAGCCACCCATCAGAAGGACCATTCCTCCTCATTAAGACATGTAGACCATTATAACTTTACCTCAGAATCCCAGAATGCTTACCTCATCAAGCCAAAGTATGGGGAAAACGAGTCCTTTTGTGAGCTTGTCTGTATCCCTGAGAGCAAGAACAAATAAAATTAAAACTGATTCTTCTCAACCAGTACTCATCATGCATTTTTCAACACTGTTAAGAATTCATTTAATTCATACCCTACTGTAATATTCATTCGCATCTATATATATATAGAAAATGGAACAGTACACTCTGATAAAAGATCTCATTTTGGATTAAAGTTTCATAATACAATAACACTTCTGCGGAACTTGTTTCAAAAAAGCTTATTGTCTCAAATCTCATTGAGAATACCAAATATGTTCCCATCCTCACCATTAATGTTGTCTGAAACCAAGTGGTCAACCATCACACATTGCTCCCAAACTAGAATTTGTACAGCTGAATTTGGCAATAACTTGTCACACATATCTGACAACAAGCAATGAGAGCTCCACTTGCAAATCAAAAGAACTTCAAGAAGATCTGTACATGTACAGAACTGGGCAGCAATTGTAATTATGTACTAGAAATTAAATAACAGAAATAATGTATTTGAGATTACGTAAGTGTACATAATAGAAATTACGAAATTAAAATAAAATTGAAATTATGCCATTTTTTTCAAAATTACATTTCCCCATATATTCTGCAATTTGAAATTATATTTTATGTCTAAAGTAATATATGATTCAATTACATTTTTCAGAGTAATTTTTCCGTACCAGTACTTGTGTATGACTTAACCTAATCTAAAAGTTACCAAATACATATACATAGATGTATCAATTAAAGACCTATTTAAAGCCTTGCTGCATAAAGTCCACCAATAGAATCACATGTCAGTTTCTTTGGATACTAATAGTACACCTGCAAAAGTCTAAAAATCACATATGCAGACATAATTTAATAATTACTAAGATTCAATTTTATCACACAGAATGAAAACATCTACAGAATGAAGTTAATCTATAATCCACTTACACAATGCATCGAAGCTTTGTGACAAATGTGTTGACTTGAATTCTTTTGGCTGCATTTAAAACAAGTCCAGTCGTCTGAAAAGATAATTCAAGTCAACAGTAACATATCTAAACAACAACTAATTAGTCTGTGCACACATGTGACGTATCGAACAGAAAAGCTTTATACAACTCACATGTATGTACTAGTGAGTGACATGGGGACAAAGTTTGGCTCCATCCCCACCCCATTTCCATGGATCTATTTTATTCTATTCTATTCTATTTACTGATTTATAAAGTGCTCCTCAAAGTACAACCTAACCAGAGGCATATTTACGTATTTCACAAAGAACCACAGTAGTCAATCAATGAAACCCAAGGCACTGCGGGAACTTTCGAAACCTTACAGGCTAAAAGCATCAAACTGTAATGGGTGACTTTAACTGCAAGGTAAAACAGCATTTTTAGTGTACAAAGACAACAAACATTGTCTATAGTGAAATAATAGTGTCATTTACACGTATGGAAGCTGCAAGGAAACTCCCTAAAGGCACTCAAGAACTGCAAATAAGAGACCTTCAACTTACTGGTTCTACGTCAATTACTGTCCGATGCTTCTTGGGATCTGGTTTCAGTCCAATCATTTCATCTTTGTATTCGGGTGCTTCCAGAAAATGTGGCTGAGACATGATGATTGGGGCATCTGCAGTCACAGAACAAATCAATAGCAGTTACATACCAAATACAATGCCCTATTGATGCCTGGCTATGTTACCATGCTACAGCTATTTATCTCTGTGCAAGACTGGGTGAGGATTAAATCAAATGTTGGTCTTCAGGCACTAATAGTGTCGTATCCTTATAGCGCCTCTCACAGAACAACTACTCAGCACAGAAACCTCAAGTAACCTCTCGTGTTTAGTCCAGCCTCATTAAGCCAATATTTATATTGCTTAACCATCGGACTATTGGTTGGTGTTCCTTAGTTTTAATTTCCTTTCTAATGCCCTGTATGAAGCGTATTCACCAGGCAACATAGTGCGTATACAATACATACTATCTACTCTCAAAATATAAATATCCTAGAACAAACTGCTCACTCTTTGTGGGTGCCACCAGCTGAAACAGCCTCCCACTTCCTCTTCCTGAGGAGCTGCTCTCTCTTCCCTCTGCTGCCTTCCAAAGGTGCCTGAAGACTTTCCTCTTCTCTGTTTAGCCATAGGTTGAGTCGTGAGCACCTCTGATATCAAGTGGTACTATGCAAGTGCTGTGGTGCTATATAAGTGCTCCATTACAATTACTCTACAACAGACTTTGCAAACGACATATCATACCAACCTTGTTTACATTCTGAAACATTGAGAACCCCAGCTCCAAGACAGAATGTTCCATTATAATCATAGGGTGAGCAGTAACACCTATTATCCGGGTGAGTCCGGGGATCGGCCATGACAGATGAAGGAGGCGTAAAGTGGTATGTAGCAATATTGGACGATGAAATCGCAGATGATCCATCGTATGTGATGTAAAGGGATCGACAGAGATCTATGTTAAAGATGTAAAGTGTCTCAGTCTTCTCAATAAATGGATGCCAAAATGTTCCGTCTGAAAATCGATAAAAAATTGACAAACAGGTCAGAAAGGTGAATCATTAAACCTGCATGAACCACTATTAATAAAATTATTCTTGTTGACATTATTGCACTAATGAGAGTGTCAATGTTGAGCATTCTTTAAACCGTGTCCAAAATTATATTATAGTTTTGCTATACAAACTATATTTAGTTTTTTTATGTCTCATCTTGAATATATGTTGAACACAAGCTACTGGCAACTACACAATTTTAGAATAAGATATTCTCCAAATGACTCGATTACAATTATTAAAAGCAGATCATTATCCAATCAACTAAAAATAAACTTTAAAAAAAATTACAATGTCAGATCTCAGTTTTTATTTGATACATTCAATAAAAAAATGGGATAACAAATAGTCCATTATTTAAATTAGTTGCTTGCTCAACAATCTCTCAAAATGACCTATCATGAATACAGACCGCAATAAGCATTGGGAATCGTGTAACAAAGCTATGCATTGGATCAAATAATGCACTATATCATAATTAGCTCACACCCCAAGAATACGATGAGAAGCTGAATTAAATTTTGGGTCCATTTCCATCAAAGATTATAATATAAGGATTTGCTTTATGAAGGTGCCAGTTATTATGCATTGCAGTTTAGCTGATGAAGTCTTCAAGTCTTCGTATGTAAGAGTGATAGATGAAGGCATTTATAAAAATGCCACACTGGGTGTGGTGCTAAACAAAAATTCATTTATTCAAAAATGGCATAACAATTAATTTAAAAACACTAAAACCGTCAATCAAAAGAACGAATTAATTAATCTTAGAGCCCAGAAAGTGCGTATCAGTCGGCAGAAGTAATTAACATAACATTTATACCTGATAATAATAATAATCAGTGCAAGTTATCAGTGTCCACGAAAATAACACAAAGTGATGTGTTTCATTGCATCAGTTTAGCAGTGATAAATTCATTCTAAGAACTTAGACAGCATCCTTTCAAGAAGCCTGAGGCCTATACAGAGGAGCTCCCAGGAATTCGAGAGCACAGGAAATTAATTATCAAGCTATCCTCATTTGCAAGAACAAAGAAAGTCTAAGACTAGAAGATAAAGTTGTCTGATGTACAGTTGAATTAAAAAATACCTGATCCGCTTATGTTGTTACAAGAATCATGCCAATAGGGTAAAGAGCTGAAACAATCGCAAGAAAAAACCAGACGATTAGTGCAAAACAGATGACAAATGAAGTAATACAGGCAGACACTTTCAGTTAGACCAACAGGTGGGCAGTCAGCCAACCGCCTAAGTCAGTAGATGATCATGCCTTGTCAATTGTCGTCATAAACCTTGTGTCTGACAAAAAAGGCCTCATTATGGTAATATGAAAATAACAAGTGAATATTCATAGATTTTTTAACCTACAAAACCACTCCAATCTTGACATAATTATTAAAAAAAATTATAACTTATGTACATTAAAATAAGTAAGTCATGGTGAAGTCTTTAATCACAAATTTTAAAAACAAACGAGAAAATGGGGTTCAGTTAGTTTTCGACACTGCTATTGGACAATGAGCATCCTGAAGCATGTTTTTAGGCAGAAAGCAGACACTGAGCACACCTAGTACTCTAGTATCATTAAAATAGAAAAATACAATTAAACTACCATTTATAATCGATAAATAGTATTTCAAACTAATATTCAATTATAATAGATCATTTTTGGTCCCAAATCAACACTTGTGAGTTTTAATGCAAATAGTGTCATCTTGATGTCATTTTTGGATGACAGGAGCTTTTACATTTTAATTGACATTAGCCAATCATATTAGTATCAAAACGATCTTGAGATTAAAAAATTATGAATTTCTACTGGTCATTTTTATATTGCCTCAAGGGTCCCACTTTCCAGACAGTGTATATAGAATTATAGATATTTTGATATATTAATTCAAACTGAAAAATGGCAACATGATTATATGAAATAGTGGGAATAGATTATAACAAGCTTAACAGGATTCAAATTTAACTATATGGTTGTCTGCAAGGTGCACATCTGTCCTATTGCTCATTTTACCATTGACCCTAGAGAGTGGAAGGCTGAATAAACCCAATGGAGTATGGGGAATCAAACCAATGTCCTTCTGATCTTCATGCTTCTGCTAGCCCGTTACAATTCAACCATTTCCACATCCAAAAGATACATGGATGGTCACATTAACCATGCAGTGCAACAACCACTTGAAGTGGAAACTTCAGCCACCACTTCAGAACTCACCTTGCAAAAATTATTATTATTATATTAGTTAGGGACCAACCGGGTAGACAATGGGTCGCCATTAGAGCGGCTACACCGGCAAGTACCATTGCCTCGTCAATTGTCTTCATTTATATTGTGAAGCTTAAAATTAAGAATTTTCTTATAATGAGATTTAACTAAATAATGTTGTACCTATAACAAATTACTAATAATATTTTAAGAATTAAACATTAGCCGTTCATTACTGCACACATAAATCTAGAAACTATATGATTAGGTATGCCTACCAAATCTAACATCGATCTAACCTACCTAAGCTAACATCGATGAAATTACTTATCAAATGATAAATTTTAAAATAATAGTTTCAATTTTTAACTATCTATTTGCGTGTGTACTATTTGCCGAGTTGAATACCTCAGAATAGTAAAAAACGGGATATTCGGCCGAGGCAAATTTCCGAGGCAATTTCCAGTCAGTCCCTGATATTAGTACTAACTTTAACAAGGAACATACGGCACAGTCAGAAAAAGACTAACCTGCAGGAAACACAGAGAATGCCAAATCCTGCCGATGTACAAATTCCGCATAGAAACTCGGAGGCAGTATCAACCAGATGCTTCCATCATAAATTTCTCGCGGTATATTAATATAAATTTAGCGGACCAAGTCGCAAAATTATTGACTCTGATCTTAATTTTTCTGGATAGTCATTTTTGCTGCTCAGAAAGATAATGGATATTGATTATTCATTTTTTATTTGTATTCATTATTATTTTGCTGAGTACATCAGTCAACTACTGATCAGCACTTCTAGCACAGCATGATCCAAATATAATAGAATAATCCAATTGATTTTATATCCACACCAATACAGGCTGAACATTCATTTAATTGTCAATTTTCATAATTTCTCACAAACTGAATATTTGTTTTTAATCTAGGTCATGCCTTTTTATAAATTACGGTTTAGTCAATTGTGGTGGCTAATAAACTCCTTCTAAGCTCAACCAGGACTGAATTTCTGCCACAGTGCACTCTTTGTACAGCAACTATTGATGTATGAATGGCTAAAACCTTTAAACTGGGTGAATCATTTGCTGTATTGGTTGATGTTGCTAGTAACCTTGGCATCGTCATTTTATTCTAGAATGTGTCTGGCTGAATGTTTAAATGATACTTGCAAGTTGTCAAGCTTTCATTGCAAAACCTAGATGATGGAATACTCCACATGCATCTGTTAACCAGGTATAACTATTGCCCAACATATAGCATTCCAGGAATTCATTGTGCAACAAACTTCATTACATGGTGAATTCTTATATAACGGTCAATGCCGTGGAAATTAGTTAAGCTGAAGAAAGTAAATCTAATGCAACCTCCCTAAAATCCATCCCATTCCTAATATGACTTCATTTGGAGAAGATGAATTATGATTATATCGGTTTTCCTGTTTTGAGATTGTATATGTACATACTCTTCTAGCCCTGCTTACCTGCTCCCTTTCCACTCCTCCACAAGTCCAAGCTTCTTGATGTTCTTAACTCCAGTAGAAATTTCCAGTTCACCATCATCTGTGCCATTGGCAGTCGGCTGAAATGAGGAAGAGGTTTACATTCCACAAGATGAATGAACACAAACACCTTTTCCTTACACAAAATGTTCAAAAACACTGCTGCATAAATTATTGTAGCATGCCGGGTAGCGGTTCGTCAACTATAGGGGTTCCGCCCTCAATGAGCAGGTTCAGACGTAAACTAAATGTTCCTTTTAGTCTTTTTCTTTAAAAAATGTCCCAGACACAACGTTCCAGCCTCAATTGGCCATCAAATCTACTTCAAAAATAGCTTGAAATTAATGTTAAAACTTGTGTCTGGAAACTAAATACAAAGATCTCCTCATTATTTGTGAGGCGGGGGGTCAAAATCCGCCGTTTGTCAGCTCCCAGTTATTGAGATAATGGCTGAAATAGGTCAGAGGGGTCAAAAACACATAAAATTGTTTTATATTGTTTTATGGTATATTGTTACAAATAAATATGTCTTCTTTCAATATCTGATATAAAGAATGTTGAATTCAAATATATACTTGGAGAATAGAGAAATATATATATATATATATATATATATATAATATATATATATATGACTTATAATGCATGTGGTGTCAAGATTTGCATTGCTAAAATATGCGTGTTATCAGAGGTGAACTTTCATACGCCGACCAGCCAAAATTTGCACAATACCAAACAGATTTTGATGCCATGTGCTTCGTTTCATACAGAATATAGCCCTAGCCCAGCAGAGTTGTGGAGTAATAAAGTAATAGTTGCTAAGATCTTTGATGACACGAATATTCTAAAACTTTGACTTCGGTTTTCTCAGTTGTTAAGCCTAAACTTGTAATGAAAGACTCAAACTAGTATAACTTAAGTTAAATAAAAGCTATTTTAATTCTGTAAAAAGGATTTTGAAGCAGATGCATTGTAGAATATGACTTAATAAAAAAAGTCAAACACAACAAGTGATGGGTTTTGACCCATCTCCTCACACTTCGAGACTATGATAGTCTTCTTCAGACTCAGACTTTCCTTCATTTGTCGATATTATTATAATAATTATTATTATGCAAGTGAGAATATATTTGGAATGGAAACATCAGTTAAAGAAATTTAACTCAAAGATAAAAAATTCAGCTCAGTCCCAGTTCAAACCTGGTTTGCTACATAATCATTATCAAGTTTTATTTTTCAAAAACATTGTTGTTTCTGCATAAATTTCTGTTTTATAGCTTCAGATCATAATCATGCTGTGAACACAATGTAAAAGTCACTCTATGAGTAACTCAGGAAATAAACACCATCATGTTGTGTAAATATGACCTAGGCACAGAATAGGGACAACCTGTCACTTTCTGGTTCAGTCTGAAAGTAGCTAATTTACCAGACCATAAATATCAATTTCTGAATCCAATTAGTGCATTTTCAGCCCAAATTCACTGTGTTACAAGCTGCATTAAGCCACATGATGTACTAAGGCCTATTCAGGTGTAAATGCATCGATTAAAGACAGGCTGCTTTAATGTGATCATCCGCCAAATATCTGATATTTTTGTAAAAATGTGGAGATATATTGAGCCAAGCATTCTAAAAATCAAGGCCTCATTTTTTGAAGCTTTAAGTTTATTGAAATTATTAATAAGTTCATTACCAGCAGGTGCTCCCTTTTCTCAGCAGAGGTCATAGATGGAAATATAAAAGGTCACGTGCTGTGAAACACTCACCCCAGAATAAATTCCAAATGTGAAATTGATCTGGAAGGGAATATGCCACTTTTTCAGAAGTTCATCAAGTTCTGCAACAAATTCTGGAGTGTAGCCCCACAATAGCTCTTTGACAGTGTGACATTGAAATAAAGTCTCTCCCATAATTTCAAAGAAATCTCTAACAACAGTCTGGAAAAGGCTGAAGGAATATCGCATTCGAGTTGCCACTGTCTAAAACACAAAAGTACAAAAAAACTGCAAATAAAATGAGCAATTAGAACAGTGATGTCATTTTGTAATTATTACCTATACATTTACAAAAGGACACAGTATGACTCACTACCAGTTTTACTCAGCAACATGGTCAAGACATTTAAACAATTGCTGCTTTCCGAGAGGGTGATAACTGCAAACAATGCCCCATGTTATTGTGCAGTGTAATCAGGACTTGTAATGTAATATGTGTAATTGGATGTCAATTTAGTATTCTTGATATCATGCTGGCAAGTAATCGTGTCTTAAATCATCTCAGCATCACTTGCTTAATTGTCAACTATTTATTTGAATAAACTGCATTCAGCACCATTCAAGCTAGTATACAAGTGTCCTTATAATTTCAAGACGAGACACTACAAATTTATAATCATAATTACAAATAACAAAAATATTAAGCAAAATCTAGCCTTGAGGCTCGTAAATCGTGTCAAAGTTATTGGTATTAAAGTTTTCAATCTATCTGCAAATCATAATGAACTGCAAACTATATTAGGATCAACAACAACCAAAAAATCTTTCATAAGATGTGCAAATAAATGGTAAGAATACATACAAAAAAAACACATTTTACATCTCTGCCAAATAAGCAACATTTCAATACTGTTCAAGATACACTTACTGCAATAATAAATCTTATCTTTCTAAAACTGTTGAAAAACACAAGTACCAGTAAACACTGGTGGAGTTAAAAACTGTAAAAAACGAGAAACTAACCAAAATAGGAATATTAACGGTACAGATGATGGCATTTTCATCGAGTCCTGACGTCTTGTCTACTTCAAAGACATAAAACTTCTTTTCCTTGTAATGAATCTTAGCACCATCTTCCGTAATATTTATGTCAGTCTTGTCGCGATATTCTCTTCAATCAACAATCAACACAGAAAGTTAAATGCAAAACTAATCAAATAGATGCATAGCGTGATGGGCGCCCTGTGTGGCTGCCCACAGTTAAATTTGACTCCAGTAATAACTTTCATCATTCGTTCAAACTGTACTTGTAATCATACTGAGGTCTGTCAGTTTGAAATCAAATTTTTTTATTATTATTATTGTTATTACTATCATTATTATTATTGTTATTATTATTATTATTGACATCATCATCATCATCATGCACTGGGGTTCAATCCCTTTGGAACTCCTGTTGACCATCTTTTTTAAATTGTATAATTTTATTGTTTGTGTCATTGAGCTAATTAGATCTATTAGACAATGTATTTCTATTTGGTATAATTTATCAATGTGGAATGATGGTTTTAATAAATTTCTTTTGATTTGATTTGAAAACCGGTAATCATTAACAACATTTTCTGAAAAATTGGGAAAAGAAATTACTAGCAAAACGGAAGTCTAAATCTGAATTAATTAACTCCATTCATCAATGCTAGGATAAAAGTTGTGCACCTGTATCTTTTCTAAAAACAAGCAGGCAAGTAGCAAGGTATTGGAGAATCTAATAAATAACAACTTAACCATTAATCTCATTATAAATTGATCAGCCCTTGATGCCTATTCTCAAGAGCAGAGCAGAGCAGTATAGATTAAATAGTTTACCTGTAGTTGAATGGACCAATTTCCTGAAGACGAGGTTTGGAATTGTTATAAACAATATCATCTGGGTTGGTGACGTTGAAGAAGTAGTGTGTTAGGTAGATAGGAGCCTCTGGTTCCTTCCAGGCATTGTAAGCATCACTGTTATTCACTAGTTTAACATTCTGCAACATAAAATTTGCTAAAACGATATTTCCAACACTTCAAGAACGTTACAATACTCTGTTTACATAGTAACTTCTAAGACCTCTTTGTACAAAGCACAATGCATTGGTCAAGGCAGCCTGTCATCAACAAGTTGTCATCTGGAACAATTCTCTACCATGCATAAGAGATTATCATGGATAGGTTGGTTAAGAGGTAATGCGTGAATTGCACAAAAATATTACCAACGTAAATATGTGAATTTTTCAAAAGCAGTTTTCACTTAGAACAATGACCACTGATCAGAACCATATAATACAAATGGATTCTGGAACTTTTTCACTGTATCTATCTGTTCAGTATTCATTTGGCTCAGTCAGTTATGACATTCGCTTCACATTCTCTGATGGTAGCCAATAACAAAGGATAGATTTGCATAACCTGAAGCTCCCCTTTCCAAATGCCTCTTTTTCGACTTTCTCTGTGTGTATAACCTGGGTGAGACACTGGACTACAAATTGACTTTCTCTGATCATGTGATGAAAGCATCGTGTTTCTAACATCCATGATAAAAACTGCACTATATCCCATTCGCCTAATTCCAGAGCTGTTTCTAATCTGATGCAACAACATTATCTATACAGCTCACTATTCTCTGCATTAGCTAATTACGATCTGGGTCTAAACCCAGCAGTTCAGTTAATAACAAAGATTACAAAGTTCAGTCTTATTTCTATTCACTTAGGCAAAAGGGCATTGAGATCAACAGCATTAAGTATCATATGGTAAACAAGAAGGGCTCATGTGTTGCATGAGGAATGGCAGTAACTCGTTCATTTTAACCCTTCAGCAGACAATGAGCAAATCACAAGGTACGGCATAAGCCAATGCAAATGCAGAAGTTGCGCTCTAGTCCCAGCACATGCAGGTACCAATTTATTCACAGCTCAAGGCAAGTTTGTGCAAATTGCAATGAACTTGCCCAGGTTGAAATAATGTGAGGTTCAAACAACAAGACAGTAAGTAAGAATATTCTTTATTAGACTACCAGCAAATGCGCAATAGCTACCAAGGGTTATAAGTAATAATATAAATTTAAACAAAGTGATATAACAGTTGCATAATAAAAGATCTCTTGGCAAAGCCATCAAATCTATGCAGGATGAGGTCATATGGCCTGGATCACATGTTGTATTGGGTGACCTCACAGGGAGGGAGAAGGTTGTGAAGGATGTGATATTGGTTCAACAGGACTTAACAGAACTGAGCAGAGTCAGCTCTATAGCAGTGCTCTATAAAAGAAGCTACAAAAGAAGGAAAGTAAAACTAAAATGGAAGGGAGCCAGTGATCAATTCCATGACCAATGTCCATTCATACCACTGTCACTGTCACTGACAGTGTCGTGTCAAACATCCGATCTTATGAAACCATGCATTTGCCTAAACAGACATGATATAAATAAATAGCATAAAATAATAAGTAATTAATAATAAAAAAATAATGGTCTGTTTGCTCTGCAGCATAAAGCTAGTCTGGTTGTCTCTTTAGAATCACGATGTTTTATACTTCAATACGATGTTTTATACTTCAATACGATAGCCTTGCCATGGTTAGTTATTTATAATTCTTAGCATCAGATTAACCTTAATAAATGGTTTACCCACATTGGTTGTCTCTCTGTGAATGATTTGGCTCAAATTCTGGGTCAATCTGATCATGTCTTGGTTTAAGCACGTTGCCAATTGATGCCTATGCATGCAATAAGCCTTGAATAATAAAAATTACTAATTAACACCAATTAACAACACTTTTCACATCACATCAGTTTTACAAGGGTTGAGTACAAACCTGTTCAACAGTCTCCTTGATCTTCAGATGAAAGAAAGGAATGAGAGCGCCTCCAATGACAATGAGTACCACACCGAGAACGATGAGAACTACATCAGTGATGATGAGCTTCCTTTGTTCCATTTTAAGTATTCACCAGCTAATCAACAGCATATCGCAACAAATTAAAAGTCGTTAACAAGGTTGCATTAAAGCAATTGATAATAATTATAGTAAATCAGTTTCTATCGGTGACGACACCACATACCATTGAAGGTCTGTTCACAGTCACTGTCATATGTGCTGCCCTCTTGTGACATACAGACAAGGTGTTATATATTTAGTTTATTGTCACACAGACAATGCTCACAGTCACCCTCATCTCTTTGGTCATACGCCTTTGAGATCATCATCATCGTCTGGTGGGTCTACTTAATTACAAGTTGAATGGAATGACGATGAAGATGATGACACTTAGTGGAGAATTTGAACAACCTGAAAACTAAGCAATTTGTGCTGCCTAAAAATCATCATCATCGTCTGGTGGGTCTCCCGACTTGATGGCTAGACCACAGATGGTTGGTTCTCAACTTTGCAGCATTTCTCATTTATAATCAGACACCATTCAATCAGGTCAACGACCTCCAGCATGACAACCTGCAGGTCAACGACCTCCAGCATGACAACATGTACTTGTATGCCATCCAATTCCTACACCCTGCTCCCTTACGGGTTACCAACAAGCTGAGCTTAATAGCCTACCAAGCAATGAATGATCCCATGAATGATCACATGACAGATTGCGTCTCTGACTTCAGCAAGCAAGCAGCAGGCAACCAGAAGATATGTCGACTAGGGATAAACAGAAACTTGGTTCGGGAATGCGGCTCGAGTTTCATAATACTAAACATTACTCGGACAAACGTTGGGTTTGAGTTTTAATCTTAAAAATTATCTGCTTTGAAAACGAAAATCTGATTTTTTTAATTTAGAAAATGACAACTGACCTAAATAAATACTCAAATACTGTTACCATAGTCACGACTACCTGATGTAAACTGAGGCAAAACCAAAACATTCATACAAATTGTTCAAGTTTAGTTTACTGCAAACCTAAAAATCATGAGAATGATTAGACTTTTTAAATATTCTAAACTCAGACTCGACAAAATTCAACCCGTAAAACTTGGTGCTCGGACTCGGCAAGAAATTCAAACATGGTTCATCCCTAATGTCAGCCAGGATCTTCATGAAAAACCTGCTACAAGTCCCTGCGATCTTCTTAGAGCTGTACCGATATCACTTTTTGCCAATTATGCTGATACCCATTATTGGTGATTATTCATTTGTCGATACCCGATTATTTAGCCGATTATTTCTTTGTGTTTCCCAAGATGTCCGGTTCCAAAAGATAGACCTGCTGCTACTGCCTAATGTTTTGATACAAGTAAAATACTTGCTCCTTAGGAGACGTATGCATGTAATTGGTGACTAATCCTAGGCAGGCAATACAGATTACACACACCACCCACATCAAACTGCCCAGGGTAATTAATGGCCAAGGACCGGCTGACCAATTCACAGACACCCATCTAGTCTCAGGCAACTTACATGTTTCGGGGAGATCTGATTGGCAGCTCACATGTATTCATTAGGCATGCCACCACAATGTATATTCATCGGTTTCTCTGTTGAATTGGCTAGCTGATTAATCGGAGCAGCTCTAGATCTTCTACAAGCTTGGCGACTGTTCCTTGTCTGTTTCAGGAGCCACTGCAGGGAACAGTCTTCATTACCATGTGAAGAATGTGTCATTGTTGGAGACAATAAAATCACAACTCAAGACCTATCTTTGTAAACAATCACATATTGACTGACATTCACATACTGAACTTATATGTACGGGCATCCTTTCCTTTGGTGCTATCGAAATCATCTTCCTAAAATTATTAAATCCATCGCAAAAACTTTGTGGTAAGGTAGGCACATTTATCTGTAAAAGATTTACAACCATTCATAAGAGTAATTATGAAACAAACACCAACACTACCATACATTAACACCAAGAAGTCAAATGAAACCACGTTGGGTGATAGTAAAGGGTGATGCACGGGCGTCAATCCCACTGAATGATGGAGGCAAACTCCCGGTCCCAAGTGCCAGGAAGATAAGATATTCCGCCCTGTGACACAAAAAATGCCCCCCCCCCTACCTGAAATTGGACGCCCCTGTGGTAATGAAAGAGTAACCAGAAAGATTGAAAGACAAATAGTAAGATTTTTCATCTGCTGAAACCATGAAACAGAGTTGGAAATGCGTGACGAGTAAACAATCATTAAATCTTCTCCCCAAACAGAACCCCAACCATGGTAAACTTTAGCTACTCTAGATGCACCCATCCAAATAACAAAACTACAAATTACAAATTCCATCTACATTTGTCATGCCAGTAAAACATTTGTCATGCCAGTAGAAGAATGTGTCAGAATACCAGCTTCACTCATCCCTAGTGAAACTCGGCTGTGATGAGAGTACAATGGCCGTACACAATCCACAGAAGCTCAGGCTGTAAGAGAGAGGACTTGTCACCTACTCTAATATGCTGACACTAAATAATGAAGCTGTTAACATGTCACACCCACGACTGCCTCTCTAGAAAGCTTAAATGAACCATTCTTTCTTTAACATTAAGCTGCCATGCTATTTATATATGAAGTTGTAAGTTATCCTATCTGCATGTCAGAAATGTAATATATTGAAGTCAAAGTTCATATAGCATTCCTTCAGGAAAGTTGAAGGCTACCTTTACAAGGTGTGTATGTTCAGATTCAATGCATACAGGTTGTGTGAAATTCTGGTACAGAGTACAACAGCACTTCAGAGGGCTTTAATCAAACAGTTAGCAAAAAGCACATGACGATTTGTCAATGATGTCCTGCAATTAAAGGCTGAGAACAGGATCTACCACATTCATGTATACAGGTACTGCCCCACTCACATCCGAAAATAATAACAACCCTTAAGAGGAAACAGCATCAATAATTCAATGATTACCCTCACTCAAACCACGTGACAAGGAAGATCATTGAAAATATAAATTTATTAATAAAATAAAAAAATTATTAAAAGAATCAAATATCATTAATACAGCTACGCTGTCTGTATCTAGATAGCTTTCCTTTGGTTCTCTCAGCATCACAAGATGCCTTGAGCAGATAAACTTCACATTATGACATATGACATGTTAATCAGCTTCTTAACTTACCCTAACAACAGGGTCTGCTTGTAGAAATCAACTGCTGTAACATCATCCTGATCCTTATCGTAAACCACTGCCTCATTTAAAATTCCAAATCTGGTGACACTGTTAACCCCTTAACTCTATGAACAATTGCTATATAACATCAACCCATAATCCTCAAAATGCTGCAACTGGGGTGTTAAACCCCCATTTCATAGAATAAAGCTTCCAATTTGTTATACTTCTATTTCCCAGTTTTAAGAACAGAATAAATCTTCTATATGTTCATATGCAAGTGCCAGAAGAAGTTAAAATGATGTGGTCTGAACTCTGAAGTCATCTCTCACCTGTTTACAACATGAACACTTCGAAAATATATGCACCATTGGTCTTACCAATGTGTAATCGACAATGTTTTGAATGATGTGCTAATGACCTTAAGCATTGCTGTGTCTGTCTTGTTCAATTAGCCTCTGGTATCTTAAGCGCTTTTCTGCAGGTGCCCTGGAAGGACAGCTCACTTGATAGTCATTGTTCTACACCCACATATAACCTATTTCAAAATCACCTTCAAAAGACCCTTATAAAACTGCTTCTCATTAGCCAATCTGATGTAATGATTCTAAAAGAAAGGATGTAGTTGTAATGGTAGATTTATGCAGCGTCACTTCTTTCTAGACTCGGCTGAGGCACTCCCGACCTAAGACAATAAAACCACAGTCGACCAAAATGGTCTTCCAGTGCATGCTGATTAGAGGCAAGGCAAGGAAGAGGAGTCCGAGGTTGGGCATAATTCTGCTGCTTGAGCTCTCAACTGGTAGGATTACAGAGACACCCAAAGACTAAGTTACCACAGATTCTGATCTCTGGTAGGAGACACATTTCAGAGTTCCTCGCAGACAGGCCAAGAGGGGCCCTGGTCCATGAAACTAGATCCTGATGACAATAATTAAGTCACATGAAGCACGCACAGCAGATGGAGAGTCAGGCTATCATATCTGAGAATTTACAACGTGCTTCTTACATTACTAGCTATTCAGAAGTGCTCTCAGCGTGAAAGCCGCAAGGAAATATATGAAGGGCAAGGGAATTTGAACAGATATGTTTTAGTTGAGCCATAAATGACATTGCAGAACTGCTAGAATGCATAAAACTGAGCAGTAATTTCCACAAATTCATCCACTATTGTTGAAGCCTTATTTTTCTAAAGAACATCACATTCATGTGTAAAGTCAGTAAATTAATGTAATTTTCCTTCTGAGAACAATTTTTTACAAGTAATGCTGTACTGGCATCACAGCCTTCATAACCTATTAAATCATTCATTCGTTCATTCATACATACATTCGTCCATAATAATCAGACCGAGTTTCTCTTCAGTAAGTGTGAAAGAGCACAGCTAGTCTACCTATGTACACTCTTGCCTTGTGCATATCCGTGACCTTCGCAGAATCCGTCCTATACTCGACTTTTTAACCGAATCGACATGTCTATATAGCTCGTGAAAAATTGGATCACTAAAATTTCTCTTCATCTTAAACATAAACATCATCCAAATAAACTGCCAATCAGAATTCTCTTGCCTGTGCTGTCAGCCAAATCCTCTAAGACCACCACATCACTCGTTTCTTCAAATCACACCACTGGTTCAAAATATCTTAACAAATTGAATATAAATCATATCACTCACCTACAAGTTACAACACACTCCAATCCACCTAGCTCTCCTACCTTTGTCAGTTGTTCACTGTCCTAAAAGTCTGTTCAACCCATTCTGCTTCCACCATAACACTGCTCTGCCCTTTCATCACCTAATCACTCAAGTTTGTAGATCTCTCCATAGCCATTGCTGTCCCACCTCTTTTGTGGGACAAACTCCCTCCCATGCTAAGACTAACCTTTGATCCATCCTACGAATTCACCAAAACCTCAACTCTTACTATATCCCACAGGTCTCTTGTTTCAAACTGAAAACACTGCTTTTCACAAACCCTATCCTGATTCCTCCTCTTTCCCAGGGCTACCTCCTTTGCTGTTTCAACTCTCAAAACACAATCCACCTTCTCTACGATAGGTTGCTTTCACAGCTATTGCCTCGGTCATTGGAAACGGTTTGTCTAGCAGAAGCTCCATGTTTCTAAACCACCACCACACTCAAGCCAAGTGCACGACACCTGCTTATTAGGACAAATAGCCAATCCATCACTAGAGCCGCGATGCTCAACTGAAACCTGATCGATAAATCAATGTCCGGTGAGAGTCTGAGTTTGGCTGCAAGAAACAAAATGGTGTCCACCAATCCATACAAGTCAGGTTCATAATTACATCATTTCAGAGTAAAATTCAATCTGTTCAAGAGCAACATGATCGATGACCTCAATTCCTTTGCTGTAATCGCCATAACTGCAAGGCTGTGACAAGGCTAAATAAAAGCAGAAAAGCAACACTAAATACTGTCACATAAAACGTTTCTATTGAGCTCTAAATTCCTATACGGCCATCGCATTGCTTAATTAATTATTGTAAATGAAATGAGCCCACCTGTCACCTTGATAACTGAAGAGCAAGGTAGATGAGCTTCTGGCCGAAACCTATTTCAGTTTCAGTCACGAGGGAACGAATACAATAACCCCAATTTAAACATTCCCCACACACCACCGTGCTCGAGACATGCATGTAAACGCAAACAATAAACCTACTTCTTCACCAGTGGTACGAACCGTGAAGTCGCCCACGCCCTGTAATGTCGGTCAAACGGGTCTCTTCTATTGGCTGAACGCAGACCCCGATAATTTGACTAATATACGTAGAATCCAAGATGTTTGCTAGCTATTCAAACTGGTCATCCAAGGATCAATAACGTTTAGATACATGACCATTCTTGATCCACAAGACCATAAATAACAGATATATAATCCATATGGCTAAAAATAGGCATAGGAATGAACCATAGACAGAGTTATTATATATATGTATTAACGCAACTATTAATATTAGCATAAATTCTATGCTGAAGTCTTGGCTGAACTACACATCGAGATAGAGATACCACGACGAGAAAAAAGCTCGATTGCGTGAACCGCGACACAATAATTATTAATAGCACAAATTAGCCAGTCTAAGACTCTAAGATCATTGACTAGCACCATCATAATGATTAACTAGCTTAACTTATCTGAACTGCTTGTTTTTATTTTACTACTGTTCATCGTAAGGATATTTTAAAATCTACCATCATTGATTTAAGAAATCAATCCTCGACTCAATCGTAGCATAATGCTTACTTCGATCCATGGCGTAAGATATGCATCTTACACCGTGCTTCGATCAAGTCATTGATGTGCGCCAGAACATGAAACCAGAAGGCGGACAAAATTTCAGCCCGTGGTTAAGCAAGTTCAAAGAGAAGAATTTTGAAACTGAACAGGAGCGAACTGAAGTTGTCACTGGATTAAATATCCTCGCCGGTATACGGACGAAGCACTACAGAACTTTAATCGCAATCATAATCGTAATCATAAACTCTGATTTCTCAAAAAAATTAAGTGTTGAAACGAAATCATGCAGTGAAGGGAACTCCTCAACCATGCGCTGTACTGATATGCTAGGCTGCTAGAGGGTGACAATGTACAGCAATAATTCCAGTACACCTACTTAGATGTCGGGCCTAATAGCTGCTGTACGTACGGAAAAAAAGATTTTTGGATCCTTTCCCCCTCTGCTGCACCGCGTAAATTTTGTGAGCCTCCTCTCCCTATGCGTACGTGTATTTGAGCTCTAACCCCCCCCCCCCATACAAGGGTCAAATAGCTAATACATTGGTTTTACCATAGGCTATTTATTTTTGTTACGCATCATATGTTTCTACATCTTGACCCCGTAATCGTAATCTCCACATTTCTAAAGCGCCACTTGAAAGCCAAGCACAGGCCCGGGCACCAGCTTATTCACGAGCGCTGTGTCAAATTGAAAGGGTTGTCAAAAAGATAGTCCGTGGGAGGTCAGTTCGGTTGACCTCCCCGGATGTTGGCCATTGCGGACTAGACTTTACATAGCGCTACGAAATTTCTGCAGATATTATGCACGCACTATAATTTTTTATTACGTAGTAGGCTAGCAAAATGTGACACAGAGCACGTGAATAAGCTGGTGTACTGCTCGACTTTAAAACAGCCCCTAAACACCGACGCACTTATTCAGTAATGCCAGACAGGCAGACACAGACACAGAAAGACATATAGTAGTACAGTTGGATAAACAGAGGAGTTAACCGACACATAATTTTTCGATAAAATAGGTCGTGTTTCTTATAAGATGTTACATCCGGGAAGGTTAGGGATGGTGATTCATGCCGCATGATGGTCCGTATCATTTGTAGCGTAATGATGAAGACACGACACCTTGCACTTGACGTCCTTTACCGCCATCTAGCAGCAAAAATCTGAAACATGACTTATCAGTTAAACAGTTTTTCGTTATACCGCTTAACCTTTAAAATCTGAAAATTTCACAACAACGCAGAATTAAATTAATCGTCGGAGGGCCTTGATGAAATGTTTTTAAAATTAAAAACTACGAAAACAACTATACATAATTGTAGCTAAGCGGCAAACGGGCTACTACGTCATGACGAAGTGGAGCCATAGGTAAATATAATCGGTGGTAAAGGTAAGCCTTGTAAAACAGAAAAGGGTTTCTTCAAACACGGAAACAACGCAATACCTCAAGGTTTAAGGTTTATAAAATCTTAGATTTAACATTTAACAATTCTGTGTCGACTTGTAATCAAGAACACACCTATCGAACGATTGTGGGCTTCGACTGCACACTCGGTTCTAATACAGTGTATCGTGGACGCACTCTACTGAGTTCCAATTTGCGTGATATGGTAGACTGAACTTAATCTTTCAGATTGACGTTAATGGTTTGTCATGGCGAAGAAGACTTATGATTTGCTGTTTAAACTACTTCTCATCGGAGATTCCGGAGTTGGAAAGACGTGTCTTCTCTTTAGGTTTTCAGACGACGCCTTCAACACAACGTTTATTTCAACTATAGGTAACTTTATTTTGTAATTAGTGACTTGAAAAACAGAACACTGTATTGTGTGAGTGTGGTTGCCGAATATTTGGAAAATTGTGTGCCTGTATATCCAAAAAAAACACACTAACCATAACCCGAGCCGACTCATGATGCCTAGCTTGACCCTAAACAGCCCTCATGAAGCTACTTGCTGATCTATTTACATAACCTGACACTAACCAACCCTCCCAATGTCTTATCTGACCCTTGCGACGCATATTACAAATTTCAGGTGTCTTTAACAGTGCACATGTGACAATGATTGCACATGCGCAGAGGTCTTCACGCGCTCAATTTTGTATCCATGGGTTCAGCCATAGAAGTAAAATTTCATTTGTATCGCAGACAAATTTTCGGCGGCAGAAGATTTATCCATGAATTTAATATTAAATGTCTCAATTAATGATTCCCTGGGAACTGTTTCGATATAAACTATGTAAACCAGACAATTTAATAACTATGCAAATTTTGTATAGCTGGAGTCAAGTTGTCATGATCAAGTCTAGTTGGATAATTTTTCTGATCTTATTTAGACTGTTGTCATGAACTGTAGCTAAGGAAATAGTTTCCCAGTATTCAATAAAGGATTGCTTCAAAGTATTACGGCAGTCGTGACCAATTATAAGTACTATTGAAATCCATGACTGATGGCCATACCGGCAAATTAGTTAGGTGAATTTTGAAAAGGAAAGTAGAACTAAGCAACGTTTATGCTGCAAATGCCTGTTCATATTGGCCTTGTGACAACAGCTGGGCCTCTTGAACATCCTATGACCTACTTTCTGGACTATTCTTGATTATAATTCTTTGCCAGTGTGCAATGCACCTGTAGAAGCTTCTACTTTAAAATCCTCTCAGCACCTCTCTCTTCTACCCATATTATGGGTCATGATTACCTATGATTGTTTTGTCAAAGATGTTTTCATTGTTAGTTGTACTGAGCAGAATCTATCGCATGCTTTGTTGTGTGTTATTTTTCATTTGTGTTTGGCTTATAAAATTAATACTTTTTTAATTTGAAAGTTGTGTTACATTTTTGTCACAATGTGATTCCTGAAGTACACCATCATCATTTTTCTATGGATGCAAATACATATGATTCAGATCATGTTTTGCCATTAGCAGTTAATTGATGAGAAAATTTTTGATTTGTTTAATTTTGCTAATTTTTAACATTCTTGTTGAACTTTTTTGTAGGAATCGACTTCAAAATTAAAACAATAGAACTTGGTGGCAAAAAGATAAAGCTCCAGATTTGGTATGAATCATGAAGTAAAAATTATGTGGTTTATGATTTAATATAAATATTTGTAATGTGATAAAACCTTATAATGCGATTAGTCACACTTTTCTTGCTGATCTATTTCCTGTTCAAGGAAATAGATCAAGCAAGTACAAGCTGATATCAATACAAGCTGATAATTATGTAATGCAAAGCCTGCTTTCATGGATAATGAAACTGTTGGCTTATTGTGAAATTATGCTAACTATTTCATACGGATCATATTTTGACTTTGGATGGGAAGCGATGTAAGGACCATCAAAATATTTGCTAGTGAAATTTCAGATGACTGTAGGTTGCAAAGTAGTTGCATGCTGCGGGTAATTCCTTGTGTAAGAGAAGGAAGGGACCAAAAATGCCCAGAGGATTCTGTGATGTGCTATTACAGAGGTTTTTGTTAAACATTTAAGCCTATCTATAATTTTTTTCATGCCCTATTTGCTATTTCTATCCAATGACCTTAATTCATCCAGTTACTCCACCTTCGAAGCTATCTTGTCCTCAATGAAGCCCACTTTAGCGGCTTTTCTGCCTCATCTCTCTAGGCTATGTGGCAATCGGATCTCGACTGGACAGTGTTCGTGTATAGACTAATGCCCTGTGTCCAGCGTTAATCTAGGGCTCTAAAAAATTTTGTTAATGATTAGGATCTGTTGTTTATGATCATTCTGAGATAAGGTTATAACAGACAGATTCTCTGTATGTCATTCACTGGCCTCCAGCAGTGGTTGTCTGAGGCAAAATTTCTTAAAATATGAGCTGTTTGATAATTTATTGCTCAATAAGTTTCAGCGGAAGGAAATAATAATGTAGTAGTCTGGAAATTTGTTTAAATTGTCTGCAATTACAGAATTTAATTTCCAATTCTTTTGTGCTTTTGTGCCCAGAGAGATAATTTACCTAAATTAACAAATTTCATTAACACTTGTCCAAGTTACCTCAGTTGGCTAAGTTATCTGTATCTTTCACTGAGGTTGAAAATGAACTTTTCTCATATGTGCACACTCAGTTTTGAAGTGCACAGTATAGGATACACATAATTGACTCATACGCATACATGTTAGGATCTTTGGCTTCAGACACTTGTGTCTATTGGCATTTTATTAGTGAGTTTCTGATGTACTGGCTGATAGAGATGTTTGAAGGTTCCATACATGTGATGCTTTCTCTGTTGCTTAAATATCGTATCATATCTGGTTATTTATATATGCTGTAGTTGCATTAATATGTAAGAGAATCTTTAAAGAAGCTTTGGTTTTAACTAAATTAACAAATTTCATTAACACTTGTCCAAATTGTGAGAGATTGTATTGGTTAATTTATATAGCACCGCTCGCAGTGCTACACTAATATGAGTCTCTTCTAGTTTGCGAGACTCCTGGAGAAATAGCCTGTCTCTAAGCAGCGAAAGGATTAGGGCATAACCGGAATTCGCCTCGACCGAGTATTGGACTATTCGGGAGTATTCGCCTTGGCAAATATTACACCTGCAAATAGCTAAAAATAACTTTTTTGAAAAAATAATTTAAACAATTTTTTTTTCATCAAATAAATATAGGATTAACAGACTTATAAGGAAGTCCGTTAATCCTATATTTACTTATATACTTATAAGTTATTGATTAATTAAGCAAGAACTTAACATTCCATTGAATTTTCTTTAAAATAATGATGTTAATTTATATAGTTTAATTTCTTTTGGTTGCATTCCCCAGTTTGACAACCAAACCAGTATTTTTCCTGCTATGCTGTATGAAGGACATTGCTATAGACTCTGCATTTAGTATAGATAGTTCTCAGTAGCTATGCACATGGCAGGTTAACTACACTTTGCCTACTGATGGTACTTGCTGAGTCGCTGGCCAGATTTGCCGCTACTATTCGGTTCGTACCCGGATCCGGAAAATAGTTCATCCAATTACTCGGATTCGGTACTCAGTGGAAATTGTCTACTTGGTTATGCCCTAGAAAGGATGCAGGGAGGTCCCAACTTGAAGCAATGAGTGAGTCAAGGGAGGAAGTTGGTTCCACAGGGGACCAATAGAAGCAAAAGCACAAGATTTGGCCATGACAGTCCTTGCAGACTGGGCAGGGTTCAAGTTGGTCAAATGAGTCAAAGAGAATGGGTATTTGAGTGCAAGGACCTTATGTTGAATACAAGCCATGTAGGTGGTCACTGGTCAAACGTATAAAAAGAAATATTTGGAGAGTGTATGGATCAGTGTAGCTGCAGTGTTCAGCACATATTGATGAGGATAAGGATGGACTTTAGGAAGACCAATTAAAATGGAACCTCAGTTGTCCAATTGGGAGGAAATCAAGAAATGAATGGTGGAAGTAAAGGTGAAAAAGGAGACAGAATATCGCATCTCTGCTCAGGGATGCCTCAGCTGGAGGTAGCAGCTGGAAGGTTGGCAATGTGGGCAGAAAAGTAAAAGTACTCTCCAGAATAATGCCAAGTAAATTAAGTTCTTGCTCCAAATTAACCTGTCCGGAATGTAGTCATGCCCCACTTCATGTTTTGACTGTGCTAATAAGATGTGCTGCTCCTGGCCATTATGCTCTCTTTAGCACCTTGAAGTAAATAAATTCTGCATTAATTGACCGTGGTCCTCGACAACAAAGATTAATCACCGTCTATAGAGACTTAATTGGCTTAAGTTATGCCTGGAGTTAACATAAACACAGTCAGTTCACAGATGTCACTTGTTTTGGGTCTGTCATCTTCTGTATCATTTGTCTGTGGGGTTCCTAAAGGTACTCTTCTTCTCCTGCTGTACTGTTACTCTTAAATCTTTTAACCCTCTTAATGCAACATTTGTAGTCGATAATGTTTTGAATGATGTGGTAATGACCTTAAGCATTACTCTGCCTGTCTTGTTCAATTAACTTCTGGTATCTTAAGCTCTTTTCTGCAATACATGACAAATTGTGTCAATATGAATAAATTCAAGTTATCTAGTGCAGCCCATCAACATTTCCTCTACCTTACATTCATATTTCTTTAAAAAACCAAAAGATCCAAACAAACTCTCTGAACTAGGGTTTAATGGCTAAGTGTGACTATCTCAGGAATCACATCTGCTTCTGTCTTTTGCGGCTTCTCGTTGACCTCTGCGCTCCATTGAATGGCTTGTTCTCATTGTTTCACAAGTTAAGGCCACTATGACCCAACTTAGATCTTTTGCCAACTTTGTGCTCTCCCTATGCCCTTCCCTCATCTCTATGTGTTACCGTTCTTTCTGGGTATCTTCCTACATCATTCTTCAACTGGTTTATTGATCACTGATCGTGTTTCAGTCCCAATTAAACTTTCCTTTTCTAAGTGTATTATTATATGGAATTTGTTTAATTCTCTTTGGCCACAGATCCGTATACTGTTTCTGTTTCCATTTTTAAAGGGATACAGCCGGACAGGAGAGATTCCATACCATCACGACATCGTACTATCGTGGAGCAATGGGAATCATCCTGGTATACGACATCACCAGTCCAAAGACCTTTGACAACATCACAAAGTGGCTGCGCAACATTGATGAGGTCGGCAAGAATTAGGCTTTCTAAAGAATCTTCTAGTTTTAAATTTCTATGTAGAAGAAGAAGAGGAGGAGTAGCTGATATGGCTATAAGGATGAATGGGGATTAAGGTGGAGGAGACATTTTTAAGTCTTGATGCAAAGTTGGGCCCATGCGGAGTTTCGAACCCCCAGCCTTTTCATTGATAGTCAGTCCGGTATGCTAACAGCTAAACTATTTAGCACCCCATGAACTGTTATTGTTTAACGTTGTAGTGTAACTGATATATAGGGTTGACCCAAATAGCTGATGTCAAGCCACAAAGGCCATCTATAAGCATACAGAAAGTGTGTACTCATAAAAGCAGTGGCTTTGCAAGTTTAAGGGAAAGGCGGTTACTGCTCTGTTTGGACTGTACTAAGGAGCCTTTGTCAGATAGGTAAATAGAAGATTACTTTTTATAAGCTGGTATTATTAGGCAGTCTGAATCATCATAATAGCTTGATTGTTACCATGATATGAGCACAAGTACTATGTGTGAGATTTACACTTAGGAAGTGCTCTTATTTGACTTGTTAAAAATCTACATGCTTCAAGTGTTGCTAAATCTTATTCAAGCACTGTGAGATTATCTAATGGTAGGGAATAAATTGCAGCGTTGTTGGTGGGAGTATATGCTTTTATTGACAGTGAAATTTATTGGTATGTTGATATAGTTGTATGATTCATTTTCAATCAATGTTGACCCTGCATAGTTTACCATTGCAGTATGTTGATATACTTTGAATGTGTCAGCATACAGCTGTTCTTTCTCACCCTTGTACCGAATGCTCTGTTAGCTGTTTGTGGCGATTATGAAACATGCACTGGTGCCTTTGTGCTAGTATAATACTGCAGCTGGTGGCATGATTGCCTTTGTCTTTTAAAACTTTCTATCTAGGATTAAAATCCTGATGCGCCATGAGAAATTGAGAGGCAATTCTGAGTTAAGTCATGCTTCCGAATAAATTGAAAATTGTCAGTCAAATCATGTAACCCAATAGGTTGTTCAGAGTCATGTCATGCATTTAGGTTGTTCAGAGTCATGTCATGCAACCAATAGGTTATTCAGAGTCATGTCATGCAACCAATAGGTTGTTCATAGTCATGTCATGCATCCAATAGGTTGTTCATAGTCATGTCATGCATCCAATAGGTTGTTCATAGTCATGTCATGCATCCAATAGGTTGTTCAGAGTCATGTCATGCAACCAATAAGTTGTTCAGAGTCATGTCATGCAACCAATAGGTTGTTCATAGTCATGTCATGCATCCAATAGGTTGTTCACAGTCATGTCATGCATCCAATAGGTTGTTCATAGTCATGTCATGCATTCAATAAGTTGTTCAGAGTCATGTCATGCAACCAATAAGTTGTTCAGAGTCATGTCATGCAACCAATAGGTTGTTCATAGTCATGTCATGCAACCAATAGGTTGTTCATAGTCATGTCATGCAACCAATAGGTTGTTCATAGTCATGTCATGCAACCAATAGGTTGTTCATAGTCATGTCATGCAACCAATAGGTTGTTCATAGTCCTGTCATGCAACCAATAGGTTGTTCAGAGTCATGTCATGCATCCAATAAGTTGTTAAGAGTCATGTCATGCAACCAATAGGTTGTTCAGGGTCATGTCATGCAACCAATAGGTTGTTCAGTTGAACATTTATGTTTATCCTAGATTCAAACCCTGACGTTTCATGAGAACTTGAGTAATCAGTATCAAATCGTGCAACCCAAAAAGTTGTCTGACTGTTCTGCATTTCAGCCCCAACATTCTTGATTTGCATTCCTTAGCAGACTGAATGTAATATACAATTTCCATTCTCTCAACTACATATTTGTTAGTCATAATCTTGAATTTATGTAGCACCACTCAAGAGAAGCTCATCTCGAATGATCTTGGGTAATGGGTGAATAAATTTTTATATGAAGAAGAGGATAAATAATTTAACCTTTACATGTTGACTTGGCGTATTTACGATGAGCTCTGTTGGTCTCCAGTCCGGTTTAGTGCAGTCTCATCGTTGAAGTGTTTGAGGTGCTCTATGACTCATGATGCGTATTCAGGTGTGGAGTGAATTAGCATACTGTTTGTTCTTTAATCTGATTAGCATGCCAATGCTGATGTTGAGAAGATGATTCTGGGCAACAAATGCGACATGGAGGAGAAGCGACAGGTGCCACGCGAGAAGGGTGATGAGGTTGGTTGATGCGTTCACTGGTCGATGAAAGTACTTAGGATGGCTTAGGAAGCAGTCACTGATTGGTTTAGCATCTACTTTTGTTGTGAGGATAATGGAGAGGATGTAAGTGGTTGAGGAAACAATGGTGGTATAAATGAAACTGTGTTCTAACTAGACTTTGTGTATAAGAAGGGTGAAGAAATCTTTTGGAGGTGATATCTATGCATGCATGAAATAAAAGGTTCAATATGTATGTGTGTATGTGTTAAGACACAAACTATAGTGCCTTTTAAGTTCCTGACATAACCTCTGAACTTTGTGTACATATGTAATCATGTATATTATATGTGGGTGTATGTATGTATGGGAGTATGTATCTGAACAGGTTTATATGGCACCTATTGTTAACCTATTAGGTGCTGAGACGTGACTTTCATACAGGTATTACATGTGCAACTTAAGATTGGCTGAAAATGTTTTTTGAGGTATTTATGTCCCAATTTGAGTGTTAGATTTTAATGATTGAACTATGAGCATGCTGATCATAATTGGTTGATGTTATTATTAACCTCTGAGTAGATTTCATGAAGAGACGCTATATTAAGTTTCATTGATTGATTGATTGTGTACTTGTCTAGTGATGTTAATTCCGCCTGTGTCTTTCAGATTGCTGCTCAGCATCGAATTCCGTTTCTTGAGACGAGTGCAAAGACCAACAAAAACGTTGAAAAAGCGTTCCTAGATTTGGCTCAAGCCATTTTAGAAAAGGTGAAGAATTTCTGCCTTACTTCATTTATTACTCAAGTTAGAAGTTTTAAGATATTGTTCGTTAGCCCTTTAACGACTAGCGTGTACTAAGATATATAGCACAACATATGCAGCTGGTCATTAAAGGGTTAAGTACTTGGTAATATTTGTTGGCTTCAACAACAGAAATAAGTAATTGACTATATTCTTTATTAATCTAGTTGCATGCATGGCTGCACCCTGGTGTACACATGTCATATTGTCTGCAAGAGGCATTATAGTGTAGTGTTGAGACTTTTTGGATGGTAGTAAACTGTGCAGTACATTGGGTGGGTTCCTTAGAACTGCTCAAAAAAGACTGACATGACACCACTCAAAGTTGGGTTTTCGTCTGGGATGTATCGTTGACTGATCAGTTGGCTTATTACTGGCTGAAGTTGGTTCCTCTCCTGTTGTCCAACAAATCTCCACCATGCCAGGGTCGTGTCGTATTGATTGACGCAGTCTGCTTTGTAGTGCTAATATTGTACTGCCTTTACTGATAAAAATGAGGCAAAATATATTTGTTTATTAGTACTAATAAACAAATCTATTTTGGCTTTCTGAGGCCCTAATTCATTAACGTTTAAGATGCTCTTGCCTCACTATTTACCATAATGCAGTGAGCATAAAACTGGCTGCATGTCACTTTTTTGGCCAAAATTTCAATGAAGTATTGTTGGGCATGACTTAATAAACATAATTGTCTGGCTAGTATTAGAAAGATGGCTGATATTGTAAAATACACCCAAAATTACCTTAAAAATGAAAGCAGATTAATCACTTTTTTGAGCAAATGACATAATGTGCTTTGTATATGTTTCAGTTGGTTAATAATTTTGTAAATTCTCTTATTTAAAGACTGATGTCTTGGTGTATATTTTTCCTCATGCTGTAATTTGCATGTAACTTCTAGTACCCACAAAGATGAGGCATAAATTGAGAATGGAATATTGTAGAATTGTTCTGAATGTTCTATCCATATTCCTGTTTAGATATCTGTGTTCTGCTGGGATATTTAGTTCAGTAAATAATTAGTTTAGTTCAGTATTTTGGTTCAGTATATAATCGAATGTATTTGAGTCTGTCTTGATGTTGTATGTCTTGCCATCATGATTTTTCATTCATGTTTTTGCTTTGTATTTTTACAGACACCAGGAAAAGACCTAGGCAGTCAAACCAAGGCAGGAGTCGACGTAAACAAGAAGGATAACAAGAGCAGTTGCTGTTAGACTGATTCCCTGCCCTTCAGTAATCACACCATCGCCATCCATGTTCTGCGGAGGTCTAGACAGCGAGAGACTAGACATCTATATAATTGCATGTCATAGTACAATAGCCAGTCCTCCTGTGACTATATATCTTTCAAGACACAGACTAAGCCAGCCTACAGAAGGCGTGATTAGCGCTGTTGCTCTATTACATTTTTCCCAAGCTTTATTTTCTACAGGCTTTGCTACGAAGTTCTTGTCCTGACCATGCTCATGCTGGCAAACATGTTTGACAGTGAAACACGACAGTAATTGAGCTAGTGAATGCTTCGTGCTGTGTAATCCTTAGCATGCTTGTAATTTATTTGCTTTAGGGTGGCTTGTTGTATTTGCGAATATTTTCAGTTTTCTTTCTTTTACTTGCATCATTTTTCCTCTCTTATGCCTTGTTCCGTTTACTTCATTGGCATTTGTATCGTTCTCAGTGGATGATCAACTTGATATGCCACCGTGAATGGGTGGTGATGATGGTTAAATACGTAGTTTTATGGCTTATTCTGTTAAGAAACATGGTTTGTGTTAACAAGGGAAGCGAGTGTAGACGGTTTCTGATTTTTACTGGTGATGGATGGTTTTGCCATGACCAGTTCAGAGGTAGCATCGATAAGTTTAAATTCATTAAACGGCTTGATATTTGTTTGAATAACGACAATAAAATGTTAGTATTAAGTTAGGTAGGATGTGATTTTGCTTCTGATAGGTACTGTTTAAATGTTGCTTTAGCATATACTGTGGGGTGTTGGTAGTTGAGTGGTTAAAACAGAGTCGTATCTCTTCTGTGGTTGTTGGATCAGATCCTGGTCTGGCCAAATGTTTTTTCACAACAATTTCCATTCCATTGCCCTGCACTTTTAAGATTTGATAATCCAGTGCGCTCATCAGTTAATTAATCTAAGTAATAATTATTATGCCTTGTATGATTGTTCCTGATTTTTATGCTCATTTATACAAATTCTGTCCTAAATATGGTGCAGTTGAAACCATCGACTGTTTGGCTGTAGTAAGCTTCAGTTTGAGATAGGTAATATCTGTAATGAGCTGGACTGGACGGGTTAGGTTGTTATGCTGGATCCTGATGTGGTGATTCCCTCAAGAATTAACCTGCTCTGATTTCTCCAAGATGTTCCTTAGTTGTCGAAGAAGAGTTTCAACGTGTTTTTCGTATGATAACTAACTACTTGGTGAGAAATTTTCACGTGGCTAGCAATGCTTGGTGAGTTTTATTACTTCTTGGCTAACTTTACTGTTTGGGTGTTGTGGATCATGTAAGCCCTTCTCTGGATATTTATTGTCTCATGAATTGCCATTGTCTGACCCTGACTCCTCTACGTCCAAATTTTTGACTCCACTTTTGTTGTAAAGCCTAAACTTGGCCTTCTACGATAGCACTAAAATATTGGTTGCTTGGTTTCACGATATGCATTTGATGTGTGTCGATAAAACATGTAGTGCACTGAAAACAAATTTGTCCAGTTTCAGGATAGAAACTGACAATTTTCTTGATTGCAAGTACTTTCTAATGCATCAAACATTCCATGTCAAAGTATGAAGACTTCAGTGTTGAGAGTCTTGCAGTCTGTTTTGGAAATCATGTTTTGCATTTACTCGCGTGCTGTATAATCATATAGCTTATTCAGATTAAATATTGTGATTAACGTTCTTGTTTGTCGACTATTCATTTTTGTACTGTTACTTCTTAAAGGTTTTGTAAAACAGCTTAAACTGTTGATCAAAAAGGTTAATCTCTTACACCTTGCTAGAGTATTTGGAATTCTTTTCTTTTGGAACAAAATTTTCACTTTTTGATGTGATGTTGAAATGTCCTTAACAACTTTGGTTTGAGCTCATTGGTTCACCATTGTTCAACCCTTCATACGGCTGATACCACAATTCTAATTGGTGAATTATCGTGGTCTTTGTTCAGAATTGCTGTTGCGCCAGAGGTGCGTCTACTATATGACACAAAACGACGTGTTCGTTGTCTGCATTTTAAAAATCATGCAAACTTACCTAAAGCTTGCAATTTGCTCTGACATCTACCAGTTCGAAATCAGTTGATACTTAAAGAAACCTCCTACCTCCCCAAAGATTTGCCAAATGATGCAAATCTACCTAAAGCTTGCAATTTGCTCTGACATCTACCAGTGCCAGATCATTCGATACCTAATGAAACCCTCCTACCTCCAGAGAATTGCCACAGTATGGCGAGGCTCCATTTTGTGCATCAAAATAATTATCTTGTTACCAGACTATTGTGAGCTCAGAGGTACTGAAACTGAGTGATATCCATTTCAACATTAGCTTACAGTGTTTAAGAATCCAAAGAGAATCCATATGATACAGAAACATGCTTCAGTAAAGACAATAAAACAGTTCATGGAAAGACAACCTGCCTGCATTGTCTTTGTTCTTCTAACGAACAGCAGTGTTACCCTGTGATACTACTACTACTGCTACTACTACTACTACTACTCTACCTTCCCCCACTACTACTACTACTACTCTGCCTTTACTATTACACAGACTTGTTGACACAAACACAACAAGGTAAACTGCACACATTAGTGCTGTGGCAGACCATTCCGTGTGGGAACCTTGTTAAGCAAACTGATCAGTAAGTTCTAAAGGCTAATAATATTGATGTGAATAATAGCACTAAGTTTATTGAAAGAGCAGAATTGTTTAGTTATAAACATGAATCAACTTGCAATAACTTAGTCAGCAAGAGTTATGATGACTAAAGACATCCAGTCATCCATGATAATTTGTGATACACCAAATGATTAAGATTTTGTTGTGATGTATTCCTATAATGATATATCACAGTGCTATCACCAAACAATTTCTTCTAGATTATTGCATGAGCACAGAACTTAACTGGGTCAAAAATTGTAAATATTCCAGTTCAGTGCAATTGCACTGTTCTAAAATTAAGCAGTACAACACTAACAACAGTCATTTCCTTGAGCTGAATTAAGTTTTAAATCATCTCCAAATAAAATGTAAATGATGTAACAGAATGGTTGTTTAAAGGGAGGATTTCAAAACCTGCCTGAATGCCCACAACAGGTTATGTTGACCTACTAAAGGTCATTTTCATATGGGTGCCAATTGGAATATGGGGCCCATGATGTGTGTTCCAGAGTGAATAGTTGACACGTTAATTAAGCATTGACATATCTGCAATTGCAAATATTTCATATGGATTTCCACAAACAAAATTATAACTGGTTTGGACAACTACTGCTGCAATTCGCACTCAACGAATAGGTCTAAGTTAAGATAAAAATCCAGAGTGTATGCCTCATAGTAGCCTTTGGAAAACGGTGATTAATATGTTCAGTTAGCATTGGGCTCTAATTAGAAGACAAGATAAGATCAAAGGTCCGAAAGAAGTTGTAGCAAAGATCTTAGAGTGCAAGATTCTAACATCCTTGTTTGTAGTTTTACTGAAAGGCCATTGATTTCGTCTAATCCCAGTGCACATTTCTTCTCCACCCAAATCTTATGATAAAAATGATTGGTCGGCCAAAAAATTTTGTAGGAAGACCAGATAACTTCTAGGAGTCATTATCTACATCGAAATCATAGGCTGACAAGTTATAAATGGGCCTCGTGCTTTTGTTGACGTATGATTAAAGAATATATTTACTTACTTACTGACTTACTAATGACTCGCTTAACAAACACTAACAAACTTTCAAAGGATATCCACGAGATCATCTTGAAACGGCATGGGACCTTGAGGAACGGGGCTGAAGAAGTGCTGTGGTTTTTATATCTTCAGTTATCAAAATGCTGACTTTGTCGTATCATTTGCAGTCGATGAAATGGATCGCTCCAGCAGGATTTATGCTTGGAACAGCTCCTGCGTATTACGCTTTGTGGGGAAGCTGGAGAATCTTGTCTTCGCTTTTACCGGCTCGAGTTTTCGAAGCCGGAGATGAGTTCCTGTATGCGCTCTACCAAAAGCTTATCTTGTTTTTCTTTGAAAACTGCTCAGGCACTGAGGTAAATTTAATTTTGAGGTAATGTCTTCTTTCAAAAGTTGATTCTGTTCATGAAATAAAGTACTGAGGCAGTCTATGCAACATTACGCAATATATCTACTGTTAGACGCTAGCGAGCATTTTACCAACACCATCGAATCGCCAAAACTTTTTTGTTAAGAAAACCGTATGGTCATCTTTGGTTATATGATGTTGGTAACGAATTATCGAATGCACTTAGCAATAGGTAACAGGAAAGGAATTTTGTGCTTAAAAACAAGTGCGACAGAGAGGCCTACTATTCTGGAGAAGTCCATATCCTAGTAATTTATGGGTATTCGGGTTCGCACTAGTTTTCTGCATATCAAACGCTTGGTAGAAAACTGCTTTTATTCTGTGATTCGGGTAAACCGTAGCATTTTATTGAGCTTTCATTCAACGACACACAAGTACTTCTGATGTTTTGATTGTATTCATATGCAGACAGTAAGCTTGTACAACACATCAGAATCAACCCACAGGAAATTAATGAATGTTAGTGGTAGCTGGGTAACGTTTCACTGGCTGCTTTCAAAGCATACTAAATAGACCTTCTGTTTTTTTTATTCCCCTGTAATCAATTTGTAAGCAAGACACCTCACTAACGTTTTGCCAATTCTACTTGGTGACGCAAGTTGGTATGTAGATTTAACACCAACAGGTGCAGTGAAATAATAAGGGTAGGGCCACTCATGCCTGATGTGATTCTAAGAGCCAGAAACTAAAATCGTGGCAGCAATGCAGTTGGTCAGCATATGTCATGTAATCTCTGTCATATCTGCACAGTGGCTGCTTAGTTGACAGTCAATTATCCATGACACCATTAAAAATTCATGTGTTCACACCTCTTTGGGTGGGCTAAGCGTCTGGAACCTGACTATCTGCAGCTGCTCGCAGTTATGACTGGAATATCCAGGTTTAGCCAGGTTTATGATTGCACAATGCACTTGATTGATATAATTTGTTGGCTGCACATCTACTTTCAGATTTTATCATAGTGCCAGAAAGTGCTTACTTTGCTTGATCTTTGTCTATGTTTGGCTGTTTGTCTGAGCACTGTCCTGTTGCTGCACGACCATGAATAGGTTTTTTTCTTTTGCCTGATGCACTTCAGCAGTGTGTCAGGCCATAGATTTAATCTCGATTTGAATTATACACCTTTTCAAAGACATTTAATGGCCTGTTATGATATGTGCAAGTGTGTTCTGTTGGATGAACAAAACATGGAACTGATGTTTTAAAATTCTCTATCAATTGCATTTTATTTAAATATTACAGATTATTCTCTATGGCGACACAGATGAAATGCTCGCAAAGAAAGAAAATGTGATTTTCATATGTAATCATCAGTGCACAGGTAACAACATTTTCCTTTGACAGTTGTAAGTTATTCAACAGTTGTACTGCTCTCAGCTCATGCAAGCATTTTCCAAATTAAACTGTAAACAACTGATTTAAAATGCCATTGAAAGTATGAACGAACATACTTTGCTTGATGCTTGATGTCAACTATACATAATTTCATATTACTTCAAAATGGCAAGTCAGAAATTTTGCTGACAAGTTCAAGTACAGATTGAGGAAGAGCGAACAGTTGATATTTCAGAGTATTTGAGTCACTTCCTTAACCCTTAACATTTGCAATTGCTTCACGTTATTATTGCCAATGTTGTTTGGGTCTGTGGAATAAACCTTGCACATAAAGATGTTACTTTTTCCCCTGTGCTGTTATGTCACAATGTCAAGTTGTCGAGTTATTAAATCACAGATGGATAAAATTGATCCTGTGTAGGATAATTAACTCTTGGATATTTTTTAGCCATTTCTGATAGAATCATTTGTTTTTAAATTAATTACTAGTCTCTTTCTTTAAATTTGTGAGTGAAGTCTAACCACATCTTTAGCTACATGTAAAAATGGAATTGTCCAATTTCATAGGAAAATTTTTATCCTTTGATGAAGAATACTGTTCTCATGCTAGCTATTGGTGTCTCCATTTGTAATGGGTTAAAAGAATTTTTGTGTAAAGTGTTCACATTTTCAACCAAGATATGCATTGCTAGTACCAAGGTCGATTTCTTGTTATTTCCTAGTTGATTGGCTGATAGCCGACTTTTTGGCAGTCCGACAAGGATCTCTGGGAAACATTCGTTACATTCTAAAAGATGGACTCAAGTACCTTCCTTTGTATGGCTATTACTTCCGACAAGTTAGTCACTGTAAATTCATTTTGCGAGATATTGTATATTTATGATTTGTGTTTTAGATCTTGTGATGCTGTTGATGCTAACCCTAAATATTGGATCTTACAAATTGCCTATAAGCAGTCATTTTACAAAATGCCTTGTTTCACACATGCCTGTGACATATACTCATAAGGATAAGCATGTGAGACTGTGGGGCCAAGGACATTGTTACAGGTTGCTAGCTGCTGCTCTTTAAGCCCTGCAGAGGCAGTACTCTTCTAGAGCTGGTAGCTGCACTTGTCTCAACTCCAGAATGTAGTAGTGCAGCTTCAACAGTGCTCAGTTATGGTATAAATTTGTGCACCAACTGCTATTATTTCTGTCATTGGACTCATTCTTTTCTTCCTTTATACTAATGACATATTATCTTAACACGATCTGTATGATCATTTTGGTTGGGTTCCAGTAATTACTGTTGGTGTGTTTTGGTTTTCTTCAGCATAGTTGTGTTTATGTAAAGCGAGGAGGAACGTTTAACGAGGCAAAAACTGATAAACATCTCAACCTGTTTGTCAGGAATAAGACTCCAGTAAGAACTCTACTTTTCATTTTTATGTTTTTATTTTGCATTGCTTTTCAAAGGATTTGATTTATTGGATTAAAATGTTGTTCTAAATATGATAAATATTTAAATGCGTTGTATTCTTTATAGATGTCAACATAAATTTGTTTTATTGGTTAAAATCGCTAAAGTAATGTCTTCTGCTTATCAGATACTGAAATCAAATGATCCAATCAGTATTATATTCCTAAACTTTTTCCTGAAAATTATATTTCTAGTCATTCTGGTTTATATTCTGCAGATTTTATCTTTTGAAGTTAGAACTGAAATTGATTCAGAAGGCTTTATTTTTTACTTGATTATCTGCTAATTTAGTTCAATATATTGTGCAGAAAATGTGTATAGTACTGCCATGTGTTGAGGCTTATTTTAATATGCATATTGCCTTACATTAAGTTTGTCTTTGTTTAGTTCTGGATGGTTGTGTTTCCGGAAGGAACAAGATACAATCCAAATCTTCCGCAAGTAATCCTCAAAAGTCAGAACTTTGCTAAAGACCTAGGTATGTGAGTCTGAGAGTGCGTATGCTGTCTGATTTGCTTTGGGTTAAATTGCAACAATCTAATGAATGATAAAATTAAATATTCTGATTTCGTTTGTCTGTATGCCTTCAGTATGATTCCACACAACAGGCTAACAGGAGCTCTAAATCATTCATGCATTCGTCTCGTTCATTACAGAGGCACTCCCAGCTCAACAGTGAAAAAAAGAACAGTTTTCAGATGCTTGTAAGCAGGATGCCAGTGGAGCACATCACACATATAATGCAAGATATGATCTAATTTTAAAAAACCACATGCAAGGCACCCATTGCGTTATGCATCTAATTTGACCAAAGCCACCACCTAGCAGAAGAGGGACTAGTCATCCTTACGGGGGATACGGGTTTGGAACTCGATTCCTCAGCTCTGCGCCCCAGTGTGTTATCCATTGCTCTATGGACCCAATGAAGCATGAGTGCTTCCATAATATTCAGTTATGGGTGGGAGGAAATGCTGCTTTACTTCTTGAGATAAATGATCCCTTGCCACTGTTTACAGGCCTGAAAGCATCCACTGATTCTGCCTTCTCAAGAACTCCAGATGCACTGTTTGACTGACTGTAGTCTGTCAATTCTCTTATGTGCATAACTGGTAGCTTATCAGGTTGCTCGACAGGTGGCCTAACTGGTACAGCAGTGGGTCATAATAGGTTGTTTGATAGTTAGCTTAATAGTTGGCTTTACAGGTAGCTTACAGAGTAGTGTAGATATTCCAGGGCTGTGCATTTTACTTGATATGTAATTTTAAGGTTAGTAGGTAGATTGTGGTGTTTACTTTGTTAGGTCTTCCAGTCTTTGAGAATGTTCTCTGTCCACGGTTTAAGGCCTTACAGATGTGCACTGACAAGTTGCGTCCGGCTGCCAGCGCCATCTATGATGTCACAGTTGCCTACAGCAATACAGTGACACCCTCTGGCAAAGAACGAGCGCCTGGTCCTTCACTTTCTGGTTGGTATTACCTACTTTTGCTTAGTTGAATAGATGAGATGATTGTTTTAAGTTTCCAATTAGTGGACTTGTGGAAATAACAAAGACTCTTACATGCAAGGCTGTCTTATTTAGCATAACATAGCATAGCTCTTTGTTGTTCCCAAAATACTACATCAAATGATCATATTTCATATTATGCTATGTTTGGATGGAAAAGGCGGACATAAAGGAACCGGACCTAAGGGAACCGGACCTAAAGGAACCAGAGACCCACTGGTTAGGGCCATCTATGTACTAGTACAGTTAGATAGAGTTTGATAACATTTCAATTTTAGTGTTAGCATATGATTTAAAGGACAAGATTTTTTAGATTGCAATCATCTTAAAATGACAGTTAGAAATGTAGTTGAGATTGTCGTTTGTGTTTTAGACTTTTTGCAAGGTCAGTGTCGTCAGGTTCACATTCACCTAACGCGAATAGACATCGATCAGGTGCCAAGTGATGAGAAATTCTTCCAAAAGTGGTTGATGGAGAGATTTGAAAATAAAGACAGGTAAGAACACAAGACTATGAAATGCACTTTCTACTCACATAGTGTGCTTATCCTTCTACTGTGGTGTGTCTACTACAACTTTAAAATCTACGTGTAGCAGGCGAAGGTGGGTGGCTAGTCTTCTCCGTTGCCGTCTCATCTTCCCACCGACAGTGTGTAGTCAGTGTACTTAGTACAGCTGAGTTGGTTATAGGGGGTGCAATCTCGAGATTTGATCCTCCAACTTCTCGATTGACAGTCCAGCACACTAATCACTGCATTGGCTCAGGTCAGGAGTTCCACTGAGTATGCTGGCATTGGGACGATCAGGCAGCAAGTTGAAATACTGGTCACCCGCTATCAAATATCAGAGCAAAATAATTTTACCTGCTATGATTATGCAGGAGCTAAGAAAATCTGTTGTCACTATGTACTTCCTATAGGCTGCATCTCTCAAGTTTGGCTTAAGGGACAGTTCTTTCTGTATACAGGGGAGCCATTTGAAGGAATAAACTTTTGGTGTCTATTAGCAAAACCCATCCCATTCAGTGTGCTTCTTTTCAGCATTTCTGGCATAAGAGGTTATCTATGGGAAATATTAGTCTTCTTTTGTTGTATTATGAAGACTACAATAATATTGTGAGGCAAAGAGTAGTAAGAATGAACCACAATTCTGGACTACATTATGCTTGGTTCCCGGACAATTTGGCGCCGGATGAGTTTGTAAGTGTATTTAGACCAGATATCGGTATGAAGTAACTGGCATTTTTAAATTATTCAGAATGGGAGCGAAATAGTATTCTCCATATTATCCAGCACATGTCTGGTTTTAATAGAGACTGGTGAAGACAACAGCCCTAAAATACTGACTTTGAGTGATTGCGATTAAAGAATACAGTAACATTAGGACATGGATTTATCAATTGTCCGGTCACCATTATGCGCCGATGCCATCTTGGTGCTTTACACAACTGACACTTTCATAATAATAATTTTTGTTTAATTTCAAACTGATAAACCAAAGTATGATTACATGTATGAACTCCAGTCATTACTGGAGTTTGAATTTAACTTTTGGCAGCCATGATAAGCACCCATTACATTGTACATCTCATTCCGCTGCCTAGTGAAAGAGGACTAGTCAGCTTTACGGGGGATATGGGTATTAAACTCGGTTCCTCAGTTGTCCAGTGTGTTCTCCATTACACTATAGCCACCCCTTATTAGGTGAGCTAGCATTATTTGAAAATTGAATTCATGTTGAAAGTGTTATTTACTTAAATGGTTATTCAACTATTTGTGAAATATGTCTACACTGTAACCTTTATTATTTTAGACTGCTTGAGCGTTTCTACTCCACTGAAGAAGGGAATTCATCTCTGAATGGAACGCTTGGGAAGGACGGTCAATACCACCCTCTCAGTGTTGTCTCCACACTTCCAGCCTTTGCGTTCTTTATTGGACTCAATGCTCCATTCATGTTCACACAAACCGGTCGAGCAGTTTATTGGCGACTCGCCCTTGCAGGAACTCTGATCAGCTGGGCCTGGGTTTCGATTAGAAGTTAGTTCTAGTTGAATTCGCCTTCTGATAGATCTGGACAGAAAGAAAGTCTGAATGGTAAGCAGTCAGACTGAGTTAGTACAATGTTCAGAGTTGTGTTTACAGAAAAAATGTTTGTATCACATTTGAATCGTGTATTTTTAAACTTTATCATGTGAACAAATGTCCTAAAGACTTTGATATCTATGATAAACCCTGTTTGGATCGTTTACTAGTAGAACCTGAAACCGATAATCCAAAATTGTATTTTGCTTAACTAATGGCTAATAACTAACTTGGATTAACCTTTGATAAACTCCTTGTAAATTCTTAACTTATGAATTCTGATAAATGTTTTCAGAACTAAGATCTATTTCTCTTTTATTTCTTACATTAGCAATGTTTAGGCTATGACTTGGCGTTGTTTGATGGAATTCTTAGGATGCTGCCTATTCACTGTTACACTTGATGCTTTTGAAAGGTAGTAAATGACTGTTTTATGATTTATCTTATCTGTAAGTATTTTTATGTAGAGTGTTTATACCGGTTTTGCACTTATAACTGATTGAATGTTTTAACAAATCAAGGATGAATTTTGTTGTTGTGTTTAACTTTTATTAAGTAGGGTATTAATAGTGGTAGTATTTGACAAGGCCATTGAAATATCTTTTTGCTCTAGAACTACAAGAGTGTGCTGAAAGTGAATGGAAACAAATGTGAATGCAGCTGCTAGTTAAATGATTAATTAAAGGCAATGGTGCACATTTTTTCAGATTTAGTGGGGAATTACCTTTGTGCAGGAGCATAATAAATGGAAGAAATAAGTCCTAATGTCAGTGGGAAGGTGAGAGGGAGAGGACTGGTCACCCACCCTCATATGCCATGGCTAGGAAAATGAAATTGGTAACACTTCATATCCAGTGCTTCCTCTGGACTAGCCTAACACTGTTATGATGAGAGTTTACTAAAATTGACTGGTAGCCATTCAAGCCAATCCAGCTTGTCGTAAGTGTTTAAGGCCTGCTCTTTTTTTAGTGGGGAAATGATGAGTGAGTGAAATAAATCCCAGAGTATACAGGACTTGTTGTAAGAACCAGTTTCTCTATGCTGCCTCTTCTTCCTGGAATTTTTTCTTGAAAAGTTTGACCGATTCGGTCTTTAGTTGACGACACTTTTTACTTCCACTGCCATCTATTATTTTCGCTCATTTCATACCTCTTAGGTTTCATTGCCTTTCAATCACACTTTTCTTATATGATGCAAGTCCTCTCCTTTGTATCAATTTCAAACTAATTGAAATGCCTCTACCTCTATGATACAATGTAACATATCTCTGAGTTTATTACCGTGCCTCGCTCGCAGACTTTAGTTTAGACACTAATAGACAGGCCATTCCAGTCCCAATACATTAGATTTAGTGCAAGCAGGCCTTCCTCGCGAGGGTTGCGCTCTGGAACAATTACACTGCACATGATACGGTATGCAAGCTCTTTGAAAGTGTTCGTAAACAGTAACAACTGACACGTTAACACCCCACCCATTTGTCAGAAAAATTAAATGCTAACCTGATTGAGGCTGATTCTAGCGGTAAAGAAACTGAAAAGCAGCGTGCCTGATGAAAGAAGCTTCACTTACCTTATCCAGTGTGCTTGTTCAGTTCCTGCCACTCGTGTCCTAGTAGGCCTACCGAACTTTGACCGTGTATAAAGAAGACGCAATGTTTTAAATGTTTTGAAACCAGATCGTTGTATATAAGTCAGGCGCAGACACAGCAAGACCAAAGTGCGTAGGGCTGTGTTCGTTGTGGTTGGTTGCTTTGAAAAACGTTTGTTTATCGGGACATATTGGCGAAAAACAGGTGAAATCATATTTATCAGTATTTTGATACGAGCTAGGTTGGATTTACCGCCGATACGACTCGTCTTATCAGATATGTATAGTTGATAGCGTAATCATAATGTACAAACTTTTAAAACCCCGCTCGAAAGCCAAGCGCAGGGCACATGCATATTGACGAGCGCTGCACCAAGTCGTGAGGGTCGGAGAAGGCACGTAGGCCTAGCTGTTAAAGGCGTGTGTCGCTTAGGTCGAGAATTGGAAGGTGGATATAAAATTAGGATAAATCTTCTGCGGCCAAAAATTTGGCCCAAAAACAAGCAAAAATTTTACTTCTGCGCCCGAACGCATACAAGATTTAGCGCGTGAAGACCACTGCGCATGCGCTACACCTCAAATTTGTAATCATGCGTCGTGAGGGTCGTTTAGGGTTAGATTAAGCAGCGTGATGGTCGGTTAGGGTTAGGTTAGGCATCGCGAGAGTCGTTTAGGGTTAGGGTTAGTGTCGTGCTTAGACGCACATAAAATAACTTTCGGCCGCCGAAACTCCACGCATAAAATTAACACTGAATTACATTTACACTTTATTGTATCTCATCGCAATTGTTAGTCGTTACACAAATGTTACACAACATAATTCTTATCTCAGTGGGGGTCATGTTTCAATTAGATTGGGCACAGCAGGGAGATCCAAAAGGGATGAAATCTCACCTAGTAAGATGCTTCAAGTGATATCATTCATATAATCCATGACGATTATTACCAAAGTAATAGTAATGCATTTTATAATAGGCTTGCATGTTAGTACAGAACAAGTCTTCTACAGTGCTGTCTCTTTCATCACACAGATGGTTTATTGCCATGTGCTCATTGTATATCTGTGTTCACAATGTGGAGCAGAGGTTTCAAAACATCTTTTTGCACTTTAATGGATTTGCACCCAAACCTCTCAACTGCCAGTTCTGAATGTTAACACTAGACTATTATGCACCATTATTAATTTTAGAGTTCTGACATGTTCGATGATGCTGGCTTCTCTGTTTTCCTGGTTGTTGTTGCATCGTCTGTTTGGAAGCACCTGGCCCTTGGTGTCTTGTCAAGTAGGCTTCTTGCCAGATGGCGCAAGAGAGAGCACGTCGGACATGTATCAAGGATAACCGTCTACCCAGTGAAATCGTTGAAAGGAGTAGATGTCGACACTTCAGATTGCAGCTATACAGGCATTGTCGGTCATTTGAATGGCAGTCTTCTTAGGGATAGGTCTGTGTTTAATGGTTCTATGAAAGGATATCACTACTAAAACATGGATGTGTGTGCAAATGGTCATGTGATTTGCTGTCTTTTTGACAATAGTTCTGTGTTTAATGGTTATGTAGTTGTCAATAGCGACCTTCATAAGGATAGGTATGACTTTAACTGATTGTGTGAATGGCAGTCTTTGCATATAGGTCTATGTATAATTGGTGTGTGGATGGGAGTCTAGATACAAATTTGTGCTAACATTCAGAACATTTGCTTCTGCTGCTCTTCTGATTGGCAGTCTATTTAAATATCTATCTGTGTTTTATGCTTAAAGTGCAGTTAGAATTTTTTCAGTCCTGCAATTGAGATACTCGATGCTATTTTGTCCTCCATAGTGACTGATATTCCTATCATTGCAGGGCGTGGGTGGTATTAAAAGGTGAAAACATCGTGACAGCCCGTATGATGCCAAAGATGGTTCTAATTGTGCCCAGCTTACATGGTGACTCACTGCATCTGGATGCTCCAGGCATGGAAACGGTAAAGCTACCGGATGATATCAAGCGCACCAACGGAAAAGTTATCCAGACCAAGTATGATCTCACATCCTTTGCATTAAGCACTTTTGTCTTTTAATAGAGGAAAATAGAAATTGTGAATAATCTTATGAGTTTCTTAGAAAGCATGTGATGGATTAGATGCATAGCGTAATGGGGCCTTGCATAGCTGATGAAACTTAAATTCGACTCGTGTATTAATTTGTCATCATTCGTTCATATTATGTTTGTAGTCATACTGCAGTTATTCAGTCTGAAATTAAACAAATATTTTAAGTCTAAAGCTAGAAAAAGATGAAATGGCATGGATATAATCAAAGCCTTCCATGGTATAGACAAGATAAAACTTATACTGTATCATTGGTGTGGCACAGTGACCGATCGGTTAGAGCAGTCAGCCCGTAACATTCGGTGTGTGCTGAGCACGCAGGTCCGGGGCGTCTCTGTGTAGGGACCTTGAGCAAGTCCTTAGCGCACCATTGCTCTGCAGTACAACTGCAATTGCGCCGTCGAGGCGTGTGTATGCACTTTTGAACAAAAGATGTTGGAAGAAGGGCGCTATGAAATTTCGGTTATAAGAATAAGAATTCTTTCATTAAGAACAATATGATATGGAATGCCTTGATAAAAATTTGTTTATTATAATTGTATGCAATGGCTCCCTATGTAATTCATTTCAATAGGAAAGAGAGAAGAAGAGCAGTCCCTTAAGCCCTGAGACACGCATGGGTCGGAAGTGTTAGCAACTTCATTTTCTTAGGCTTGGGATTGTGAGCGGTTGACCTCTCCTTTGCGGTCTCATCTTGTACAACTGCTAGTTTACTCATTAGAGCCAAGTTGGCTATTATTATTAAAATTTAAACGGACGATTTCTAATGCAGCAAGGGCGCTTTACAATGACACAACGCAACGATCGAAGCATAGCACTCTCAGACAAGAACTCATTCAGCCAACAAGCGGCGCACCTACCCTTATCCTAGGGACGGTTTGGTGGGGCAGAGACCTAAAACCAATTTCTACCCTGGTTGCATTGTCAACATGAATGGGGCTTGGATTGTTTCTTCATGTTTTGGAAGCTAAATCAAGGATTATGACCTGCTACTATGCATGCATGCTGTGTCTGTTTAAAATTAAATAGTGGTTTAGTCTATTTTGTGTGGTCTGTTGAACTTCCAGGGTGTGGGGAGCGTCTGTGGAAGGGGTTGACTGTGGAGATGAAGTGGCTAATTGGCTGAGTAAATATCTTGAAACCCCAGCACTGAGACTTCTGTACCATGCTGATGGAACTCCCAGTCGAATAATACAGGATGGAGCGTCAAAGTGGCACAAAACGGCTAAAACTGTTGATCAGGTTGACATACGAATGTTTTAAATATGTTTATAGCGGCCATTTCTTTTAGAGTAATATTAATGACGTGGCTGGTATTAAATGAGCAATAACCTGAACTCGAGAGCTAAAGTATTAGCTTGATGAGCGCATTATGCAATTAAGCAAATTGCTGCCATGTCTCTATGGACTTTTGGTAAGAATGATTAGGCAGTGATGACGTCATTACTAGTTAAAGTATCATTGCATGTGATTATTGGGACTTCTGCTTTGCTGCAATACAATAGCCACATATATGGTTCATATATTAGTGATAACAAATATTTTGCAATCTTTCTTGGGGTTCCCTTTAGCGAGATATTCCTCCCTTGGGTCTTCCATGTTATCCACCGTTCTTCCTCTTAAGTTGTGCTCTGTTATAGCTCTTTAAGCCATTTTTTGCTTCTATTGCTACGAAGCCACATGTTTGTAGTTTATTTGTGTGTGTTCGTATTGCTTGATAACAATAAACGAGTTAAAAGAGTAAATAATCAAAGTGCTTTTGTGATTGGAATCTGTACATACTGGTCTGCTAGATATTGAACTGATTATGGCTTGGTTTTTCTGCCATCCATTGATGACTTGTGTGTTAGACACGGTGCAATAGAAGTTATAAATTACAATCATTGTGGGTGTTGATCTATGTGCAGTTAGTTGCAAAATGTTTGTGTAAATTGTATTCTAATTGTGTAATTGCATGATCCCATGAGCAGAAGTTTCCCCAATAACTTGCACCCTATGTAACTGATTATTTTTGAAAGCCCCTTAGGAACCTCACGAGGGCAAGGGACATGGCAATGTTGATTTATGTCTAAGCTATTCGTCTGTGTGCATGTTTTAGGTTGCCTACCAAGATGGTTTTCCATTTTTGTTGATGTCAGAGATGTCCGTGGAAGAGCTCAATCAAAGACTCGGTGACAAGAAAGTTTCCATCAGGCACTTTAGGCCAAACTTTGCCGTCAGCAGTATCTCTGTACCCTTTGAAGAGGTCAGTCAAGGACGTCGGTTTTAATTGCTTTAGTTTTACACATAAGTATGTATGTATGTATGTATGTTTGTGACTATTTGTAAAGTGCCTTTAAAGAACCTGATGTAGGAGAGTTAAATGGCAATCAAAATAGATCTGAAAAGGTGCTTCTTTAAGTGACTTGATGACATTACTTGAGCTGTGTGTGATGAAATAGTTACTAAGTTTGCTGGTAGACTTGTGTTCTAGTATTTTTTTAAATTTGCTATACCATCCAGAGAATTTGTCATGGTTAAGTGAATACAGTTGTTTCAAAGTTCAGATAGGGATATGTGAGGTGTCTTCTGTATTTGATATGACTAAGTGTATGTAATTGTAATTGCAGATTACAGACACATGTAGAAATTATGCAGATAATGGTAATTAATTCAGCAAGAGAACCTGTATTATTATTAAACGGACGATTTCTAAAGCGTCGTAACGCAGTCATGCTGCTACAAGGGCGCTTAAAGTTGTATGATTTAGTGTTGCACGTGATTTCTTCCTTGTATGCTCTGTACATCTAACACACTGCCAGGGTGACCCAGGGAATCACTTAGTGCTTTTCAATCTGTAAGTATTTGTAATATTGTACATTGATTTGAGCCCATCTTGTTTTTTTATGTGTGGGATAGTCCAATAAAGGTGAACACCTCTGCAAGGATGGCTCAAGCTTATTATTATTACAAAAGTTTGATGCATGTAGTCTCACAGAAATGCAAATCCTTTGTCAGCAGGTGAATAGCATTTGGATATCCAGATTCTTTTACAGCCAGTGAGTAAGGCAAGTAATCAGGCTGTTTTAAGGAAGATCAGTTCACAAAGCAAATAACTATTGGTAGTAGGGTCCACTCCTTCTATAAATTTATTGACAGTATGATTAAGAAGAGACCAACGTCTGTAGAAGTCCCTCAGAAGTGTTTTTTTAGCATTGTTCAGCTGAAAAAGAGGCAGTGACATGAGCGATCCAACAAGAAACGCAACTGTTTTCTATTGACAGATAATGTAAATAATTTTACAATTAAGATCACTATAAGTAAAGCAAAGTAGTAGTATTTCAACACCTTCATGCAATTATTTCACTGTTTGTAGCTACATTTGTTATTGGTTACTGTCTCTGAATACGTTGGATTCGATTTTTATAGGATGACTGGGTGGACATTTTCATTGGAGATGCCATATTCAGGAACATCAAACCTTGTGACAGGTAGCCAGTATATGATGCTGTTTAGAAAGAATTGAGGGGGGCATTGGATCAGCGTTCTTGTTGCACCTCTCGTCTGTATCCAGAGGTCAACTCTGGAGAAGCCAATGATCCTACTAGCAGAACCAAATTCACTTACATGAATCCTGGTCACACAGCCCTCGTTCACCCAGTGCCCGATGACTTCCAGCCATTGGGCCAATGTTTCGAGTTCTACAACTGAACATCGAGGACCTGTCGGCAGCCAAGCACATTTACATAAGCCAAATAAATAATAGAAAGAATTCTTTTTTAAATCTGACTTCACACAGTTCACTCCAGCTTTTTTGAAATTTGTGTAATAGTCAACCAGTGCATGCTAGATGAATTTCTTTTCTCAATATTTAATATGTAATTTATGCTAGCAGAAACAACGCCTATCGATAGTTTCTCTTGAAGTGGCGCTACATAAATTTACGACAATCCCATAGGCTACGATGATGTACAATGCTTTCTTGTTCTTAGGTGTCTAATGACGACTATAGATCCAGACTCTGGAACAACAAATGCCGAGAAAGAACCGCTAGTCACACTGAGAAGGTTGAGACATTGTTTTCTCTGATTCAAACTGAATGTTTTACATCAATATCCTAATTAGAAGCTTGAATAAACAAATCCATAACTCTTTAGCACAGGATAAAAAACAAGATGTTCATCAAATTACAGGCTAGCATTGCTGGATTTTTGAATAAAGAAACTCTAAACTCTCTAACTCCACAGAGCAATAAATGTCCATCAAATGACGAGAGAGCATTGCTGGTTTTTCTGTGGTAGACTACAAACTGGAAAACTACTCCATTTATGTTTTAATTGAATTCTAATTTGTTTCAGTTATCGACTGTTGCATCCTGAGCTCGGTCTTTCTCCTTGTATGGGAATCAATCTGGTGGCACTTCAGCCTGGAACTGTTCGAGTGGGAGACAAGGTCTTTGTCACCAGGAGGCCTAGTGGGGTCTAACCAACAACCTCCACTGAACAATAAATGCCTAGTTTGTCACCCTTAGTAAACTTGGAAGATGTTAAAAACTTCTATTGGTTTAAAACTGTGTGTTATAGGTAATATTTTCACCTTGAGCAAAAACAAAAAGTTTCAATGGTTTATAAATAGAAATTAAATAAGGTACAAAATTATATTATTCGGTGGTCAGTATGAAGTTCTGGTTCAGGACGCAGTTGGAGATTTCTGGGATGAGTGACGATGAGGCTCAGAAACTTGAATTTTCTGTTTCAACTTTCCATACCATTCAGGCTGTTTGTGAACAGTCTGAAATTACAAATAAACAACGAATTGATAAAACAGTATTTTGTGTGACAATCAAACTTAAGCTCTGTAGTAATGACAGGAACTGCCATGTAACGCATTAGAGCTTTCATGTATGAAGCATAATTGAACAATCTTATCGATATATTGCAATATCTGCTGTCTCTCCCTGACCTCTGATCTAGTTCCCAGAAGGATTGCTATGACCCAAGTCCCAACACTGCCTTTACCTGCATGGACTCCTCAATTCGAAGTCAAGATTTTGGCTGTGGCCCCACCCTCATCCCTTCGTTGCCTAATGGCTATATCCTCGGTGCTTTGTAAATGCTCAGATACAACATCAGTCTTGACTTTATCCTAACATATGGGTAATTAAAAAATAATTAAATTAATGAAAATGAAGATTTCTTCTGTTTTTCTTCATCCATTTGTATATCGTACTGTATTTTATTATTTCAGTCAAATGTATCGACTTTTACTAAATATCGTCTGTAATTTTAATGAATTGAATTTTATAAATTAAATTAGATTGGCATACAAATTCAGTAGGACCAGGCTTGTGGATGCTTCCATCTCTTTCAGCCGCTTCGAGTGGATAGGCTCTCGTTGCTTTCCTAAGACCAGAAACCCTCTTAATAGATGTTTTTGATGCTGTCTGTTCAGCAGCAGGATACGGATGAGTCTGTACCTGGCCAAGATTCAGTATCACTTGTTTCATTACAGCCATCTCCTGTTATCACAAAAGCCACAAATTGAAAGGGCAACCACATCATAATTGCAAGAGTTGATAATATTGTCCCAAAGCCACACATTCAAATGGTAAACACATCATAGCCACAAAATCCAAGTTTAGCCACATCATAGCCACAAATTCAAAGTTTAGCCACATCATAGCCACAAATTCAAAGTTTAGCCACATCATAGCCACAAATTCAAAGTTCAACCACATCATAGTCGCAAGAGTTGATAATACATTCTCCCAGACTTGTTACTCAGTAACTTCATTTATCCAACACATTCATAATTGGTTTGGTAATAATCAGCTCAATCAATCGATCAAATGTATTTCTTCAACCAAAACATAACAAAATCATCAAGCTAACATATCACTGTAGCATGGCTACAAAAATGGGCCCTGAAAGGATAATGGGGCACCAAAGAACAGATTAAAGTGAATGATAATGTAGTGGCCATAGAACTAGAGATTGTGATAGCAAATCATACAGTAATCATGGTTGGAAACAATGATCAGAAAATCAAAAGCAATTACCAACTCTGGTGAGCCATTATGGCCCATCCACATATTACGTATGCAAAAAATCGGATTTTCGGACTCCTCCCCCTGTTGTACCGCGTACATTTCGTGGACCCCCTCCCCATGCGTACCGACATTTTAGCTTATCCCCCATTGCAAAGGTTAAATAGCTAAAAACAGCTATAAGACATTGATTTTACCACATGCTATTTATTTTTGTTAAGCATCATTTTTAACAGCTTAAATTTGTTAACTGTTATGAAGAAATAAAACACTAACAACACTTGCATTTGAAACTGTTTTAATGCTACATAAAATTGATTAAGCAAGAATATAGTCTGTGATTGGGTTTAAAGTTCTGATTTTCATATTCCGCATTGTGGACGTCACAATTAGACAATTATATTTGCGTGTGTACATATTTTCGGGACCCCTCCCTCACCATACGCACCCGTACGCAAAATGACCGAAATGCAATCCACCAACTGCAATTCAGAATTAAGACGATGATATAACAGCGGTTTAACCTCTCGATGGTTGAGCAACCTCTCCATATCGAGCGTCAGTTGGTTCTTGGCACGCATCAGGTCGGTTCGTTCTTTTTCTGTTCGTCTGTAAAAAAAAGCAGAGCACTTGTGTACCAGGCAGGTTAATGTGGACAACCAAAAACATTAATGCAATAATTAAACATCAGTTTGACAAGAGTCACTAAATGCATTTGTGAAAGGTTGATACAGCAGTTTGTCAGTATACTGTTAGAAACTACCTAGATTCTCAGTATCTGTTAACTTATGGTGATGAGTTCTCTGCCCAAAGGCAGTCCATTGGATGTTATTCTACCTGGGATTAGATGTATAATGTGGTTTCCCATTGCCTACCTCACATAATGGCTTGTGGTGGATTCTAGCCTGTGACCCTCCACTTACAAGGCACAGAACACAGCTGTACCACTGCATTACAGAAAACTTGTGCTAAAACGACAATGCAATCTCGTAATAATAAATTGATTAAATTCATATGTTTATGCTATGTATGTATTTAGTAGTAGTTTCAGTTTAACAACACTGTATGATAACATAGATCATTAGCGTCGCCCTCCTCCATTATCCAGACTTGGGACTGGCACTGTTCGAGAGCTAACAGTGGTGGAGCTTATGTATCTATATATATGTAGGTATTTATGAATCTATCTGGGCTTTTATTGAGCAAATTTTAAGAGTATCTCCAAAGCACCAAGAATCTTCATAAACAGCCTCAACCTCTTGCTTCCACCCACCCACCCATACTCACCGAAGGTCCGCCTCAAGTGTTGCCACCTGCTGCTTAAGTTTGTTGATATGGAGGTCTCGCTGACGAATGCTCTCGACCAGATGATGGTACGGTTGATGTGAATCATCCAGCAACTTATTAGCACTTTGTAGCTGTAGTTTAATAGCAATATAACAACATCTTTAATAATGCACATGATAATCGTTTATTAATTCAAACTGACATGATATAGTAGAAATAACAAGTTTAACTGGAGTCCAATTTAACTGTATGGCAGTCTGCAAGGTGCCCATCTATCCTACTGCTCGCTTTATCAATCAATCGATGAAACTTGACATAGCTAGCGCCTCTTAAAGAAATCTACTCAGAGGCCAACCACGGCCAAAGAAACCAGATTGAGTACTAGGTAAAAACTAAAAACCGGAGGTCCAGAGGAAGCTTATTCAAAGTGGTAGGACCCACAACAGACAATTAAGGCACGATGCTGTTAGTTACCCCAATGGAGTAAAAGGCTGAGTGAACCTTATGGGGCTAGTGGGTGTCAAACCCATGTTCTTCTGATCTTTGAGCCATTGTGCTACCATTAAACCATCCGCCTGCCATCAGTAAACACATTGGAATGCAATACTATGCACTTTGACAAACACAAGACAGTACTAGATATGGAAATGCCTACCCTATATCGGGAAAATATTAAAGAATCTGATTTAGTGGTCTATGAGGCTGGCAGAAACGAACCTAAGTCTATGTGCATCAGACTTGCAAGGAGATTCATACCATATGCCTTTCCATTGTTCTCTTACCAACATTCAAATTCTTTGCTCAATTCCATATTAACTTTGATCAAAATGCTATCATAATGTTTAACCAATGCTTAACCAAGAAGGCTTGAATAGGCTTGAAGTTTTTGAACTGAAATAAATTCTTTTCGAACCTCATTTGCCAGTTGCTGAATTTTCTCCTTCTCGCGATCATACTCCTTGCGTACTGACGTGTTGGCACGCTCCAATTCCAAGACACGTCTTGCCAGATGAACACTACAAACGAAAGACAGATTATTAATAACTGGAAATTAAATCAGATTCAAGATCTCTTTGGCAAATAAGAATACAGTTAGAGCAGTTCATACAGTCTGTGATGTGGCCGATTGTTTAGAGTCTTATTAATATTAGTTACATTATTATGTAACGCATAGAGTACTGGTTCAATCCTCGTCCGAGGTGGTTACTGTATAGGGACCTTGAGTAAGTGCATTGCACACAAATGCTCTGCAATATAATTGAATCTGTGCATTTTGTAAGAAAGGCAATATAAACTGCAGTTGTATTGTATTGCAGCCCAGGGCCAAACATCTGTCTCACATCTGTCTCCAGAAAAATAGCTTGCGAACAGCATGATTTCATCCTCAGAATACTTAAGATGTTCTGCCTGATGCAGCTAGAAATAAACTTGGATTATCTTAACCCTATATTGATGAAAGGATACTAAAAGTGACCGGGAAACCAGCGCAGCTCATTGTGAAAGGGTTAAGACACACCTACCTATATCTGTCTGTGATTGACAGTCATCACAAAGTGCTTAGTAGCAGGACACATGCATCTGTGGAGTCACAGTTGTTCTGATATGCCATATTACTCGTTAGTTAAGTAAACAACCTGACTACAACACCAACTACTCTATTGCCACTGGTTGTATTCCAAGAGTTAGGCTTCAACAGCAACTTTGCCACACAAACCAGGTCAGTTCCAAATCCGTCCAAAAAACTTTGCCCGCGAAAGCCATAATTCAAGAAGATACATTGTAGGCCTACTCTTCTGGCTCAAGCACAATTATGACCTAATGACAAACAGCAATTGAACAAAAGTAGCTCCAGTTAAAGAGAGAAGAATGTAGGTCTTATTGTCTTATGCAGTCACCTTTGTTTCAGCCTTCGTTTAGATGTTGTAGGGACATTTGCACCGTAGCCATAAGAGAACAGAACTCTTTCGGCATCTTGCTCATTCTCCACTGAAAAACAAAACAACATCTTAACTTTAAAAAAACCTAAAATAATAATACAAAATTCATTGTCTCTCACCTAATAACTTCTACAACAACAATACCACATTACCTCCCTGAATGACAATGCTGACACTTGATTCTTTGTGGCTCTACTGAAATACCCAGGCCACGTCCTGCACCAACTGATACCATCAACTAAACCCATCCACCATTCTTTCTGCCCAATGTCCATAACCACATAATCCACCCAGCTGACAGCATGATGCAAACAACATCTATTGTTAGGATGTTATGTACTTATATCTGTGTTTACTAGATGTTTGTACCCAAAGTGCGATTAACAGTTCATTAACAAAGAATATTAGTTGATAAAGATATGCACAAGGCAACAGTTGATGGCCTTTTCAAAGCTAAACCATGGTCATTGGAAAGTCCAGCTGAAATCTGAAAAATAAGCTTCAACTGTTCTCTTTATTCATCTACCTTTATATCTTTATAATTACTTTTTCCTAGGCACCAACATAATTATCTGCTTGAACATCATTATTTCTTTAGGTTGAGAGGGTCTACCCGATCGCAGGACTTAGGTCCCTTAGGGGTCGTTTCTTTCCCCGTTGTGAACTGTCAATTCCCAATTATTTATATGTTCTGCTATTCTGTTTTCCTTGTCAGTTTTCAATAAAAACATTTGGTTATGGTTACCTGGATCTGTTGCCAATATAAATTCTTCAAAAGCCTATAGAATGAAATTATGAAACGTCCAGAGAGTAACATGCCCACTGAAATAGGGCAGAAATTGCCATTTGTGCCTGAAAACAAGGGGACTGGCCTGAACTGGAAATACAGCTTCCTACTGTATAAATAGCCCAAGCCAGTTACAGAATTTCCCCTAAAACTCTCCAGAGCATCACCCTCAGCTATCGACGGCCCTTCTCAAATTACTTACCATCAGCTGCCTGCATGATAACCTCGTCCAATTCCTGTTCAAGTTTTTCATAAGTTTCCAGTTTCACGGTCTTCTCATTGACAACAGTTTCTAACTCACTCACTCGTTTCTCCATTGACGTCTGAAGACTGTAATACTCTTTTGTTGACAACTGGTTAACAACAAATACAATTCAACAAAACTGTATGCTTAGCAGACCTTAACTGAGTAGATATCTAGAAGGGGCACTATATTAAGTTCACATTGATTGATTGATCAGCAGCTTTTTCAAAGTCATTACCTATTGAATTTACAATGACTACCATAATTATAATCGTAAGCTCCAAACTTATAAAAATCCACTCGAAAGCAAAGCACAGGGCAACAGCTGCATCAAGATAAAATGGAGGTGTGACTCTCGTCTCCATGAGGTTCAGATCAAGACAGGAGGCAGAGCAGCTGCTAAGGCGAATGTCGTCTAAGTCGAAAAGATTGGAAAGGTAGAGAATGAGATATGTCAGAGTAGGAATGTGTTAAAAGGTGAGACCAGTTTTAAATGGAAAGCCCAGGGGAGATGGATAGAGGAGCCTGAGGCAGATGATAGATGACAAGTGGCATTGATGATGAAGAAACCGAAAATCTGTATAATTCAGGAGGGATATCATTCCAGAGCCATGGTGCATTGTTATATATATATATATATATATATATATATATATATATATATATATACACACACACACACACATATGTATTACATATGTTTATATGTATTATATAATTATATATGTTTACTAGACATGCTGACTAACTGCAAGTGGGTAACATATGAGAGCAAACAAAATTAATAAACACCATATGACAAAAGGCAATTAATGTCGAAGAGATAGACAACAGCAAGAATGGAACCCCTAATTAAAACTATCCCAAACGGTGACCTGGAATGGGCTCCCTACCATGCTCGTTAAATACCTATCGGTCACTCTGCCTCAGTTTTCATTACCCTAAAGACTGTTCTGCTCGACTGCGTCTAGGCTGAGTAGGTAATCTTCAAGAGGTGCTGTATAAAATTCCACTCTAATAATAAAAATATAAACATATCACCGAATATGTACACACCATCACTCAACAACCATCCCTTTCTGACAGCTGCTCTGTCACTTTTTTATTCCTACCTCTAACTTTTTCTGCAGTTTTTCAGCAGAACGTTGCGATTCGTGAAGATTTCGAATCGTCTCCTCATAGATGATTTGCGTTTGCTGAGACTCTGCAGTCTTTATTTTTAGCTCGTTGTGTGCTTCTGATAGTTTTATGTCATTGCTATGCTGTTGTTGGCGAAAGCTAAAATACGAAACAGGAACATCCATTAAACCAAACCATTTTCTCAGCTTAACCCTTTAATGACCAGCTGCATATGTTTCCCATATATTTTAGTACACGCTGGTCATTAAAGGGTTAACGCCAGTAATGATTAATTGGATTCACCGATGGCACGAACTGTGGCTACTCCAACATACAGCTATATTAACCAAGAAACTGTTGCTTGGTATGCAATAATGAGAACATTCGTTTATTGGAAAGAAATTCACATACTACAACACTAAACAGAGTTTTTGTCAATATAGAAAAGGACATCCGTGAAATAGTCATCAATTATTTTGTGTACCTGTATAAACTAAGTTTACTACTACAGGAGTACATCTCTTCTGTTTATTTGACACAATGTTCCCTTGAGCATGCAATACCTTCGTGAAATGCAAATAGATACATATGCCATGTAATGCTATTGAATGACTGGACTTTTATTATTTGCAATTGACTTCAAATAAATTTTGAAAATGAAATAGGGCCAGACCACTTACTCAAACAGTAACTGTTCATATTTAGTGTAAGTCTCCTTTTCCGTAGCAAGAGCACGCTCTTTTTCCATGATGGCATTATCTCTCGCCTCTCGCAACATTCTACAATGACATACAACTGAGTTTCATACTTACCAACAGATTTCCAAACTTTTAAAACTGATTTTAACATATTACACCTCTGAGTGTTTCCTTGAAGAGATGCAATATAAATTTCCAAATGAATGAATGCATAAACTTGTATGCTTGTGCTATAAAAGTGAAAAATAGAAAAGCAAATATTGCAATGGTTTAGATCCAGAAAACGCCCAGCCAAACAATGGCACAAAGCTAACGATTTTGAAGCTATGCCAAGAATGGTAGCAGCTATAGAATAGACAGTAGACACTGTCTAAATAAGCAATAACAATTGCTAACCCCAAGAGTGCATGATTGTGTTATTCCACAGTGAGACAATCCAGAGCAAAAATACTTTTTTAATTAGAATGCTGTAATTTGAATTTATATGAATTTAATATAGCACCCCTTCAAAACAACTACTCAGAGGCGCTCCTAATCCAGGCCCGAGCAAAAAGAAGTCTTTAGGTGTCGATGGAATGCATCAGAGGGTACCCTAGGAAGGGAGTGGATGACCGGAGACAGACCATTCCACGCAGTAGAGCCAGCAATGGCGAACACCCTGGACTGTCATGCAACACTACATGCAAGCAAAAGGTACAAAGAGAGTATGTTGAGAGGCTGAAGGTAAAGATTGGTGACCCGGACATGCTGTGACAGGAACAATAAGGAATTTCAAGTAGTGCTATAATTTTAAATGTATTGTACACCAGAATGCAGATGCAGTTGGTTCAATAAAGAACATACTTATTTTATTTTAATTAATTATACACAAATAACTCTAAATAAGACTCTGAGCAGCTCCTAAGGATTGCTGAGAAAATCACCACTCCACTCACTCTCCCCAATATCATTACAAACTCTTAGACTAGTTATTGAGACTTCATAAGTTGCATGTTCAAATCAACCCACAAATCATACGAGACAACGCGCTGCACACCTGTTCTCTCTTTCGTAGAGTTCCCGAGTGCTGGTCTTCAGTCGATCAATTTCAACGTCGTTTCGAATGCGCAAATCTTCCAATTGCCTCTTCAGCTTTTCTTCATAATCCGACTTATACTGATCCCTGAAAAGTAACTCAGTAAGTTATTTTTCCTGTGTCCAACAACTGTTCTGCATCACACAGTCAAGACTGTATTGACCTGTACTGTCCTGTATCCTGAACTGTATTCTACAGTGCAGGGGTGTAACAAGCGAGGGGCAGAGGGGCACCGGACCCCCAGTTTCAAAACTGGAGGGGGAGGCAAAGCCCCCAGTTTTAGTGCCCAGTGCCCCCCATGTGCCCCCAAATCAGTTTTTTTATGTTTCTCCAAATGGCTCCTTAAGATGACTTTTGTTAAGATTTGTGCCCCCCCATTTTTCAAATTTCTGGGGGGGAAAAATTAAAAAAGTGGAGGCAAACAAATTTTTTTTCTGCTTCAGGCAATATTTTATAAATTATGCCCCCTCACTTTTCAAAACCTTATTACACCTCTGCTACAGTGAAATCCTGAACATCCAGCGCCCTTGTGATGCTCACAAACAAGTACTGTATAAATATATGTATATTTAGCTCATGCTCATTAGCATTCAGTAGGATACATACAAACATTCATATGGCACATATTGTGAGCCTCATCAACACTATTCCATGAGACTAAACATGCCCAGAGGTGAACCAATCAAACAATAGCACATTATTATCACCAACCATTTAGTATTTGTAAACAGTACATACATACAACCAAAGCCAGAATAATTAAAATAGCACGATAGAATATTAAAAAATAGGTTGCGAATAAAGTTTAGAGTTAAGGAAGGAGGAACTGTGGAAAAAATTCCCAAAGGAACCATACAAGCTTATATGCCACAGATCTAAGGGATTAGGCAGAAAAATACAACAAATTATAATATGACTTAACTAGTTAATTAACTAAGCCCCTCTAAGTGTTTACCAAGTAAATCCTATAGTCTAGCCTTGAGTAGCCAAAAAACTAACAATTTGATGTATAACGATAGGTACAGCATTCAAAGCTGATGGACCAGTTATCCTAGTTGATAATGCCAAGATGAAGATGCCAAGAATAGTAACCTGGATGAGATGTATTTTTCATACAGCTCCTCTCGAGACTGCTTGGATTTCTCGAGTTGTTCGTTGAGCTGACCGACCCGATCGTCTGCGTATATCAATTTATTGCTCAGTTCCGAAACTTGTTTCGAAAAGAAAGTTTTGTCCTGTTGTAGAAGAGTCACTGCCTGTTTGGAAGCCGACATCTAAAACAGTTTCAAGCTTCAGACTAAGAATACAAATGAACTTTACAGCATCACTCAATCATACATTGAATGAAATATGCCTCAGTTACGGCATATCAACCGTGATGGAAGCACCAATCTTTCTCTTTATATATAGATATATTTTATACTGATATACATAAACCAGTATAATATATATATATATACATATACAGAAAGAGAGGTGCTACCTTCATGGCTGATATGTTGGGACTTAAGGCTTGTCTATGTTTGCAATTTACATCGCATAACACTGCGCTCATGACGGTGGCATTACTATGCAATAACACTAAAATTTGAAACATGATTGCAATGACGTAACATATCACACACACAAAATTTGAATTCTTATTATTGTTATGTTGATGAAGATGGTGAAAATAATGTTAAGGGTAGGAGCAGAATCAGAGGATAATCTATGCCTGAATCTTTGACTTTTCAGCAACTACAGTACTAAGTAATAAAATCAATTTAGCCCATGAGCAGAGTAAAAGACTTCTGGTGTGCAGAACCTGACCTCAATGGCCAATTCATCGCGCTCCTTTGTCGCCGCCTGATGAGCTGCTTCCAACAGGGAATGAATTCTTCTCAAGTCGGACAACTCCATTTCAAATTCATCGTGCTCTCTGTGCAAAAACGACATGTGATGAGATATCATAAACAACATGTGAAGAGATATCATAAACAACATGTGAAGATCATAAAAGTTGCCCTTCAATGAGAACTTAGACCCTTCATCTGTAATATGCATCCATTTAAAAAGTGTTTCTTAATTGTGACTAGAAAAGCATGTTGAATATACATTAGCTGCTAGTCAGTAAATTGAAATGACACCAGGACCAAGCAAGGCTGAATCAGAAAAGGAACAGAAACAATATGATAGATCATTTATTATGGACCCAAATTGCAGTTACACAAGAAATCATTCTAACACAACACTGTCCTTGAAGGCATATCTCAAAATGACATAATGACATGGTCAATATTTATAATCAGGCAATTCTCTAAAGCTGAACTAAATCTGGATCCATACCCACAGCTACATCATAGTAGAATCTGTATAATAAAGGAACTCGTATTATGAAGTTTCTTGTTTCATAATGCGTGTTAGAATCTTAAGCACTCCATTCAGCCTGCACTTCTAAGAAGTTATCTTGAAAGGGTGCTATATAAATACCTTTTATGTTATAACATGCTGTGTATATAGTATCGATGAGAAACCCCTTCAGCACTAATTCAACTTTTAAAATGTAGTTCAAAGGTTATTATGACCAATTGCTCAAATACTGACATTACAAGAGCAATTTCAAAACTGGGAGACTTTTCTCTATTCAGTTGCAAGGTTCAACCTACTTTTTAACTTTATCATAGGTGTCAATTTTGAAGTTTCCTATTTGGACCTGGTTCTTCTGATCTGCATAGGCCAGAGTCAAACGTTGAAGCTTGGTATCCACATCAGAACGCTTCATTCTCTCTTCATCAAGCTCCTGTCAATTGTCACAATAACTCTTCTTGATATTAGTAACTTTAATAATTATTAATTCTTATTAACATTAATAACATTATTATTAAAAATGAGCCAATAATTGTTTACATCACCTGCACTTAAAGAAGGTCAATTGTTATTGAATATCATTACTCAAGTCCCTTATAATTATATCAAAAATTAATCAGTTAGTAACATTAATATGATATTAAAGCAAGCAAGAGCAGTGACAAGACTAAGGCAGCGCTGTAGCACAGGCGCCGATTGGTCAGAGCGATCGGCCTGTAATGCAGAGAGTGCGGGCTTGATCCTCGTTCGAGGAGTTACTGGATAAGGACCTTGAGCAAGTCCTACGTGCACAATAGCTCTGCAACAAAACTGCATTTGTGCTGCAGTTACATTGTATTGGTATGAGAATATCATATTCCAGGCAACTGTACAACCAAGTCTATATGATTAATGGGGCATTAGGGTCAGCTCAAAAGAATGTAGCGTCATTCGTCTAACAAAGTCGCTAAGGCAACATCATATCAAGTAAATCGGAAGACTATCATCAACATTAAATCAAGATAATATTCTTAGGTGGCTCACATCGCTGCACTTGTCAAAGGCCAGCTTGCAACGTCTTAATTCATCGGTTAAATCATTGACTTTTGCTCTCAAGGAATTCGTTTCATTTCTCCCCGTTTGCCTGTGTTCGTATATTTTCATCTGGAACAAACATGGAAAACAGTTTTATCTCAGACAAACGAATAATCTATCAGTTCTCACAGAATCAATAATATTAGATCAAACAGCACCGAGCCTTCTTGGTTGTGGGTCCTTCCCTTTGGAATGGGCTCCGGCTAGCGCTATGCATGCTCCCTGGGAACAATCTACCGGCCTTCTACCGTATCCTCAACAAGTCTTTATTTGGGGGATGCAGCCTGGCTGAGAGCGCCTCTCAGTAGGTTTCTTGAAGGGGCGCTTTATAAATTTTTGGAATGAATGAATGAACTAGCTGTCCAGTAACTTGCTAGTGTGCTCAAACACCGTTTTTAGTACTTTTAGTTCTAATGAAGTATTAAGTCATAAAAATGGTGCATATTGCACAGCATTGGTCAGCCTGCAACTGTTTGATCATGCTGTTTGCTGTTCATGGTACCTTTACCATAATATGAAAGGGAAGCAAACCCAACACATTACTACATAGCCACCCCTGATTTGTCACTATGGTGGTAAAGTGTCAGATGGTTTGAAAACACCTGATCAGTGGGCTTATAATCAGAGCAGACTGGTTGTTGAGAGTCCCAATGCTTTTCTGAGGCTGCTACATATTTAGCTATTTAGTCCTCCCTGTGCAGTAAGTCTCTGTATGCCGGGCATTAATTCGTCTCTATATAAAGCCAGCGTCTCAGCCTCATTAAAAGACATCTCCAGACTCTTCAGGTCATCTCCTATTGTCTGAGGCCAGCTTTTCCTCTGCCTTTCTCTTCTCCTTTGCTCTCCCACGCACCAGGATCTTGCCTGCCTTCCTATTCCATTCTCCTCCATCTGGTAGAGAGGCCACATCCACCTCCGTCTTCTCCCTCTGAGGTCGCTTTCGATGTCTTCCTGTCCTGTTTTCTCCCTTATAACCTTGTTGGTCATCTTGTCTTGCCAAAATATGTGTAGAATTCTTCGTAACCATCTCTGATGAGCTGCCTCCAATCTCCTACCGTTCACCACCATCATTGGCTACGAGGCTATTAAAGCCAGAGATAACAGCAAGCCAGAGGAGAAAATGCAAAACTTGACAGCGGCTTACAGCAACCACATCCTTCAGTGAAAGGTCATCCTTGTCATATGACCTCAGCTGATGATACTGGTTCTCTGTCAGTTCCAGATCATCGAGACTGCGTCTGATGTCAATCGCGTTTTCCTGTAGACGTTCATTCGTTCGTTCCATTTCCTGTGTTCTTCGTCGGATCGCATCGATCTCCTTCTCCAGTTTTGCCTGCTTCCGTTGTTCATCGTTCTGACTCACGTGCATCTGTGCATCAAACTTTGCCTGCAGAACGTGATTCTCATGATCCAGCTTTCCAAGTTGATCCTCCAAATCATCAATCTATAAATAACAAGATCAGATTCCTTTGAAACGTTATATTACAAATTCTGTATATAATTGATCCAACTATATTAATAACAACGGAGTCATTCATTACGTAGTCTGTAAAGAGAGGAAGGATGGTTTGTAGTTTCATCACTGGATCACTTACCCTATGCATGTGCTGAGATTTCATGTTATCGATGAGAAGCAGCTTCTCCGATAGCTGTGCATTTAGGGTATCTATCTGAAGTTCCAATTCTTTGCGTTTTAATTCGCATTTGAAATTTTTGCAGCCGCGGACACCTAAGTCTAAACCTCGACCGGTCCTTAGTCGATCGTCATCCGTTGTCTGCAGATCGCTAATTTCATCTGGCGAAAGTGATGGATCTGTCGGGAATGTCGTGTCCAAACTCATATCCTCCAGGTCAGGCATTGTTTTTCTGGAACACATTTTAAAAGCTTAACTAAAATGTAAGATATGTTTTCACGCCAGACCACACCAGAACCACACCGTGTACAGACTTGTTTTGAAATTTAAACGCTGGTTCTATAGTATGCTTTGGTCCGTGGTAAGTAAGAATATTCCTTCGTTTGATAGAAACCGGTTTTCAGTTATTTCGGTTTTAGAGCATAAGGTTTTCCCTCAGTGCTTGTAAGGAACTGGAAGTTGATTTTTAAAATGTTCGTATTGCAATTTTTACGCACAATAGTGAAATTCGTGGTTTGATAAAAACCGGGTTTTAGTTCTCGGTTTTAGAGCACAAGGTTTTCGTCGTTTGATAGAACCAGATTTTCACTTCTTTGGGACAAGACTAGACCAAGGATTCGTCCTTGACTGTAATCCAAGCCAAAGATGTAGAATTCGATTTTTTTAAAAACCTGATTTTAGAGGTTTTTTTAACTAAAAACCTCAAAAGTAAGATTTCCTTTGGTTATGAATAGTTAATGTCGCAGGGAGACCGAAGAGGGTGTATAGGTTGTTCTTCATAAAATTTCGTTTTGTAGAGATGCCAGCGCATTTATTACATTTATTTGTAAGTTAGTTATGTAATGTCATGGCGCTGCATAGATCAAAAACCTGGATAATGCGTGTACGGACACGTGGTACAGACCAGATCGTAGCTATTTTGACGGCAATACTTCTCTATGGTGAGTGACGTAACAAGTTGCGGAAAGTGCGCTAGTCATAGGTATCGAGTGTTGTGTATGGGAGAATTTTAAGTTGTTTTTCTAAAATAGTCGATTAACTGAAGTAAAACTTTTTGAAAAAATGACGAAATCTTGTGCTGCTTATGGATGCACAGCAAGACATGTTACTGGAGGATTACGCACGTTTCACAGGTTATATTTCTAGGCATATTATAATAGCTAAAGCGTCTGCACTCGAATGTTCGGCCGCAAAGCAAACGAAAATGTTACTTCTACGGCCGAACACGTCTTAAATTAGAGAGTGAATACCTCTTCGCATGTGCAACAGGAAACAGTGCGTGAAAATGGTCCGATGCAATAATAAATAACGATTCTGACACCAACCGGACAAAGGAGACTGAAATACATTCCTATAGATCGGAGCCAACAAGATAATGCACACAGGAGTAAGAATCATCTAAATATGAAAATGCTGTTGGATGGGGTGACTCTGCTACGTGATCAAATTGGTAAATTAGCTTGCCCAGTATGTCATCAGGATACCTAAGCATCATCATGTATATATACCACTCCTGACATTAAGTCACTTCAATGGCTGACAATCCAGGCAGGAGTGCATCCACTTCATGGCAGATTGTGCAATAATATTATCTTCCTCCTGAATTCCCATAGTCTCAGCCCCCCACCAATTCATCTACTTTAGAAGGCTTCTCTCATTATCACCACAGGCCATACACTCCAAATTAAAGTCATAGTTCTTCCAGAATTCTTACCCCAATGTGACCAATTCTTCGCCTTCCTGGCTCTCAAGTCATCAATGAAATTCGCCCAATGCGAGCAAACTTGTATTTGTACCATCATACTACCATGCCTTGATAAGTTTCACTCAAAGGACATGTTTACAACACAATCATAGTGATTAATCACAGATTAAGCAGCTGATCTGAGACAGAGGTTGAGATAAATCACGGTTGAGTGAGCAAGTGACTAGCCTACGTTGGCCCTGTCAGGCCTCTGTGGCACCCGGACGGAATCAATATCACTGGACGACCTTTTTGACGCAGCACTCCCGAATCAGCTGGTGCCCTGAGGTTAGATTTATACGGGTAAGAAATTTGGAATTTACGTTTACTCTTATGAGAGGTTCTAGCATAGACATAATTTATTACTTATATGATGTCTCATGGGTTCTATTGACAGCACCGTAGAAAGCAAATGGTAGAAAGGCTGCTTTCTATAACGCATGATGTCACCGGCTAAAATTAGATGTTGGCATAGAACATTTTGCTACTTGTTATATCGAGGTTTATCAAATCTATGTGTCATACTAACCACTCACAGACGATTAAAATGGGAGAAATGTTAGTAGGTAAGTAAGAATATTTCTTATAAGACTATCAGCAAAGTACGCACAATAGTGAAATTCGTCGTCTGATAGAAACCGGTTTTTAGTTTTTGGGACAAGATTGTAGACCAAGTAGCCAGGGATGTAGAAGTCGATTTTAAAAACATGTTTTGGGGTTATATAATATAAAATAATATATTATAGCATAATACAATATAATATAATATTATATAATATGATGTATCATATCATATCATACTATATTATATTATTTTATATTATATCATATAATATATAGTTATTATATAGTTATATATTTTATTATATTGTATTATGTTATATTATATTATGATATAATATAATATTATAACACAATATATTATATTTTTATATCATATTATAATATAATATATTCTATTCTATTATAATATATTACATTATACTACATTATATTATATTTATATTACAATGTAATGCAATGCATTGCAACGCAATGTAATTATATTATAGTATATTAGATTATATTAAATTATATTATATTTTATTATATTTTATTTTATATTTTATTATATTATGTTAATTATGTTATATTATACTATATGTTATTATTTTATATTATAATATATAATATAATATAATACACTGTATTACATTACATTGCAATATAATATCATATAATAAAGCAAAATGTAAAATAATATAATATAATTAAATATTATATAATATGACATAATATAATATATATTATATTATATTATTGTTGCCGGACTTCCAAAACTCTCGCACATCTCGGCCTATGTGAGGGACACGCTACGCTGATTACCGGTGGAGGACAGAATCGTCTTCAAGATCGACCTCATGGTGCGTTCGTCGCTGGCTGGCTGGTGCCGCCCCGGCCTGTCTGTCTATAAAAGCATTTTGCTAACGATGAATTAAGACGCCAATTCGATCCACTCGCTTATCCGGTTTCATTGGCCATTGTTTTGTAAGGGCAGAGCTGAATTTAATGTAGTATGTTCAATTATTATGAAAAGATGCGTAGGCCCTATATTTTGAAATTTTTTCATGTAATCGTTAAGCTTTTCTTTGAAACGTTGAAGCTTTATTTAAAAAAATCTGAGCACAACCTTTCAAGAGATCCGACACAAATGATCTATTTATAAATACTTCTACCAAATCCTTTTGCACACACATGCGGCTATGCGCGGACAGACAGACAGGTAGACATACATACATACAGGCAGACAAGTGTTGGATAATCGATAGACAGACAGTCAGATGTAGGGTGAAATAGATAAGTTAATTGTTAATAGTTTGCAGGACAACGGGTCATGTGTCCATGCTTATGACTTCATGAATTGCATGATAATAATCTCTCAGAAGACTCGAGGTGGGATTGCCTCCTCAGCTGGTGCTACATAATTTCTCTCATCACACGACGCCACATCGGCAATTCGTTCGTCGTCGTCTTCGTTCGTCTTGTACTTGAAGAGTCGAACTGTTCCGCTGTATTCTCCAATAGCCAGAATTCCACTTCCGTTACAGTCGATTGCAAATGGAACCCCGATCTGGTTCATTGCATCGTCATAACACCAGACCTCTCCTCCCTCTTCAGAGTAGAACACAACTTCCCGTTTCTTGCGATCAGCCACGATGAACACACCATCGTCGTCAGCGCATACACCGTATGGCTCTACCACGTGGCGGGTAGACTCAGCAGAGGTGCTGTGGCAATAAGAGAACTTCTCACTTCCGGTCGAGTCGAAAATCTTAAAGGATTCAGATTTCCAGTCCGTGATGATGATGTGTTCGCATTTGGTGCACGCTATGTAGGAGGGACAGTCGAGGTTAGTGGGGAAGGTGGAAATGATCGTTCCAGTCAAGTCGCAGATGACCACTGACCGGGTGGAGAATTCGAGGATGGCCAGTCGAGTAGAGGTCAGCTGGCAGTGACTGACCGGACGTTGAAGGGCAATTAGCTGCGACAGAAACTGACCGTTCTCGGAGAAGACAAGGACGCGGTTGCTGCCCTCATCCGTGACGGCGATCTGGCCTTTGGAGCGAATGCGAGAGATGCGGCTGGGTTTGCGAAGATCGTTCTTGCCAAAGTACTTGAGGAGCGTGCCCTGCGAGTCGAACATTTTCACGACCTTGTTGTTCTTGTCGAGGACAAAGATTTGTCCTTCGTCGGTCAAAGCCAGATCGGTGATGCCACAGGTGCGTTTGTCCTTCTGCAGTCGACAAGAGAAGGATATCACCAGCTCAGGACTGCCACGAATCTTCTTCTGAATTCTGAGCGTCGTCGGCCGAACCTGTTTCTTCGAGGCATCAGAGGAGGTTTTACCGTCAAACCTCGGCCTCCAGGAAGGACTCCAAACACCACCGCACAGTCCTTGGCTTTCGATCGAGTACTTGTACTTCAAGACGGCTGAGTGCTTTTTCGGATCAAAGTTCTTCGTCAGAGCTTTCTCGTCAACTGCGGATGTTTCGGTATCACCGCTGTTTCCTCCCTCGTTATTCATTGAGACACCAAACAGTTGGTGAATTAGGCTGTACTCTATCGGGGTTTCAGTCGTCTTCGAAAGAACAACTGGAACAGACAACTTCAAAGATGCCTTAGATTCGTTCCAGGCGGTCAGCCATTTTGAGAACTGATCTCTCAACGACCTTGAGTCCAGCTGTGACCTCAATTCGAAAGTCTTCTTCATCACTGCCAGCGTTTGCTTCATTCGCTCCATCTCCTCTTCCGACTCGGACTCAAACAGCGACAGTTTACCGTCAACGCTTACATTGAGTTGCCTGGAGTATTCCTCGATCGCTTCTACCAGTGATGCCTTTCGACGCTCCACTTCCAGGTGAGCCGATGACGCAAGCTTGCGTGCCCTGTCTCGTGTCTTGGCGCATTCGCCGATGGAATCCACGGTCAGTTGGATGTTTTTTTCCAGACCGACTACCATTGTTTCCAGGTCGTCCGTCTCTTGAGGGACATAAGGACTGTTGTCAAACGATGACTGACAGTCCACGGCCCTTCCACATCCATCAAGCCCTCTGTCTTCCTCCACTCCATCACCTTCCAGTTGGTCTCTGCTGCCTCTTGCGTTAGCTCCTTCGTTCCACGCCGACTTTGGCACATTTCGCAAACGATATTCTGTTTCAAATATCCTCTTGGGCGATTTCGCTTGCTTCTTCTTTGTTCGTTTGCCAGAGTCGTGTTCATCCGTGAATCCATCATTACTATATGATCCTGGTTCCGAGGGTCCTTTGTCTGAGTCCAGCTGCCTCAATCTTCGCATCCCTTCCATCTCCTGGGCCTTCTTCTTGATCGTGAACAAGAATTCACAAAGATCCAAAAGAAGTGGATTATGTGAAGAAGGGAAGTTCTACGTAAAGTAGCAATTACAACAATCACGAAATATTAAGATTATCTCTTCTGCAAGAACAATCTCTTTAACAAAATGTAAGCTTTTCGTTCATGGGAATGACGTTCAAACACTCATTCCAACGAATTTAGACTTAATACTCGTTGTAAAAGGTGTTCCCTTAAAACTTTCCCTCAAATTGTTCAGAAAAGAATAATCAGGCTTAATGATTCAGAGGTATCCAATCAAAACTTAGAACGCGTCGTTCGTGAACTGATGACTTCCATTTTAAAACGAATTTCCAAAAAAATTATTCCCTTCCTATAAAATGATTTTACAAGTCTGAAATGGTGTGTTTCCGACTATGCTATCACACGTAGGGTGTATATCGACAGTGTATATCCAGGAATAGACACCTCAGTAGTCTGCTATACTACATGCCCAGGCGACCTATATATAGGCCTTCACAATTCACATAGGCCGTACACCTATATGACACAAATCGATTCCGATTCTGTATTCTAAGGCACTTTGGCAAACGTCATGTCCCGCGAATATGAGACTAACTGAGTCAGACGAAATAATTCACCAGGTGCCCGTTATCACATTAATCCTTTTACATAATGACTATTTTTAGTCCTACCATATAGATGATATATATATCATATTGTATAATGTACATATATATATATCTATATATATACACATGTCTATATATGCATATAAATATTTATATTCATATATATATATATATCCATATGTATATATACAATGTATATATATAGATATATATATATATAATGACTATCTTGTGATTGCACTGAGCCTATATCAGCCGACCGGTGGCAGCGTTGGCAGTCGGTGCTTGGGGCGCATGTCCTAAGGGCTGCCCGCGTCTGATGTGTTTGCTGATCGGCGTCATAGCAACTACAATCGAACGATCGCCATTCCACGCATGCGCACAAGAGGCTCCAACGGCGCTTACACAAACATCGCGCATTCAAGACGACTATGCAAGGATTCACTCACGTGTGTAGTCTTATTTAGAATAACTGGTTCACCTCTGAATGCTTTGATTTTATGTCTATTCTGTCTGTCTCTCTGTCTGTTTGTCTGTCTGTCTGTCTCTGACCCTCGTAATCGTAATCTTAATCTCCAGGGCTGGTAGTTATGAAAAATGAAATAGCCTACTCCCGTGTATCTCCTATTCGCGAATACGTACTCCGAGAATAAAAATACGCCTTGTATGGTATTCGCAAAGGTTGGAGTAGGCTACGCCTTGCAATAACTTCGCCAGCAGACAGAATGGCGCCGGGAATATTTCAGTGGTTATAGGTTAAGCGCATGCGCATAATTATTTCGTTCCTCTGCCTACGTTTTGGCCCTCTGCACCAGGGTCTCTTCTATTCCGCACCGGACTTCCTTTCGTTCCTCTGCCTACGTTTTGGCCCTCTGCACCAGGGTCTCCTCTATTCCGCACCGGGCTTCCTATCGTTCCTCTGCCTACGTTTTGGCCCTCTGCACCAAGGTCTCCTCTATTGCGCACCGGGCTTCCTTTCCTTCCTCTGCCCGTATACTACTGGTGGTTCCCCGCATGGGCTGTCCCACAGCCCATTCCAGGAGCTTGGCCTACGTGCATGAGTCCCACCAGCTGAAACAACCTTCCCTTTCTCTTTGGGAGCAGCTGCCTTCAGGAGGCGCTTTCCTGTTCTCCGTTTAGCTATGTGTTGAGTGGTGAGTGCCTCTGATATCCGAGTGGCGCTATATAAGTGTTCCATTACATTGCATTACATCACACTATTATATTGTCGTATCAGTCTGACTTGACGTAAGCCTACCTTAATTTACTGTCGACAGATGGCTGCTGATTCATTGATGAATAAAATTAGATGGGTGCATATAGTAATTAACCGACTCTGGGGAAATGTGACAATGAATTAGGACCAGTGCTTTTTTTCTGGCGTCGTTCCTGCACCTTTTTTCAATAACCAAAAAATAGTAGTTGTGCAAATACTTTGGAATTTTATATAGTACTTTACAATTTAACTTTATTACATTCTGAAATTTATGAGTAAGTGTATAGATCGTGCTCATTGCGTCCTATACAATACATTTTATTTCTTAGCTAATTTTAGCGTAATTTCTTTCGACAATACAGATGCGTTTCGGGACATTTATTTTTAGAAAAAAGCACTGGTTAGGACTGACGTCATCATAACATGCTCGCGACACCTAACGTCCGTCTTGCATATGTTATTGAGTTTCCGTCACACCAAGATCATTTTTATATAAAATTGTATTCATATATATTATATATTTATCGTTTTAATCGTTCTAATGCAAGCTACCGCATTGGCGAATTAGCTTAACACTCGTTGTTCACCTTCCTCTGAGAGATCCGCAATGACTGCAAAAACTGCCTTCAGGTGTCGCTAGCATATAGGGACTCGAGCGAACCACAGAGTCATCGGAGTATCACGTCACTTTGACCAAGTGCTTCGCTGCTTACATTTCCACAAAGTTGTATGGTCTCGAGACAGTGTCTCGGTCTCGGAAGCTTGTTGTCTCGGTCTCGCGGTAGTGTCTCGAATTTTTATAAACTGTCTTGAAGTGACAGTCTTGTTCTGTCTCGAACATGCGTTTCGATAAGTTTCGCGTAAACTGTCTTACCATTTTGCGCTAGAAACTGAAACCGGAATTTTCGATAAACGGTAATTCTGGTTAACGCGAGAGTCACATAATACTGAAATCAATTCAGTTGTCTTAAAGTGGGAAAATGTCTCAGAGAGAACCTGAAATTGTGAAGTTTGCGTTTACGCAATTTGAAGTTAGGCCTATTTACAAACAATAGCTATTAGCTATTAGTTTGTCATTGATGTAAAACCATTATTACGGAAACGATCGGAACAACTTCGAGTTTCTCAGGGCGAGTAAGGACATGCGCAAATTTATAATTTCGTTTGGTATTTGGTATCGAATTTGCTTGTTTAAAATTGTCTAGAAGATTTCAGACGTGCTTTCTCTACTATTCGGAAGATAGGCCGAAGAAGAAATATCAAAAAAGATAAAACTCGGCAATATAAAAACTGTTCTTGGGAATTGATACAATATACATTATAATTAAGTTTCAAATTGAAATTACAAATGAACCTTATTCCCGAAAACTGATACATTAGTATTTTACAGCCTTTTATATAGGATCACTTGTCGTTTACTGTCTCGAACTGTCTTGAACCTGGTGTCTTAGTCTCGGTCTCGGTACCTCACTGTCTCGGTCTCGTCTTGGTCTTGAAGTTTAAGGTCTTGCATACAACACTGCATTTCCATGCGTCAAATGATCTATCAACTTAACAAGAAAGCGTTATTGTAACGGTAACTTTAACGGTAACTGCAGCGGTAACGATAACTGAAACTTTAACGGTCGAATCTAATGACTGATATAGCGCCAGCATTAGACGGCATCAATCGTTTGTCGCTTCAAGAAAGGAAAAAAATGATTTTACGATTACTATTACAATGTGTATGTTATCTAATAAGTTCCTGACGGTTTTTGCAAATAGGTAGATAAGAGAAGTAGAAACATAAAAAGCTGTAGGATGACTGCGTAAGTTTCTACAGCTTAAGCCAAAATAGGCCAATCTTCAATCAAGGTAACTTATGCCAGCCAGGTTGGCTGATTCTTGCAAAGTTTGGGGGCGTTATATGCACTCGTAAATACATTGGCTTGCTTTGCATTGAGTCATTAGCCTATGACACCTCAGCCTTAGCTGTAATCTACTAACCAGACAGAATAGAGCTTTTTCATTTGTGGGTCCCAGTGTTTTTCTATAAACTTCACAAGACTTTCCTCTTTGACCGGACATGTAATGTAATGATGCTTATGCGCGCTGGTGACGTATTATCTGGCCTGTGAGTTTTGGATAAGTTGCAGACGCTTGAGTTGCGTGGAATCAAGATCGAGCGCCTATGAATAGTAATCTTGAAAAGGCGTTATATAATTTGCATGGATTTATTGATAAATTGATTCTTACCTTTTGCAATCTAATCATCGTTGGCTTCTACCTGACCACTGCCCTATCGTAATTTAGTTTTCGCGAAAGCGACATTGAAACCTCAGAGGTTCATTATAACGGAAGTCAAATGATCTTGTCGGGTACGTGATCCATCAGCCAATGCACTCAATCAATCGTCTTAGTAAGTGACATTTCCAGTTCCATTTCCATGACCTTGATATATGCACGCAGTGGAAAAGCATATTTGAAACACCGAATGAGAAAATGTACTGTAAACCTGTAACGTAAACGTATCTCAGAGTCAGAGCCCATTTAACAAATGTCAGGGACACCAAGAGTTCGCAATAGCCAAGCTGCTCGTTTCGTTTCGGTGCCAGGTCAGAATTCAGGGAGGTAACGCCGAGGAAACAACTCGGTGCTACGGTGGTAGTCTGTGATGAGAGTGGTCGTGTGGTGACTAAGGGATTGAACCTGGACAGGACAGTTTGAAGAGTTCGGTTTTCAGTCGAGAGTGGAACGTATACCAGATGAGAGTGCACGCGGAAGAAAGGCTCAATGAAGAGGCTATATATATATATATTTATATATATATATATATATATAAATAGACTATATATATATTTATATATATATATACTTGCATGCATATATATGTCAATGTGTGAATGTATATGTATATATCTTAATGTTATATATATATACACTTGTGAAGTTTTGTGGACACATCGTCTATCAATCTTCTTATATTGACCCAATGCAACGTTTAATTAAACTGACCAAAGCTTAAACAATACGGATAATGAACTGCACAGTTTCTGCTAAGCAGAATAGAAATCTCGATGCTTACATTTACACTTTACATCAACGACATATATGACCCGATTGGTCGCCACCAAAACAACAACGTTATCGCAAACAACAACAACAACCGAACAACGTTGTTCATTCTTTACACGCAGCAACCGAAAAACAGCAACCGAACAACGGCAACCGAGCAACAACAACTGAGCAATAGCACCCGAGAAACAGCAACCTAACAACGGCAACCGAGCAACAACTGAGCAATAGCAACCGAGCAACAGCAACCTAACAACGGCAACCGAGCAACGCTGTTCGTTCTTTACAACGCCCTGCTCAGCAACGGAGCAGCTGCCGTCATCGTCAAACAGGCTGAAACAGCGGAATCAGCAGCGCGAACAATACGGACCATGCAGATACAATAAGTTTATTGGGCTTAGTGTCAATTTCGAGCATGAGCGATTATCTTTAATTTAAAGTGGGAGAATGCACGCCGTCGCCGTATACAGCCGCAGCTGCCAGCAACTGGATTTTCCACGTATCCTCGTCCGTGCTTAGACGACCGCAACGCAGACGACGGACCAGGTCGAGGGGGAGAGAGAAGTGGGTCGGTCGGTCGTTTTGGGTGTAGTCTTGTATTTAGACAGACTTGTTGCGGATTTCTCTATCGTTCCCTTAGTCCGCATGACCGTTCACGGCTGTATGTGAGAAACGTCGCTGAGCAAATTGGCGTCACCGCTATTCACGCTGACATACGCTCGGTATAATAGAGTGTGATCGGATGTTAAAGGATACACGTGTGTTTATATACGGTAATGTGCTGTTTATCTGGGTTTATTCGTCCAATAAACATTAGGTAAGATAATAAAGGCTGTGTAGACCATTACAACAGTTCAAGCATGAAAACAAATGGAGAAACAGAAGCAGAGATATAGAGAGAGAAAGAGACAGACAGACAGAGACAGAGAGACAGACAGAAACTGTGACAGAGACAGTGATAGTTGCACGCACATGGAGATATACTGAGAGAGGTGGATATGAAATAGAGAGGTTTAATACGGCGAGCGAAAGAATGAGCGGATGAGAGAGAGCGAGATATTGAGAGCGGGAGAGAAAGAGACATAGAGAGGGAGAGGGATGGAGACAGAGCGAGGAAGAGGGAAGGAGAGGGAGGGAAAGAGTGGAAGAGAGATAGATAGCGGGAGAGAGAGTGAGACAGAGAGAGGAGCTGGGAAGAAGAGGGAGGGAAAGAGAGAGGAAGCGAGATAGAGAGCGGGAGAGGAAGCGAGACAGAGAAAGGGAGGGAGAGGGAGGGAAGGATAGAGCAAGCGAGAGCACGAGATAGAGGGAGAGAGAGAGAGGGAGAGACGAGAGAGGGGCTCAGAGAGAGTGTGAGAGAGAGAGTGCGGAAGAGAGAGTTAAAGCGAGAGACATAGTCAGACAGCGAGAGACAGAAACATTCAGAGACAGACAGAGAGAGGAGGAAGACGCAGAAGGAGACGAAGATGCAGATGAAGAAGAAGGTGAAGAAGAGACAGAGATAGTGCTGGCGTACGTTCTTGTTTATAGACCTATATACATATATCGATGCGATGCGCTCGTACGATTCCGTTAAGCATCGGATCGTCACTCGTTCTACTCGACAAGGTTCACAGATCGCAGACGGCAAATGACGACCAACTCAGTTGGTTCGTAGACGGGGCATATTAGACAGCGATAGGGTCGGTCTGTGTGAGTACAGGGTCGCGGAAAGACAAGGGATAAACGTAGTCGTGTTCTTGGGTCACGGAAAGACAAATGGTAAGCGTAGTCGTGTTCTATATGGTCACGGAAAGACAAGGGGTAAGCGTAGTCGTGTTCTATATGGTCACGGAAAGACAAGGGGTAAGCGTAGTCGTGTTCTAGGGTCACGGAAAGACAAGGGGTAAGCGTAGTCGTGTTCTATATGGTCACGGAAAGACAAGGGGTAAGCGTAGTCGTGTTCTATATGGTCACGGAAAGACAAGGGGTAAGCGTAGTCGTGTTCTAGGGTCACGGAAAGACAAGGGGTAAGCGTAGTCGTGTTCTATATGGTCACGGAAAGACAAGGGGTAAGCGTAGTCGTGTTCTATATGGTCACGGAAAGACAAGGGGTAAGCGTAGTCGTGTTCTATATGGTCACGGAAAGACAAGGGGTACGCGTAGTCGTGTTCTATATGGTCACGGAAAGACAAGGGGTAAGCGTAGTCGTGTTCTATATGGTCACGGAAAGAAAAGGGGTAAGCGTAGTCTTGTTCTAGGGTCACGGAAAGACAAGGGGTAAGCGTAGTCGTGTTCTATATGGTCACGGAAAGACAGAGGTAAGTGTAGTCGTGTTCTAGGGTCACGGAAAGACAAGGGGTAAGCGTAGTCGTGTTTTAGGGTTGCGGAAATAGAAGCGGTGAGTGTAGTCGTGTTGTTCTCGCTAGTTGTAATAAAGCGCCGAAGGACAGTTAAGTCGCCGGATCTAGTTTATTTGCGTAGGTGATCATCCTAACCAAAATCAATAGACAAATAAGGCCGCAGTCGGTTTCATGGTTATAATTTCGCCTACTTTAGCGAATTTATATAGCGCAATTTCCATTAATTGATTCGCCTAATGGCACCGGTTAGAAGCGCGATGAAGAAGCTGCGGTGCAGATGAACTATATATCTCTGCCGTGGTGTAGATTAAACGGATAGACATCTGATGGAGATGATCTGTCTCTGCCTCTATCTCTAATGGTACGCCCTTCTGTCTGCGTGCATCCTTCTCTTGCACTGTATGTATTGGTCCGTGTATCGTTGTCTCTGTGTCTCAATTCCCTTCTTTCGTTTCTATATAATTGTTTGCGTCTTTCTGCTACGTGAAGTTGTCAACCTAACGTATAACGGCGTAACCCAAGAACGATCTACAGAGCAAAGAATGTAAGCGTGTCAAGTGTAGCATAGACACTTGTAGGCTCCGATGAAGCGCCCATGAAGCGACCAACCATCGGATCGAGGATGGTTAAGACAAGACAAGGCTCCGATGTAGAAAATACTGCATATATTTATATTTACGCACTAACAAAACCAGTCCCAAGACTGGATACAGGAGGAGGGCGACGCCAATGATCTCTGTTATCACACTATCTGTTATTAAACACTCCGATGTATAGAAATGAATTGGAATTGCTGCTTCGTATGTATACACGGCCTCAATGGACTACAATTTGCAAGCTGTATGCTGACAACGTGGGGTGAGGAGTGTAAGCCCTAGCGATCTGCAAGGAATTCGTTGTGCTGGTCAGCAACATGATTAAGAAATCCACTTACTAGGAGGCACCTGCATGGTGCATTAAATAATCAGAATTGATACGGGGAATATATCCGTCATGGGACATAGCGACATAATTACTTAAATTTAAAATAACCCAGGCTATTTTCAAAGATTTGCATTACATAACGTTGCACTTCGATAAATGCTAACACAAATATAGCCCTTGAAGAAGTCTTGAAGAAGGCGACGATTTTTTGGTCTATAAATAAAAGAATAAGCGTTGTAAGAGAACGAGATCTGTATACAACAGATTCTGGACGATAGACCATTAAATGAGGAAAGTAACAGAAAATTAAGACATTTCGGATTGCAGGTCTTCACTTTGAGACGGTTTTTCTCTACAGGGAAATTTCGTATAGTTAACAGTTTCATTTGCAAACAGCTGGCTATAGAAACAATTCATGACTTGCTTCTGATAAGTAATTATTGTCTTCGGCAGATTATAGGCGCTGGGTAACTCGTCGTTATTGGCAGAGTCCGTGGGACCGAGGACTGTACACGCCGAGGTTGACAGTGGCGACTTCAAAACAACATTGCGTCTGGGAAGACACAGGGAACGGATTTAATAACCGATTCCTAAAGACGGATTAACCACAGGAATCATTTCGAAAATCTCTTTCTGTTGGGTCATTTCCGGACAATAGAGGGACATCAGACAATGGTAAGAATCAATCAATCAATCAATTAATCAATCAATCACTGTTTCATGACCATTGTCATTGTCATCATCTAATCTATAGTGTGATCTAGAATCAAACATTGACAGCCCGTGGCGAATCGCTCGTGAATAAGATAGTGCCCCGCACTTGGATTTTGAGTGTCGCTTTGGAAGTCTGAAGTTTACGATCTCTTCATCTGTACACAATTAAGGTAACGATAGATGATGGTATCCTAATGACTTCAGTAGCATAGGCCTATAGTCAGAGTGGCAGATAAGTCGTCATAAGATATTTATAGTAGGTCTACCAGTTGATTCACCACTCAATGTGCACAGTGCCAACTGAATCTTCATCAGATGTGCACACTACCAGCTAGCACTCCATCCATCTTTCTATCGAATGCTTAATATTCATAACGTATACAAGTAATGGTACGGAGTTAAGGACAGCATAATTACGTACTCATGGCTGGCGTGTGTCTGTGTTCGTGTTTGTGTGCATATGGGCTTGTGATTGCGTTGGAAAATCTGTCGTTCAGGTGAAACCTGTCAAAATCTCACCAATCATCGTGTCCAATGGAATGAAGCCTTCAATCTCAACGTATACCTCTGGGCAAATACATCTATATACATGTACTGCACTATAGGCCTACGTATACAGTCTATCATACGGTGAGATTGAAGGTATGTGTATATATATATGTATGTGTGTAATTTGTATATATATATATATATATTTGTTCCGTTTCTACCATCACATGAATTATATCCATATTTGCCTTTATCTATAGTATATATTTATGTAAGACATTGGACGTATATACATTATATATATATATATATATATATTATACAGAGAAAGCAAGAGAGAGAGAAAAGGAAGAGGAGGAAGAAGAAGAAGAGGAGAAGGAGAAGGAAGAAGAAGTGAGTGAGTCAAAGGTGTCAGATGTCGCAAGAGCCCCAAATTGCTCTGAATATTGACTGCAGCTGTGTATAGGTCTTTCAATCGGATGTTTAATTTTCTTCCATTTTCTTACAGTTCTGTTAATGGCTTCCGTAAATCTGTATAAAAGCAGTCGATTTTTTCTCATGTATTTGGCCTCGTGCGAACTGAAGCAAGACTATTAAGATGGTCGCTTGTATGTGTGTGCGCGTGCGTGTGTGTACGTGTACGTGTGCGTTTCAGTTTGTATGCGTAACGCTCAGTATGTCTCCATGATGGAAACATAGAGTATAGGTCTATCGAAGGATGGAACGGATGGACTTATGGAGGAATGGATGCATGATGGATGTATGGATAGAGTTGAATGGGTAGTTGGATGGATGAAGGGATTGATGGATGGATGGGATGATTCAATGAATGAATGCATTAATGAATTGGTTGAATGGGTCAATGATTGAATGGAATGATTGGATGTGCGGTGGATGGATGAAGGAATCGATAGATGCGATAGATCGGATGGATGGATGGATGATGACGACGACGATGGTGATGATGACTATGATGATGACGATGATGATGATGATGATGATGACGATGATGATGATGATGATGATGATGATGATGATGATGATGATGATGATGATGATGATGATGCATCCATAGCAATAGCTGAAGCTCTCGTCTCCAGCGAAACTTGAACTGTTGCTGAGTCAGCTGTGTGCAACAATATTGCGCCCGCGAAATGCATCCATTCAAATGTGCGTAACCTAAACAGAGACAGGCAGACAAACTTATGGAGATACAGACAGACGGAGTAATACGCAGACTAAAAGACATAGAGACGGAAGAATAAATGGACAGAAGCAGACTGACGGACGAAGAGAGACAGAGAGACGTGGACATACAGACGAATGATGTTCTCTAGAGTAGAGGATATATATATATATATATATAGGCTAATATGAAATTTATTGGCTATGGTTATATTTGCATGCTTAAGCGCGTAAACATAGGCCTATACAATGTGTGTGCGTGCGAATGTGTCATCTGATTCTTATAATTCACGTAAAGTAATTCTTCTATGTGCTTGCATGGAAATAGTTCCACCTACTATAGTATACCGACTGCGACGCCATCTATGTATATATATATATATATGTAAAACGAGTTCTAATATATATATATATATAGTAGAACTCGTTTTACAAGATTAGTAGAGCGGGCGTTGTCCATTACACAAATGAATCGAAGAAAAAGACTTTTATATAGCACCATTACGAACAGAATAACGAACAATGGTCAATCAAACGTGCGAAAGACGACGCATGCATGGAAACCCTGCAGAAAAGCCCACATGGAGACTGTGTAGGGCCCATACTTCCATATGGGATTCATGTTAAAGACGAAGTTTTGTGGGCGGTCAGTTTTGCGATAAACTGAATAGCGGGCCACCACTGTCTTGTCAATCAAACCTGAACTCATTGAGTGGGGCTACAGTCAAGAAGGGCCGTATTCAAGTCCACTGCCGGTCAATTCCTTTCAATTGAAATGCCTGCATGCCTCGGAATGGGACTGGCATTGTCTGGCTGTCTGTCTGTTTCTAAATATACCTATCCTGTAGGCCTAAACACACGCGCACAGCGGCAGCACAGGTGTCGTGGGATGAGGCCCAAATACGGACTTGATTAGAGGCGAATTGAGGAGATGCGCTGAATGATGTGTAGACCCGCACAGGAAGGACTAAGTACTTAGTAACCTAAATATATCTTAGCCTATAGCTGTATGGAAACAACTCAAGAAAGTCCCCATCCCTCGATTTACCTCAACCTTGATTCTTCATTCACCGACACCTGCACTGCTAATTCTCCTGTCCTCGACCTAGACATGACCTTTTACCAAAACCTTAGCTTAGTGTAGTCGGTGTGACCCCCAGGTATTATAGTAAATGCTCAGGTTCGAGCATACAGGGAACCTCATCTATGCAGCCCTATTCAGAGAGCGCGGCTCTGAATAGGCACATCAACCGATTGACCAGTATATATAAATCTGTGCTGTGCTATACTTAGGGGATGAAACTATAATAATATTATATCTGTTCCACAACGAAGACAGGCCCGAAGGCATATGAGTGGCATATCAAGTACAGATTTGTAGATGCATGTAATTATATGGACTACTATGAAGCACAATCATTGTTTCAAGTGTTATTTCCCTCAGCTGTCTACTTGGCCCATTTGAGCCTCAAATAGACTGACCACAGCGGTCCATTTGGTTAAGATTGTACCCCAGGTGGATGAGATGCTTTGGGGAGATCTGATTGGTAGCTAGTAGGCGGCAGATATTCATTAGACCACGCCTCTCAAACCTTGAGCTTTAAATGTAAATTTTTAACTGACATTCAGTACTTCAGTTCCCGCCTATATATATATATATATATATATATATATATATATATATATATATATATATATATATATATATATAGAGAGAGAGAGAGAGAGAGAGAGAGAGAGAGAGAGAGAGAGAGAGAGAGAGAGAGAGAGAGAGAGAGAGAGAGAGAGAGAGAGAGAGAGAGAGTTCCTTATATGGGGCCTAATGCTTAAATGACCACAGGAGGACAATTATAATACGCCTCTTTTAATAATATTATTTTTAAATGAGGCTTTGTTATCAAGTTATCAAATACTTATAGCTTTGGCCAATTTTTTCGCAATCATCTTATGTTATATCTAATAATGATTTCTATAATATTACATAATGTTGGCCAGATTTTACGTGTGCGCTGGCTCTCTCAACTCGCCCTCTGCCTCCCTTCTGCGTTGTCCAATGCTTTCTCTGCTTAATATTATACGTGTATCTCTTCTCTCAGACTGCGTTTGTCAACTGAGGCGTCGTGTGAAGAGACTGGCAATTCGTTACGGAATGGTTTTATAGACTCAATTCTCGCTGCGATGGCCTCACTTTAACACAGCGATCATTGGCTCGCCTGCGTCGATAAAACTGTGTAGACAAATGCCAATAAAAATGCCGACTGCCTTCATAAATTTTGCTCTGTGAAAAGGTTGCCCTTTCCAGTTACAATATTACAGCATCGTCCTGCTTGTCTCCGATTTAAAGCACGGAAATAACGTATACTTGTCTCCCAGTCACAGCATAGGCATACTCATCTTCCAATTGCAATTTTGTGACCCATACTTATCTACCAGTTACAGTGTATAAACCCATGCTTATCTCCCAGTTACATTATATACTATAGGCCCATACTTGTCTCCCAGTTACAGTGTAGGCCTATAGGCTCATGCTTGTTTACCAGTCACAGCATAGGCATACTCATCTCCCAATTGCAATTTTGCTGCCCATACTTGTCTTCCAGTTACAGTGTATAAACCCATGCTTATCTCCCAGTTACATTATATACTATAGGCCCATACTTGTCTCCCAGTTACAGTGTAGGCCTATAGGCTCATACTTGTTTACCAGTCACGGCATACGCATACTCATCTCCCAATTGCAATTTTGCTGCCCACGCTTGTCTTTCAGTTACAATGTAGGCTATACTTCTCTCGCACTCAATGTTCCTTCTAATTCTTTGGAGATAATTTACGCAAGAAATGTTGTGTTTGCAACATTTTGCAAATGGTTCCCACTTTTGTGAGCAGGTCCGAGCTGAATGCATGCGATGAATCTAATGACCATTAGATTTAGACCATATCTAAAAGTCAATGGTGATAGGTTCTGATAATCTAGGAAAAGTCCCTTGTCTAAAATGTATCTTAGTGCAGATCATGACTACATCATAGGTTATTGTACGTAATTGTAATTAGCTTTCCAATTATTTGCAATTTTCTATTCTGCGGAGCAATGTAATAGGTTCACATTTAATCTTAATAGGCGTTTTTTTTTACTGAGAATAGAATTTGCTTGCGCAACTAAATTCTTGTGTGCACTGGCTCCACGACCCATGTGCGCGCGCGCACCGCTATGGCCTAGACTATTATATAGAGGGAACACTGCGAGTCCCACTTATATGTATAGGTTAGGCCTATACGTGTCTCCCAGTTACAGTAAAGGCCATATAGTTTGACCTACTTAATTGTCTCCATTCTGGATAACTTTTTCCATCAGAGGATAAATCTTGTTCAGCGTCAGTTATATTCTCCCTGCATTGTATACACGTACCATTTCCTGTGACTGTTTTCCGCTTTCTTCCTGTTCCTTGTTTCCCTTTCTCCCTCGGGCCAATATATTTCCTCTATAGAGGCTTCTGTATATGTATGACATGTATATAAATATATATATATATATATATATATATATATATACAAAGACGCCGACGCCGATCCAAGAAGCAAGCCCACAGATTCCGATACACAACCATGGCAGTTATCCCTCCACCAGATGTAAATGTCGCCTGTGTGTACAGACCCTACTATCTAATGTTTGTGCCATGAACCACGTTTCTATGTTTGCGCTATTCATAGCCCCATAAACCTTGAATCAAACCCATCTATAATTATACGATAAATATATAATTATATATATGAATCAAGGCCTACATGTGGGATTTTAATTACTATCAAAAGACCAAGACCATTCCCTGCTCGTATACCTCTATATATGCCTGACACACACGTAAGTGCATGCATGGTTCGTAACAGGAATGTTGCATTCACGACAGACAGACTGTCACAGACAGAATGTAGAGCGGTGTTCAGTCCATTTTTTGAAACCTGTTGCATATAGCAACCTCTATCCTCAATGAACTTCTATAGGTCTTTCTTAGCTCCTTTTCTTCATGTGCGTGATTATCATTCTTTAGCCTACGTTCCTGGTTTGATGTCGTCAGATCGTGACAGACTCTAAGGAGTTCTCCAGCTTACGAGAAAGACATACATACATTTCTATTACATTACGAATTAAATATGTGCATCATATTTATTCTACATTATATAAGCCTGCTATATAAAATATATATATACATGGATGCCCTGCTAACGAGTTTTCCCCTTCTGCCAGCCTTCAATTTCTGAGCTGTAGGCCCCTATGTATGAGTCGGGGGCCGTTGAGGATCGAATTTTGATTCGATCTGCCTAACGCAATCGATCTTTCCACAAAGCCGAGTTCGTCGGGAATCCGGATCTGGAGATAATTATGTTCCACGGACAGATGGACGGAGAACGGCTTTCCTGAAGGGGAGGCGATTGAATAACGCCCAGATGAAGGGGATATTACATATACTACTCAGCGTCAAAAACACACGCTCAGTGATACACACCTAGGCTATAGGCCTACACAAGCGAATTTGAAAAAAGACTAATGAGTTCTACAATAGGTGCTGAACGTAATTTTGTTTCTCGTGGTGAAATAATTATTGTTGTGAAGCTTGGTCAGAAAATTAAGCGAATTAGTGTTTATAAAATGCAACACGCTTTTGAATAATATTTCTAATGAAGGACTTTTTTGTGAGTAAAAATTCGGAATCCTTTGCAGTCTGCATTAGGCTTGAATCGAATAAAAATAAATTTGTCCTATTTGACGATTATTTTAATTGAACAATAGAAGTCTGGGTAATGTGCACGGGTATGACTGTGACTTTTACCAATGTTGGTCTTGGTCCTGTGATTTCAGGTCTTGACGATTGGGTCAGTAAGCCTACTCAGTAGGCCTACTTGATTGAGTTGTCGGCTCTGTACAAATCGTCACCAGCCGACGATGAGACGATGTGGCCTGAGCCCCAAGGCATCAATGGCAAATGAATATCCATCCGCGTCCACAGCAGAATCTCCGACGCCCTCGTTTACCCATTTACATTAAGGACAGGACCAATAATAAGCACCACACAGGACTGGAAAGTCCTTATATAATGTTTGGAGCGCAACCCACTGGCGGGCAGGAAGGTATCGCGGCTTGTTTACATAACAAATGCATTCTGTTTCATTATACTTAAGAAAGAAAAAATCAACGAATGAGTATGTGTGGGGAGTAGAAACATTGCCTTTGTGGATGTAATACGTCATGTTTAATATCAGGCATAAAGGCTGAAGTGGGGCGACATCTGTGGGTAAGGATGCAGCGGTATGCAATCAGTTTTCATTCCTCTATAAATATAATCCTTGCAGCCACATCTGCAGGAAACAGTTTGTATGCCATTAGTGCGGTCCATAATAACAGGAATGTCACCGGCCATCTGAATATGCAGCTCCACGGGGTTTCCAATTTTAGATAACTACTTTTCAAAAGTAACTATAGTTAACTGTGTTGTTAATGGAAAGAAACAAATAACTAGCAACATTCGAACAGTTACTCTGACGTATTTAAATAGTTAGCTCTCTTGGCTAGCCGTAATGAAAGGGGGCTGCCTTTCAATCTATCCCCGTATACAACCAACCCCAGTCTCCCCTAAATTGTTGCTGCTTACAATTACTTCTGAGGAGTGACATAAATTTCTCATCCAGGGAAGCCGGATCTCCACATAATAAAAAATTTAATACTTAAGACCAAGTCAGGCTAGATGGCGAATCTATAAGAGATGGGCCTATATTCGCTATATTTCCTAGTTGGAGAAACATAACATGTGTGAAATAAGGTGCGCGTGGTTGATTTTTTAAACAAAACAAGTATTTAGGTGGTGGATCTCATCTGTTGGGTGGGGATCTCATGGTTGAAGTGGTGGATCTCAAATCCGAGTCTCCTGGTCTCAGTTGAATTTAGCCATTGGGCTACATATTTGCCTTCCTGTGTGTATAGTTCAGAATTTCACGCACTCTACGTACTCATTCATGGCACAGCTCGCTAGGGAGCGCCAGAGCAACATAAATCTCTGAGCATCTTTCAGTTCTTACGCGTATTGAACACCGACCTCCAAGGTGAAAGCCCTGTGCCCAAACGACTAGCCTATCGCGCACACACGTATCATAAAGCAAGCACGGAACACTTTTCAATAACTGGAAAATGACGCGGAGAAGAAAACACGGAGTATACGCATCGCAGACAAGAGTTTGCAATTGCGCAATATATGGATCCAATTATGCGTGATTGCTTGCCACTGTGCAAACAGTTCGTTGTCTCTCTCGCTCGCTGTCTACGGCAACACAGGATGGCAATGCGCTGTGTATGGCAAGTCGTCGAAGTGTCGACCGTCTCTTCCCACTCCATGGCGTCGTCTCCCACTTCCAGTGCTTCTTGTTCATCGCTCTTTGCTGCTTCAATTCGATGACCTTTGACTTCTGTTGACAGACTCAAGAGTTACTGCTGACGTCTGTGGCGGTATACTCTCCGCTTAACGACCCATAACAAAGATGATTGGCATCGCCCTCCTCTCTTATCCGGGCTTAGGCCTGGCATCAACAGAAGACGGCAGTGGGGGTACAGTGGAGTGTTTCTGCGGTGTCCTATTTATAGTCGTTCCTCTCCAATCTTTTTCGTTCCACCCTCTTATTTTTTTTGTTCCATCTTCTCTTCTCCCTTATTCGTTCCATCTTTTCCTCACTGCCTTCCAGTATACACTTGATTTTCCAACTACTCCAAGTCTCAGTCAGCTTGACGCCCTTCTGTTTCTGCCTCTCTGACAACGTATGGGTCCGTCTGATTGTCTGTCTGTCTTTCTGTCTGTCTGTCTGTCTGTCTTTCTGTCTGTCTTTCTGTCTGTCTGTCTGTCTGTCTGTCTTTCTGTCTGTCTGTCTGTCTGTCTTTCTGTCTGTCTTTCTGTCTGTCTTTCTGTCTGTCTGTCTGTCTGTCTATGTGTATTTGTCTCTCGCAGTCTGCACAGCGTCTCTACTTAAGGATGATTTTCTATTCATGCATATGTTTGTCTTACTCTCTATTCCTCTCTGTCTGGCTGTCTGTCTAATGTCTGTTCTTTTTAAATTCTTCGTTCTCTCTCTCTCTTTCTGTCTGTCTGTCTCTCTATTTGTCTGTCTCTGTCTGTCTGTTAATGTCCGTCCTTTTTAAATGCTTAGTTCTCTCTCTCGTTCTCTGTCTGTCGCTGTCTCTCTTTCTCTCTCTTCCCTCTGTTTATGCTTTCTCTTCCTGTCCAGGATACAGAGATAAATCATTGAGATTGAGACGAGGGCGATAGTGACAAAGGACATTTCAGTCAAGTGGACATATAGGTCGGCGATGTGTCCACAGCCAAATAATGACCACTGACAGCGTCGATGTATAATGCAAGTGGCTGTAGTCCATTGAGGAAGAGCAATGACCAAAGCACATGCATTCGTTCACACAGGCCCCGTCACCACACCATCCATCCAATGCTGCTTTACATCATCAGTCCCTGCATACAATCAGACGAGGAGAACAGTTCCGTTGAATAGAACAAATATTTAGCTAGTTTCTTGTATATACGCTACCAGTGCCTCCTTGTTTAATGCACGCTACTGGAATCAGTTGTCTGTAGGCTGCTTAAACCTGTATACATGCAATGTGTGTGCGTGCGTGTGTTGTGTGTGTGTGTGTGTGTGTGTGTGTGTCTAAATGTGTGAGAACAATAAATTGAATTGAAATCGTTTTGCATTTGGAATTAATCACCATCGTACGTTTTGACCATCTATGCTAAACCTCTGGGAATGTGATTACAATTTGAAAAGCGATTAATATTTGTGAGTATCATACAGTCCTGCTACAAATTTATCGGTATTGTTAAATCATCCAATGAAAGGTGCACGGGTATACAGTGCCTCAGTCCTAAAGGTTTAGAACGGGTGTCTTTCGCACCCGATGTTTAAGACACGGTATAGGCAAGAATAAATAATTGATGATCACCTCTTCTAACTGATTCTGATTTTAACAACACAACAGTGTGCATTTTTGTAATAGGGACTGGTGAAAGAAATCCGTGCAAAATACACCTCTGGCTTAATTATTGCCGATCTCCAAACGATGGAGGACAGTAGGACCTATATATTATAGCCCGCATCAGCGAAATCTTAATAAACTGCCTGCTGTATCTATAGGACCTTCACTACACAAAGCGCGATACGCTGCCCATACATCTGTGTAATTACGATATATATTATATAATGTATATATATATATATATATATATATATATACGGAGACCGGGCATCTGGTGCGTATAATTATGGGGAGTTGATCGCCGAATGTAATTTGGTTTACAGACGTCAACTATCTATAGTAAACATTTGCACGACAACATCGCTATAATAATACAGATCACGTCGTCTTCTCCCATATATAATACTATATATATATATATAGATTATTATACAATATATACACAATATATATATATATATATGCAAATGCTTACAACTGCACCACTGTTTGCACTTTGTCAGTGCCAGTCCGTGATATCCCGAGCAGAAAGAAAGAAGGAAAGCAACGCTAATGATCTTTGTCGTCACATCCACACAGTGTCGTTAAACAGCAACTAAGTAATGTCAAGCGAAGATCTACATAATGGAAAACCTTGACGTCGTCTCCAGTTCTCCGTTGGTCTTTCCATCCACTGCTATAGGTGTCTCATTCCATCAACCAGAAATAATGCATATGTATATTTATTTTAAACAGAACCCGAAATTATGTGTATATATAATTATATATATATATATATACTAAGCGGAGTGAATATATCTCTATTTCTATCAACTTGTCAATTAGCTCAGCGAATTTATTTTTTATGTTTTAGTATATATATTATGCCAGTGTGCGTTTAACTCACACGCGCACATGTGTGCATATGAGTGAGTGTATGTACTGTAAATATGTATTATGTATATATATAATATTATATATAATATACATATATATATATAGATTGTATTTGTATATGCTTAATTACATTACATTGCCTGGTAGAAACGTATACATAATAATAGGACGTATATGCGGCTGTATATATGCCTACGTATGGACGAAGGAGAAGAGCGTGGATGGATTGACAATGGATGGCACGAATAGTTGCGTCCTGTAATCAGTCTCCGCAGTAGCTACACCTTCGTGGCATCGTCTGCTGCAGCTGCAGAGCGACTTTCTCTTCACATTCACCTCAGTCTGCTCCGATGTCTCTATAATAATTTTGCTCGTTTCGCTCGGTTCCTTAGCATGTCTCTGCCTGCCTGCCTGCATGCCTGCCTGCCTGCCTGCCTGCCTGCCTGCTTGCCTGTCTGCATGCCTACCTCCCTGCCTGCCAGCGCGAATTTGCAGCGTCTGCTGTTAATGTGATTTCGTGACCGTCGTTGTAAGTTTTCGTCTCTCCAGTTGTTGACATTTTCCAGAAATCGTGGCACTCTCCG